>JAGSMT010000054.1:3294824-3953789 GCA_029286875.1 Lamproptera curius
CCTTTAAACAAGTCAATAATTAAAAAAATAAGTTCTGACCAATGTGGCCAGCTTGCTTCTTTAGATTAAATAAAATATCGGACAAAATACAAATAAAAATTATGATTGTTCCATGTATGAAAAACGTATTGAGAAGTTTAGAAGTAATATATTACAAAATTGACTATTTACAGTATGATGATAACCCACATGTGCTGTATAATACATTATTCTCTTTTATAAGGAAAGAATTTAAATCCATATTTACTTCTAAAACGGTTTAATCAAAGGTTCTGTAGCTTTTAGTGAATGGGCAACAGTTGAATTCACAAAAGCAGGCAAAGATTATATGAGCTTTACAGTGAAAAACATATAATCATAATAAGACCTTTGTTGCACATGTCAGTGCTTATTCAAAAATATTTAAAAAGTTTGTACTGTCGGAAAATCCTTATATATAAAAAAATTAAAAATTCATCAGACAAAATAAAAATGACTTGGAGTATTATCAACAGTGAAGCTGGAAGGGTAAGACAACTCTAATATAACTCTAAATATTGATAACCGTTATATAGAAGCTGACGAAGATGTGCCTATTTATTTCGAAAAATTCTTCTCGGACATTCCAGTTTCTACTACCGAGTCACTTTTATCTTTTCCAACAGTTGTTGAGTCTCTTTTAAGAGAAAATACCACTGAATGTACAGAAAATTTTAATTTTACGGACGTAAGTCCCGGAGATGTTGTAAGTACATTTAAAACAGATATTAAAAATACTACAGACCTATAGGGATCTATGTTAAGGTGAAAAGTTCTATAATCGATTTAATATCACTTCAGCTAGCAGCAATATTCAATTTTAGTATCAGAAGGAGCGAGTTTCCTGACGTAATCAAGCATAGCAAAATTATACCGATATTTAAATCAGGATGTAATACGGACCCTAATAACTTTAGACCAATATCTATACTGCCTACTCTTAGTAAATTATTTAAAAACTCTTACTAAATCAATTGGTTAAACATTTCAATCGTAATTGCCTTTTAAATAACAAGCAGTATGGATTCACTAGGGGTCGCTCAACAACCGACGCAGGCATCAGGCTAGTCAAAAGCATTTTTGAGGCTTGGGAAGCATCACAGGATGCTTTAGGCATTTTCTGTGATCTCAAAAAGGCTTTTGATTTGTACACATGAGACTCTGGTCAGGAAATTACGTCACTATGGTATAAGAAATACCGCACTCAACCTTCTGTCTTCGTACTTGAGCCATCGAATTCAGAGGGTTGACGTGAATGGTAAAAGATCTCCCGGGGCCCCGGTAAATATGGGGGTCCCACAAGGATCCATTCTTGGGCCTTTTCTCTTCCTCATTTATATAAACGACTTACCATGTGTGATAAATAATAGCGAAGAGATAGTATTATTTGCAGATGATACCTCCTGATTTTTAAAATTAAACGACATACGTCAATAAATGACGATGTAAATAATACTCTCTAGAGAAGGAATTGGTTTAGCGTTAATAACTGCTATTGAACCAAAGGAAAACAAATGTATTAGATTCATGACTCTAATGTGAAGCATGGTAAATTTCAAGTGGTTATAAATGGGAGGCGTTAGACGTAGTTGAATCAACTGTATTTCTAGGAATAACTGTAGATACTAAACTACAATGGGGCCTCATATTAATAGGCTACAAGTAAACTAAGCTCTGCAGCTTACGCTGTGAAAGAATTAGATTATTAACCGATGTGGAGACAGCTCGTTTAGTATATTTTAGCTAAGCTCTGCAGCTTACGCTGTGAAAAGAATTAGATTATTAACCGATGTGGAGACAGCTCGTTTAGTATATTTTAGCTATTTTCATAGTATTATGTCTTATGGCATTCTACTGTGGGAAATGTGGCAGATACTAATACGATCTTTGTCCTCCAAAACGCAATTCGTGCAGTCTATAAACTGGGCCAAAGAATCATTAAGAAAGTTGTTCACTGAAATAAAAATAATGACCGTTAGTTCTCAATACATATTTGAAAATTGAATGTATGTGCAAAAAATAGAGATGATTTCCTAAGACATTGTGATGCACATAACCTAGATACAAGGAACAAACATAATTTAATTCTTCCAGCAACTAGACTGCGAAGAATAAGTATGTCTTTATGGGACAATGTATACGTTTTACAACAAAATCCCAGTAAACGTTTAGAATTTAACTATTAATAAATTTAAAAAGGTAGTCAAGGAACGTTTATGTGTTAAAGGTTATTACGATATTAATGAATTTTTAAATGATAACACAGCCTGGTAATGGAATGCTCGCTCCAGGTCCTGTTTCAAAATTGAATAATATGTAATGTCGAATTATCAAATTGTTTGTTATTTTTAAAAGATGACATAAAAATAGCCCGCTGAGTTTCTTTCGCCGGTTCTTCTCAGGTCTGTGGCGTCCTTTTCCGAACCGGTGGTAGTGTGTTTGACAATCAATAAGCAAGTGTAATCTTCTATATTGAATAAAGATATTTAATTTGAATTTGAATTGTCTACAGCATTTGAGGATCCTGCGTGGAATCTTTAAAAAGTTCTGATGCACCAAGCAACGCGAGCCACTTTTTGCTCTTTACAGAGCGAATGCGGTATCCATCGGGAATACAATTTTTTTACACCTAATTGTTCATGCAAGATAATTTGTATTAGACTCACGTCAATGTCAAAAGTTGCTTGGATTTCGTGGTATGTCACATGTCGATCTTCCTTAATCAGCTTACGCACAGCATCAACGTTTTCTTGTGTGACCGCAGTTTTTGGACGACTTTGACTGGGATCATCAGTGAACCTGACACGTCCACGTAGAAATTTCAGCAAACTAGCGATAAATTGTGGTTTTGGACTGGGCTTCATCACCAAATGCAGAAATCATCCGGTCAACACAGAGTTTTGTGGTTAACCACTTGGAAAGTCATAATAAATCATCGCTTTTGAATTTTCTAGAGTAAATTCCATTTTCTTAAGGACTAAAAAAGCTTGATTAGACCTTGTGACAAGATCGAGAATCTATTTTCCATTATCAAAACCAAGGAGTTTGCAATTAAAAAGATTTTAATGTGACATGAATAGAAGAAATATTTCATTCCAGATACTTTTACTGAAGCCCTCGTAAGGTCAAAATTAAATTTCGCGGTATTTTCGAATCCAAAATTTACCGTGGCTCCAATGTTATAGTAGAAAAGAATTAAAGATGTGTAGGGTAGTACCGCATATAAACGAACTTGTGTTCCGAAAATTTCGATTTACGCAATGACCCTAGAGAAGTGCATAATACTCGAGAGAATAATGAAAAATCGAGTGATAGTGGTAGCGAATTCACCTTAAACCATTTATGAATTAGCAACAACCTTCGGCTTAAGTTACTAAACGATATTTATCCATTTGTACCGAATCGGAAGGAAATCTAAAAGAAAGTTAAAAAAAGTCACTATAACTAGACAACAGGGGTCGAGACTACACAAGCAACTGAATCTGATTACTGTTTAGTTAATCAGTGCTAGTTTAATACATAACGACTTCTTGCATCCTGGCGGTAACTGCAGTTTTGTATTGCCAACACTGAAGGAAAAGCAGGTCATCAAGTTGTCTTTTAATCCAAATTTTTAATAAACATATTAAATTTCTCTAAATGCGTCTAGATAAAGCAATTAAGATGCTTGTTTTTGCAATAAAATCATTCTTTCGAACACATATTTTATTCAAATTTATTTCTGTATATTTTTTATATATCTTGCCTCGTTGCTTCGCTCTTAGTGCTCCGGTTTAATTCATTCTTTTTTAAATGGTAGATATTAGCTATGGTTTGGTCCCATAGGTGTGTTTTAATAATTTTATAATAA
This sequence comes from Lamproptera curius, assembly GCA_029286875.1. Lineage (NCBI taxonomy): Eukaryota > Metazoa > Arthropoda > Insecta > Lepidoptera > Papilionidae > Lamproptera > Lamproptera curius. Next base: position 3,298,693 of record JAGSMT010000054.1, read on the forward strand.
GTAGTTTAATAAATAGAAAAAATATATACAAAATTACGCCACAAAAAATCACAATCACGTGCTATTAAATTGTAAACGCTACCGGAACCGTAAAAGATAGTCTTAAAATATGGTTTTCGTAATTGTTTTAAAATAAGTTTGAATTCGGATATTTTTTTACCAAAATTTCACTTGTTTTTGTTTTTTTTAGAATTTTGATAACTTGTTACAAGGTGAAAATTTCAAATCTGATGAGACAGTAAAAACAGTTTTATTTTGTTCTTATTTTTTTTGCCAAAGGGATCAATAATCTAATTACAAAATGACGGAAGAGAATCAATGACAACGGCTCATAAGAAATTTGATTAAATAAAATTTTCTTTGATAAAAATTCTTTAACCTGTTCGATACGGAACGAATAGGTAATGATAATTTAAAAAATATTAAAATAATTCAGGATAATAACATTACACCGTATAGTCCGAATTTTGCAAACCAGTTGCTAGATGAGTTATAAAAATGAATTTACCCTATAGTACTTTATTTGTGAACGAACGGTCACCTAAGCTTATACCATAACAAGCGATTGTCAGTAGCGCTACGATTACATGGACCTTTGGGCAAGCTAAAGGAAAAAAAATTGACAATATCTCATAAAATCTACTATTTAAATGGGCCGATTAATAAGTAGTAGTTTGTATTTTCTCCATTTGGCAGTACCAAAACACTCCTTCTTGTGTTTGTTATAAAACCTAAATTACTATCTACTTCTAGTACTTTCGACGAGTCTTACATTTCATCTCTTAGGAAATAAGCCAATCGTTTAGCATCGTATAAACATATTGCTTGTTATATTCTTTAATTAAAAAAAGAAGAACTACTAAATAATTTTCAGTCAAATTCTGATAAAATTTTCTACAATTCTATTATCAGCAATTTTGTTATTTTCCTCTAAGTACTTAAGCTACAGCGTAAAATAATAGCAACCTGTGAAGAGCGTAACTATTTTCTATTAAATATTATTAGTATCTTAATTATGATAAGTTTACTCACACAATTATTATTTCTTTTACAAGACTTATTTATAAAAATTTTAAACTCTCACACCTTTTATTTTTTTAATGAAATGCTCTATCGTGGTTTATTACAAAGCTTAATTCAATGCTTAATATTTCTTGACGATAACATAATATGCCAAGAAATATACAGCGTAATAATAATAAAGTTACGTAAATGGAGGGTTATATTACAATAGTAAATTTCGTTATTTAAACTCATTCGAGTAAACCTCGGGTCAGCTGAATAATAAACCGCACGCGTGCAATTTACATGCGTTTATAAAGTACGGAAATAAATCCGGAAAAACAGGCAATTAATTCTCCGTATGTTGAGATTTATTTCTAGCATTCCTAACACAGCTCCTGTTTAGTTTGTATATATACCTTGCTACAAGAATTCACAATATATTCCAATTAAATCCTTCAATTTAAAACCATAGTCGATTGACGTCGTATAAGTATTAGTAATAATAAATATAAATAAACATATCAGTTATGTAACGCTGATTTTAAATATTATTGTTTGTCAAAACACTTGGAATATATGCAATCTAGTTTGTGGAAAACAAGTAAACAACGACAACAAAGCAGCATCATAGTCAGTCTTTCGTCAGGGTTCTTTTGTTTACTTGTAACTGAGATTTCAATCGCTAAGTGCCAGTCCGATACTTGTACAGCCAAGGGTTTATTTGTTTATATCAACCAAGTTTCATTTAGAAACACTATAAGTGAAAGAGCAATAATCATCTCGGTATGTATTGTCTGGGGTAGCACCACTGTGGTGCATTTTGAGCCGCAAATCAATAGTGTCGTAAAACACTTCTGTCTTCCGGTATAACATCCCATATCTCAGAGCGTTTAGCGGATTCTAGACTACATTTACTATAAGGTATACTTTATGCTCGTCTCATCACTTTATAAAAAAAAAACAAAAATACCTCGGAAAGCAATCTGGTTTGAAATAATTTCAACGGGTCATATAGACCTAGAGATATACAAGGGATTGTTGACAGTGCTATATTTGTCCAAAAGTAGATTGACACGATAAACTCCTTTACTGAACCGTAAATTACGGATGGGCGATTGTTTTAAAATCATGATATAGCAATTTAACACTATTTGCTGATAGGCAGAATTGGGAATACGGACAAATTAGTCAATTTAAGAAGTGTTTTTAAACATTATTTTATAAGGAAACGTTTAATAGACAGAAAATTTTAGAACATTAGAAGGCTTAAATCATGACTTCTCTCATACAAAACAGAAGTCTTAGCGTACCCAGTAATTTAATGGATGAGTTCCATCTTATTTACGAGGTAGTTTTACAATTCAAATTCATTGAGCTATCTAACAAGTTAGCAACCCCTTGACCAGGCCAATAGGGTTAATGATTGAGGTAATTGGTAACTTCAGAATTATGTAAAGTACGATAGTGAGTATTTTACCTATCTACCAACCCGCAGTAGACCAGCGTACTACGCGCGGATACGTTTTAAAAATCCCCAAATGGAGAAGGCGTGCACTTATACAGGCTGATGATGATGATGAACGAAATAAAAACTTTGATATACCATTTTTTAAAAAGAGTTTGTGCTAGTAAATACAAAGATGTTGATTATTTCATTTAATTTAGAAAACAATCACCGTAATACAAAATAGCTCAGGTCTATGAACCAATTATAAAAAGGTTTCTGCATATAAATAAGCAAAATTTAACAGAAAAGTGAAAATTATTCCATGGTACAAACGTAAAAATTATTTTAGGGTAGATATTTTTGAATCAAAGATATTAAAATTAATTTTGTCTCAGTATTTATTAATTAAATTAGAAGAACGACAGAAAGATGAGTTTTTTCTGTTTTGTTGTGTAAAGGGGTTTTTAGAGAATTGGATGCTTTAGTCGAAAATTATCTATTTATTTCAGTATAAAGGACTTTATTTGCATAAAAATAATCTTTGAATGAATTGAAAATTATTGTTTGGAATGGTAAATTTATTTCGTGGGGTATACCTATGTGCAACTGTGGACTTCGTTAGGTGAATATGATGGTGATTAATAGTTGTGAAATATGGCAATTTTGTATGAATAATTTGAAACTTACAATAATATTGGTAAAATAATACTTAGGCGTAAATAAGCAATCTATAAGCTGAGGAATCATCTCGCAAATATTTGTGAAAAATCAATACCATTAGAAGAGTTTAAAATTTACAATACCTGTTATTTCATTCAGATCAATAGTATAAATTTACTAAGCTCGCTCTGAAACAATAATTCATTAACTCTATAATCATAGAGGTGATGTTATCAAATTGATAAGCCTCATGATTTATTTTAATATCAAAGAGTATTAGCGGAGATGGGTTCGTTAGCCCAAAAAATCTTTCGCATTATATATTTATTATGGACATGTATCGAAATTTAAGACACAAAAATAATAAAAGCTGGAGCAATATGTCTCTGCATTTACTCTGACTGAAAAATAAGAAACAAACGATGTGAACTGTAGACCATTTCATAAATAATATTGTTAAAAAAACTATTTAGAAATTTAAAAAAAATAATTGACAATATAAAGTAAGTAATTAATCCTTTTACCTTGAAATATGTTAGATGTCACATTTGCCGTGTTACAAATTAAGTAAGAAACAATAACGAAGTTATTCTGGAAACAGTTTTGTGACTCGAAACACAATTCATTGAAAATTCAGGTCAAATTTGTTTGGTCAAAGAAACAATTAATGCAAAACAAAACAAAGTTTATCTTTGTTTTTCTGGCTCTAAAAAATCAAACCAAAACGGATTGTTTTAAAAACATTGAGTAGAGTTTAGGAGTTTTTAAAATCAAGGGTTTTTTCGTGTATTGGTACAGAGTTAAAAAAATTTAAGATTATCAAAATTCGGCTATAAAACCTAAAGTTACTGGCTATAAAACAAACACTTACCATAGCTTAAGTAAAATTGGAAAATTGGAATTCCAAGTTTATATAAAAATATTTTTAATTATTGTTTATAGCACCAACAATGAAAATTGGGCTATGATAAAAATCTCCGCACCATGGGTATTATAATTGTTGACAATTGAACAATATAGCAAAGCTTTGTTTGGGTATAAAAAAGATATCTCATGATTTTTTTGTCCCGAGATTTTATTGATGCAAAGTTTTCATCGTCCAGATCTAAAACGTTATTCTTATTATTATATGGTTGGGATATTAGGCCAAAATCTTGGATATCATCTTTTTAAAATCAGTCTGTCGAATATCAAGTGGTGAACAATGGCCTTTTCTAAACCACCGAGGTACAACATGCAAACTTTCACGAGTTTGCACTTTTTTGGGGATATAAAATTAAACTGCAAAAGCTTAAAAAAATTGTGTATTTTTTCTTAAACTATAAATTTATTTACAAGTTGAATATAATAAAGATTTGACATTTTTAAATATTGCCTCCAATAGGTATATTACGTTTGGTTTTAGGACGAATTATTATAAGGAAAGATCGACTATAAAGAAGTTTTTTATCACCGTCATAAATATTGAACGTATAAAGCCAATCTACTTATATTTTCAGTTGAAAAATTAACAACTTCGTGCCTTTATTTTATCTGTTATATAATATCATCTCACTTCGGGTACTTCTCACTTTTAACTCGTTTCTATTTAGTATATAACTGACATATAATTTATCACTTAAGATTTCTGATCAAATGCGAAAAAATGTTAAACAAATTAGTCTTAATTTTAGGAAACTTTGGGCAAATGTATAATTATCTTTAACTGTCATTTTCATATGTTATTTGGGTTATGGTTCCAAAGTGTATATGAACAAAAATATTAAAATTAAGCAAAAAATGTTACAGTTAAACTAAATTTACGGAATTTCTAAAATGGACATAATTTTCAAACTACTTGTGATATTTTTTTTATGATTTTTCGCATGATGTTTTCGATCAATCCTGTCCCTGCGTTTTTGCTTGACGTTCAGTTCTGGGACACCCTTTATAATTACCATGTTATTAGTTTATTTGATAGGGATTATTTCATACTCGCACTCCTCTGAGCAGACTGCGCGGCCAGCTTTACTGCTTAGGTTGGCGACATTTCTCTTGGCTTTTCAGCAACTTACCTGACCTTCGGGTACTCAGCGCTACAACAAAGAAGGAGGCAGTAGATCCCCTAAAACAGTCTGCACATAATCTAGTCTCTTAAACCAAAGCCCAATGTTAAGTTATCAATACCAAATATGTAAATAATGTTGATAACACAATATACTCACGTACATTATTTCCTAAAACAAAATGAAGCAAGATAATTAATATAAAGAAAACACATCAAATTTGCGCGAATTTAAATATTGATAGCAATAAATCATGACTCAGATTCCAAAGAAGGAACCAGTGAAATTTAAACGCGCATCTACACACATGAGACCGCGAAAAAAAAAATCTTCAAAGAGAGTAGTATTAAACGAAAAAGCCAGCTGCCGAAAATACTGTTTTGCAAACGTTAGTGTGAAGTGATATATTTGCTTTTGAATTGCGTTCCTGTTTTGCTAAATAAATTGGATGAATAAAATGTATGACTTGAATGAAAATTCATGGTGTGTTTATATATAAAAAATTCTTAAATGTGTCCACTTGGGACTTGATAATTAAAAAAAATACATAAATGTTTGATGCGTAAAAAATTGTTCTTGTAATCTCGCGGAACTTTCTTTAATTTCTTACTTTAAAGGGAATTTTAAAATTTTATCGTTACCGAGACAGAATTCCGGCACATTTTGTTGCATTTCAGAGGCATTTTATTAGATTATTTATTTTATTTAAGAGAGTTGAAATAAGTTATGATTATTTTACAATCTACTACAATGTATATATAATAGTCGACTACACTATTGTATGAAAAAGAAATGCATAGAATTGTTTATTGCGACATATGCGATTAAGTTTTAGGATAACCGAGTTCCAACACGGCTTTCGCCACCCTCATTTCATTTTTATCAACATTGTTGAAAAGAGATAAACCGAAGTTCTTAAAAAAGGAAACAAAACATAACACTTTTATGTCATAATATCGTATAAAAGTAGGGCAATTTTCTTGAGAAGACGTTAAAGAGTAACGTCATAGATACAAAAATTTATTTAAGTGATATTTTTTTATTACTTGTAACGATTGTTGTTTGTGTGATTGTGACATTAATCTTAAAATAAGTAACATTGAAATCCTTTTTCGTTATTAGAAATATGAAGAGTGGTTTATTTAAAACTTTAATTTCTTTGAAACTGCAACAAAATGTTTATTATGATCGCATAATCCTCACAAAGCTTGTTATATTCAGCAATTACAATTTTGTAGTACATTTTACGTCAGTCAATATGTACTTATAACAAAAGTAATAAATAATGAATAAATAGGATGTATTAAAAAAATGATCATTAACATGATATAAATCATGTCATTATAAGCATGTAAGTAACTGACATGAAGTTCTCCTGTGTACTGAATGTGCAAATCGAAAATGCAATTCATTCATAATACTTAACTTTTTTGACAATTAATCGTTACAGAAATTTCAAAATAGCTATGTACGAGGCGTGTTTAAAAAGTATCGCGAATTTTGTGTTTTTTCAAAAATTATTTATTTATTGATGAATATCTATTTTGTCCCCTTCAAAGTAGTCCCCATGAGATATTATACACTTATGCCAACGGTTTTTTCAATCTTCTAAGCACTTCAAAAATATTTTTTTTTTATTTTGTTTAGCTCATCCTTCGAAGCCGACTTTATCGCGCCAAGCGTAGCGTAACGTCGTCCTTTAATAGGCCTGTACAGTTTAGGGAACAAGAAAAAGTTACAAGGAGCCAGATCTGTGACAATCGGTGGCTGCAGCATCATAAGTGTGTTATTTTTGGCCAAAAAGTCGCACACAAGCAACGATGTGTGCACATTATTGTGGTGTAAAAGCCAATTCTGTTCTTCCACACATCGGGGCGTTTCTGGCGAATTGCTTTGCGCAAATTGCACATAACTTGCAGGTTATATTTTATTGACCATTCTTGTCTGTGGCAAAACTCATGATGCAACACGCTCCAGCAATCGAAGAAAACTGTCAGCAAAACTTTCACATTCTACCGAACTTGGCGCGCTTTTTTCGGTCTTGGTACGTGCGGCAGATTCTATTGAGATGATTGAGCTTTGGTTTTCACTTCATAACCATAAATCCATGATTCGTCACCAGTTGTGACCCTCTGGAGCAAATTTGGGTCGTCGCGGACAGACTTTAACATCTCATTAACAATGTTCATGCGTTGCTGTTTTTGGTCGCAATTGAGCAATTTTGGTACGAATTTTGCGGCGACCCGTCCCATGCACAAACCATTGATAAAAATCGAATAGCACGAGCCATTTGTTTAGGCCAGTGATTTCTTTGTGTCCTCAGCAACTTCTCTAACGGAGTTTCGACGATTGGCCAATACCATTTTCTCCACATCATAAATTTTTTCTTAAAGTTATGTTGTTAAAGTGCTCGGGCGTTCGGCACGCATTTCATCGTTCACATCTTCTTGGCCTTCTGAGAACATTTTGTACCACCGATAAACGTTACTTCGGTCCTAGGTAGATTCTACGTATGCCACAGTCAATATTATGAATGCATCATGCGCACTTAGTTTTGTTTTTCACTCAAAATTTGATTCAAGTTCTTTGATCCATTTTTTTGAATAGATAAAAATCTAAGACGATCCAAAACACATGGAAGCAAGCAGCTTTCAACAATAACGTGAACATTGAAAATGGCCCAGCTTGTCGGCATAAGTAAGAGACAACATAACGCCTCAAAAAAAATCGAAATACGAAAATACGTAGCTCGCGAAAATTAAAAATTCGCAAATTAAAAATTTTAAACACACCCCCGTATAACATTAGAATATATCTGAATAAAGTAACCCATAGCAATAGTCTTTTTTTTAGCAAGGATGTTATGATTCTAGACTCATGTGTTCGGTAAGCTTCATCTAATACAGACTTCCGCGGGAAGGAACTGTCCTCACGAACTGTGTGCAGATAGTAACGAAGTGGTGAGTATAGTGGTATTAAAAATCAATGTCATAGAAATACATTTCATTTGCATAATGATTTTTTAAAAAAATTCAATTTACGCTTTCTTATTAAAGTCTCTCAAAAGTAAAAAAAAATATCAGTATGCCCATTTGACATTAATTTGATCGCATTCTATTATTCATTTACTTTCACTTTGCAACTGTTTGTATTTTTTAACAAAATAACATAATTTCAGCATGATAACATTATTATAACATTAAAACCCACCGGTAGTAGGTCCCCATTTTTACAGGGGACCGTCTAGGTGGATCACCGCGGCGCCTATTTCTACCGAAAAGCAGTTGTGTTTTCACAACTGTGTTACGGTTTGAAGGGCACTGTAGCCAGCGTATTTACTGGGTAAAGGAGTCGGAACATCCTATGTCTCACGGTAGGCAACGCGTTGTGGATCAGTATTGCCAATGTATATGGGCGTCGGCGACCACTTTCTATCAGGTTACCCGACTGCTCGTCTGCAAGTCTGCGAGGGCAATAACAAAAATATTAAAAAAAATTGTAACATTTTTTTGTATCCGCTGGGTGGCAAAGAAAAACAATAGTTTAATTATTTCTATTGCTTGCGCGAATATTATACATTATTAAATAAAATCCGTAAAGTAATTTTATTTAATAACAATAGTTTAGTTAAATATTCTAAAGAAAAAGTTCAAGTTCGGATGTGTTCTCATGCTTCTTACTTTATACATTAAAAAAAAAAACACTTTGGTCCTACAGTGAATGGGATATGCCAAGAAAAATGTATTTGAAATCAGTGTTCACTATGCATAAGTTGCGCTTCGTAGAAAAGCTCTTCTGTTCTTCCTGTAGGTCGGAATTTCAACTTTACAGGAAAGACATAAGCGTGATAGTGTATGCAAGAATTAGATGGTTTGTGTTTAAATTCTTTTAGAAGGTACGTTCGTTCTATTTTTAAACGCTTAGCCAAAGAGGATTGAATTGTGCTTTTCGACGAAGAGAATCAAAAAGATAATATTTTATTTTTATATGGAATATATTTAGAGCATAAACCCATCAGATGATTTCTACTTTTACAAGTCACAAATTTTGTTTTTAATTTCTCAAATGATATAAGGTTACTCAATTTAATACATCATTTACATCCATTATTTACCAATTAACACTTTTGTGAGACTAAGTTCTTAAAAGATATTCCGCAAACGACTGAAATGACGCAACGCAGTTCAATCCATTGTAGCGTATATTAGCCTAAATTAATTTTTTGAATTTATAGTAAACAATACCAAATGTTAATGCATAAAATACAATGTTGTACAATATTTTTTGTATGTTATTTGCTAACAACTTAGTTACAAAGTTAGAATGTTACCTTAAAGACTTAAATAAAGTAATAAAATAAAGAATATTTAATCAATGATTTTATAACCAGACAATGAAATCTATGGCGACGTGAGCCAAATATCAATTAGATTGTCTTCTTACATACATTTAATACCTAATAACTCAAAAGATATTAAAAATCCATTAATGGTGCACTCAGCGGTTTTATCTAAAAAATGTTAATCATCTTTAAAATGCTTTTAAGATTCCAAATTCTTAGTGTACGACTGTGGAAAGTATTCGAATTTATTCAATTCTATGAATGAATATAAAAATAATACTCAATTTTAGCTTCTGTTTAAACACAGCAAGCACGTCTTAAAATATGTATTGGAAGTAACACGGAAGCCTCACCACTAAAACTTTAGCCAACTCTTGGATTTATCCTAAATCCTCAGGGATTTAAGCATAAATTATATGCTTACGGCTCTCTATTGTAGTCGCTTGAGATGCTTGTCAGATCTAAGTAATAAAATGTAGCTATTAAACATAACAATTGATGATTGTAATACAAAGTTATTTTACAAATTTGGAAGATTAACAAATCCTTTGTATAGCTAAATTCTCTATTTCTTTAAGTATTAACTTTTTTAATAATTTTAAGTGTTTTTAAAGTTAAACTATTGATATTAAAGAATAGCGTGCAAATGTTAATTGTGCATTCTTTATTCCAAAAAAATGTCCCATAAATACCAACAGAATGGGTATATTAAAATTTCGTCGATAAAATAAGACCTCTTCATTCAAATTTTATTGGAAATTTTACAAAAATGTATCATTTCCCAAAGATATCCCTCTTAAAGATTATGACATTATCCATACATCATAAGTTTCTTATTATGTTTCACTACCCTTCATTTATTCTGTAGAGCATGAGATTGATTAATTGTTAAAAAAAATATCTTTCTTATAATCTACTTTAATTAAATAAAATACTACGTATTTCAAACGTAATAATTGATTCATTTAATAATAACTGCGTCATTTTAAACTTTAAATTTTGTATTAAGTTATTAAAAATAACCTCAGACCTGCCGTCTCAGTCAATTGTTATTGTAACTGTAGCCCTACGTATAAAGTCACGAGGGTGAAGGGTTCCTAAATTATATTTGTGTTTAGTACACAAAATGTTGCTTTGATGACTAATCTCTGTGGATATTAACTACTCTACCGACGTCGTCGTGTCTGATTTGTTAACAATATATTCACTATTATTTGTTTACGTAAATTAAGTCATAGGAATAAAATAAGTTCTATCCACCGTAGATCAAAAGGACTTCAACGAATTTGTTCCTCAATATTCGTACTCGCTCTTCATTGATATTTTAATTTGACTTGCCTAAAAGAGTACTGTAAACATTTGTTGAGTTTGAGTTTATTTTATGGTACTGAATACTTACTTTACGTTTTGATATAATTTTATTAAATATATTACCTAGTCATCAGGAAAAAACTCATAGCAGCTTTGAGGTTTTCTCACCACATCTATTACAGCATTTACTGTATAAATCCATTCCACGCGTCAGCAACGCTTCGAGCACTGAGGTGCGTTAATAGTAACGGACAGGCTTTTAGACGTCTCTAGCACACACATTACTACTATGGCAACGTAAAAGATTGGTACTGATATTTGTATTTTTTATTTTATGAAATCAACTATTGTGCATAAAAACTATGACTTTTCTTTAGATATGTTATTCTAATTTGGTACGAATTAAGCAATACTTGCCATACGGCGATACGTTTTTCTTTAAAACTTATCCTAGTTTTTCATATTCAATAAGAATATTTACTTTTGAGTAATATGTGCTTATTCATCTATATCTTCTTTATACATATATCATTGTATAATATTGCCAAGAATAGATCAAATATGGTCTGTTATGATGTATAAAACTCGCAAACTACTGTGCGAAAACGTGATTTGATATTCTATTTGCACCATAAAACTGAAAGAACCCATTCTCATATGGAAAATAAACTATGATATTTGTCTATACTCGGATATATGAAGCTACCGTATTATTATCGTTTTATATTATAAATAGAAATAACCAAACTTGTAACAAAATAAATTATGTAGATTAATTGACAAATGAAACTGATAAAATATTTGAACATTTGAGTTGGCTTCAAAACACTCACCTGAGGGTTAGATAAATAGATTATTATTTTATGACCGTATTATGAATATACCTTCCTAACTCTTTTTCAGAAATGTATTTACCTCATCATCATCATCAGCCTTTGATAGTCCACTGCTAGACATAGGCCTCCCCTAACACACCCCTATTTATTAGGGGGCTTTGGACCGTATCCCACCACGCTGGTCCAATGCGGGTTGGTGGGTGGACCGACTTTTTACATGCCCATCCAGCGCATGGATCATCTTACTTTTCAGACAATTGGGTGATCGGCCCAAATTGCCCCTAACCAACTAGGAAACAACAATGAAAAATTGTTGTGTCAACCGCAGGATTCGAACCCACGACCTCCGGTTTCTGAAGCACACGCGTATACCACTACGGGTCGGTTTACTTTACTCTCGACTCTATAAAAAAAATTCACGAGCCTTTTTAGTATAGATAGTCTGTCTTAGCCAACGTAGTCTTACGAACTGTTTTTTGTGAGTAAGCTAAACTACTAAAGCAAACCAAATTACTAAGTTTATTTATTTGATGCTCATTATTCTCACAACAGGTTCCTATTTTTTGCAACTGTAAGTCTCAAAACAATTTATATCATAGGGAAGCTATGATAAATCTAGCCAAAGCCCAGCAAACTGTAGAAGCCGGTGGCGTAAGCTCATTTTAGCTGCGCCTTGGAGTACAGTGGCCATTTGGCAGACATCTCAGGGAGAAGGACGGATCAGTATCTAGTAGATTGCTTCTGAGCATAGAGAAATATATGTCATCTTTATTAAGCTGTACCAAGTTCCTGTATGGAACTGCAACAACAACAAATGTATTTGGTGTAATTGCATTAAACATATTCAATTGATCACCATACCTTCAAAGATAGAGTCTATCAATGAGCACGCTATTGTAAAACTCTGTTATTATAAATATATATCTATAGCCACTATCAGTCCTCTGCTAGACATAGGCCTCCCCTAATGCACACTTCATTAGAGGGTTATGGAGCGTACCCCACCACGCTGGTCCAATTCGGGGTGATCGGTGGTTTGCCAGAGCCTCAACTGTTATTCAGCAGGGTGGACCACGAGCAGGCGAGGTTGGCTGGTGTTCCAACGGCATTGATTGGAGCCACTTGAATAAACTCCAAATGACCGTACCTGTTTCCACTGACAATAAAAACGAACAGGGCTTGCGTGAGCGGTGCAGGGAAAGCGGGGGGAGTAACTTCGGTTTCTGGGAATTTAGTCGCGATGGAGCGTTTTAGCAAAGCGGACCGTGCGTTTTGTGTGCGCGAGTTTTATAAAAACGACAATTCGGCAACCGTTGCGCGGCGTAAATTTCGAGAACACAAAGGTTTTCACAACTTTGACGACACTCCAATTCTTCAAACGATTAAGAACTGGGTTGCTAAGTTCGAGGAGACCGGTTCGTCGTTAGATAAACCGCGGTTGGATCGCCCAAGGACGTCACGTATGGAACAAAACATGAACACAGTGACACAGTCTGTTCGCTGAAAATCCGACACAGTCAACTCGTAAGCGCCAGAGCATTAAACGTATCCAGGACATAGTTACAACGGATTTTGAAGAAAGATTTACATATGCACCCTTACAAAATTCAGTTGGTTCAAGAATTAAAGGAAACTGACGGTATGCAAAGATAAAATTATGCGAATGGCATGTTGAATCGGTTTACTTCCTTTAATAACATAATTTTCTCTGACGAGGCTCATTTCCATCTTAACGGGCATGTTAGTAAACAAAATTGCCGCTATTGGAGCCCCATCAATCCAAAACTTAAGCATCAGAAGCCCTTACATTGTCCGAAAGTGACTGTTTGGGCGCTATGTCAGACCCATGGCATCCTAGGGCCTTACTTCTTTGAGGATGGCAGAGAGGCGCGCAGTTACCTAAAAGAAAACATCCGCAGAGAAATGACAAGCATTTCAGCAGTGACGTGCCGCGCAGTCATCGACAATTTTAGACGTCGTTTACAAGAGTGCCGTGATCGCAAAGGATTACATTTGGAAGATGTTATTTTCAAAAAATAATTCCCGTTTTTCAAGCTTTTTTTGTAAATAAAAATTTAATTCATAATTTAATTAGTTTTATTTTAATCATTCTTTTTTCAGATCAAAGGACTTATGGGCCACCCTGTAGGTGTTCATTCTTCTTGGGTTTATGTTGCGATTAAATACCCATAATAAATGTCGTTACTGTTGCTGGCGTAATTCCATCCGATAAAACAAAAAGCAGTTTCCGAGTGAACAAGTACCAGTTCTCCGCCTGCTTTCAGAAGCTATGCTGTCATTCTGTTCTTACCAAGTGGCTTGACGTTCTAAATAGGACAGTGTATCCTGCTGCTTTGTACCAGTTATATACACCGCCGTTTCCGTAATAGGTCTTCCTAAAAGAGGCAAGAGGAAGATATTTTTCTGATTTTACTCTGTTTATACTTTGCAGTTTTAAATATTAAAGCAAGTTTAAAGAAAAAACATTTTTAATTCTTTTATTTTCATATGTAATACATTTTCTCATAAGAACATGAAAACCAGGGTGCCGCTTAAGAGTTAGGCATAATTCCCCTAAAATACATTCAATCATGTCATTATAAAACGATTTCAGCGGTGTTTGCGAGTTTTAAGGGCAGTAAATCCCTAAGTTGTGCTTAATGTGCTTCAGTATGAATGTCATAAATATATCAAAGTAGATTATTCTAATTTTCGACTATTATTTATGAAATATTAATTATTAATTTATTTTTAAAAACTATTATTCTACATTGGTAATCTATAGAATGCTTTTATTGAATGTCAGTGAGAGCTTTGTTATGTTTTTTTTTTAAAATATTACTTTTACTTTTTTATTACTTTTAGATTAACAGAAATGTAGCTTATTTAATGCGAATAAGTATATCTTACTCGAGATATAAATAAGAGCGGTCATTGAGAGTTCAGTTCCAATAAAATATTCAATGAGTAAAGAGTCAAGGTTTTTGAGGTTAATGCATTAATGTTTTGATGTGCCATTTACAATGTAAATACCTCTGTACTTTATGAACATTTTTTATTAAATCTCTTATATATTTGTAAGAAAAGTGTTTATATGAGCAAAATTTAACTACATGTTAAGCGGAAATGCATCATAAAACACTAAACCTTTCCTTCCCCCTTCATACTCAGGTACTCAGTCAGTCAGTCAGATACCAAAAAGGGAACCCAATAGCTTCTAATATAAAATATTTTATTAAACAAACCTGTTTATACGAATGTCGTCCCAATGGTTTTAAAAATTGTAACTAACAGGAAAACAAAAGTAAGTGTTTTATAGATAATGTAAAAGTAATGTGCAGGAACTATGAACATTTTGATAATGTCAATAGTTTTTATGCTTATGTATACCTTAGGAGAATATTCCATTCACGTAGTTTAGTAATTTTACTTTACAAATGCATAATCACTACATAGTATAAAACAAAGTAACTTCCTCTGTCCCTATCTCCCTATGTATGCTTAAATCATTCAAACTTCGCAACGTATTTCGATGCGGTTTTAATATATTAAGTGATTTTTGATGAAGGTTTAAATATATAATACATGCTTAATAGTGTAGGCTATGAGCACCGCTCTCGTGCGAAGCAGGGGCGGGTCGCTAGTATTATACAAAATATACTTTGGTTTCCTACAAGGAGCATGTTATAAGTTTGTGTAAATACTTTGATACTTAACACTAGGAAAAGGAGACACTAGTAAAAAAATAAATATTTGATTCACATAGAAACATTGCAGAGCGAGATAAAATTATTCTTTCTGTATATGTACAAATTGAAGAAAACTGTAACAGGTGGTCAGAATTTCCTTTGGTAATTAACACTTCCATCGAATGTAATTTGTAAGTAATAATCATACTTCTTCATTATATTCAATATATTAATTGAGTTTTTGGAGAATAAATGAGAAATATTTTGTAAATTGAATTACACATCTTAGGAACAAGCAAACGTCTAGTTGTCACGGGGCTAGAACAAAAAACATAACATTGATCAATAGGATATCAAGAAATAACAATAAAAACTAGAACGTTTAGTACCCCTTCGTGAATATTTTTAAGTTTTATGGCACTAGTTCTGGGCTAGCTAAGTTAAGCAATAAAAGTAAATCTAATAGGATTTTGCATCGTTGAAAGATGCACAAAACTAACAGATCCCATGTATAGTTAAATGCTATATTACATTGCAAACCGCCTCCGTGGCCTAGCGATATTTGCCCTTGCTTTGTAAGCCGGAGGTCGTGGGTTTGAATCCCACGGGGAAGCAACTTTGTGTTACCGTTGTTTTCCGGTTGGTTAGGACAATTTGGGCCAACCCGCATTAGACCAGCGTGGTGGGATACGGTCCAAAAACCGCCTAATAGAGAAGGCGTGTATCAGAAGCGGCTTATGTCCAACAGTGGATTAACACAGGCTGATGATGATTACATTGGTTTGAATACTCATATGATGATTGTTTTTGTATATATTATCTACTCGTAATTTGCTAAAGGCAACAAAAAGTGTAATCAGAAAGCTGATCGTTACCTAACGAATTGTTAAGACAACTGTACTATAGAAGTGTTTTAATATGTTAATTTATGTTATTGCGTTAATTTATGTTATGTTATTGCGATGATGAAAAATGTAAAAGTTTTATTGGTTAAAAAAGTTTAGTCAAAATTAGTAATACTAGGACCAGTTTGATTATTAAACTGATTATAATTATAAGAAACAGCTCTACCAGTTTTTCCGTTCCATTTATTGCTTTTTAGAAACAGCTGTCTGTATAACAGAAAAAGCTTTTAAATATTTAATATGACTACAACGACGTAGTAAATTACAATCCACCTATGCTGCAAAACAATCATAAAAAATGCGACAAGCTTTGCCGTTATTGTGTAAAGGTATTAAGCTATCCTGTTGCACAGTGCATTATTTGGAAATATGCCATAAATTCTGAAGTTAAAAGTGGAATTAATAGCAGATATTGCTTCGGATAGCCAAAAGAGTGGTTTCGTATTTCCCCTCAAATTAATCATTTCTGTTTATAAGCAAAAATAATATAATTCAAAATATTTATTTTCAATTAATATTGTCTTCAATAACTTTAAAATTATATTTAAAATTAAGTTGCTCTATAGGGAGAAATTTTTTTTTCATAAAACAGTTTTTATATTTTACAACGTTCTATAACCTTAAATGATTACGAACTTACCTAAAACAGAAACATTTTAAACTATCTAAACAAACAGAAAACAACGATAACACAAAGTTCCCGCGGATTTCGAACCCATGACCTCCGATTTATAAAGCAAGGGCCAATATCGCTAGGCCACGGAGGCGGTTAAATATCAATGCATCACCGAATTGCTATATAGAGTCATCACCAAACATGACCATCAAAAAAAGTTACAATAATACATCCTATGTAAAAATATTATATCTTACTAATAAAGAACTTTTATATGTTTTAACAAGCGTTAAAAGACTCTTGACTCTATTTATTATGATGACTCTTAACTCTGACTTTAAAGGACTTTGATTAACCTTTACTTGTGTAGAAAAAATATAAATTTGTTCATAAAACTAAAAATTTAACTTCATAATTATTGAAGGCGATATTGAAAATATTATGCTTTAAATTTGTTACCATATAAATGCAGTAGGAAGTTAAGATAAGCTTAATGAATCTTATTAATTTAATTAATATTAATTTTCTGTCTAGCAATGTGAAGCAATTACAAGCCAATGTGCTCATTCATTATCATGAGCCAGTGATAGTCAACTGCTGGAAATAGGCCTCTCCTAATACACCAGTATCCAGTAGAAGGTTTTTGGACCATATCGCACCTCGCTGGTCCAATGCGGGTTGGTGGGTGGACCGAGCTTTTACATGCCCATCTGACGCATGAATCATCTTACTTTTAGGACAATTGGGTGTTCGGCCCAAAATTGTCCTAATCAACTAGGAAACAACAATGAATATTTGTTGAGTCGCCGCAAGATTCGAACCCATGACCTTCGCTTTCTAAAGCACGCGCCCATTTTACTTGGCTACGGAGGCAGTTATGTGCTCATTGTTGATATAAAAAAATAAAACTCTGTCGGTTATCCCAAAACATTGAGGTACAGACATATACCAACTTAGTCTGCCCGTGATCATGGATGCTGGAAAGAATCCGAAACGTCAGGAATAAATATATTTAAGTAACGCGGAAAATCCGTAAATTAGTGGGTTTGAATTCTTGATTATGCTAAGAAAATGCTTATTTTTATGTGTAAGAACTGCAAAGTATAAATGTAGTTTTTTGTAAAAACTTGAATAATTCAAAACATTAATATTTTCTTCAACTATTGCTTTTTGTAATGATTACAAATATTTTTTAAATACAATGCTATGACTTGATGTAATATAATCCTGTAGTGTACGCAATTTTTTATTTTATTAATTATTACCCTTTTTGAAACTAAATAAAACAATTATGTGTTGACACCGCCTTCTACTATAAATAGCATTGTAGTCAATTTTTAATAAAAGGTAAACGACATGTATATCCTGTAACGCAACGTGACGTAGTCTCACGGAGTCAAATGAATTTGTAGTAAAGCTGCATTTCTTATTAACAAGTCGTTCTTAGTTAAAAATTTTGCTCATCTCATCGCTTCAATCAGTTTAAAAAAATTCCAACTACGTTCTTTCTACTGCACTGTCTAGAACACTGCAAAGTGCATGTGTTTTAAGACTTTTCTTTAAACATGTTTTTTGTAACTATTGAACTGTATAATGAAACAACGTACTCGGTATCATACCTGAACTTCCACTTCAGGTAACATTTCCATTATATTGTTTTAACGAACCTAAAAAATTTCTAAGCTGATATTGTTTTCTAAGAAAATTATAGTTATTAAGAATATTAACCCTTACACGGGTTTTTTAACAAATTGGCAATTAAAAATTTTATTTAAAAACTATTTTAAACCTTATAACAATTAATATAATGAATGCCTTTCCGTTCTTGGTATTAAAAGAGAAAACTGAAAGACTTGTGTACGATAATATTCTTTAAAATGCTTTTAAACTAAAGTACATTAAAACTTCGAAAAGGGTAGAATGTGATTGATTATTAAATAAATATTTCTTTTATAATTAAGCTTTATACTAAATGAAAAAAAGTAATATGAACAAAAATACTATATTTTTTGCTTCAATAGAACATAAATATGTCTTAAAATTGTTTTGTTACAAGACTTTTTTACCTAATACATTTAAAACAAGAGCTCATTTGAATTTGAGACCAGACTTGTTTCTCTTGCTGAAACAGTAGATAGCAATTAAAACTGATGGATATGGATTGCACAAAGACTTGAATGCTGTAAAGAATTTGTTATTCGAAGCGTAAACAAAAAGAAATTTGAGAAATGTATATGAAACTTGTACGAAAAAACGGTTGGACTTTTTACTTTATAGTTAAACTTAGAGTGCTTTTAACACATATAAATGTGTGAAAAGTACTTTTAGTGATAGTAAAATATATATAAAAGTATTTATAAAAAATTATAAAAATATTGAATAAGAATTAAATCTAAAATTTTCTACAATAAAGAATCATCAAAGTTGAACTTTTAGTTAACAGTTTTGACGTCTTTGGTGAAGACTCCTTTACTCAGTAAACAAGCTGGCTACGGTGCCCTTAAACCGGAACACAGTATTGGTTTAGACGCTACTGCTCTTCGGAAGAAAAAAGCACCGCATTGGTACCTACTAAAAAATTATGTAGTACAATGTGCTAATCGACTTATCTTTCAATGTACTGGAATCTATATTGTACTGCATAGATTAGCTTCGTAGAAGCTTTGTTGGAGCATTTTCATATCCCTTTTACAGTTATAGGTACACAAAATTGATGACAATCGCTAAAGTTAAAGTTAAAGTAAAAAGATGAATTTTATACTAACCGGCTAATCCAGCCGGACTCCTAGCGTATGAGCCTAGAATATGGATATTTTCCGTAGTCCGCATTCCCTATCCTTCGTGAATCCGCAGGACCACGCGGTAGATACAGGCGCCGCCACTGTGGGTTAGAGAAATTTTTCAGACATCATTCGGTCATGTCGGACTTACGCCAACTAAAACCACCACGTTGTTCCTTCTTGCGGCCTTAAAGAAAGGGGTCACAGGAATTCTTTGGCAGACTTTGTGACCCAGTGGTGGCCTCGTGGTTGAGTTCCACCGCTAGCACTGATTCGGACGCAGAATGAGAGAGAACGACAATACTATGCCGAATGTCCCCTTCTCCCATGGCCCGTCCTCAGTGGTGCGGCTCCTTCTATTTGCGGAGGATAGGGAGAGTGGCCTACGAACTACCGACAGTCCACTTATCCCGTGACTCCTTCTTGGTTGCGAAAGACAGGAAGGGCGGCAGACCTACCTCCTGCAACCCGTCTTGCACCCTCTTAGGCGCAACTAAAGCGGGCTTGACCAGCCCGCTTCGAGCAGTCTCCTCCACGGCTATTCTTACACCACAGGCTGGCCAGGTTCTTCTCAGCTTCCCGAGGCTGAGCAGGCCGCAAGTACTGAGCCCTACCGATACGAGAGCTAAAACCTGTTCGGGGCGTGCCCGTACCCCATAACCTGTCCTTACCTTTGCAAGTATGTAAGCATTTCTCCACTTGTTTTAGGATTTCGACTGCTTTTTGGCGTAGTGGTATTGACTCAAGCTTTAGAAACCGGAGGTCGTCGAGGATCAAATCCAGTGTGTGGGGCTCAACAACTCTTTATTTTGTTTCCTAGTTGGTTGGGTCAAGATTGATCGCCCGATCTGTAAAATATGTAGAGTCATATGATCCATGCGTGTGCTTGGTAAAACGTGGACGGTGCCTGATCTCTCTCGTGACTTATTGTATACATTCCTTTACTATTTGTGATATAACAGACTCATAATTTGCGTCACTGTACAGAGTTTTAAACATCTATTATTTCAGGCTATCGTACAATATATTGCTTAAATTATGCATTTCTTTTTTGTTCATTGTCAATTAAAAAAACGTTTGAAAAAAATCAACAAACATATTTTACGTACCTGCTCTCTTCAACATTCAATTTAACAAAAATACGATCATCAAGTAGGTAATCCTATTATTTATACTTTCCTGATAATCACAAATTTTCTTTATTTTTCAACCCATTTCAATAATTCAAATATACGTTGTATTTACTATTATACTTATAAGTATAAAAGTCGTATGATATTTTTTTTAAATTTATAAACAACTTTCTTATACACAACCAATTGTTAAAATTGGTTAAGTTTTTTATTACAAATAATAGTTTGATATGCGTTTTTATGCTTCATTTTAATATGTGACATATTTCATAAATCATTGTACGATCGAAATAGAATGAATAAACGGTGTTTGATAGTCTATGTTCATACCTCACATTATGTCGTTACCAACGCGACATTTCCAGAGTTTTAATATTTATAAGCAAAAATATTTATATATCTTTATGTAAGTAGCGCTGTTCTAAGCATTCTTTATGTATATACATTCTTCAAGTATAACTTTTCTATGTACATGTTTAAGTCTACAGTTTATGTCAATTAAAGTTGAGAACGATTTTCTATCGTTAGCATCTTTATGTTTTGTTATGCGTTAAGTTAAAATTAATTTAAAGCCAGTTTAAGAAGTGTTTTTTCAGTTTCTGTTTTTATTACATAATATAAGTTAAAACATAAATAAACATAATGGCTGTATTTATTGAGACGTATCATGTTAAGTTTATTCATTAATTATTTGCAGCGCTTTCAACTACAAAAATATTTAAACTATTCAGGCAAACATGTCATATTTGTGTACGAAAAGTAACAAAAATATTAAATATTTAAGCATCCCTTCTCAGAAAGTGAAATTAAATATTAAATTTCATTTAACGCTACGTAAAAGTGGCAGTAGCAAAAATTAGCCAAGCTAGCGCTGTGTATAAGTGCTTCTGCTTCTTATTCTAGAATTTATTAAGTGGAATGTTTTTATAGTTCTTACCGATTTAACTAATAAGCAAGTGTTAGTTTTAGTTTTTTATTCGCTATCTATCTAATCGCAGTTTCTTTGTCGGGTAACTCTCGTAGTTACTAAATCCGACAAAGAACTAAAGTCACCAAAATATTGCTAAAGGATTAGCCAGTTGAAGCAGCAGTAGACCGGTTATGTGAATAGAAAAACTGAAGGCCAATGGGCTTATAATGTTCTAGAGTGTAGGCCGCGTTAGGAAAGACAAAGCGGTTAACTCATCATAAGACAGTATCAAATATTTTTATAATTTGCAAATTTAATAAAATGTTGTAGTGTTATGGGCGCGTGCTTTAGAAACCGGAGGTCGCGGGTTCAAATCCTGCGGGGACTCAACCAATTTAAATTGTTTGCTTCCTACTTGGTTAGGGCAATTTGGGCCGATCACCCAATTGTCTGAAAAGTAAGATGATCCAATGGCATGTAAAAAGTCGGTCCATATATTAACCCACACTGAACCAGCGGCAGCGTGGTGCTAATGGAGAAGAGGAGACCTATGTTCAGCAGTGGACTGTCACACAGCTGACATACACATCGTATGTGTGTGATATATGACTAACTACAAAACCCTGTTTGTAAAAAAATATATTTTGAACTTTGAAAAATAGGTCATTCACCTCTGTGACATCTACCGCATTACGCGCCGTTATTTAAGTTTATTTAATAATATCTTTCTTGAAAAATTATTTCCATTTATTCCCATAAATTATAAGTAAAGAGGAAAATATTTAAGGGCTCTTAATAATCGATTTCTTTCTTAACGTATATTTTTTTTCAAAAAATGCTTAACTGTATTGAGTACTTGTCAGAGGAATATTGGACAGAGATTCAAAGCCGGTTAGTCTGCATCGCAAGCGTTCTCCGGTTGCCTGCTCTCGAGCGTTTAAATCGGGTCAAGTTGAATTCTAACAAAAGATAAACTACTCTTTTGAATTATTTCTTTTATTTACGCGATTATACATATCAAATCCATATTTACGGATTTTCGCGTTACTTAAATATATTTATTCCCGACGTTTCGGATTCTTTTCAGCATCCATGATCACGGGCAGACTAAGTTGGTATATAATCATACAGAGATACAGACATATAAAGAGGAATAAATATATTTAAGTAACGCGAAAATCCAAATAAGTGGATTTGATACTCTTTGAATATAAAATAAAGTAGATGTGGCTCTTCTTCAGAAAAATATTATCTTTATCCTTACTTCTGTTTTCGGGATCAAACCGATACGATAAAACCACTGTTTTGTCTATTGTTAGAAACGAGACAACTTTTTAGAATCTTTTTTAAAATGGTGCAAATATTTAAAAAGTCTTAGAAATGCCAAGTCAATTTATGTCTAACTGTCGATCAATTCGCAATAAATCCTAGCCTCGTTACTTTTATAACATTCACAAAAAAAAAATCCACAATACGGCCGGACCTTTTTTGTAAATAACCAAAATATAAAAAGTAATAAAAAAATTATAAAACAAAAATACCTGATTTAAAATTTTGGAAAAACAATATTTGTGTTCATTGCTATATACATTTAGTAATCTATATTATGCTATACGTTGCTATGTTTAGGGAAAGTTGGTCATTTTAACATAATACAAAAGGTACATTGTAGAAATTAAAAAATAACTATCAACCTAAGGTTTATAAAATTAATCTTAATTGGAAGTTTTCTTTAGAAAACAATAATAGTAAAACAATTAAGAAACTATTGTTTGCAGTGGTGCTCCAAAAACAGCTTTAAGATATGTAAGTATCAGATATGTAAAGCGTAGCCAGCTTTGCAGTACCTGCACCACTGATTTCCGGTTTTTGTCGTTCAAATAATGTTCTTTTTGTATATACTTATTTAAAAACATCGTTTCATTTTTGAACTGAATTGTTTTAGGAAACCACTAAAGATTTCATACCTAAAACGTTTTAGGTGATCATGACTAATAGTAGTGCTGATCAAAAACTGACTAATCTTTTTAGGTGGCGTGAAATATATTTCAATACAAGCCTTCTTTAAGATAAAATCAATCATGACTATAACTCCTCTAAAGAAGGGCAGGACAGGAATCATTGAGCACATAGCACATCAATGGTTGAAGAATTCTAAGGTGACCATATAATTGACTAGCCTAATCACAAGTTCAAGTTCAAGTTTCGTTATACTATGTCGGTAATATGATGGGGCTTATTGTCAATTTTGCAATAAGTAAACATCATGTTTTTCTCATGCTTAATATCCAGAGAATAGAAAAAAATCTTTTAATTGCGAAATGTGATCATAGAAAATATGTGATCGAAAATTGGATTTGCGTTATCTCTATAATTTTATACCATATTGCGTATGTATTGGTCCAAGTAAATTCACTTTCTAGTCATTATAATGTTGCTTTATCTATAGCCATCTAGTATTTCTTTTCGATTTAAATATCATATACATTTTTAGAATAATGAAGTTTCTGATAACACAGTTCAATCTCTTGATCTTGGAATTAGATTTTTTGTGCAAACTGGAATCAAATAGTATCAGTAAAATTAATCAAAAAAGGAAAAAATCGTCATCCGGATCGGAGATAATAAAAGCATATAGATCATTATTGACTCATATCGTTTCTCTGTGAGAGCTTCTTTGATTATGAAAATCTTATCTGCCCTCGCTACGTACACCGTGGTTCTGCTTCAATTAAATTTTCTTTAAAGCAATCGTACAACTGTTATACAATAAATTTTATTTTTGTTTATGTTACATATTAATTATATAAAATAATGATATGACAAGCACTTAATAAATAACAAATAAAAAACTATCTTATTTTTTGTGCGTAAATATTACAAGAACCATACATTCATCGTCAGCCTGTCTTAGTCCATTGCTGGACATAGGCCTGCCCTAAAGTACGACTCCTACATTTGGGTTTTTGGACCGTATCCCACCACGCTGGTCCATTGCGGGATGGTGGGTGGACGGGCTTTTTACATGCCCATCCGACGTATAGATCATCTTACTTTTCTTACCCATCCCTTCTTATTTCAACTTTTTTTTTAATTCTGATTATGGTTTAAACGCCTCATATCTTGCTGTGGAAATCTTTACTTCCTTATAAAGGAATCGATCTCTTAGTATGTAATCCAATCTATGATTAAAAAACAAAACTAAACTAATTAAGTGGTGTGTTCAAGAACTATATAAAAATTTATCGCGAGCCAGTGGAATATGCGATCTCTTTTAGTTACAATGATCAGTTAGCTCTAAAAGATAGTGACTATTCACAATATCTCTTGATTGGGTCAGGTAAGAATTCTATAGATGGCAAAGAATTCTTATGCTAACTACAATTTTAAACAGAAAAATCACATGTTGCAGATGTATAAGTTATATTTATTTTGTTGAACGAAACGAAATACGCTAAAATTAAATTAGGTAAAATTTTACTTCTACGGGATTATTTACTCTTGAAGTACAAATAATTTGATAGGATATTTAATTAACTCAGCTTATAGAATCATTAGTAAAGGTCTTTTCTGCGATATAAAAGGTGGAAATTCTTACAACTAAGTAAAGAAAGTAAATCACATTTATTGAGTTGGACAAGCGTCCCCATAATTCCGCTGACATTACAAATAAAAATTTATAAAAAAAATATTTAGAAATTAGAAAATAAACTATGAGATAGTATGCAAAGATATTAAAATGTTGAGTACAATTACGCACATACACAATAAAAAAATCAGAATAAATGGGAACAATTGTTTCTTATTTAAGTTATTTTTTTTTGTGAAAATTTATACAAATACATATTCACGTGCAGTTGGTTCTAATTATTTTAGCTACAGACAGGCGATGGCGTGGGTTTGAATCCGGTGGGAAAAACAACTTTGTTTTATCGTTATTTTCTGGTTGGCTAGGACAATTTGACCTGATCACACAATTGTCTAAAAGTACACAATCCCTGTCGGATGGGCATGCAAAAAGTGTTTCTACCAACAACCGCATTAGACCAGCGTGGTGGGTTACGGTCCAAAACCCCACTGGAGAAAACGTGTATTAGGAGGAGGGAGGTGTCCAACAGTGAACTAACGGGGATCTACTATATATATTATTTTAGTGTTTTACTAGTATGGTAGTGTCTCATTCTTCGCCGTAAATGATAATTTCATGTTTTAATTCTATGATCAATAATAATAATTCTTAATCAGAAATAATTTTATTAAAAAATAAAGAGATAACAGTAGTAATATAATCAGTCACGGAGATCGCCACGTATTTTCTAAAAATCCATACTAATATTATAATTGCGAAAGTAACTATGTCTGTTTATCTGTCTGTCCGTGTTTAATGTCTAAACCATTGAACTGATTTCGATTCAAATTGGTACATATTTAGAATAGACTCCAAGAAAGGAAATACGCTATAATTTTTGTGATAAAAATGGTCAGAGGGGTTGAAATAGGGGATGTAAGTTTACACAAAAATCGCCTTTGTTGAACATGAAATGCAGTGCAGTGAAATGTTGTCTAGATACTCTAAACGAGCCAAAATTTGTGTTTTTTCGCAATTTTGTAGTTCAAAACTATACGGAGATGAAAGTCAATAAAAAAATTTGTAGTCGTCGAAGTAAAAGCGATAAAACTTTGCGTCTGATATGCACATACAATAAAACATTTAATTTGTATTATCCAAACTAATGAGTACTAATATCCATACTAATAATATAAATGCGATAGTGACTCTGTCTGTCTGTAAGTGTTTACTGTATAAACCATTGAACCGATTTCGTTGAAATTTAGTACATACTTAGAATACATTTAGAGAAAGGACCAGAGGTATACTAAATATGTTGATAAAAGTAGTTTAAAGGATTCAAATTTATACGGAAATCGTCTCTATTGAACATAAAAAGATAAAATGTAGTATTTATATACTCGAAACGAGACAAAAGGGCAATTTTGTAGTTACTTACTGGTGCTGACTAGTGGTTTATGTGTAAAAAAGCATGATTTGCACGTAAAATTATGGAGACGCAATAACTTTGCTTGCAAATCATGTTATGTAATAAAAATCACATCATAAAATGTTACGTTATAAAAATCTCAACCTCAGCAACGCTTGGCAGCCCATCAGCACCATGGCATGATCCCGATTAAAAAGAAAAACAAAGACGTTTTCGCTGTCTGGCCGTCCCTTTGTATGTTTAAATCTATAATACTACACAACGAATTTTGAAGTAGTTTTTTCAGTAGATAGAATAATTTAAGGAAAGGTTTATATAAGTAATACGTGCATAATTTTGCAGAATACTTAAAATAAAAACTCTGATAAATTTACAGACTTCTATTGTGATGTCGTAAATAAAAACATTGTTGGTCCTTACAATGCAAACGCTGGCTGAACCGAAGAAGTAAAATTTAATTGATGTTTGTCACTATTGTACACACAAAGTTGGTCACAAAAAGTCTGTGATGGTATCTCTGTCTCTGGATGCTAGTAAGATGTAATTTAATACAGATTTTATACTTGTTGCTTTGCATTTAGTTATCGCGGTGACTTATAACTTATTTAAGAAAAGTTTGGTTAATGCACGGACGAACGTTGTAGCGATCTTTAAAATTAATAAAAATCTAAATTTTATAACATTATATTAAAAAGGTATCATTGCTCAAAAGACTTACTTTTTTTAAAAATTGAAACAAAATTGTAAATTAGAGTTAGGTATAACTCTGAAGAATTTCATATTGTAGAGAATGTACCTTGTAGTAGCGATCATAGTTCAATTTTAGTTTTATTTCAATGTTCGAAGAATACCTGCAACGGTCTGAAATATTTCGGGATGAAAATTTTTCTATTCAATATTTTACATTCATTCCTTTGCAATCACAGCTTTGTGTTATTAAAAAGAAACTGCCATGTATATTTTATGTTTAATTTTACCTTGAGCACAAGGGTATATTATTTATATAGATATGCGGCTTTGCTTACGTATATAAATGATAGACGTATTTTGTTAATAATTTTAGCATTAAAGAGTAATTGTATACATATTCAAAAACTTCCAATAATAACAGATGGATACATTAGTAATAGAATCATAGTCACAGTGCGTCGCCTGCAGCGGACCCACGTGTTTGCCGAAATCTCCTGAGCTCACCGCGCGGTATCATTGTATGCTTCCGCGAAGTCGTCGCGCTGCACTACCTGTGTTTTTAAATGCACTTGCGCTCATAAAGCCTTTTGTCGCACATTTGTCATAAAGCCTTTTGCTGACGTCAGCGCAATTGCGATTTATTGCGCTACCTCAAGCGGTTTGCGTGCGCACGGCTGAGTAATGAAACTCGTAGCTTAATACAATTGTGCAGTCGGTTTTATTATCTTGTTTCTCGACCGAAATAGTTGGTTTTACAACTATACTAGGATTGTTGAACGTTTTAATATTTGTTTCTGTTACAGAACCAGCCACGACACTCCTAACTGCCGCGCCTGGTAGGGCAGGAAAGATTTTTACGCTCGGCAATCACCGGGACTCTTCAATTGTGTTGAGTGACGCAACCTATTAATCAGAAATAGGCGCGACCTAAACGGTACTATGGTCGACCGGCAGCTCAAGGATCGCATTGGTCTCGATACCAAGGATGCCTCGTCATCTGTGAGAAACTCGGTTGAAAATTGTACCTCAAGTTAACCGATGCGATGCATATTTTGATCGCGGAGCATTGCCCAAACGCCCCATCCCCTGCCGTAACGCCTGGAGCGACTGATCAATTCCCTGCGGTGGATGGACACGACAACTGTGTTGACGTCAATATTCGCAGCTAATCGGATATGGAGGTCGAGGTGTTAATTAATCCAAAATCCAACGGCTTCAAAACCGTCAAATGAAAGTGAAGCGCAACGTCCGGATCTCTTTACCTGCTCCGTCCTTCCCGTCAAGGCTGCAAAGCCTGACGCACCAACCGCCTGCCCTCAGCAGGCCTTCGAACCCTTGATCTCTCAGGTGGAGAAACCTTCTTCCATCTATCCCGCCAATCATTGGCGTCCCCCGGCCTCTCACCCCACCCATCCCAAGCACGGCTCCCCGTAAGAAAACGTCCCCCGCCAATATACCTCCGCGAAAAGGAGAAGTGGATCGATTCGCTCGGCCCTGTCAAATAATAAAAATTTTAGGCATCTGATAGCAATCAGGGGATCAAATACAGTTAGCCAAACCCGACGAGTTTCGGAAGGTGTCTTCTTTCCTTAGGGAAAAGGAACACTAACATCACAGATTCGCGCTCCCGGATGAGCGCGTACTTAGGAAAGTGGTCAAAGGACTACCTAAGGAAATCCCTTGCTCTAAGATAGCATCTGCTATTAAAGAATTAGATATTCTCGCACTTTTGGTACATCGATAAACCACTCACGCACCGAACACCCTTAGGGTATGGTGCTGGTTATGCAGAGCGCTCAAGGAAGGAAGCGCGTATATGATATTGATCAACTGTGTGGGATCGGCCATATCGCTTTTAAGTGGCTTCATTCTAACGGTTTCCCAGGGTAGTGTCACAACTGCCAGTAATTAGGTCACGCTGCGCGCAATTGTTTCGCCCGCTACCGTTGCGTTAAATGCCTTGGGGCTTGGAGATCACGGCACTGCCGATTGTCTCAGATCCAAGGACAAAGAAGTCCTCGCTACTTACGAGCCCCCTGCGTGTGTTAACTGCCGCAATCCCAGCCACACGGCCAACTACCTCGATTGTCGCAACAACCACCCAACCCATCCTATGGCACCGCATTTCCACCCCTTCGTCTTTCTAAAGCTTGGTAATTCCGCCTCGCGTCAACAGCCAGCGCCAGAACCATGTCCGAGCGCACAGCGGCCCGCCGCCTCCTCAAAAAGCCAACATGCTAGTCATAGCAATGGCAGCACTAACAGTAACTGTAAGTCAATTCTAAAATCGCCAGATCTTTTTATCTAGGCGAGTTTCATCAAGCACAGATGCATTCACAACATCGGCCTCACCGATGAGGACGAACTTACACACCTTTTGCTATATTGTACACTGTAGCTTAAAACCATATTAGACAGAAGCGTTGCTGGAGTTTGTTCTTCCAGCGCCAACGCTTTAAGAAGTGGTAGTAAAGTTCAAATAGAGCTCTTCTAGCTATTAAATTATTGTTAAGAAAGCGTCTGAATCGAGCTGAGACGTCGGCCCACGTGGGCAGCCCCTCATTCAGCATGCTAACGGGAACCAAAAAGTGACGGCTCAAGCCGAGGCTCCCCATCTGAAGGCCCTTGGTGCAGTTAAGACACTCGGTGGGGAGACGCGCCTGTGGCAACGGGCCTCCGCATATCCAGTATGTTCTAATAGGTTTATTCCACAGAGGATGAAATCATCGGAAAAAAATAAGAATCTTAGTATGTTTTGTGGGTTATTTATTTATTTTACGATTAATGTACGAAAAAAATTGATATGGCGGATTTAACGCCAAAACCATCGTAACATAGGTGCGATTTAGATTGGATCAAAACATAGTCATTTTTAATTGCTTTTGAATGCAAGTTAGGGTTTTATAATATAATAAATATATACATATGTTACAGTATATAAGTACAGACATATACATACATTCACATACTGCATATGTAATAATATACACCGAATCATAAATTCAGTCAGTTACTACTCTAGTTGACTTACAATGGAATCAATCATTGAAAAAACCATTCCATTCGGAAGGTTTGGTCTCCAAAATGAACGTTTTGTAGGCGTCCACAGCTTTTTCAGGTGATGAAAATCTCTGACTTCATAATTTATTCTTTATTGAGGGGAAATATAGAAATCATTAGGGCTCAGGTCTGGGCTGTACGAAGAATGGTCTAATAATTCTGTTTTCTTGCTCTAAAAACTCTTTTATTCTGAGCGCGGTGCGAGTACTCTCATTGTCGTGATGGAGGATGATGCGGCTGTTGCAGTTCACTTTACGGAGTCCAGAAACGACCTGTGGCAAACAAATGCTAGCATACCATTCTGCATTAACCGTTCTTTGTCCTTCGAGAGAAATAGTCGCAAAATAGCCGATTTTGGAGACAAACGTGGCCATAATTTATCATGCAACACTCCGTGAACCAACAATTTTTGTTGCCTTTAACTCATTTTTTAACACCTAAATGCGTGACTGGTTTTTTTATTTCGGGTTTGTACGCGTATACCCAGGATTCGTGATCTGATATGATATTGTATACAGCATTTGAGGATCCTGCGTAGAATCTGTCGGAGTTTTGACGCACCAAGTAACGAAGCCGCTTTTGCTCTTCTCAGAGCGAATGCGGTATCCATCAGGGAAAACAACTTTTTACACCTAATTGTTCATGCAAGATTATTTGTATTTCATCATCAGCCTGTGATAGTCCGCTGCTGAAATAGGCCTCCCTACACTTACACTTACTCCAATACACTCCTATTTTTTATATGCCCAACCGACGCATGGATCATCTTACTTTTGTACTTTTGTGATCGGCCCAAATTTCCCTAACCAACTATACCGCTGCCTTTCGTGAGACATAGGATGTTAAGTCTCGTTCACTCAGTAAATACGCTGGCTACGGTGCCCTTCAAACCGGAACCCAGTAGTTCATACTACTGCTTTTCGGCAGAAATAGGCACCTTGGTGGTACCAACCTCAATATTTATAATATACAATATTTATCAAATACAAATAAAATAATATAATATATAATAATAGCGTAAATATAAGTAAAACTTAGGTACAATATTATTTTACTACGCAAACTACGATTCAAACAATCACAGCACTATATATATAATAATAGATGTGCAAAAGTAAGTTTAAAAAGAAAATATAATGAGAATGATTTAATCGGTTTTCAAAACATATTTTCATCTAATAAAGTAAGCCTAAATATTATTTTTCTAGAGATAAAGAATACAGCGGTCATCTTTTGAGAGTTTAGAGTTGGAGAGGCAGTAGAAAGTAAAATAATTAAAAATTTTCAAAATGATTAAATTTCATTTAACGCCGGTCTTGTATCATTTAATATTCAGAGCCTTCCTTTCAAAGGTCCTTTAAAGCCATAATCATATTTGTAATAACAAGTATCATATTTGTTGGCTTTAAGGACCTTTATTCGTTGACGCCATTCAGAATAATTCAAAGCAACTGAATACATTAAAAGCTCATTTATGTAAAAGAGTGTAAGTTTCTGATACTAGAAGAGCACGCGGATGTGATCCGATGTGATGGGTAGACCAAGGTATCCATTACCAGCATATTAATTACAGAAACATTTTGATCAGTCTAAAATAGAGATTTCTAGCAGATCGTAATGGGATGAGTGGTAGCAGCTCTGTCAGACTAGACACGGCCTTTAATATATGAAGAATGACGACTGAGAAGAATGAGAAATGTCAATTTATATAAAAGTTATGCATCTGAATAAAAATCATATTATGTGGATGATAAGTGTCATAAACATGACATTTAGATTAAATGAATACCAATACAATAATAGACATAAAAGATTTGAAATGCAGTGGCAGATATCTCGGGCAGTTTCTTGCAGAGGGTACATTGTGATTCGCTTGGATTGCGGAAAATGATCACATACTGTCTAAAGTGGGTCATAATTTTTTGCTAAATTTATGCTGCTTATTTTGCGTTTTGAACTACTTTAACATTTTTATTTGAATACTATACATGTATCAAGAAAAATATATAATTTGTTGATTGAAATTAAATTTGTATAATAAATACATATTCTATATATATATATGTATATATCCAAAAATATGTATTTATTTTCAGACGACAGTTTGTAAATTTCTTTATTCCTTTGACCAAATAAATATAATAATAACATAATGTTACGAGGAAATATAAAATATCGCATTTTAGTGGGCCATTTTAAAAAAAACCTTTCGCATTATTTTTTATATGGCAGACGATCAAAAAGTTACTTATTGCCTGAACACGTTATTTCGATACCTGCGCTCGTATCTAGTTCACATAAATCAAGGTGAAGTGACAAACCTCTACAATAAAATAAATATGGAATCGTATACTAATATCCTAATTATTTATCTAAAAAAAATAATTAGAAATCGTCTTAATTTTCTAAAGCGATACTACAAAAAGTTCCCTTAATTATAGTGACAATACGATATCAATCTTTACAAAGGAAATATTTCGCTAAGCAATTCGTATTACAGTAATGGCCAAAGTTAATCAAATCTCTTCTTAAGTTTTTATATTCTTAACGTTTCTTTGTTTTGTCATTTTGTGACAATTTGGCTTATAATAAAGAAAGGATTAATGACTGTGAAATTATTCATATACCATTTGTTTTTTTTTTATCTTAGTGCAATTTTTGAAGTGAAACTTCTTTATTCGGGTTAGGTAAAAACTTAATGTAACATTTTCGTTACGCGCCATCTTTTTGTATAAAATTAGATTAAGACAGATGGAAATCTGTGTAAATTTTGTAGTAACCGTTTTAAATACATAAGTGTATGTTTCATATTGGTATCACATTTGTAACTAGATGGCAGTGTTTTTAAAATTAGAAATACGTAAATTATAATAGCGAAATACTTAATTTTTCATAAATAATGCATTAACTTCACGCGTTATCAAATTACAGTAAACGTGAAAATGATTTCTACGAAATATAACATTGTTAAAAATACGAATAATGGACGTGAAACTTCTTTATCGGGGTTGAAAATAAATTTTGTGTAGCATTTATTCGTTACGGATCGCATTTTTCCGTTACGCCTATCTTTTCTTAACCCTATCTCGCGTGATTTGAAGTATACCATCCATGATGAATTTATTATTATTACGACATCAATGATAGTAATAATTCTATTACAACTAATAAAATTCAATAATAATCTTTGTAGTAATAAGCGAAAATGTAATAATTGTAGAATTGAACTTTATCTAATTCTACTTTATTTAACCAATTTCTGTAAAGTTGTATATAGTAAATTATTTTTTGAAAATAACGTCATAAAGTTTCACTTCTTACGAGTGTACGCTAGTACACCACACATTTTGTTATATAGGGTTTAGTTTTATTAGATTTTCTGTAAACTTTACTGAATGGTTTAAAAGATAAAGGCTATAGCATAATATGTATTTAATCCGAATAACTCAGATTTTTATGAAATAATATTTCAAAATAACCTACCAATCAACATTTATAAAAAACTACTCGTGTACGTTACAAAATTTTAATAATTTTCAAAGTCAAAGTCAAAGTCAAAATCATTTATTCAATTTAGTCTCTACTGAGCACTTATGAACGTCAAAATTATCCATTTACCACCAGTTCACAAACTCAGACCCGTCCAGAGAAACTCTATGGCCTTTTTTTTTCAATATTAGTATTTAAAAATTGGACCAAACCATTTTTTCAAGTTACCAGGATTTGCAAGCGCAGAATATAAACTATTTCCACATCTTGGTCCTCAATATAATTTATAACAGAATAGTAAGCTTTTTCTATAAGCGTTGTTTTGACAACTTTACGAAAGCTCGAATCATTCAGTTGCGTTTGGCTAGGCATTTAATTTATTATACATTCTTATACTTAATAATTATACATGAAAGATTTTTGGTTCGGATCAGTCTTAATCTGGGTAGCTCTAGGGGCTCAATTTGACCCCTGCGCGGCCTAATATCTTTTTAGCAAACATATGAATATTTTGACGCGTACATAATATTTTCAAATATATTAAAATTTCAGTTTTATTAAAATATTACGTAAAGATTTCCGTAAACCCAGATTGTAGATTGCCTAACAGCCTGTTTTGTAGTATAAATAATGTGTTCAAACCGGCTGCAGATCCCCATATAATAATCCATAGGACATAAGGCTGTGAAAGTACGCAATAAACTAGTTTTGCAGTTGCCTCGTCAGTTAGCTGCCTTTAGAAGTCAGTTCCAATTGAGCTTGTTCGGAAATATTTTGATTTGTTGTAAGCACGCTTACCATTTCATTTCAACCTTTTTTTTCGGTTTTTTATTAGTTTTTTAATTCTTGTTGAACTAAATCTAAAACTTTTTATATACTTTTTACTGAATAATATTTTTGAAACCACCTTTATCACAGTTTAATGTATTAACTGGATTAAATGAAGTGTATGTAATTTTAGGTTCGTTAGGAAACCTGTTTATATGATTTTAGTCATTTTGAACAAGAAAAATCTTATGATATGAGTTATTGCATCGCAATATTGTTTCATTTTATTGTGACGTAATCTTTGTTTTGTTATTTTGCACTTTTTCCTTGCTTACCTTAAGAATATAGTAGAAGAATATTAGTTCATAATATTAAACAATGTTTATTAAGGAATTATATATACTATTCCTTTATTTAAATGCGGTAAGTGACAGTCGCCGAACAACAAGATCATATGCACGAAGCCGCATTTTTCCTATAGGTTGCTGATGATGTTTACCTCAAACCATGGACCGAAAAAGATTATGTTATCATTAAAAGATTGTAGATATAGATAAATGGGATACTTAAAATTAAGTGGTCCTTTTTAATTCGTATGTTAAAAACAAAACCAACAATTAAAGTTTCCTTAATAATAATAATAAAAATTTATAGTAGTCTTTACGTATTCAACTAATTATGAAACAAATGCATTGTTGTTTTACAATTCGTTTAACGCAAATCAATGCACTCTATGATTAAATAAAAAACTTGTGTCATAAATTTTCTCTTCAGTAAATACAGTTAATGGAGCGGAAGTTAAGGTCATAAAAAATAGCTTTTATGTTTTTTAGTTTAATCTCAAAATAAAATAAATAATGTTACTATTCACGTTTACTATACAACTATGGGTACAAAATTGCGTAATATTTTTTTAACGATATAACGTTAGCTTCCTTTTGCAACAAATTTATGCATTTACATAATCAAAAGATAAATTTATTTCGTAAATCCATCTCCGTAATTGTGACGGCGTTAATTGCGCACTGTTGAATTTATTCGCGATTCAGAAAATATGCACGGCTTTAAATTATTAACCTGTGCTAAGTAATTAGGCTATAATATTGTACTATCGATCTGATAATAGAACTGCTGTAAGATAAAATCATATATAATTTTTGACGGTTACACTAAAAGTTAAGATAGCTTTGTTTTTCTGACAGACTTCCCGAAAGAAGGAGGTACTCAATTCGGAGCTTATGTTATTGTTTTTATTGCTCTGCCTCTAGCGCCCCGGTTTTGTTCATAATTTTTTTCAATGATAGCGGTTTAATAGGTATTTAAGAAACGACAAAAATTACGACACAATGTTGTTTGATTAAATTCCACACACTGCCAAAACCGTAATAGATTGACATATAGTTTGTTTACATAACTTGCTCAAATTGGTTGACAATAAAGTCAGCGATACTATGTATCTATGCTTTAAAAATAACGCACAATAAGCATTTTAACTTAAACATTTTAAAAAATTACAATCATGCACATTCAAATCCTTTTAAGGATAATACAGTTTAAGTTGACAAAAGTTAAGACATGTGAAAAAAATCATTATATGTACATAAAACGTGTAATAGACGACATTTTGATTAATTGAATACCTCAAACCGAAAATGCGGTGAAAGAAAACTCGACGCATTTTCGTACGGAGAGCATCAAAATTTCATTTGTTATTTATATTTAATTTGATATTAAAGCTTTATCAAAGTAAACTTTTATGAAATGATTCGTTATAATATAAATAAGAAGCTAAAATACTCAGTTATAAAAATTATAACTTGACAAGTTTAATTTTTACAGGTTTCTTGTACAAGTTTAATTTTTATCTAATAGTTAGCTTATTAGTAAGGTCTTTAATTGTATTTATTTTGATGAACAGTTATTAATAACGATGGTAAAAAAATGTCTTAAATTTATAAAGAGTTGGAACATTACGACAGAAGCTCTATCTTTCGCCTAGCCATTTTCCTAACTATTCGAGGGCCTCTAATCCATCCATATTTACCTCAATAACAGTTTTTACGCAAAGCGATTGGCGTCTGACCTTCACAACCTAAAGGGTAAACTGCATTCTAAGGATGAATAAGTTGTCAGCAGATTTAAAAGGACTGACTTCCTGTAATGATTGTCAAAGATGGTCTTGACAACCGGGGTGACTTTAATATGCCCATCAGTCGCATAAATCATCAATACATAATATACAGGCAATTAGGTGATGGGCCCATATTGTCCTAATCAACCAGAAAACAACGCTAACAATTAAATTAGGTATTTATTATATTTAATAAAATAATTGCAACACTCAAATGTGGTTTCCCCGCAGTATTCTAACCGACGACCTCTGGTTTATAAAGCAAGGGCCACAACCGCTAGGCCACGAAGGTTAGTACAGAAGCTCTATATTTGTTCTTTAGCCTTTGATAGGCACATAATCCGTTATTTATTGAAGCCAATACATGGCTTCATTAATTAATGGATCATTATAAAACTCTAAAACT
The DNA here is from genome assembly GCA_029286875.1 of Lamproptera curius. Taxonomy (NCBI): domain Eukaryota; kingdom Metazoa; phylum Arthropoda; class Insecta; order Lepidoptera; family Papilionidae; genus Lamproptera; species Lamproptera curius. The sequence continues at coordinate 3,335,916 of JAGSMT010000054.1, forward strand.
TTGATTCTTCTGTTAACTAAAGTTGTAAAAAAATCTATTAAATGTTAGGGAAGCCTCTATCATACGGATACCTTTTTATAAATTTATCTCAAGACGACTTAGTCGCAATTAGTGACTTAAACCGTTAAAACGCTATTTAGAAATTATTTGTTCAGGTAATGGTTAAAAGTCAAGCCATATTACAAAACTGTTTCTTACTGACAGCAGTTAAACTAGTGCCATCTACAAATAATTTTATGCATATTTTTCATTATTTTCAAAACATAGAATGCTAACTTTATGCCAATAATATCCTTAGGGTAATAAATGAATAATAACATAAATAGAATAATTCGTGTTTTAAGCCATATGAGAACGGGCTATATTTTATTTTCACCAAAACCGAAAGTACATAAACTTTTTTACTATATTAAACTTTTATTTTTAAAACTAAAAACTTTTGAGCAATTTTAAGAAATCTATCAACACATAGTTTTCGTCGTCTAAATGTACATTGTCACTTTATGTTTTGAATGTTTCAAAACAAAGTTGAAAACATTTGGCAAAATTTAAAATATACTTATGCTTATTATGATACAATAAAACAGTATGTTTCGTCATAAGTATCAGTTGTTCGGGAATCTAGGTGATAACGCGTGATTTTATTAAAAATCTCTTCGGTTTCAAAAGATTTGCGATTACTTTGGCCTTTTCAATATTTATGGCGTCTATAAAAGTAAAACTTTTTTATCTCCTATCTTCAACGTCATGAATAATTTATGTAATATGAAACCAAAACGAGAGGAAGTGTCGATATTCCGAAAATTTATATCGATACTGCCATAAAATTGTAGTTATTTAAAAAAAAATTATAAAAAATGCGTCTTCTCGATATGTGACTATCTCATCTGCAGAAACAATTACCAATATACGCTGAAAAGTGGTGACTATCCAGTACCTCACGTTGTGGGTAACATTTTTATCTAAAAATTCAAGGGTAAAACATTGGCACACCCCTCTTTTAACCAAGATTTAAAAATGTTTTTTTAATTTTTAAATCTACTCTTACATTTTTGCCAACAAACAATAATTATCTGTAATTTTTTGAGACAGAGCACATCTTTCAGCGTACCTGTATATAGTCAACAAAATTATGAGTAACAACAAGCTCCAAATTCCATACCAGCGTCACATACAACGTGGGAATCTACAATTAAACGAGTGAACTGCTTTCTATTCTTATTTCTTTTTAGTTATAGGATTTTTTTCCCTGAAATACATTAAAAATAGTCATATTTATTATATTTATGACATAAATTGGTCTAAAACCAAAATCTTCCAAAATAGTAACATTTTGTCATAAGCAAAACCCAGATTAATTATGTGCATTCAACCACCCTCTTGTTGATCCATAATAAAAAGATGGATTGTGAATTTTCTTTCCTCCTTTCTTTCGCGTTTCCAGAGATTTATGATGAAGTGTTGGCAAACCGGCAATTCATGCAAATCGATCTTTACCTTTATTTAAGTATTTATACTTAATAAGTAGTACGTAGAAGTAAAGTAATTTATTTTATTACAGCTGTGTATTTCTCCGCAAAAAGTCTCACTAGCCTGATAATTACTTGACAGAAATGTTGTAAGTTTTCAACTAAAAGCATTGCCTAAATTTTCGATTACCCTTTCATTAAAACATCGTTTGTTATATACGTTTGTACACCAAAGGTTATGAAAAAAATTATTTCAAATATTTTTACTGCCGGTAAGTTAATACTCAAGAATATTAGTATATTGTAATACGAATTATGACGAATTGTATGTTGCGATGTAATGTAATATAAAAATAGCTTTCAGTTTTTTTATGACACTGGTTAATGTATTTCAATGGTAACAGGCTTCGTTATCATATGATGAGATACACATCATATCATACTTGTTAGTCGTGATGAAGACATCATACAGTTACAGAAAATATTTAATGTAATACATTTACGTTCTTATTCATGAGACGACTAAAAGACATATTTAAATCAGTAAAATGTTATCAAAATAGGTGTTTTTATTAAACATACAATAAAAGTGAAATAAAAGTGAAATAGGTATTTTTAAGCGGCTAAATGCCTGTGCATCCCGCGGGGCAAAGACGGGTCTCACTCCGACTAAAAACTCGTTGTTCCTTGAGTGTGCCTTTTGAATTGAGTCACAGGGATACTTTTGCACTCTTTTGCAACCTTTTACCAGCGCTGGCCACCGAGACCCATCTTTAACCCTTTTTTGGCCCACTTCTATGGAACTTGCGCCTTTTGTTGCGGCCCCTATACAAGTTGGGAACACTTTCCTGAATCTGTCATCCAAGTGCCTTGGCAACCAGGAGATTTTAACTAGAAGTAGCTTTGATGTTCTGCCGCCAGCGCCGTTTTAGCCGCAGTAGAAAGAGAGATCTCCTTCTCCCACGGCCCCTCCACACTGCATCAGTGGCGCGGCATTGCCAAGTCACAGACGATAAAAGAAGTTGCCTATGACCTACATCTTTTGCTCCGCGCATCTAAAGCTAGCTTCCTCGACAAGCACGAAGCAGTCCCGTTCACGGCCAGCCTTACTCCTTAGACTGCCTAGGTTCTCAGCTTCCCCGCGAGTAGACTAAGTCGCATGTACTGAGTCTCTCCGTGACGAAACAGGAGCACCTTCTCATGGGAAAAGCAAAATAAGCATCTGTCAACTTCATTTATTTTCGCACATGCGTTAATAATTATAAACTGCAGATGTAATAAATAAAATGACTTTTTACGGATCTTATCGCGTTTATTTTACATATTTAATTCCCGACGTTTCAAACACTTTCCAGCGGCCGTAGTCACGGCCTATGGGTAGACTACGGCCGCTGCAAAGTCATTTAAAGTAAACTAAAGAAATAATAATGCACATGTGGTCGTAAATATTGATTTAATAATAAACTGTTTCAGACAATGAAAACACTATTTTCGTTGTCTATTTTATTTATGAGGTAAACCAGACTCGATAAAATGTACAAACTGCTTATATCGTAGCACCCACAAAATGTTTACTACTCACTGACGGTCCGCGCTAGTACCACTGGACATACATGTTAATTTGTTGCGAATAGTAAATATGTATATACGAGTTGTAAAATTCACGATTTACATAAGTTTTAACACATTTCAGATCCAACAGCACAGGCTCAGAAAATATTTCTCAAGATTTATTTAATACATTTAATTAGTTAAAATCTATTTCAATTCTCTTGTCACATTATTAGATATTTTTATATGATAAAATAACGACACATAAATACCTATACATCACATGTTTGTTTTTTATCCACGTAGATCACATAAAGTAAACATTTCAATCTTGTATTTAAACGCCGTCTAGTTCTAAGGTAATAGTGATTATGTTTTTAAACTTAGAAATAGTTTATCAAATAACATCCACTAGAATGCACGAAAACATACTAATAATTTTAGGAGAATAATTTAAGATAAGATAAATTTAAGAGTAAGTTGGGGCAAAATTATTACTTTTGTAGCATTAAAGGTAAATTAATAAACTCATTTTACTGCCTTACGCAAGATCTCTTATAAAGTTCTAAAAAATTGGTCACACGTAACGCACTCTTGGTATTTTTATTAAATCGAGGTACTAGGCAGTAAATTGAGTTTGTTTTTGGATAAAGGTAAAGCAATTTACCCCACAGCCAATCTGGAAGTCTGCGAAAATGGAATTTGGAGTTTGTATTAAACATGCATGAGTTGCGCTTCAGCATAAAATTTCTGCGGCATTCCCGAATCAGAGGAAAATAAGCTTAAAAGTAAAGCAGAAATGCACAAGCTCTAAAATATTAGACGGTATTTGCCTACTTTAGGATTCAATGCTGCATTTTCTGTTTATATAACTTTCTTATAATTTAAAGATAAGAAGTGAAATTTTAGTTAAAAAAATATGACCGACTTAAAACAGTATATAACAATTTTGCGCAATACAATCCAGTAACAACGTGCTCTCTGTACGAAATTTGCTTGCGATTTTGACCACTGAATTTTAAATCTCTGATATCTATTAATGTATCCATTTAATCAAGATGTCACCTATAATACGTTGTATTAACATAGAATGAAGGATTTTTATATACATTAACTTTTATGAAACTATATTTCGTCAAATAAGGTTTCAATATGCCCTATTACAGTTTTAAACAATGTTTTACATTAAAATTGCTATAGTGGCTTTGAAAATAAATATAGGCGCTCCATGATTTTATTATAGAACATTTAAAAAAGAACACTTACGTTAAACATAGTCTAAGTCTGATTTTAACAGTTTCGACAACGTTTGCAATTTTATAGAGAGGTAGAGATTTTTGATGCCGCTATTTCTCTTAATTTCTATATAATTTAACTACTTATCACAAAGTCATTTAAAAATATGGGATTTTGGGACTGCTAACATCTATAATTTATAGGCGTGTGCTTTAGAAACCGGAGGTCGTGGGTCCGATTACTGCGGGGACTCAACAAATTTTCATTGTTGTTTCCTAGTTGGTTAGGACAATTTGGGCCGATCACCCAATTGTCTGAAATGTAAGATGATCCATGCGTTGGATGGGCATGTAAAAAGTCGGTCCACCCACCAACCCGCATTGGACCAGCGTGGATAGGGGTGTATTAGGGGAGGCCTATGTCCAGCAGTGGACGATCAAAAGGCTGATAATGATGATGATGACGATGATGAGATTGGTAAATATGTTAAACCTCCTAAATATTTTAAGTCAGACTAATTTTGGGACCTATGATACGAAAAGTTAGTTTGGAAAGCAAAAGCATAGTATTTACGACAGCCGGTATCCCATAGTAAATAAGCATCTTGTAAAATAAAAGAAACATTTTTTGCAGTTTTTTCCGCACATCGTCCAATCAACAGAGCACAGAACAATAACCACCACAACCTCCTTCCTTATTTTAAGACCTTGGACGGCGAAAAGTCTTGCCATGGTGAACTTACACACCTACTCCTCAAGAACAAGTTTGCGCAACACCCTTGTTCATGTCGAGGGTTGCCAAAGATTGATCCGCCTCTGTCCATATAGACTTACTTGTATAATAAGGGATAAAACACTAGCAAAAATTTGCTCCGAAATACGTAATGGAAATATAACAATTACCATAATAAATTATTAAATTGATTGTTAATCAGTAAACAAAATTCAGTTACTGCAAGAAAAACTTATACTCTACTATGGAATATAATATTTAAAGTATTCTACTAAATAAAGACAGACCTTCAGTCACACTCTACATATATTGTTAGCAATTAATGAAAAGCACTTTATGCAATTGCATAAATCAACAGTACTTTAGTCGATTTGTGGCTTTATCCATGAATAGTTTAAAGAAGTAACGCTTACGGTTCTTGCATAAAACATATTTCCTCACAGTAAGATATTATTGTTCACCGAAATGAGTTTTAATCAAAACATAAAAATACAAATACGAGAAATATCCAAAACATTTTACAAAATTATAATTATTATGATTTTTAAAAATTCTTCATCCACTTACCATATTTCAGTTCATTAAGCTCAAAATACTCCATCCGTTACAACTTTATCACGTGTAATAATTCCTAACTAATGCTTTAACTTGTTGTTATACAGTTTTTGTCGTACGCTTTTATATTTATAGCTCTCTTGAGTACTTTAAACAAATGTACGAAATTCTAAATATCTTCATTATAATTATTTACCAGTTTCAATTTTTTATACTATGACGTTATTTTAAACATTCAAATAATAATGGGGTAAAGGTTAAATTATGTTTCATATTAAGTTTCGCTACTGTTTAACTCAAGAATCCATATTTCTTCTAGTACAGTACTTTTAGCGCTTTTTAATTTTGGCGTTCATGGGATAATAAAAATTCGAATTTCTTGGTATATACAAACTTTGAGTGTAGATTCTATCTCATTGTAAACGTAAAACGTTTGCTGCATTATGAGCTTTCAAGACAATACAAAGAAGTAGACATTATGCAAGTTTATTACGACTAATACTAACGAATCATTCTTTTTCAGCCAACTTGGCAGACGTAAAGTGGGGCTACCAGACGGAAAGTTGTCACCGACGCCCATGGACATCTAAAATAACAAAGCTGCCTACCGTGGGTCATAGGATGTTAAATATGCTCTCTTTACACCAATACATGCTAGCTTATTCTCATGCTTTTGCGGCATAAATAGGGACAGCAGTTGTACCTCCCCAGAAGGTCCTTTGTAAAAGAGGACCTACAACATCGTTGAACTAGTTTCTTTTAGTTAAAATAATGTAATTATTACAATTGAATCTATCATTTATTAATTTACTGATTCTTTAAATTGAAAAGAAATATTCATGAATTCTACATAAAAATAAATACGACTAAGTTTATATCTATTGAACAATAATTTCCTTTCTACAGGACCCTAGAATTTAATATCAAATAAATATCTGTATTTAAACAAATTAAGATTTAAGCTTAACCATCTCTTGAAAGATCGGTAATACGAAACTGAAGAACATTATTTTAACAATTACAACTTTTTCAGGTTTAGGTTTTTATATGTCACTTAATTTAAAATTATACATGTAAAGCAATCAAAATTTTTCATTAAATTTAAAACATATTTCAATTGTCTTTCTCATGAACATGAAAAGTTCATCGGATTTGCACATGTTAGGGATACATTTTACAGACGTAGACATTGAAGAGAAGCATTTTTTTAAACTAAAAAAATCGATGAGCGCTATAATGCATACTTCAATAGTACAATTATTTTTATAACTCATGATAAATGGTCACTCAAAGTTCATCCAATCATGGAACTCCTAATTATATGTCAAAGAAAAACAAATGTGTAGGAGTTCTATTATTAGATATTATTTGCGGGTGTAGAAAATTTTCAAATCATAAAACATATTACAGATACATCGGCATGCCTGAGTTTCATATAAACTTAGCCTCAGAAACTGTTTATTTATAAAAACTTTTTTTTTCAACTTTTGCTGTCTCAAACAGATTTTTTAAAAATCCTTACAGTAGCGATTCAATTTAGTTATATAGTTTAGACTGGCACTATATTACGACCGTAAAAGTTTATAGTAAGTACAAAGGGTACTTAATGCGAATCATGCTCATTTCCGTAATTATTTCTTAAGGTCGACATAAATAATCTTAGCTTATTATGAGTCTGTACTTAATTCTAGTAATTGACTTTTTAGTTTTAAGTTATAAATATAAAACATTAGTGTTAGTGAATTTTTAAAATAATCTTATTTTGAATATTCAAATGATTCTGTATATTCAAATGATCAAATTTATTTTAACGAAATAAAGATGGTAGCATCTAATCCTCTTTTACAGTTCACCGTTAATACCGGTTTTCTTGTGGTAGCTAGATTTTTTCTCTTATCAATACATATCTAAATTTCGTTCTGCTAAATTACTTTAATAAAACAAATATTTTTATACTAACACATACACATAAAGACTACTAATATACGTCGACTAGGTATGACCTGTGACTATTTAGGAATCAAAAATCGGTGAGATATTATATTATAGATACAGGCAACCACGCTCTTTTTTAACATCATTAATTATATTAGTTGTCATCTGATCAGTGAGTTGTAAAAATAATCGCTATTTTAGCAATTTAGGTAAATAAAATCAGCGGCAACTCATTAAAAAGATATGCATAAAGATATATAGATGCAAGAATTTTCATGTAGAGAAATGTACAAAAACATATTTTTTTGAAGTTTTTTATGCAGACATAAGCAGCCGAAATTATTTTTAACTCATATATAACGAACAAACTATATTAGCTATCTTTAAGCGAAAGTCCCTTGAAAATGGCACCAGATTTTCCATAGATTAGCCAAAACAAACATATAGACACACTTAAAAAAAATTAAAACGGTTATGTTGATTTTATAAACACATACTCTATTTAATTTATTTGTATGGATGACTTGCAACATTCAGGACTTTTTTTTCTATATAATCATAATAAATAATTATTATAAGTGATTTATCAAAAAATTATGTTTAATATAACTTCAAATGCACAGTTGCAAACATAAAATGATATTATTGAGATGCTATTCAAAGAGTCCGCAGCCTAGTGCAAAGGGCGTGTGCTAACTGCCTCCGAAGCCTAGTGTGAAAGGGAATTAACAAATTTTCATTGTTGTTTCCTATTTGGTTAGGGCTAATTTGGCTGATGACCCAATTGTCTGAAAAGTAAGAGTATCCATGCGTCGGATGGGCATGTAAAAAGTCGGTCCCACATCAACCCGCATTGAACCAGCGACAAAAAGAGCTAAGTTAACCAGTTTTTTAAATTAAGTAATTTTTTAAATACCAGTGGTAACCAACGCGCTGCTAACGTGAGACTTAGGGTGTCAACTCTCGTTTACCCGTAAATACGCTTTACGGTGCCTTGTAAACGGAACACAGCAGTGTTTTCACACTATTTCTTCGAAGCGAAGTAGGCACCGTGGTGGTACCCACCCAGACGGTCTGCAGTAAAGGGGCCTACCACCGGAAAATATTGTCACACCAGTATTGCCGATGTCTATGGGCGTCGGTGACCACTTTCCATCAGGTCCGACTAATCGTCTGCCTGCGTAGGCAATAAAAATATATTTATATTGTAAAACTCTGCGCCAATTTATGCCTAATTGGATTATATCGATTATAAATTAGCAGCAAGCCAACAGGATTAATAAAGCAATATTTTAACGCAATGTTAATTTTAGAATTAACACTTACATATTGTTTTATTTTACTCTATGTATAATATTAATGATAATATTAGCACTATTTTATTTTTTTATATTTCAAATAGAAAATATATATAAAATACATATATATAAAAATCATAAGTTATAAATACTAACATTTATTGATACAAAATTTTCTTACTTTCAAAATTGATGAATATAACGTTGTAGATTTATTGACAATAAACCAAATTTTACTGTGAACCTACTCTAGAAATAATATTATCTGAACCTTTTATTCAGAATTAAAAATTATGACATGAATGAACCACATAACCTTTATAAAATTCCTTAAATGTTCTACCAGTATTATTTAAAGGGTGTGAGGTAAAAATTGTTCCGCTTTTTTTACCATATCATCATCATCACCATCATTAGCCCGATTTATTCCACTGCTGGACATAGTCCTCCCTTAATACACGCCTTCTCCATTTGGAGGTTTTTGGACAGTATCCCACCACGCTGGTCCAATGCTAGTTGGTGGGTGTAACGATTTTTTACATGCCCATCCGATGCATGGATAATCTTACTTTTTATGCAATTAGGTGATCGGCCCAGATTGTCCTAGCCAAACAGAAAAAATGATAAAACAAAGTTGTTTTCCTGCGGATTAAAACCCCATGACCTGGTTTATAAGGCAACCAACCACCACTAGACGATGGAGGAAGGGCGGGTTTATAGGATAGGCTGAACACTTAGGACGGCTTGCACTCCATTTCTTTCAAAAATAAAATTTTTAAGTTTTAACAAGTTGATTTAATTATTATAATTTTTGGCAAAGGGAGCCTTGGGATTGCATCCTATCTTTGGAGTCAAAAGTCCTGTAAATATAGGATGCTATTCCAAATTAGAAGGAAGGATCGGAATTTGTTTTTTACAAAAAATATTACATTTTTTTTTAAATAATTTGCTTAACTTTTTATCCTACCCCTGGACATAGATGTTTTAATGAAATTAAATCCTTATACAACGGAGGAAAGTTACAAACTTTGTTTTATTATTTTTACAGTCGGTTAATTTATTTTATCATGATTTATCACACTGACAATATTGTTATTTAATATGTACTTATGGAAATAGTATATTTCAAAAGTTAAAATTCAAAGTTTATTCATACCACTATCTTGTTCCCAATGTATTTAACAATTAATAATAATTTACAAAAATTTAAAAGGGATTGAATCCCTTAAAAGTTTAAACGGTTTAAACCCAAACGAGAAGTTATTACAACCCCAAGGAAGAATCAGAGGATATGGATATTGTAGAAAAAAACATCTTTTCACTTTATTCTGACATTCTCAAACAATCTCAATAAGAGAAATATTTGCATTCGTTAATTCAGTCTGTAAAATTCATCAAAAAGTATTCAACAAATAACATGAAGATGTTTTTTTTTTAATTCCGGATCATATTAAGAATTGTTTTAACACTTTTACTACTCCCTAAAATCGTAAATTACAAATTATTAAGGCTTTCCCTTGAATATCCTTTGTGATAAACAGTTAACCTTCTCAGCATTACTCACTATCCAAAACTGTTCCTTGCCTCCGGTAATGGTGGAAGGGTTTTTAAGAAACTGGAGGTCTTTAAACCTCAGGAATCAAAAATTTTCATTGTTGTTGGCTTGGTTAGAAAATTTCATCCACCTAAGTATTTAAAGAAGATTATCCAGCCGTCCATCTCTCCCGATTGTTTTGGTTCCGTCTCATCGGCCCCGAGGAAGTAAAAAGGAACTGGGAGTGCCCTGTTTAAAATATTATTATTATAGTAAAGATTATAAAACATTAATATAAGTGTGACATATTATAAAGTTTTAGCTATCATTTATCTGTTCACATTGAAATACGATTTCAGTAGTGGGAATCCTATCCAAGTATTCAGCCATTTCAACTGCCTTATTGGACTCGGACGGATCCAGCTTTGTGTGTGAGGCTCGTGTTTGATAAAATAAATAATCGTTAAAAACGATCTCGTTGAAACCGTTATTAAAATTATAAATACTGTTTTTTTTAAAGCTGGTAACATTTCCTATTAGGGATTTAACTCATTTAACCTATACTATGAGATTAAAACAATTAAATTTTGGGTTTTGGTGTTCGAATACCGACTGTAGTGGATAATTTTAATTTTGATAAATTGATACCGCCCAAATTAATTAAAAATTAATTTTGCGTATAGCTCCGGTGGGGTCTATTTCCAAAATTTATTGTTAAATTCCCTGATAAAAACCGCAAATTGGCACATTTATATTATATTTTTCAATATTTTTACCCTTAAATTCTACTCTTACAAATAATATTTAATACATCAAGAAAAGGAATAATTCTTGCACACTGTTTTGCTATCACTATACCATTTATATAAATTGATACAGTTAAAAGACAAAACTTTTTTGGATTAGCATTTTCACACGAAAAATGTATAAAATTTTGTATTATCAACCTCATAGACTTTTTTTTTACAGACATCAGACTACGGTGGCCTATCTATATTAGAGATCAGCCAAATACGCAGGAGATATTATAATGCACAAATGTATGCACAAACACAGTCGTAATCCTTATTCCTTTATACTCTCAAAGCCCGATGGGAAGGATAGTTGACCCAACCAGAGGAAGATAAGGGCAGGGTCGACTTTTTACAGGAACCAATGCATGGACTTCTTACTTTACAACCTCCCAATTTTCCAAGTAAGATGAACATGCCCCCGATGGGAATTGTAAAAGGTGGTCCAGCCCACCAAGCCCATTGGACCATGTGGTGGGGAATGGTCCAAAACCCCCCAAAGGGAGGTTTGCCGTTGGGGAAGGCCAATGTCCGGAGTGGACCCTTTATATTGAGGGACTTAGACTATCCTTAAAAGCCTTGACCGTTTGATTCAAATAAAAACAAAGATTGGACGGCAATAGGAAAACAGTATTTATTTAGGGCATGAAATTGTTAAGGAAAACGTTAATCAATTGATTTCTTACTTGCATTAAGTGCTTTCCTTAATCCCCGACTAATAAAAAGTGATTTTTTTATGTTCAGAATGTCACCTATAAATATGCCTTTAAGAAATAAATAAGTTTTTTAATAATATCTGTTTTCATTTGTCAATAATACAATTATATTATTTAAATAATATCGGTTAAATTGTTTTACCCAAATTATTCCCTTTAAAACCATAAATTTTAAAAACAATATAAAATTGGTGAAACAATTTTTTAATAAAAATAATTGAAATAAATAAATAATAAAATGGTTAACAAAGGCACTTGAGGTTGTGAAATGCTGGTTTTAAAACAAAGGGGACCTGTTACAAGAAAATTGTCTACTGAGATCAGGAATTTCAAAAGGAAATATGACAACGAGGAAAGATAACATCATAAAATTTTGACCCGAGACACAAAAGAAACCACAAGTGAACCAAAACCGTTTTCCCCTACCTAATTAGGAGTCACGAATTGCTGACTAAACCTTCATAACCATTTATTAATTTATTACCTGTAAAACATGAATAGTTTTCCTGCAAAACAAAAAATATGTAAAAGTCAATGTTTATTAATATTTTCACCTTTAAAATTTGAAAATTTGTTATTATTTAAGCAATTATATTTCTGGCTAGGTAAAAACGGTCCCTACCATCAATTTTACCAAAAGGTTCCTCCTTATATTTCCGTGACTACCACCATGAGATAATTTTAAACACCTCGTTATGCGTCTAATGAAAAAGATAGGCCTTTTCTTATTATTTCGCGTTGCAAATAAAATAATAATCGTTTCGATACTTAAAATTAATTAATTATTTGTTTACATTATTACCATTCCTTGATTCCAAAAGGCATTCCAAGGGAAATTGGGATTAAATTGAAATAGATTTATGAATGGAAGTCGGTCCATTCCGGGAACAGAAAGAAGGCGGTTTTTCCGTGGAACAGATTTCTAAGACTGGCATCACTGAGATATTAAGTTAAGAGACAAATATGTAGGCGGATGAAAAAGAAAAAAGGGTGGTGGCCCTTTGATGATCGACGTTGTCAATTGGCAAAAACTGAATTTGGTTGTAGGACGACACTGGTTCATAACGAATTTGAATACCAATCCAATGCATTTATTTTGGAAGTCGGTAGTTTTCAGAGATCCGCATTCGGTCAAAGAGACACGGCAAATTAAAGAAAAAAGGGAAATTGAGGCCTCTTGAGGCCGAATTTTTGTTGACATTGGGGCCAAGTTTTAAGCGATAGAGGGATCTCCAAATTCCCGGACTATCCTGAGCGGGGCCTTGAATTTTCCCTTGGTGATCAATTGTTGGTCCCTTGGTTTTCCGCATCACCAAAGGAAAATTCCTCCCGTCAAATTTGAATTATGGGATTTTGTTGTCCTTTTTGGAAAATGCAATTGCTTCCAGCGATTAGCCTACTTTTTTGGATTGACGGTGGAAACTTTAATGACCAAATTTTTGGAACCAAACTCCACTTTTAAATTATTTCCCGGATCCTATCAGCAGTCCCAAAGTAAAGTTGTAGATTAATCGGCCATAGATGGGTACGAACATCCAAGTTTCGTAGTAATTAAATTTATAAATATAAAAATAAGATTTGGGAGAGAGAATTATTGTTGAGGAACCCAACCAGCCAGATGGGGAATTTGAGAAAACTTCCATTACTTTTAAAGGACGTTGACGACCCCCTTTAAGATAAGATGAAAAACCAATTTTAATTTCAAAACCTTTAAAATGGGAGTGCATAAATTAAAATGATATCCACTGACGGAAATTAAAAAGGCTTAGAAAAGTCGTAGTACCAAGACTCAACTTTGGTATTTTCCATGCACAGAAATTATCACTTTAAAAGGCAGTTAGTGGTTGTGACCGGGCCAAACCCAATTTGAAATGGGCTGTTTTGGTTATAAGGCACAAAGGGAGAACTGTTTAGAACACAGGACCCATCACCTTGCAAAAGGAAAAAGGTTTGAGATGGGTCGATTGGAGGTGGTATAGAGGTTTGGGAATTTGGGGAGGAAGGGACAACTTAGGCTTTCCCAAAGGGTTGAGGAGAAGTCCAGTAGAATGGGGTTGAGTGGGTAATTTGGGAAGTAGGTAATCCAGGAGGGGTAATCATCGTCGTCCTATCCATCATTCCCGACAGCATTGGACTTGATCCATTAATTGATTTTTTGGTCTCGTCAAAGTCTGGGAAAAAAAATTTTTGGGAGCGTCAAACCCTTTAAATAGGAAGTAAGGAATACCCTTGGGATCTATAGAGGAATGAAGGGACAAAATTGGTTCTGAAGATTTAGGAATTGGTTTGGGTTTGATAGACCGGACCCGATAATTAAGGTTCCAAGGAACTTCAAGGAGACAAGGAAGATATAATTATCAAAATCTAATGCGTTTGCCCAATTATCCACCTTGATTACACCGGTTTCAGCCCAATTTTAAAAGTTTCCAATTGTCTTCAGGCCATTTCTTAAATTTTCGGAAGGTATGATCCGACGTCTCATAGGGTCCGTTACCCTCTGGTCAACCAAGGGTTTGAGGCATGTCTTCTTTACTTTGAATGGAACATACCATCATAAAGGGTGTGCAGTTAGTATTCGATTTTCTCGACTGTTTTATGTCAAGGCACCAACCACCCTTAATTTTAAAAGATTCTCTTGTTATTTTTAAAAGAACGATCCAAATTTGGAGGTGGACTGAAAGGTTAAAGGGGAAGAAAGGAAAACGTTCAAAGATGAGAAAAACTCCAAGGATAATTGGCCTGGGAAAAATTTTAGATGGTTGAAATTCAACAATATCCAAGCCATGTTCTTCATAAAATATTGAAATGGATTAATGGTAAAATGGAAAAACACCGGACGGACAATTTGGGGAATTTGGGTTGGGGAAAATTTGGGGTTAAGGTTGGTGGAACTTCCCATGATGACGGTTTTTAACATCTCTAACCAAAGATTTCAGGACTGATTCAAAATGTGAGGTATTAACATTAGGGGGTTACACCACCCAAAGACTATTGGCAGGGGTAAACTTGGAACAAGAATTTTGTTCTGGGCTGGATTTCTCTAAATTCAGCAGAAGCTGAATCTAAGGAAAGGGAGGCCCATCTTACGGAAGATCACCCTCACCCAATATCGACAACCCCTCCCCCCTAACCGGTGGGTTACGTACCCAAGGACAAATCCTGGGAAGGAATAAGGGAAGATGAGGGAGATGTGGGTTTTGAGCCAACCTCGAAACCAAGAAAGCGGAACATTAGATTTGAAAAAGTGTCAAAAACATCCATATTAAAGAAACGCTTTGTGCGTTAATATGACAAATTTCAATTGTTTTTGTTATTGGTAAAAATTAAAATTTAAAAAATCACCTAATAAATCACTTGGCGAAATAAACTGGTTTATCGTTGAAGAAGGGGATTCATTTAGTTGAAAAAAAGTTTTATCGTCTGAACATGGTAAATTATAAATTATATATATCGAAAAAAAATATTTTATATATAAAGAAAAAACTTGCAAGAAAAGTTTAATTATCATTACACCTTCCCCGCTTTGGATTCGGGAAAATTTAAAAAAACAAAAGGCACTACCACAAATCTTTTTCAAAAAACATTAGCTCAAAATGTAACAAAATAATTGGTAAAAAAAATACAAAATGTTTAATTAAAATTAAAAAGGAAACTAACTAATAAGAAAAAAAGAAAAAAACCAAATACCAAAGGTACAATAACCAGACTAAAACACTAGAAAGAATAAATTTAATTTAAAAAATATTAATGACCCTTACCAAAAGTTTAGTATTTTTAAAATATTAAGAAAAAAAAGACAATGTCATTAACGATACCATGTAAAAAACGGCAAAAACAAAAGGAAGTAAAATATTTAAAAAAATAATTATTATAACTAGCTAAAATAAAGGTTGTAAATAAATCAAACGAAATTAAAAAATTTAAATTTTACTTCGGAACGAAACTTTATAGCTGTCAGAATTAGTGTTACAACAACAAAAAGAAAAAAAAAATCGACATCGAACAGTAACACTTTTTGTTTTCCCTTTAAGAGCATTAAAACAAAGAAAACTCAATTTGGCTCAGGAAAACGTGAAATAAAATGTTAAACATAATTACTAATAACATTTAAAAACTATTACGTAATCAGTCACGAAGGACCATTTTTTAATATTTTACTTTTCAAAAACGGATGTTAAAAGTTTTTGATAATTGTTGTACTTTATGTATTTTCAATGTGATTAATAAATTAACCAAAGTTTGGTTAAACAAAAGATCCAAATTTAATAAAAATACAAGGAAAAAGAAAGAAATCTACACAAAAAAGTAATTTATCCATTTGAATAAAAAAATATCGAATCGAATTCTAAATTAAATGGTGGGCTAAGTTCATTTATGACATTTATTCATCAATCTTGACAGGGAAATCCTTTTCCTAATTTTGTTGTTGCCATAACAAACTATGTAATTTTCATGAACTTTATTAAAATGTTTGTTTAATCCAAACAACAGCCTCATTCATGGTTTTTGTTATTCCTTTATTATATCCTATCGTTAAGGAATGTCATAGTCGTCATTAATAAAATTGTAATGATAAAACGGTTCTTGTCATTATAACCAATTATTTTAAAATTTTTATTAATACAGAGGGGTTAAATTTTGGTGCTTATTTCTTATCATCTGACCTTTATTGGTTAAGATACATTTAGGTTGGGTATTAAAATAGTTCAATTACATTTTCAGGTTAAGAAAATTTTGAAAAATTGTGATAAATTTAAGTAAATAAATTGTTAATAATTAATTTGTTATAAATATCAATGTATATTTATTAACCATACAGGCAAAAACATTAGTGCTCTAAAGGATATTAATTTGTTAATGACCAATTGGGGAATATCAGACTTTAATGGAACTGTTTCCCCCGACTATTTTTATTAATTGTGGAATTTTTAAACCTTATTAAAAAAAAATAAAATGTCCACCGGTTTTGCCGGTTTTTCCGGAAGGCCCTTGTCAATTAAAAAAGTATTTATGTTTCCAATTGAAAAAGATTTTGACTTTTGAATACATCAACCCATAATAAATTATATTCTAATATGGACCCATAACTATAAAAAAATAATTTCCAACCAATCCAACCCTTTTCGAAAAATATTATTACTTCAGTGGTAGTGGTATTAAGGTGTTTTAAGATAATTATTAATATCCCTTTTGTGTAATTAAATTTGTGATAGTGCTCGGTTGGTTGGAAATTATTTCCTGGAACGTTATCGGAAGTTGATGACACCCGGAATTATTAATTAATTATCCGTAATTAAAATGAGTTGACAATATCCTTATCAATTAAATTGACAATTTTTTAAGTCAAACGTCCAAATTATTAATGCTTTTATAACAAGAAATATACCAAACCTATTTAAGAGGAAGCACGATAAATCAAACTTTTTTCAAAATTACGAAGGAAACCTCTTTTTACTATTTTTTACTTTTTGTTACTTACATTTTATTACTTTATATTCGTTTTCTTTATAAAGCTTACTTTCATTTTAAATTTCTTAACTTTGAATTTTGATTTGTTTTTTGGAAGGTTTAAAAACTAGTTTTCCTTTGGAACTTTGGCAAATTTTTTGAAAAACCATGATTTTTTTAAAAACAAAAAGTTATAAATTGAAAAGTTTAAAATCGGCCCAACCCGATTTTCTATTTAAATCTTAAAAATATATAAAATTTTTTTTCCCCAACAAAAAAATAAACTTTTTAATAGGATTTTAATTACAACATTTTTTTTGTAATATTTGTTAATAAAAATGGAAAGACCTTTTCCCATTTATTTTCATTTTTTTCAAATTCAGAGCGTTTTGTATTTATTAAAACAATTTTTAATATTTTAAAAACCTTTTGGCCAAGGAATGGAATCTCAAATTTGGAAATTGAATTTTTATTCGGAGTTGGGAGTAAATCCGTCAAAATGAATCTAAAATTGAATTTACAGACAGCTCCATCTAAGTTTTAAGTCCGGTTAAAACTGTATAATACCGGTCTAAAGCAATGTAAGTTTCTCTACAAATCTTATAGTGTTTTAAACTAGGCTTAACTTAACAAATTTGTTTTACAATATAATACAATATACATAATGCTATAGATTAAAAATGCAAAAATAGATGTTTATCTTGTTTATAAACAAAAATAATTTTGATCCATATTTAGTTAAAATACTTTCATAACTCAGAGAACAAACAAGTGCGTTTACAAAGGATTTTTACTACTTTGTTAATGAGGACAAACATGAAAATATTGCTGACAATGAAACCATGGTTACTTTCGATGTTCAATCTTATTCACATGTTTACTAAAAGAAGATTGCATAAAAACTGTAACAAGAAAATTAAATTAAAACAACATCCGAATAGAGTATGCATTTTAAATTTACATTCTTAGACCGGTTTTATTTGGGAAAGATGAGTTCTAATGTAGTTGGATGGTGGGTGATAAGTTTATGTCTCCTATTACTTTGGAGAAGAATTCATGCAATATTTTATAAGGCTTTTAGAAATACCATTTACTAACACTTGATAAAACAAATCCTTTTACAGGATTAACTCCATAAATTTAAAAAGACGTTTTCTAGGTTAGAAAAAATAAATTCCCTTTTTGTTTTCTTGATGTTTTAATTACCCAACCTAATAACACCTTTTGCCATCTTTTAAAAACCAACCCATACAAAGAAATTTTTTTAAAAATACTCACCATCATTATCCCTGAATTAGCTACCTGGGCAAATTTTGTTTCAAGAGACTGATGGCTGACACGAGGAATCTGTGATGATGAAAATCTGGGCCCGAGCTGAAATGTTAAGGAAGTCTTGGGACAACAAATTTGTTGCGCCACAGAAAGGGCCATAAGAGAACAGTGAAGTCAGCCTTTGTTTTATGAGAGGGTGAAAACTGACTTTGAAGAGGGCTTTGAAGAAGATCGGGTCAATTCCGACCACTTGTCAACTGGGAAATTCTTCCTACAAAGTCCAGGGAGTTAAAAGTTGGATTGTGACTGGGCTTGGCCTCTTCCCATATCGGAAAACAATTTGGACACCAAAACAACCGCGCGAATAAAAGGAAAATTAAATTTAAAATACCTACAAGGTCGGCAGTGTTGGTTATTTTCAATCACCCAAAACCATTCCTAAGGGTTGTTTCCACCAAATCACTAAACCCGACAGAGTCCTGCCAAGGATGATCCAAAGGGCTATTGAATTAGAAACAATTGGGTTTTTACCCCCTGCTTGGGGATCCCCATAATCAATAAATTAAAATCCCTTAATACCACTTTGGCTGTAATATTAAAATTAATTCCGCCGGGGACCGTTCAGACTAAAATTTTCATTACAGGAAGATGAGGTAATCCCGCTTTTGTTTCCCTTTCAATGACATCTCAGTTCCCCGTATTACCCTGGGAAAGTGTTCGAAACGTCGGGAATTAAAAATTAAAGTAAAACGCGATAAAACCTTAAGTCTTTAAAATAAATTCAAATTCATTTGTTCATTTCCTTTCTGAATTATAAAGGAAGATGGGTTACATAACTTGTAATCATTTGAAAACAATTCCATCCGGTTTATAATCGTTTAATTAAAGTTTAACCTAACCTAGTTTTGGGACCAATGAACTGCCAACAATCTATTAAAGAAAATAAAACAATTTCACCCACATCACTTTTTCTGGGTTTTTTTTGTATTTGGTTAAAGGGATGGCCAACAAAGAAAGTTCACCTATGGAAGAATCCCAATCTGCTATCCCACTAACCCTGAGATAAAGGGATGTTATCCAGTGGACGGAAAGTTTTTCACTATTGATATCGGCTAGCACCGCCCCATGGTACTACCCCAGATGACAGGGAATACAACTTAATAATTACTGGTTCTTGTTCATCAAAGGTTTAAGGCAACCGAATGAACTTGGTAGATATAAACAAAATTAACACTCCAGCATCTAAAGGTTTAAGTTTTTATTCTTTTAATTGGTAACTAAGCGATTGATGTCTCATTATTTGGGGTCAATAAGAATTCCTGACGAAAGACTGGTTATCTTGCTTTTGTTGCCTTGTTAGTAGTTTTCCATATATTTTGGAAACGTTTTGGTATTTTTGGCTTTTAAAATAATGGGAAATCAGCGAAACTTTAACTCCATTTTTCATATTAATAATTAACTATTTTTGCCACAACGTCAATCGAAAATGTTTTTAAGTGGAAGGGTTTAATTAGGACGAATTCAAATTTTATAGCAAAAGGAATTAATTATATAAGAAAATAAAAACAGGAAATTGTAATGGTGGAAATAAATTTCAACTACGGAGAATTAATTTCTGTTTTCCGGATTTATTTTCTAAGTTTTATAACACTAAAAATCACTTATGCCGGTTTATTTTTTCCTTTGATTCGGAGGTTCACTCCCAAATTAAATTTAAGGAAAAGTAATTATGAAATTTTCCCTCCGTTTAAAAGGGACTTCAATTTGTTATTTTTCGCATATTATTTTATCATCAAAAAGTCTTTAATTAATCTTTGTATTAAACCCCGGAAGAGCAAAAATAAAATGTAAAAAAGGGTTTCAAAATTTTATTTAAGACCCAATTTCATAATTCTACCAATAAGATTAAATAGAAAATAGGCCCTTTTGGGGAATTTCCATTATTTACGTTTCTTAAGTTTAAATTTTCCCATTCAATGTCGGACCAAAGAGTCGTTTTTTGAATATTTAAAGATATCCGATAGATATTTCCAAGCGATTTATAATTTTAGGCTTTGAATATTTATAATGGGATACTTGCCAGACGAATATTTTTATATCTTTAATAACTATTATCCTTGACACATCATTTTATAGTTTGTACGTATATTCATTTTTATTTATAATGTATACTTTGATACATTATCTAATCATTTTGTTTAATTAAATATGTTTAAATATTTTTTTTTGAGATAGATCAGATCAGTCTTTCAAAACTACAATATTTTTTCCATGTGACGTTAAGTTGATGACTTTTTATTATTCATTTACTTCCCACATTTTCTGAAATTTTTATTCTTTTTAACGAAAATTAATTTTGCTTGAAGTTATCCACCCAAAGGGAACCCATACCGTTTCAAGTATGAAATAGTAATTAAAATATATTATTTCTTTCCGTTTGGATTTCAACAAAAGGAACAAAATTTAGTTGGATGAGTAAATATTCTAAACCTGAAGTTTAAAATCGGATGTATTCTCATGCTTATTTCTTTTATAGATCCCAAAAGGACCAACAATTCCCCATAGGTAACTGGGATGGCCGAAATGGAATCAATGTTCATATCCCATGGCCCAAATGGGGGACAGTATTTTTGCTCTTCCCATACGTCGAAATTTCAACTTTATCAGAAGGACAAAACCAAATGGACCCAGAAATAGATGGTTTTATCAAAATTTTTTTAGATGGTTTAACCTCCTTTTTTAAACGCTTTCTTGGAAAAAGGTTGAATTTTTTTCGACGTATGATGAATTTTCAATATGGATTTATTTATAGCATAAACATATTTAGATTTTTATTTTGACAAATCTTAATTTTGTTTTTACTTTCTCCAATAATATGGTATATTTTATTTATTAATTTCTGAAACATCTATTCATTTATCTTTTTTTTTAGTGAACAATGCTAAATATTAATGCAATAAATATTTTCTAAACACAGTGTTATAAAATATTCTTTGCATATTATTTGTTTAGAATTAAGTCACAATGTTTAAATGATACGTTAAAGCTCTATAATATAAATCTCTTTATAATCTGGCACCGTTTTGACGTCCATGGCAACGATCACCATGTCCCCGGAGTTAAAAAGAAAACCTATGCGATTAAAAAATATATGCCGATGATTTAAAAGTATCAAAAGTTATGAAATGTTATGAATTAGTGTTAGTTAATCAAAATATTATAAAACGATAACGTAGTCATTATTTTAGAAATAAATAAAAATTTGAGTGTTTATAACATTTGTTTTTGTCAGTAATAGGTTAGGTTAGTTCAATTAAAAAATCACTTCCGTTACATACCTACCTAACATCATCCACCTGTGATAGTCCACTGCTGGACATAGGCCTCCCCTAATACACCCCTATCCATTGGGGGGTTTGAACCGTATTCTATCACGCTGGTCCAGTGCGGGTTGGTGGGTGACGACGTTGTTATAATTAAAGGATTAAATTCTGCGACTTTACAGCAGTGATCATATATTTTTATTTACCTACCTAACAAACTGACATAAATTAGAGATTTTGAAAACCACCTTTGTTTGAATGTGTATTCAGAAATGGTCCTTATATATGCCATTAAAATAGACTGCTTTAATGCAAACGTCATAAGAACTAAAAAAGCGTCCAATGTATATATACCTCATCCGTTTACAGAGATGGTTTATGAATTTGTACCTTGATAACTAATATTCACTGAAGTGCGTTAAAAATAACCGACAGGCTTTAAGATGTCTATGACACTCGCATTACTACTACGATAGCGGCTCTGAAATTTCAGGAAGCAAGGAAGAAGAAGAATGACACAACATTACTATTTAAAAATTTATTTATTGCTTTTCTAAATAACCTCCGCGAAATTTAACAAATATTTTCAAAAGATGGAACCAATCAATGAAGCAACCATTGCATTCGGAAGTTTCGGTACCCAAAATGGCCGTTTTATCGGCGTCCACAGCTTCTTCAGGTGATGAAAATCTCTGGCCACACAATTTATTCTTCATTTTTGGGAAAGTATAGAAGTCATGAGGGCTCAGGGCGGGGCTGTACCGGGGATAGTACAATAGTTCTATGTTTTCTTGCTATGAAAACTTTTTTGTACTATGGGCGCTGTGAGAACTCGCATTGTCGTAACGGAGGATGATGCGGCGGTTGCAGCTCTCTTTAAGGAGTTCTGCATTAACCGTTGTTTGTCCCTCAAGAGGAATAGTCGCAATATGGCCGGTTTTGGAGACAAACGTGGCCACTATTTTTTTGCAAGACTCCGTGAATGTTTTTGTTGGCTTTGACTCATTTTCGTGGCTGGTTTTTTGTTTCGGTTTCGAACTCTTACGCGCTTTTTAATAAAGTCGTTAAAAAAAAAGGAATGTACAATTAATACACGAATTTTATGGATTGAGTCAACCGACTGGTTCAGGAGTTAGATGGAGACTGAATGAATGTGAAGGAGGTTTGCTTGGGCTGATTGACACGGACGCTGAGTCAGAGAGGTTGTAGTATGTCAGCAATAAGGGTAACAAAGAATGTCTACAACATCTCCCGGAGTTAGATTAAACTTCGGGGTAGATATTTCGAAGTATAGAGAAGAAATGAGGGGTATCAGGGCAAATAATATATTTTTTCAGATACTGGGTATTGGTATACTAGCGGGGACTATCATGAGGTTTGTTAACTTTAACGGAAATAATCCCTCAAGAGGAATAGTCGCAATATGGCCAGTTTTAGAGACAATCGTGGCCACCTTTAATTTTGCGACACTCCTTGAACGAACAATTTTTGGTGGCTCTAACTCATTACAGCATTTGAGGATCCTGCGTGGAATCTTTTAAAGGTTCTGACGTACCGAGTAAAGCGAGCCTCTTTATGCTTTTTACAGAGCGAATGCGGTATCCATCGGGAAAACAACTATTTTTGCAGCTAATTATTAATGCAAAATTATTTGTATTTGACTCATGCCAATGTCTAAAGTTGCCTGAATTTCGCGGTATGTCACATGTAGATCTTTCCCAATCAGCTTACACACAGCTTCAATGTTTTCTTGTGTGACTGCAGTTTTTTTGGCGACGAAGATCATCACTGGGCTTCACACGTCCACGTTGAAATTCAGCAAACCAGCAATATATTGTGGTTTTGGATGGAGCTTCATCACCAAATGCTGTTTTTGTGATTATGAATCGTGCCTATCCAGATTAAAAATGTCTATTAAATTTGTGACCCCAATCCAGAAAGTCAATAAGTTATGTAATTAACGAATAATATACGAGAATCAGTCCTTACGGATTATATTGCGATTACTTTACTCTCAAATTTATAAACACTTTTCACAAGCCTTTTTTTGTATGTAAGCTATTGAAAGCAAACCAAGATACTAAGTTTATTTACATGATGCTCACTGTCTTCTCAACGGGTTCCATTTTTCTCAACAGTAAGTCCCAAAACAAGCAGCTAAATTTTATCGTGGGGACGCTATTAGAAATCTAGTCAAAGCGAAGAAGACAGTAGCAGCCGGTGGGTAGGCCCATTTTAATTACGCCAATTAAATCCAGTGGTTTTTTTACTGTACTATATTTTAACCCACAAGTCAAACTGCTCTGCAACGGAACGCGCTCTCGAAACCAATATTAAATAAGCTAAAGAAAAAAAAGGCTTGTTTGCTTAAATTGATAAGACGAGTAGAGGGCCTGTTAATAAGTGATGCACTCTATTTATTAAAATTGCACCGTGAGGTGCAGTAAATCCACTCACCACCCCGAGACATGGGATATTGCGTGTTGTTTACCCAGTAATTACAATGGCAGCAGTGAAAAAATGTGGTAAATGGAACACAGCAGTATCTACACACGATTGATTTATGGCAGAAATAGGCACCATGGTGGTACCAAACCAGAAGGTCCTTTGTATTAATGAGACCTTTCTTGGCTTTTGTGAAATTTTTACACCTACCTCTTCGGTTTTTAGAAGACGCAAAATAAAGACGTGTGAATTGACCGTTATTCTCTGGTTTGAAAATATCCTCGATAGTGTCAAAGGTATATTCAAGGTCAATAATAATTTATTCAATTTATGCCCTGCTAAGCACTTATGAACGTCAAAAATGTACCATTCTGTAAATATAGAAAAGGTGAATGAATCATATTTGAACATTTTTGCTAGCCGATGCGGAATATGTCATCAATGGAGACATGGTCCTTCACCGCTGCGCGATGAGGAAGCCCGTTACTCATCGAGCTAGGAGCGGCTATCTCGGTATTTATCTGCGTGATGAAGTGCAAACACAGCGATCCGCAGAAGAATCATGGTAACCGACATAGCCCGCAAAATCAGCAAGCTGAAGTGGCAATGGGCCGGCCACTTAGCTCGTAGAACCGATAACCGTTGAGGAAGAAAGGTTCTCGAGTGGCAGCTTCGTACTGGCCATCGCAGTGTCGGACGACCCCCCAACAGATGGAGGACGACTCTGTGCAATGTGCAGGAGGTCGATGTGGTGGTACAGAATCGTACCTCTTGGCGACTTATGGGGGAGGCTTATGCTCAACAGTGAGCTCTGACAGGCTGAAACCACGAAACGGCGACGACGACGACGATGTAATCAATATAAAATGTATGTTCTAAAATCTCTTTTTCCGTGTATTTTATTTGCAGTTTTTATGAACTATTATTATTGCATGCAATAATTACTTAATGAAAAAACCAATTAAATATTACATAAAATAATTGAACGGAAAATATAAAATTAATCGTAACATGTCTCAAATGTGTATTTGTTAAATATTTAATAAAACACTGCTTACAATAATTAAGACAAGAGTTGTTATCGCGACGTAGTAAAGCCGTAGTAAAGTATAAATTTCATATTTTTTACTAAAAACCAGATTATTGAATTTTAAGCTTCGACAGAAAAGTTAATATCCACTGAAAATCACCTTATTTCTGGAGAGTTTTAAATGAATAAGCTTTGGATTATAGGCCAGGTACTTTAAAAGAAACAACCGAAAAACCCGTTTTTTATTCTATTTTCCTATTTTTTTTTGTCCACATTTATATCCTTGTAATAACATTGTGTTATAATTATTATTGTTTATATTTGTATTTTTTTCCAATAGCAACGGTATGTTTTAATTTAGATAAATGTATAGTATTTATATGAAACATTTTTCTCAAAATGCGGTACGTATTTTATCTCTGTAAACAAAATTTGTTATCATAGTATAATTATTCATTGTACAGCATATGCGTCCACTGTAGCAGCTCTTCTTACGTGTAAAGTGGCTTAAAAAGTTGAGTCCGCCAGAGGCGAAACAGCAGTCCAAACTATCCAAGGTTGCAGTTAAAAGTGCCCCAAAGTAAGGAAAATTGATTGATCGGCTGGAAAGGTGATGGCGAAAGTTCTTTGGGATGCAAAGCTTGTTTAAGAGGTTAAAAGTATAATTAACTTATAAGCGCGACAGTTCTAGATATCTCTTAACAGACTCACACAGAGACCACGAAAGGAATTCGTTTTATGGTATCCACGAGACATTTTTTTACCTTTTCTAAAGGACAACACCACATCATCTCTTGTTATCTACCTTCTTTCGAAAGCTCTGCTATAATTCTCTTCTCGCAAAGTGCTTTGACGTTCTAAAGAGGGCAGTTTATCCTGCTTCTTTGTACCAGTTATATAAACACATAGATTTTTTTCTAATAGATCTTTCTAAAAAAGCGTCTTACTTCATAGCATTTCGCAGATTTTACAAGAGATTTAATTTGCTTAAACATTATAGTTTTAAATATTAACTCAAGTTTAAAAAAAAAGTATTTTTCTTTGTTTTATTTTAATATTCAATACAATTTTACACAAAAACAGGAAAACCAGGGCGCCGTTAAAATGTTAGGCATAATTCCATTAAAATATATTCAATCATGTTATTATAAAACGATTTCAGGGATGGTTGCGAGTTTTAAGGGCAATGAATCCCTAAGTTGTGTTTAATGTGCTTCAGTAAGTATGTGATAAATGTATTAAAGCAAATTATTTTATTTTTCATGTTATATTTTTAAATAATATTTATTAATTTATTTTTTTAAAGTATTACTGTACATCGATTATCTAGGTATAGAAATTTTTTATTGAATGTCAGTGAGAGTTTTATTATGTTTTTTTCTTTTTTTAATATTACTTTTACTTATTTATTTTTGGATTAACAAAAATCTAGCTTCTTTAATAGCAACAAGTATATATTACTCGATATATACAATGATAACACAAAATTGTTTCCCCGTGGAGGCGGTTAAATATCAATGCATCCCTAAATTGCGACATAGAGTTATAACCATTTTGTTATTAATATTTAAAAAAGACGGTACTTTCTTCTGTATAAAAATATTTCTAATAAAGTTATTTCTTACAAATAAAAAACGTTTATATGTGTTTATCAAGCGTTAAAAAGACTTTTGATTCTATTCATTATGATAACTCTTGACTCCGACTTTAAAAGACTTTGATTCAACTTTACTCCAATAGAGAATATATAAATTTGTTCATAAAACTTCACAATTATAAAATTTTAAATTATAAGTATTCTGCTAAATTTGCAACCATCTAAATGCAAAAGAAAGGTATGAAAATCCAAATTAATCTTATTAATTTAATTAAAATTAATTTTCTTTCTAGCGACGTGTTGCTACAAGCCAATATGCTCTTTGTTGTTAAAAAATACAACAAAAGAGCAATAAATTTGAACACTTAAACTAATAAACAGCCAATTAAGTTGATCACATTAATGACAGATAATTTGCTGGATTTTTTTTTGGCACAATTACACAAATCAATTTTTTACATTATATTTCAATATAAATTAAAACAAATAAAAAATAACATATGCGACTTAAAGCTTTTTATTTTTATATATTATGTTTTTAAATATAGTACCTTTTTTGATTGGCGCCGCAAACAACCCTCGCTTCTCGTCAGGATCAAACTTTCACGAAATCTCTTGCTAAGTTTTTTCATCTAGCGTCTTATTCTGGGTACAACTTATTTTTGAGACACAATTGTTCCAAAAATGACGGGAGATAAAAGGGAACATTTTGTCTCCAAAATTATTGTTTTTGTTAGGGAATTCTTATTTTTATGTAAATTGGAGAAATTAAACGAAGTTTTTTGCAAAAACTTTAATACTTTAAAACATTAATGTTTTCTTTTTAACTATTGCTTTTGTAAATGATTACGAATTATTTTCAATATAACGTTATGACTTAAAGTTATATAACTCATAAATCAAATCAAATCAGTAAAAAAGAACCGTTTTAAAAAGTAAATAAAACAGTAATGTGTAAACACCGCCTTCTTCTCTAATGAGCATTATAGTAATTTTTAAAAATGGGTAAACGACACATTCTGTAACGCTACGTGACGTAGTTTCACGAAGCCGCCACTGCGGGCTAGAATTGTCTTGTTCAGGCAACAATCAAACAAGTTTGTTGCCAATTCATAAGAGCTGTGTCGAACGGCACAAATGATGTATTTGCCCGGGTATTTGACGGCGCTGCATCGGCGGTAAACGCTGGTGAAGTAAGTTTAATGCATATTGTTATACTGCGATAGCGTTCCCTGGGTCATAACAAACTCTTTAGCCGCAATGAACCTTTAATTCGCTAGAAAGGAACTAAATGGTGGTTTTAACAGTGCGAGTCTGGTATAACCTGTCCTTACCTCTGCAAGTATGTGTACGCATTTATCCATGTTGTTTTTAGGATTGGACTACTTCCGCCTAGTAGGCTCACATTTTATAAACCGGAACTTGTTATTAGAATCCAGTGGCTACTCAGTACATCTTCATTATTGTTTTGTAATTGGTTAGGTCAATGAAGGTTGAACACCCGGTCTGTAAAGTATGTAAAGTAATGTGATCTTTGCGTTGGATGGTCATGTAAAAAGTAGGCCCAGTCATCGGACAATGACAGTGAAGGAATAGGGAGTGCACCTGAGTACTGTACTTGTGGTTTAAAATATCTCATGCGCATTTGGCTGATTTCTAATATAGATCGGCCGCCACAGTGAAATTCAACTGGAGGTCTGAATATTATTATTTCCGATTTGTGTTTTTTAATAAATTCAATTGAATTGCAATTTAATTAATTTAATAGTTTAAACCAATAGGCATTAACAAACCATTAACATGTTAAAAATGCGGGTCGAGTTCCTATTTTATTAATGCAGAATAATAATAATAATAATACTATTTCTGGACGAATAACACAACAGCATCTAGTCCCAAACTAAGGAAAGCTTGTACAATGGAAACTAGATAACCAATAAATACATAAACTTACTTTACTTACTTTTCTTTTGTGAATAAAGACATACCATATAGATACAGACACCCAGACACGAGAAATACATTACTTTCATCATACAATATTTTTCCCCGAGTGGGAATCGAACCCACACCCTTTGTCGCAAAAGTCATTGTCACAAACCACTGCGCCAAGCGGGTCGTCAAGATTCAGGTTTCTATTACTAATATTCGTACAATTAAAGAATCTAACTACAGGAAATAGGTAATAAAGAGCATATAGCGCAATAAATATACTATATTTATTTGTATTTGATTTATCATTTGTCATAATTACTGCACAACAATAAACTGAACATACATGCCAAGACTAAACATGCAAGATGAAGCATTGGTTAAGGTGAGATATGTTTTGAATATATTATACAATTATTATAGCAATGCAAATTGGGCTATCTTCGTGAGCCTCATAACAATATTATCTGTAATTAGCGTCATGCTCTTATTATTTGCTTTGTTCTAGAATATATTGTTTAATCCGTATAATTGTTTATTTTGAAGTAATTATAGAATTAAAATAAATAATAAATATATATTATAAAAATACCCTCATGGGATTTCAAGAAACTACACGCACATCGAAGAAACTCACAGTTTTAATAAATAAATATTTTAATGTAACATTTTTGTAAATTTGTGTGCGCAATATTTTTTTAATAATGTATTATAATAATATAAATGTATTATATTATTAATAAATGTATTATACTAATACATAAAAAATGATTGAATTTTTTGATATTCTCTAGCTCTGTTTCTAATCAGTTTGGTTCCAATTGAAAGGTCATCTATACTTTCAAAGATTTTTAAAAATTTTGAAGAGTAAACTTCGGTTTCTTTTTCGTGCGATTAATCTATTTAGACATACTAGAATCAATACACACAAAACGTTACATCTTAAAATTATCCAATATAAACAATGGATCTTTTATAACTCCACTGTAATGAATACTATAATACACAATGTGTTTTTTTTTTCGTGATATATTTTGTATGGGTTAACAAAAATATGGCAATACAACTTTAAACAGGTATTGTTTTCATGAAAAAAGTAGATTTTCATTATAAGTAATTCATGTAAAACAATATATTTCATCTTACATGCGGCATATATCTTAATAACAAGTTTATTTTCTGATCGTGTACTATTTCCATTTTAGGTAGTTCAGAAAAAAATTAAAATAAACTTACATATTTATTTCATTAATATTTCTATGCTCTTATATTATTTTGCCATTTATCTTACTTTTCAATTCGTTTCGTATATCAAATGTATATCAAAATGCGTGAAAAACATTATTTTGTTTGTAAATCCCATGTACGTGTATTACGCGATATTAGACAAGTGGCACAATAATATAGGGAATAAATAGGTTTTTATTAAATTTTTACAGAATGTTGTAATTTTAAATAACCAAAAACACCAAAGAAGATTTCATTGTTAGTCAAACTTTTAAAGCTGTATGAAAATTTTATTTTATTGTCTAGCATTTCGTTACTCAATTTTTTCTGCTAACAGTTTGACTGACAGTTTAAAAAACTAAGGTCGACTATATATTAAAAAAAATATTAAACTTATTTGATAATGAGTATCGGTATTTTAACCAGTAGAAGTTTTTCACGTTAATATGTGCTTAATAAAGGCTACATTCTATTATGTATGTACACGTTTTGATACTTATTTAATACTTCCTATATATTAAATCCACTAATTTACGGACCCATGATCACAGGCAGACTGATCGTGAACCCTGGAATGTGTTCGAAACGTCTAGACTAAATATATAGAACTAACACGAAGAATCCGTAAATAAAGTAGATTTGATATGCGTAATAATTGCGTAAATTAAACAAATAAATATATAATATAAATAATACATCGTACAAATCTTGCACCTTCATATAGCCCACATTAAAAGTAGATTTCGATGGCAATAACGTTATGAAAAAACACAGAAATATTGTTTCTGTGCCACGAGTTTCCAAGAAAAGTTTTTTCATTGACCGTGTTGCCAAATTGTATAAAGTATATACTTCTAGCTAACTGTGAATTGTTTGTTATGATAACTTATAAATATAAATAACATTGTAGAATTATCACACAAAACTTAAATAAAAGTTTTTAATAATACTAAATAATAATAACACATTTTAATAATACCTGAATAAATATATAAATAGAATTCAGAAAATGTCAAGTATTTTTGATAATAATATGTATAAGGTATTATTTCATCGGAAACCTATGTAAATATAGTCACGTTATACCTTATTTATAGCATGGAAGTTTATTTAAGCTGATTATCCTATTAAAACCATTACCGTTAATTAGAAACAGCAGTAGAAGTAAAAAGTTGTGAATGATAAAATTATATATAATAAGTATACAACTGACTAGGTTTTTGTTTTAATTTGTCATATTAGAGACATTTTGAAGGAAATACATTTTTTTAATCTATCTAGAAAGCAAGCAATAATAAATATTTACGTACGTTGTCAGAAAAACGATACCGGGTAAACATTTTTACGTTTTAGTAGCTTTTCGTTGACCGTTAGATCTCCTATTTGTCAGTCCTATTTGTCAGAGATGTTCAGATCTGAAAACTTTTACTGAAAAAAGGGTCGATTTATATGTCTTATCTTAAGTGGATGTTTATGCAGGGTTTTTATTTTGCATAACAGACTTATGTAATCGATGTGCCTGAATATACGAGTACCTTAGACTATTAATTATTATAAGTAAAATTTACATTAATGTTGAAAAAAAATAAAAGTTAAAAAAATATTATAATAATTTTTCTTATTTACGCGATTATACCATTAAATCTACTAATTAACCATTTTTTAAAGCGAGCTTTATTAAACATATTATAAGCCGCCGAAGAAGATTGGCCAATTATTACCATTCCTCTCCACAGGTACCGGGTGTGTACAAGCCAGAATGTGGTTGTAGTTTCTAGTACATTGGACAGACAAAAATACCAGTAAGAACCAGAGTCAAAGAACATAAAGATAGCCGATGTCAAGTACCGACGCCTAAAGAAAACTGTAATTTGCCATCATATTATAGACAATCCCAATCATTATTTTAAATAAAAACTCTGACGGTTATTCCAAAAACATTAAGATACAGACATACCTACTTAGTGTGCCTGTGATCATGAATGCTGGAAAGAGCCCGAAACGTCGGAAATAAATGAAACATAACTAATGCGAAAAACCCGTAAATAAGTAAAATAAAAGTTTATTATATTGAAATTTATTTCGAACATTCATAAAGTATTTGCACTGATTTCTTTATACAACTATTTTGTTCCCATTAATTTTATTTTCTAGAAGATTATTTTTGAAGTAATAAAACTCAATCAATTTGGTTAAACAAAAAACGTAATGTTTAAGAAAATTTACTCATCATTATCACCCTGTGTTAATCCACTGCTGGCTTTGTTGGACCGTATCCTACAACGCTGGTTCAATGCCGGTAGTTGGATAGACCGAATTTTTACATGCCCATCTAACGCATGAATGAACGCATCTTATTTTTCCGACAATTGGGTTATCTGCCCAAATTGTTCTAACTTAACGATACCACAGAAAACAACGATAACACAAAGTTGTTTCCCTGCGGATTCGACCCCAGACCTCCAGCATACAATGTGTAGAATGTCGGTTACCGACATAGGCCGCAGAATTAGCAAACTTAAGTGACAATGGGCCAGTTATTTAGCTTAGAACCGAAAAACGCTGGGAAAGAAAGGCTCTCGAGTAACAGCCTCGTACTGGCCATCGCAATATCGGACTACCCCCACACGATAGAGTGACGACCTGTGCAAATGTGTAGGAGGTTGGTGAATGCAGGTTGCAGGATCGTACATTGGCGACTTATGTGGAAGGCCTATGCTCTGCAGTAGGCTCTGACGGACTGACATGACGACGACTATGTGCATGTATATTAAAATATTAAACAAACTTTTTCCAATAAACAATTAAAACAAATTCGGTTAAAGAGAATTAACTTAATTATAGAACGGTTCATATAGTTACGTTAAATATATTTTTATAATATTTTTATTAAGCAAAAATAACATTAAATTATTTTGAGCGCATTCTTCGAGTACGATTAACTTTATTAGATTAACTACAAGAATATTAATTTCTTTCCATTTTTAAAAATATGAAAATATTAAGGTTTTCCCGACTTTTTAACATTCATTTTTAATTTAACGCCAGAAATTTCAATTATGCTCCGACTGACAATGATAAATTGACGTTGTACCTTTCGACATAACATTAATGTAACACGACAAAATGCAAAGGCATTTCATGGGTCATGAAGGAAACGATTAAGTTGTCAATTTCTATATTTATGAGAAACTGCCGAGATATAAAACGCGGCATATTTTTTAAATTAAAATAAACAATTTTGTTAATTAATATTGTTAATAATATTAACTTTTCGCACAATGAGAGAAGGCGTGCAATAGGATCCCCTATTACATTATTTTTTTGTTCCACATTTATAATGCCTATGCCCAGCAGTGGACTAACACAAGGTTGATAATAATGATGATAATGAAAGCTCAGGGACGTAGTGGTTTTAGTAATAGGCAAGATATTGCAACCCTCTTCTCAACCTCGGTCGAACAGGCGGGAGTCTACTAATCTCTTCAGATACTAAGATGGCATCTGTTTCTACTAATAAAACAAAACAAAGTGGGGTGCCATGTTATCACCCTTTCTCTACTAATTAGTTTTTAATGAAGGGATTATTCTTTATAATTGAGCTACTAATTAGAAAATGAATGCGAATAGATTATATTGGATTTATTTGCGAACGTTTAATTTGCCTTACAGTTTTGTTACACTAAATACTATCTAGAGCTAATTATTGTTCTTAAAAGTTGTTAACAAATCTTAAAAGATTTTAAAAAGTTTAGGCTAATAAATTCAGGCTATTTTTCCTTATTATATTCATATAGATAGAAAGCTACTGTTGCCCTTAAATAAATACCAATGAGGTAGTGATTAATTCCTTGATATTTTACCAGCGCATAAAATTCATATAACTTTCATTCATCACTCATCAAACGTCATTGAGTCGTAGTACCTAGAAATGCTAGAAAAACCAAGTTTTAAAAACAAAGCTAGACGTTACCCTACAAGACCTATAATACAAAATGCCACGAAAACCGTCAGCTTTAATATTACTACTTTATGATGTTCAATTCCATGGAGATATTTAAATAATGATTAAAACTAGAAAAGAACGTGTAAAGGACATACTGAGCTTCTTTAAGTGCTAAGACTTAACAACTTTCTAAACGTAAACACCTTTTAAGTAAAGCCGTTTAGATTTTATTTAATAATTTAAACAAATAAAGGTTGCTGACCTTAAAAATATTTTTAAAAATTCAAAGGTATATAAAATTCATATGAAAATATAACAAATTTTCTGTTTTGAGGAACATTATCATTCCTTCATAAAATAAAATATATGTTCAATATGTTGCGCTTAAAACTTTTTGATTGACTTGCCAAAACAAGGTGGTACTTGATTCGAAACGTAAGTTTTTTTAATATATATATATGTTACCTCGTTACTCTGCTCCTGGTGCACTGATTTATATAAATTGTCATTTGGTCCCAACTTTTTGCTGCTTTTACGGGTTGCTATAAACTAGCTACCCGGCCTTAATAATTACCAACAAAATTTGGATAAAAGATTTTGTATTCTACAAACTGAATTTTCGTTGTTAAAAAGCGCAAGAAGCACGGCAAAAAACATGGATCCATTGTGCATTATCTATAATTTACAAATAGGTTCGAGGTAATTTTAGATTTTAAATGATCTCAGTAACACTAATTAGTAAATAATAATTATTATACCTGCCTTCAAATATAAACCCTCATAACAGTAATTAAGCAAATCGCTAAATTGAAAGTAAACAAAAACAACAATGACACAAACATTTAAACACAATGAAATTATATCACTATTAGAAACGTCTATTGTTTATGAAACATTAATTAATTAATATAATCATTAAATATTAATGGTTTTATATATTAGCTTTTGGTATAAAAGGTAAGACTTAATATCATTAATTGCATTATAGTTTTTGACTTTACAACTTTCTGTTCTATTCTATAACAGGATAAAGAAAATGTCTTCAACTTCTAATAACACCGAAACGTGTCGGACAGATTTCGTAAGTTTTGTATTTAATTTGCTTTAATATGTGACCTATTTCGTTTTAATATATCTGTACACATAATTTTAAAAAAAATTAATGTTTCATATAAGATTCCCGCTACATAAGAAAATATATTACAAGTTTATTAATTGCTATCGAATTTAGAAATTGATATATTTCAAATGTTCATTTTTATATAATCAGTATCTCTGGCACCATTTGAAAAATCTATAAAAATCATATTAACATTTTATATATTATAAAATATTAAAAAATTATAATCATTACTAATATCTTTGTTGATGTTTTTAACATAGTTAAATATAATTTAAGAATCTTAACTTGAATTGGTGGAATGAATTACAATAGATATTTTTCAGGTATGCCGATGGCTTGACGCTCATGATAAATACTTTTCATCCCGCAAATCGCAAGGCATTGGATCAAAGCAGGTCCCTAGCTCAATTCAGATTCCTCATTATGTTCAGGCTCCATACAGAATTTCTCCTTTAAACCCATCTTTGAGAAAAAGTAAAAAGGAATCCAAGGACGATAAAAATCTTGAGAAAAAATGCTTAATGATAACCTGTTTAGTAATAATGTTTTTATTGCATATATTAATAGTAATATTTTGAGTTTAGTGGCAAGGTTTTTTTAGTAGAAACCGTTTTGAAATTAAAAAAGGACGTGCAAAGATATCGCAATACTATATAATTTCCAAGAATAATGAGGTACTTGTACCCGTGGCACTTGTAACGTGGCACCAGTTTTTGAATACCTCTTAAAATTCTGCCGCCTGACTTGTTAAATAATAATAACCACTGTTTCACAAATGTTCTGACTCCGTTCGTTTTCGTCTTGAAGACCACTTTGTTACTGGTGACGAAACATGAGTGGTTTATGTCTCACCAGAATTGAAACAACAACCCATGGAATGGCGACATTCATCATCACCCAAAAAGTGAATTTAAGCAAAAAAATTCTGTCCTGAAAAATTATGTACACAGTTTTTCGGGACAGAAAAGGAGTATTACTAGTAGAATTTCTGCCTCGTAATGAGACAATCAATGCAGCGTCTTATTGTGAGACATTGTACAATCTGCGTCGATGAATTCAGAACAAAAGACATATGGCAAGTTGAATTAGGCTATCGTTTTTGTGCATGACAGTGCCCGTCCAAATGTGGCTAATGGGACCAAAAATTTCATCAAATCTTTTGAATGGGAAACTCTAGATTATCCTCCATACAGCCCTAACCCCGTGTCTAGCGACTACCATTTGTTCCTGCACTTGAAGAAACAACATGGTGCTCAGCGTCTGCAAGACGATAACAAAGTCAAAACATTTATGATACAGTTGTTACTAAATCAAGCGGCACAATTTTATGAGGAGGTTATTAAAAAACTGGTACCAGGTTATGACAAGTGCCTCAATATTCACGGAAATCATGTAGCAAAGTAGATTATGATACAGGCTTTCATGTAAAAATAAAATTGATGCGATATCTTTGCACGTCACTATTAATTTCAAAATGGTACGTACATACAAAACATGCCTCGTAATTTGGTATCGTTATAGAGTATATTATTAAAAAATATATATTTTGTAAATGTGACTAAAAATATCAGCTTAAATAAATATATAAGACACAGTTTTTTTTAAAGAAATGGATACTAAAGCATATTATTACAAAGTAAATTATGACTATCCATTTATTGCAACAGTATACATGTCTTTTAGTTTTTTTGATATTTGGTAATTTTAGCGAATTGGTGAACCATCCTTTACATTGATAGGAGGCACAAGGTTAATTTTAACTCATTTTTATCACAAATACACACCTAAGATGCGTAATAATGTACTGAAACAAAAATTGCTTTATTAAACTAGGAGATACTAAAAGGCTATAATAACATCTGATATCAGAATCCCGAGGGACTCTGCTAGGTTAATATTTAAGCTACGTGCCGTTCGCTACGCTGCTATTCATTTAACTTTAAACACGGTGAATAATGGAAGAGCGATAAAAACTGTTGTTATTAAAAGTTTCTCAACTACGCAATACAACATAATGGCACATAAACTGTGATAATCTTGACTTTATTATGAATGAAATTTTATTATGAAAGTTAATTGTTTAGCATTGTTCTAGTATATTAAGACTTATTTAAAGGGAGTCTTTATATAAGTTGACGCCCCCTTTGGTTAGTAATCCTGACCGTAGGATCGATTTCCACCACTGGAAATATATTGTGTGGAAATATAAACATAGTGTTTGTCTCGTGTTTGGGTGTTTGTATTAATGTTATAAGTATTTATTTACAAAAGAAAATTAAGTCTGCGTATTTATTAATTATCTAATTACCCTAGCACAAGCTTTGCTTGATTTAGATGATGATGCATCGTAGTCCTAAATATTTATTTATTCATTATATCATTATAGTCAAAAAATCTAATAAATATTTAAGTAGCGTTTGAGGTATGATGACTTAAAAAAATCTAAGGTAGAATTTAGTACTTAACTTAATTATATATTTATTTAAACTTTACGCAAATACCATATAGAACAAAGACGGAATGAATAAAATTTCTTCCGTATTTTATATTATACAAAGAAAATTTTAAATAAGAAATTTTGTTGATTTATGGTGCCTCACGGTTGTGATCCGGATAGAGATGCTACATAAGGTGTTTTATATTTTTATACTAAAAAAAAAAACTAGAAATGTTAATTTAACTAGAATCAATAAATTTCGAGAGAGAATCTTAATCGGATGACACGCATTGATAAAGCGCTTATAAATTCTTCTATATGTAACTATAACAAATGCCTGATATCAGCTTA
This sequence comes from Lamproptera curius, assembly GCA_029286875.1. NCBI lineage: Eukaryota > Metazoa > Arthropoda > Insecta > Lepidoptera > Papilionidae > Lamproptera > Lamproptera curius. The sequence continues at coordinate 3,373,864 of JAGSMT010000054.1, forward strand.
GATATTTTTTAAAACTATTTTGCTTTTTCTTCAGTCAAAAAGTTCTTATTTTATTATACCTTATTTTTAGTTATAAATACAGTTTTTTATGATAATATAATTCAAACTAAAAATATCAACCACAAATTTAATTTTGTATTATGTATATTTTAATACACATGGCAGCCATACTCTATAGTACAAACAATATTAAGACAAGTCTAGTACAAAACAAATTCATCAGCCGCGCCACCGGGGCGCAGTGGTACTCACGAAACGTAGATTTACACAGCGACTACAAATTGCCGACATTACGCAAGCACTTTAAAAAGTTAACTCGTAAACACATAGATAAAGTAGTCAACCACAGTAACCCTCTGCTGGTAAAAGCAGCAACGTATACGGCCAATCCAAACGCGTCTAGTCAAAAGCGTAAACCGCGAAACGTTCTCCTCGACCCGGACGACGAAGGGACTCAACGGGGGTCCCGACACCAGACCCTACACACCACACGAGTAGGGATAGTACACACTCACTTGTAGTTCGCACTCGCTTACGAGCACAGCGAAACACACTCACCGTGTACACTAGATACACCTGCATTCCAGGGCAGTTCTCACCGCCCCCAGCCACCGATTAATACAGTCGCCAGACCGTCGGCGTCTCGGTTCGTAAAGCGATCGTTAGCTATCCTTAGGAGACATAAACAAATGCCTAACCCACGTACCTTCTGTACGTGTGGCCCTCATTTTTAGCAAAAAATATTGACCACCTAGTTCGTGGCGACGGGAGCTTTCCACGAACTCTGTGTTAGATGAAGCTTACCAAAGAAAAAGTTTGGAAGCATAACATCAGAGTCAAAAAAAATAAAAGACAAGTCTCTTATTTTGCATAAAACCGTCGATTACCCTTAAAATCGACAAAAAGGAGCTTTAGCCAATAAGGATTAAGTGGAAAAAAGCTCATTTCAGGTTAAATAATGTAGGTTTAAATAAAATTTATTGTATTTAAAAATAATTTCATTCATTGTTCACGAAACATATCATACATGACATTTTAATTAAATAAAATTCTTAAACGATAATAGAGGTTTAAATTGCAATGTTAGAAATCGCAGGATAATTTCAAGCAGAAGATACGTTATCATGGTCTTACATTGTGCAAAATGGTCATATACTGTTGGAAGTTGGTCGTATTTTTTTCTATAATATTTACCTTTTAATTTTAAGAACAGATACGCCCTACCCTTAAAGATTTTTTGTAATATGTCATCATCATCATCATCAGCCTGTGAAAGTCCACTGCTGGACATAGGCCTCCCCTAATACACCCCTATCCATTAGGGGGCTTTGGACCGTACCCCACCACGCTGGTCCAATGCGGGTTGGTGGGTGGACCGACTTTTTACATGCCCATCCGACGCATGAATCATCTTACTTTTCAGACAATTGGGTGATCGGCCCAAATTGCCCTAACCAACTAGGAAACAACAATGAAAATTTGTTGAGTCCCCGCAGGATTCGAACCCACGACCTCCGGTTTCTAAAGCACACGCCTAGACCACTAGGCTACGGAGGCAGTTGTAATATGTAATAGATGTAAAATTATTAATATTCTTTTTGGTATCATTTTTTATGTGCTTTCATAGAAAAATAAGTTTTATGTTAGAATTTAAAAATGTAAAATAAACGCGATTAAATCCGTAAAGTAATTTTATTTGACCCGGCAAGGCTGTAGTGGCAAAATGTAACAATGAGTATGTAGCGGGATTAGACATACCCACTTATTAAATTGGCCATAAATATCACAATATCAATAAATTAATTTGTAATGTTACGTTTTGTGATATTAATATAAACAATAAACAGCTTTAATGAAAAAACTTCAATATTTTAATATTTTTTAGATTAATATTTAGGAAAATAAAAGAAACTGAGTCTGTTTTTAAACAAAACTAGGCACTATCTTCATAAACGTCTAAAATTAACAAAAACAAAATTTTACTTTTAACAACAACTACTGAAATAAAAATAATGAACGTTAGTTCACAATACATATTTGAAAATTTAATGTACAAAACAATAGAATATGATTTCCTAAGACATTGTGATAATTTAATTCTTCCAGCAACTAGACTGCAGAAGAATAAAATAATACTTTTATGGGACAATGTCGTACATTATCATTTACAACAAAATCCCAGTAAACATTCAAATTTAACTATTAATAAATTTAAAGGTAGTCAAGAACGTTTATGTGTTAAAGGTTATTACGATATTAATGAATTTTAAGTAATGCACACTGGTAATGGAATGCTCCTCAGGTCGTGTTTCAAAATTCATAATATGTAATGTCAATTATCAAATTGTTTGTTATTTTTAAAGATGACATAAAAATAGCCGGCTGAGTGTCTTTCGCCGGTTCTTTCAGGTCTAGGGGCGTCCTTTTCGAACCGGTGGTAGGTATTTGACAATCAATAAGCAAGTGTAAACTTCTATATTGAATAAAGATATTTGAATTTGATTACAAAACTAACGAGAAAACGTAAGTCTTTAAATTAGAAATAAAAAAACATCATAATACTAATTACAGCTTAGGAACTAGGGTTATCATTCCAACAATTTTTGCAGGAAAAAATTACATGCTCTATACATATGGCCTTCCCACATGTTGAGCAAGAGTGTTTTGTCTTTCGATCTTTTTTCCTTGGACAATCAGCACATCTCGTATATCGCCCAGTTCTACTCTATAGTGAAGACTTGGTTCTTCATTAATTTGCGAACAGATCAACTTTTGAATATAGAGTGGAATGTTTTTTTTTCTTTCTTTCGTAATCGTAAAGGTTTATACACCAAAGCTAACACTAGATTACGGATAAACACTGTTCGTTTTATGTTTTTATTTTTGTTTTCCCGAAAAATAATGTTTGCGTTTGAAGCTATATTTAGTATCCCATAAAAAATAGTCATAGGGCACCGCTTGCTTACGCGAAACATCGTAAGTAACGCAGATTTCATCAACAACATCTACTCCTGCTTTTGTGCCATTATAAAATGTTATAATTTCGGGCTTCTTTTTATCTGCCGTGGTGTTTCGATCGCTCATCTCCTGTTTTGTCTCAGATCCTACGTTATGTTCGCTGCAATGATCAGATTCGGGTTCGGAGCTTGACTCGTCTGAACTTTCTTGGAAAACTTCCTCTATTATGAACTCAACATTCCTTTGATCTCTTTCAAGACTCATTTTTGTTCAAAAAGTAAAACAAAAGCAAATAATAAGCTAATAAACCAAAAATCAATTTTAAATTTTACCGAAATAACCACACCCCAACTATGTGGTGGGGTATTACCGACAGGAGTTTTCGCACGTATATCTCTAGCGCCGGTTAGCGCAACACTACAATCACGCCTCTATCCACTACCGCGGTTAGCGGTCTTAGCTTCAGCTATGCGGCGAGACAAACCGTTACAGCAAAAATTTAAAACAAAACGATCGTAGAAGTAAAGCGTGGAGTATGTCACACCCCACCACAGCCTCGCCGGGTTAATAATGTATAATATTCGCGTAAACAATAGAAATAATTATAAGTGAAACTTAATATCTAAAAATTCAGCTACAGAACCGTTATTTTAAAATGTAACGAAATAAACACAATCTTCCCTATTTCTCTAGGGTATCCTCAGACGGTAAATTTCTTAAATCTTAATTGAATTCAGGGGAGGGCATCCCGAAATTTTTCAAATTTATTCTGATTTCCGAGGTCGATAAGGAATTAAACGAAAGGCGCATTAAAGAAAGTTAAGATTACACGATAAGATAAGGAGAAATAACTTTAAAGTTAGCGAGTTTATTTTTGTATCTATTATATATTTCTAAATGTCTCTGCCCTTTTAACTAGCTTTTGTTCTGCTTGGAAATAAGGAATATTTAAATAGCACAAGGTGACAACTAAAATATTCAATGTAACTTATTCTATAATAAAATCCGCTATATAATAAATCTAAATTTTGTTAATCTTAAAGTTCTGTGTTAATTTTTCATAAGTCTAAAATAGGTTTTTATTGAAATCTTAATGGTGCTAAGAGAAGCTGAATTTGAGCTTGCTATGATCACATAAATGAAAATGGTCATCTGTCAGAAAATTACAGTTCGTTTCAATTTCCTGACAGCTCCATCTAAATTTTCCCTGCTTACACTTGATAATGCCACTCGTAAAATTATTGAATGTGATTAACTTTAAAACTAGTAGCATTAGCGAAATTTAATATAAAAAGCAGATGGAAAGTGTAAAAGTATATGTAGTGTTTAGTACTTTAACAATGATACACTGCTAGGTTTTGAAGTCTGTTATATTTTAGTTAAAATTTAACTTTTTTGTAAATAAGAATATCAGTAGATTTATACAATTTTGTAAAAGCAGATAAGTTTTAGAATGCTTCCTTGCATTTTAAAAGTTAAGAATTTATATAACGTTCAAAAACAAATTAATATTGTTACGTTTTTGGATAGCAATAAGTTTGGCTCTACACAACTTTACCCGTTGTATGTAAATTATCTCGCTAATTACGGCTATAGGCACACAAGATTAAATCATTAAAATTTTATTTAAACTACGTAGTACCAGTTAATCCTATGTGGTTAAATTTTCACTATAATCACAAACCGGCAGATTATAAAATAATAATTTGTCACTTTAAAAAAAACACAAAAAAATTTAAAAGTATTGATTTAATGTGTCAATAAATTACAGAAAATAATTGAAAACCTTTATCAACTGTGTCATTGTTACTAAAACTTATCACATAGTTTTTACGTTTTATTTTGAGACAAATTTTATAATGATAAAAAAAATTCATGTTTAAACAGGTTAATTTGTCTGAAATTAAGTTTTTACGTACTAACAATTCATTAAAACTCAATATTTGAGAAATTCTTTCCTACTATAAATATGATAATGAATAAGTCGTAAGAAATAATTATAACATATTATTATTATTTAAGAGGAATATTGCCTTCAATGCGTTTAAATGAGAATCTCAAAGTTATTTAGTCGAGTCAAGTTCGAAGAAGGCATTGTAATAAAAAAAACGTATGGTAAAAATATGTACATAATTAACATGCAGCGACTGAAATGGCCATTTAACAGATTTTAGATGGATGAGCCTAGACGGTGCATACGTTTCCACGCAGCTAATTGTCAATTTTCCCTTCTTGATGCCCTTCGTTTGGGATCACAATGTATTCGCAGTCTTGCTACATCATGAATTACCAAGTGTTTAACTTTACCCATGATTAAAAGTTAAAACACTTAAACGTTAAAATCGAAAAATCTTGCATATTCAGACAGATAGCAGCCAAATTACTCTGCGAAGTATATGATGCAAACCTGCTTTACTTTTAATACCTACTGCAGTTAGGAAAAGAATACCATTAGATAATAGCAAAAATTTATGCTCTAGCATAAAATGATCACTTAAGGCTCGATATACTTTATACTACTAATCCGCGTTACTCCGATGTATGACGAAACGGACGTAAACTGCTTGACAAATACTCACACATTTTAAGTTAAAATTGCTCATGATCAGAGATATGATCTATTATCTCTTAGCAATTTCATTAATCTGTTGCTCTATTAAATAGTTCGCTAAGAAAATGTAAATGAAAAAAAGCAGTTTAAAATTATTTTGTCTTAAATGGAAAATGTGCTTAAATGCATGTTAATTTAGATAAATAAATACCGAAAGTAATATAGGTACTTGTGCACGCAACACGAAAGCAAAGTTAAAAACATTTTCTGTCGTCGTTTATTTAAGCTTAATTAGGGTGGAACTTTTTAAAGGTAAAAGTGCTTTAAAATTCTCTAGCGCAATGAAAAAATAGGAAATGATACATAAGCCTTCATTACGCCTAATGGTGTGTCCGAGTGAGTTTATTATACCGAATTCTAAGAAAAATTCTTAATGTAAAAAATAAAAAATATGTTTATTTTATACTTAGAGAACTTTTCTATTATTTTGAAATTTTTAATTAATATTTGCTGTTAGTTGAGTATGAATGTGTGCAATTAACTAATAACAGTGTTGGAAATGACAATTATTATTCAAATATTAAAATTATATTATATGCAGTAAACTGATACTGTTTTAATTATAAAAAAATAAATTCACTTTTCGATTAATTTTTACTTCTTCTCATATGTAAATATAATATTTTTGAAGTTGAAGCCATTAGACGACAAGGACGTTTACCTTATTGTAAGTAAAACGTGATTTTTTTATAAGAAATACAGCGTAAGATGCCACAAATCCGCTTGGAACCCTGAATGGTGAGATATTACGTCTTGTTTTACCAGTAATTTAAGAAATAATTCATGGCAATTAAACAGAGACATATGAAGAGTCTCTACGGATAATTTAAACAAAACAAGTGCATAATCAATTTTTAAGAATTATTTAGCAGAAACTAAAAAGAAACTTCTATTCTTCTCATTTACAGAGGACATGGGCCATTTTCGACTCACCTTATTGTACTTTCATGGATAGTTATGAAATATGAATGGAAATAATACTTAATTTTAAAATACAGAGATATTTTTATCATGATTTTTAAGAAACTTTTATTAAAATAACTTTTCTGAAACTTTAACTTTTATTTTAATTTAAGTTTTTACAAATAATTTTTTTAGGAGTAAATCTTAAGTTTAATTTAAAATGTGAATTGTTTTAAAATATAAATATATTTACCTATGGCAACCTTAATTTTATCCTTATACCTTAATATTATCAATGCAGCTTAGTCATGCTTATTTCTTTTTATTAATTATTTTAATGTTTTGTTCTATGATTAAAATTTCTCTGATTCTTATAATATGTTTGTAAAAGTAAAATATATATATAAATATATATATTATCAATAAGCTTAGTCATGCTTATTTATTTTTTCATTAATTATTTAAATGTTTTGTTCTATGATTAAAATTTCTCTAATTCTTATAATATGTTTAAAATAAAATATATATTAAAGTATATATATATATATATATAAGCATAAATTGATCATCAATTTATGCCTAATTTCGATTCACCAGGTAGCTAGCCTGTTCAGTAGAGATAAAGTTATACGCGTGGCTCTTTAAATTCATTAATAATACTTTAAAATTTAAAAATCGTAAAGATGTTGTGAGCCTCTCTATCGAACGGACTATTGAAATAGCCTATGCAGAGCTGGAGCATTTCATTGTTGTATGCGTATACAGACTCCCACTTCGTTATATGAACCTTTTGAAGTTGTGTTAGAAGAAATATTATAAAGCTATCTGAATCTAATAAGAATATTATAATTTAATGTGACTTCAATATGCATTTATTAGATAATTCTACAACCAATTTACATTCAGATCATTGTTAAGTTCATATAATCTTATCAATTTATTTCTTGAACCTACTAGAATAACTGAGATTCTGCTACAGTGTATAGATAATATATTTACAAACTGTCAACCTTAAACAAGTCAATTATTAAAAATTAAGTTCTAACCACTGTAGCCAGCTTGCTTTTTTAAATTAAATAAAATATCAGACAAAATACAATTTTAAAAAATTATGATTGTTCCATGCATAAAAAACCTTTTGAGAAGTTTAGAAGATATTACAAAAAATTACTATTTACAGTATGATGATAGCCACATGTGCTGTATAATACATTATTCACTTTTATAGAAATAATTTAAATCCATATTTACTTCTAAAACGGTTAAATGAAAGGGTTCTGTAGCTTTTAGTGAAGGGGCAACAGTTGGAATTCAAAAGCAGGCAAAGATTATATGAGCTTTACATGAAAAACATATAATCATAATAAGACTTTGTTGCACATGTCAGTGCTTAATCAATATTTAAAGTTTATCTCGGAACTCTATATATCAAAAATTAAAATTCATCAGACAAGAATTACTGGAAAGATTGTCAAAGTGAAACTGGAAGGGTACAGAGCAACTCAATATAACTCTAAATATCGATAACCGTTTACCATAGAACGAACAAAATGTTGCTACTTATTTCGAAAAATTCTTCTCGGACATTGTTTCTACTGCCATGTCACTTTTATCTTCTCCAACAGTTGCCGAGTCACTATTAAAAGATAATACCAATAAATGTACAGAGAATTTTAATTTTAATGACGTAAATACCGGAGATGTTGTAAGTACATTTAAAACTTTAGAATAAAAAACTACAGGTCCATGGGATCTCTGTTAAGGTGACAAGTTCTATTATCTTATTATATTATTATGTAATATACCTCACCTAGCAGCAATATTCGAAGGGAATATTTTTCCTAACATAATGAAGCATAACAAAATTATTCCGATATTTAAATCAGGATGTAATACGGACCATAATAACTTTAGACCAATATCTATACTGCCTACTCTTAGTAAATTATTTGAAAAACTCTTAGTAAATGAATTGGTTAAACATTTCAATCGTTATTGTCTTTTAAATAACTTGCAGTATGGATTTACTAGTGGTAGCTTAACAACTGACGCATGCATCAGGCTGGTTAAAAGCAATTTTAAGGCTTGGGAAGCATCACAGGATGCTGTAGGCATTGTCTATGATCTCAAAAGGCTTCTGATTGTGTACACCATAAAATTACGTCACTATGGTATAACAAATACTGCACTCAATCTTCTGTCTCGTACTAGAGCTTCATCGAATCCAGAGGGTTGACGTGAATGTTAAAAGATCTCCTGGGCCCCTGGTAAATATGAGGGTCTCACAAGGATCCATTCTGGGCCTTTTCTTCCTCATTTATAAAAACGACTTACCATGTGTGATAAATAATAGCGAAGACATAGTATTATTTGCAGATGATACCTCATTGATTTTTAAATTAAACGACATACGTCAATAAATGACGATGTAAATAATTTCTCTAGAGTAAGGAATTGGTTTAGTGTTAATAACTTGCTATTAAACCAACGGAAAACAAAATGTATTAGATTCATGACTACTGATGTGAGGCATGGTAAATTTGAAGTGGTTATAGATGGGGAGGCGTTAGACGTAGTTGAATCAACTGTATTCTAGGAATAACTGGAGATGCAAAACCACAATGGGGCCCCATATTAATAGGCTAAGTAAACTAAGCTCTGCAGCTTACACAGTGAAAAGAATTAGATTATTAACTGATGGAGTGGAGACAGCTTGTTTAGTATATTTCAGCTTATTTTCATAGTATTATGCCTTATGGCATTCTACTGTTGGGAAATGCAGCAAATACTAATACGATCTTTGTCCTCCAAAACGTGCAACTCGTGCAGTCTATAACCTGGGCCTCAAAGAATCATTAAGAAAGTTGTTCACTGAAAAGAATTATGACCGTTACTTCAACACATATTTGAAAATTTAATGTATGTCAAAAAATTGAGATAATTTAGTGAGACATTGTGATGCACATGACATAGATACAAAGAATCAAACATAACTTAATTCTTCCAGGAACTAGACTGCAAAGAATTAGTAAGTCTTTGGGACAATGTATACATTTTTACAACAAAATCCCAGTAAACGTTCAGAATTCACACATCACATCATCAGACTTTGTTAGTCCACTGCTGGACATAGGCTCTTCCCTAATACACCCCTATCCATTAGGGGTTTGGACCTTATCCCACCACGCTGGTCCAATGAGGCTGGTGGTGGACTGACTTTTTACATGCCCATCCGACGCATGGATCATCTTACTTTTCAGACAATTGGGTGATCGGCCCAAATTGCTCTAACTAACTAGGAAACAACAATAAAATTTGTTGCATCCCTGCAGGATTTGAACCTCACGACTCCGGTTTCTAAAGCACACGCCCATACCACTAGGCTACGGAGGCACTTCTAGAATTTTTAAAAAGGTTGTTTAATGTTATTATCGATAATTATGAATTTTAAATGATAACACAGCCTGGTAATGGAATGCTCGCTCCAGGTCTTGTTTCAAAATTTCATAATATGTAATGCCGAATTATCAAATTGTTTGTTATTTTAAAAGATGACCGCCGCTGAGTTTTTTCGCCGGTTCTTCCTCAGGTCTGAGGCGTCCTTTTCCGAACCGGTGGTGTATTTGACAATCAATATGCAAGTGTAAACTTTTATATTGAATAAAGACATTTGAATTTGAATATTTTTCCTAGAAAGCTTAGCGATACCTCGTTTGTTGCAAAACTCATTTGCCCCAAGGAAACTCTTTAACTGGATTACTGTTCGAGGCTGAATAGTCGCTTATATTCATAGTTCGGATGCGAAAAGTTTCTTTTTCGATTAAAAAGAAAGATATTCATGATTTTGACAAAACTAAAACTTTCTTGACTTTTTTAGCGTTTTTTCTACCTTATACAGCAAACACTATCCTTATGGAACTACCTCCTATAAATTACTTAACATATTTTTTTGTTAGAAAATAAACCAGCTGTAGTGAGACAATCTAATTAATGCAACAGATCGCTACACATAATAGAGAAAATAACAACAATCTTACATTATAAATTATGTATTTTTATTTATTTAGTTCACCAACAATTGTTACACTTAATACAAACACATGAATATAGAGAAATACAAATTAGTATTCTTAAATGCACAATCAATTACAGGTAAACATAACATGCAAAAATATGGTGGCTTAGCACATTGACAAATTGTTTTGTGAAAAGTAAAAAAAAATAAAAATACATTTAACCGTCAAAAAACAACTTAAATACAGGTATCAAGGTACGAAAAACATTACACTTTACATTAATTTCTAAAGAGAAAACATCATTGTAAAATTAATACAAGTACAATTACTAAATTAATAAAAGATAAGTAATATACTAGCTAAATACGTAAAACGACAAAATACAATTAAGAAAAAAAAAAGAGCAACAGTTAAAACTTATAAATATAGTCACAAAACCTTCTTAACCATCCTTTTAAATTCCGATGGTGATGTTCCATTAATATCTAACTTATCGCTGTATATATTAAACAGTTTGCTTAATCTAAGTATTGGGAGTTAGCACCCAAAGTCGTTTTAGAATAGGATACGTCAGTGGAAGAATAGGCTTACGAGGCATTCTTAATGGCACCCTAAATTGTAGTTTGCGTAAAAGACCAGGCGAACGTAGGTTGTATCTTATTATTTTGTATAAGAAAATTAGGTCTCAACATATCCCTGCGTGTTTGTAAAGTTGTTATTTGAAATTACTTAATTGCAGAGGTATACGAATAACTTTTTATAACAAAGAAACGATTTTGAAGTATATTCTAAATGCCTTACAAACCTTTTTTGAATTCGCTCTATTTTCAATGAATGCGTTTGATAATGAGGACGCATAGATGCTGCCGTATTCGAAAGCTGATCGTACGTAACTATTGAATAATAATATTTTCGTTTTAATTTCCTTAAATACCTTACCGTTTCTTAGGACAAATCCAAGACATTTTGATGCGTTTTTAGTTATGTGGTCAATATGAGGAATAAAAGTAAGCTTTTTGTCTATTATTACACCTAAGTCTTTAATGTTTTCAACTTCTTGTAGTTTGTTTTCCTGAATATAATATGAAGATAAGATAATATCTGACTTTCGTGTAAATTTTATATGCGCACATTTACCAATGTTAAGCATCATGTCATTTCTCTTACACCACTCATTTAGGTCATCAATATCCTTCTGTAGCATTAAAACATCATTAAAAGTGTTTACAGGTCTTACTATTTTTAAGTCATCTGCATACATATAATATATATATAACATATATGTAACGTATGATTATATTACATTGCACCTCACGTTGCATTATTAACGTTATACTGTACTATATAAGGATTGCTAATAAGTATGAATAACCTAAAATGTTTTAATATAAGGAACTCATGGAAAATAGGTAACGTGCAAATTTCACATTAATTCTTTATACATATTAAAATTGTTCGTATACAGTAACTAGTTTATCAGTATTTTAAGTACAGAAAATTGTCTATAGCCACAAGAAAAACATATTTTAAATTTATTAACATATTCGCAGATAAGTTTATAAATAGCCGATACAAACTAGGTATTACAAATGTACAACTTCCTTTATCCTATTTCAATGAATGGTTAAAACCGTTCCATATGATGCTCTAAAACTGGTAAACATGAATTTAAATCGCTAAGTGATGACATACAATGACTGCTTCTGCTATCAGTTTACTTATAGTCAATATAGAAATAGCTATTTATGAGTATATTTCTAGTATGATTTAATTCTTGTCAGTTGCTTCTGATCAAATGAAGTATTTAGTTCTTTTAATGCTATTATAAAGCATGTATTTATTCTTCCTAGTGTATATAGGTTATGACATACCATCGTGTGAAGCTATTGTCATGATTATTAAAGTAATCTTGTGTTTGCTGAAATCAGTTTGAATGATAAAATAAGACGTCGAAATTTGATATATAAAAGGTCATAGTTTCAAATTCTGCTTGGATCTAAACCTACCAATTCACTGATCATCTTTAGATATAGAAAATAAAGATGACCTGGTTGTACATTATTCTCATCATTCATCATCATCATGTCCGTATGAAGTGCCTAGTGGACATAGGTCTTCCTAATGAACTATCATTACAGGTTTTGGACATATTCCACCTAGTTTAGGTACAATGCAGGTGGAATGGGTGGTTGGTACATTACTTATGTAAATTGGATTAACAACCTAATTTTCATTCCTTATTCTAATTCATTCATCGAAATTGTCGTGAAATGTTAAAATGCTCATATAAAATCAAGATATGCTCTTTTTTTGCTTCAAGAACATTAATGTTATTAACATAATTATACGATCAAATGTATTTAATGTATATAAAACATGAAGTTTAATTATTCTAGGTGTGTATTATCCCTTAACCATTTCAGTTGATAAAACGTATCATGATGATGATTGCTTTGTGAACGTGATAAAGATAAGACGTCAAATTGAATATCAAAAGGTCTGTTTCAAATCATTGGATAAAGTTAATACGACATTTTTCACTTAGACCCAGATTAAGGACGAATTGATAGCTCATCTTCATGCTCTTATCATTCTTGTAAGAGTCATTTTTGGTCATAGTCTAATAATTCCAATTACAGTTTTACAGTAGTCAGCTTATTTTTGATAATCAATTAGTTTTTTTTCTGGTTATAATGATATAATAAACCTAATTCTACATTCTAGTTATTTAAGTTCAGTTCTAAATGTCAAGGCCAAGTAAATACGTCAATAAAAAATCAACGTCCATTTTTACTTAGGAATGGAAGTTGTTAAAAATTAAATCGTCTGATAAGATTTATGTATATTCAAACATTCTTTGAGTTTTAATATTCAGATGATCTCATTTTGAATCGACTTTAGTACGACATCTGAATCAGAAAGACTGCATAATGACTTAAGTGCGCAAATTTAAATACAAGGAAAATGAAAAATTAATACATTTGTTATGCTGCTCAAATTGTTTGCCACTTATATTTTCATTGAAACCTTATATTTCTTGTCACGAATATTTTTTGGTAAATATAATATCCAGTAATTACATTTTTCAGTCAGCATTTAAAAATAATTCGTTTCTGTAATCATAATTAAACTCGATTATATAGAAGGCATAATGTAAAATTGACTCAGTCTGTTTTCGACTTTTAATGAAATGTAATCTCGTTAATAGATTTGTATTAATTCTCTTGTGAATATATCCTATAGATAATAATCTAAATTGTACTTGTGTAATTGAAACAGAATAAAACAGTCCAATGCTGGCATAGACCTTTTCGATGACTACGCAAAAGGTTCAAAATCATTTACTAGACGCTTTCACTGTGACCGAATATTTACATAATGTTCACGGAGATCGATTACTCTGAGTACTATAATAATTTTAATCCTTTTACTAACATTAAAATTTTTCTTATCAGTCTATATTTTAGGACTTCACGGGTATATTGGACTGAAAAGATTTTTTTTACGAACAAAAAAGTTAAGTTTTTAATAAACTTATATTTAGTATATAGCCACAATTGTATGCTATAGCTGACATTTGTATTATGAACCTAGTCATTGTCTTTATCTTGAGGTTCAGCAGTTTTACACTTGTAGATTTTTTTTAATGGAACCATACAAACAAGGGCAAAAAGCAGCAATGAAAGTAGGCTACATTTTAAAACATAAGACATAGAATAAAAATACGCAAAACTAAAAAAAATTATATAATATATTATGAACAATAAAAATGCCATTTTTGAACGATTGTAGCGGTACAAATTTAAAAGCAGAATTACTATGACCGTATGCATAGACTATGTAATCCGTCTGTGAACGAATCTGGAATTGAATTCTACTGATAAATTTATCTGGGTTTTAAGTCCTTTTCAAACCGGATAATACCAGTGCAAGGCAAACTAACTAAAGATGTGGATTTTTGCCTGTATAGTTATGATTAGCTTTAAAAATTTTAAATAATTGGCTTATTATATAAGAAAATAGGATTATATTCAACATATACTACTTTAACTACATCGTTAGTGCAATATAGTATATATTTTCCCGATTAAATAACTTATTCCGAATTAATAAAAAATGAAAGGTTCGTTCACATATAAGTCGTAAAAGAAGTATGGATACCCAATTTCAAACTAAGTAATTTTTTAAATTAATTTTAACGATATCCACGACATAAAGTCCGTCTAAGCTTGTTTACTTTTAGTAATTTATTTTCTTCCTAGCCATTCTAAATATAATATTCAGAGAATTCAAAGAGCAATTACTTAAAAAGCTTTTTAATTTGTACACATATGCAAAAAAAATTAAAAAATTGATTTAACCAAAAGGTCATCCAAATGTCTTCCTGTTGCGCACACTGTTCGAAACGGAGCCTCGTATTCTGTGCCACACGCTGCAGTAAACTTGGTTCAATTGCGCTGATTTCTCGCCGAATATTTTCTTTTACGTCCACAACAGTTCGCGGATTGTATGCGTAAACTCTCTCTTTAAGGTAGCCCCACAAAAAGAATCCATTGGAGTTAGGTCGGGTGACCTCGGTGGGCACGGGATGTCCCCAAAGCGACTAATCAGTTATTGAGGGAGATTTTCTCGCAACAAATCCATCGAAGCTCTGGCCGCGTGTGCGGTTGCAACATCCTGTTGAAATCACGTGTATGATGAGAATGATGATTGAACTCGCAGTTTCGGCAAAAAAAAATCGAAATCATGAGCCGATAATTCTCACCATTGACATTCGTCGCTTGGCCCCGTGCATTTTCATAAAAAAATGGTCCGATTATCCCATTCGTGGATAAAGCGCAACAAACAGTTACCCTTGGGCAATGTAATGGTTTTTGGTGCTTCAGTCGGGGACTGCGAGTTCTTAAAGCCGATTAACGGCAATTTTGCTTGTTTACGTGTCCGTTTAATTGAAAGTGAGCCTCGTCGCTCCTAATGTAATTCACAGTGCGAAAATGCTCCAACATGGTTTCACAAAAAAATTTGCGTGACGCAAAGTCATTTTTTTTCAATTCTTGAATTATTTGAATTTTAAAAGGATGAAACTTTATATCTTTTTTCAAAATTTCATGCACAATTGCTCTTGGAAGTCCCAGTGGGCATCTTCACTCCGTCACATCTACCTCACACTCTTCACACTTTCCGTATCAAAGTCGTACATTTCACGTAAACTGCGTTCAACCAGTTCAATGATTTCGGAGGTCCTTGACGATCGACTAGGTCCTGGCCTTGGTGTGTTCATAGCCGAAGCAGTTGCGCTGTACCTATCCACCCACGAAGGAATTAAATTCACACTCGGTCTTTCGCCTATCCATAGAATATTGAAAAAATGTCGGAACAAACGACTGATCTCGCTGCGAAGTACTAAAATCCGATTGGTCGATTCTGCTCCCTCTGAAAATGCTTAATAGAATCGTTTGCAAATCTCACCCGACCACTGCGACATCGTGCATTAAAATGAAGACAGATAGGTATTCCTAAACACCACTTCCACAATTGTTCATTTACTTAATTCAGATATTCGTTTTTAAATAAAATATAATATCTGCCGCCAGACACATGCATATAAAGTCAATTACATAACTAGCTATTCTCTTAAATTAAGCTTTTAATGTTATTAGGTATTTTTGGTTTGAATTTCTTAATTACGATATTCTTTAAATCGAATTAAAAAAAGCTATCGCGACTCTATACCAATTTAAGTAACTATAATGTATCAACTGAATACATTAGCCTATTTTCAGTTTCTTGCACGTTGTAATAACCATAGGTTGTTATTTTTGTTTGAATTTCTTAATATTAGATATCTATTAAACTACAAAATTATAAAAAGCAGGCTAATATCATTTAAAACATAATGGTATATAATCTCGGAATAACTATGCAGTCTATATTTCACTGTTGGTCTCCCATCGTGTAGAGTACAAACATTAGGTCATGTTCATTTAAAGATATCAGACGATCATTTATAGGCCTCCTTGAAGCGGACTTTACTAGTGGCAACGCTATGAATGATTAATAAAACTGCGGAGGGATATAATCATTCGAAGATGCAATGCCTAGGCTAAATCTTCCGCACGTTTTGTCTCCCATCATGAACGTCCTGCAAACTAAGGTTCATGTTCACTACGTGATCCGGACTTGGACGATCACAGTTTGAGCTAGCTCTCATTTGAAGTGCGCTTTGGAGCTATGCTCGTACCTGAGGGCAAGCTCAAATACGATAGAAACAGACTTTGCAGAGTGAGGGCAAAGTAAGGTTCGCTGAGCTGGTCATATTCAAACTTCGTCGAGCTTTTCGTCCCCATCCCACAGTGACGCTAAATCAAGTTATGACTAGTGTGCCGAGACTTGACACTTATGTTCGATTATCAAGCTCCAAATTCTAGTCGCTCATGCTTTATAGAAGGGTCTATGTCAGAGTATCTCTGAAGGACCTACATCAAATAGATCCGTCGAAAACCAAGTGTACCGATATCGCACAACATGTTAGTAGCTTCGAAGTGGCAGTTGAGCCGGCTATTCTTCCCGCTGTGTCTGGACGTGGACTGAACAGGCTGATAACCCTATGATGATGATGCTGTCAACAAATGTCTCATTATAAGAAAGTATAAAACTTCTTACTATTTTTAATACTGATAACGGTACATATTTTGTAAAGAACAGCATTTGCAAGACATTCACAGTTGAATATATAATTTAAGTCTTAAGCAAAAACAATTTATTTACTACAATCAATTTAGTACTTTCCTAATTGAATTAGTTACGAGCATTTTTTCTAACTTGACGTGGTAAGCTAAAACGCCCTATTAGGTAATTCTTCAAACTAAATATTCTAATTATTTTAAGAATAAGTTTTATAGACTAGAAGAATCTAGTTATTAATGAGATTTTTATGCCATTTACAATTTGAATTCACGTATCTCAAAAATTTCATTAGTTCTTTAATTATATAAGAAAAAGTATGTAATTTTTTAGAGTGTTTTTAAAGCAAAATAAAGTTATAGTTACGTGAAATCGAATTAACTAACGTTCTTCCAACTAGCAAATGTTCAAACATATCGTACACATTTTTATTTAGATTGGGATTTAAGAAAAAAATAATAAAAGGATAAAATATTACTCTCAAATTTTAGTCTAGAATATACTTTACTTATCAATAATCGAAGTTCTCTGAATAGCTAAGAGAATCTAGGTCTGATTGATTAAATGATGTTTTGTCCTTGTTACAATGATTAAGTTTCTACGTTATCCTCTATTTCAGTTAAACGGATTTTTTTAACATTTATTATAGATACCATGGTTAACTTCATTAATAACTTTAAGTTTATACCAACTTTAATAAGCAATAATTAATAACAAGTTTCAATCGGGTTCAACTAACATGTATATCAGTCGTAAATAAGCAATAAACTTAGATAGTCAACCTTTTTAGACTACAGTACAAAATCTTGTTGAGAATAAATACGTACCAAATTAATACTAGATTACAAACACTGACACAAGAGAAAAACTACTAATTACTATATGCTACACAATATTTCCCTAGCTATTCATGTTTGAATCGAACTACAATGCCCTTTGCTAGCAAAGGTTCAGGGTTCTAAACAAACTGTCTAAGGGTCTAATTGCGTAGATCTTTTACAACTTTTTTTTAATATTGCCAACTTTAATAACTATTCTCAATTCAATTTTACGTTTATTCTTAAACAATTATAACTAACAGATACAAAGTTGATCCTATGCCATGCAACTAGCTTGTATCTACAATAATTGATTTAGGAATAATTTCAAACAGAGCTCAAATCAGTTTCAATCGATTATTACGATGAAATCGGATTAGGTAAAATACAGTTCTTTGACGATATCCTAAAAGTTCTTTGTGATAGACCTACAAACGGATACTTTTACTTAAAAACATTCCTCTGTTTGAGTGAATAAAAAATACGTTTTCAAAAAATTAAACCTCCTGGATTAATATACAATGCTGCTAAAACTTGTTAAAAAAATTAACAAACATGTTTCAAATAATTTTACTTATATGTATTAGAGTTTCTGATATAACAGTTCTTAACATTTCATGTTTTAGAATAAATCAAGAATCCATTCAGTTTCTTACAAGGATTGAAATTGCAATTATTAACTTTCGTTTTAAGATTGTTCTATACAAGTATGGGCATCACATTATATCATATTGTTAATATTGTTAGAACTCTTATACGACTATTGTCAGTTGCAAATGCTTTTCCTTAAATTCAGCCCGTAAATGCAAATTATCAAACTAACGTCAATTGAATATCCTATCACGTAATAGTTTTGGTAAGTCATGAAAATGGATTTGAAGCTATTGAATTTTACGGCAAATTCACTATATTAGTCCAGTTCGAATCCAGGATTAGTACCGGTTATAAGGCAAACAACGCTGTGGATTTGACGACGATATTCTAAAAGTTTTTACTTCGAGAATCAAGACTAGTTTCAAATTAAAACCAAATTTGCTATTAATCCAGTTTCTCTGTTTTAATGATTGTAATGAAAAATATTTTTCTAAATTAAGTTGATTAACGTCCATAACGACATTACATGTAGTAATCTCTTATTAAAACAAAATTAAAAATGATTTTAAGTCAAACCATTTTTGACTTATTGTTTTTAAAGTATTTGATAGTAACATTCATTAATTTTGTATTACTTTTCAGATATAATATTTAAAAATATCCATCTCATTTATTGTTAAATATTAGAGGAGTGCAATTTTTGACTTTCGTTCTTATAACATTTGTTTCTTAATACAAAGTAATACGGCATGCTCTATATCTAATGATTTTCAATACATTTGTTGATCTCTCTATACCCGACACGGATCAGTTGAAATGTCTTTGTTCCAAAACTTGTGTATAAATGGAAATTATCAAAGTATTTTACTATTTGAATAATACATATAGTATATTTTTGGTAAATATAATACAGATTATTTAAGACCTAAATTATAAACTAATTTTTGGCCTAAAATCACATATACCATGAGCCAGTTCGTCAAAGCGTTGTGTAACGGTATATGAATATCGCAAAACAACAACAACATTTACAAATAAAACGATAATTTTAAAATAGTTATTTTTTTACCGAAGTATTTTTTTAAACCTTAAACCCCAAAAATTTGCGCTATTAATCTACTTTTATGTAATAACATAACTTTAAAACAAATAATCATTTATATCCTTATATTACATTTATTTAAACTCTCAAGACGCACATTAAGCTAGTGACAATCATCATTAACATAAAAAGAAGACCTAAATGTATAAAATATTACTATAAAGTGTCAAACCATTTTTTGTTTGCTTGTTTTAAAAAGTCTCCTGAACTACTGAACCGATTTGAAATATTCTCCAACCATTAGAAAGTGATATTATACTTAAGTAATACAGGCTACTTTATATCTCAGGAAAATCTGTTCCAAAATACTAGAAATGATACGGACAGCCAAATCTTAAAAAAAATTTAAGAAAACCATCTAAGAACAAAATCTAAAAACCGCTTCTATTTTTTATTATGTATTTTTCATATTATTAGTATTCTTGTCGCTTGTGTAAAACCGTTATCGAAGTTGCTCCTAAGTGCTTAGGACTATGCAGTCGGATTGCTTGTAGAGTAAGACGACCCATGCGTCCAAGGGGCATGGACAAAAAGACGGTTCTGCACCTGATCTCACTTCGGTCGTATCAGTTATCCATCCAAACCTATACGATTAGAGAAAGAGAGAGTGCACCTTGTGCACTGTAACATTTCCTGCGGAAATCGGCTTGAAGAACATTATTAATATAAATTGTAACCCCAGCCGAGAATTTTTGTAGTTTTACGATTCTTCAATTCTCTCCACAGAACTATATAACGGCTTGCATATTCGACTTCCGGTTTAAGGGAACGAAACTTAAAGAATCATGCATCTTCCGCATAATAATTATACATTAAAGCATCTACTCCTTTCATATATTTTTTTAGCAAATTAATTGCCAAAGCAGTTGTTTTCAGCACAAAGAATCGATAACACAACGAAGTACTCTAAAAACAAACTGTAAATTAGCTCGACATTTTTATGAAGCAAACATTTTTACTACAATTGCGATTAACGTGTATAATTGTAAAAAAGAGCGTCGTTCTACTCTTGTATTTATTTGGTCATAAAATATATGAATATTTTATAATGCAAATATTTTTGATAACACCGAAGCAATACAAAGGTAATTAATTCTATACAGTATGAAACAAACTCGCTTTCGCTGCCTGTCCATCCCGATGTATTCTTAAATCTTTAAAACTACGCAATGATTTTTTTAAGAATGATTCAAGAGGAAGGTTTAATATACAATACATGCATATAACGTGGATAAATTCTGATAAGTTTAGTGATATCCAATGTGATGTTGTTAGCAATGCTGCGTTGCTCCTTTTACAGTTAAGTACTTCAAATACGTTATCAATTTAATAAAGAACAATAGCACTTAAAATCATATAATATAAATGAACATTTCTGAAGATATTTATTTCTGATATCAGCATTGCACCCGTGCGACGCCGGGGCAGGTTGCCAGTGTAAAATAAATGTGACATTTTCTCAAATAATTTTCAACGTTACGTTTGCATCTAGTAATTACTGATATCACGTATTTAACCGGTTTCGATGTTAATGCATATTTGACAAGGATTTATCTTTAGATTAAAACATATTGGAGAATTTCATGTTTGTTATCAAAAAAATTGTAAGACGTTGTCAGCAGGAGTGTCTATACGATGTTATCAAAAACTGGAGTTAAATTAAAAATTAGGAAATCAGAAAAATTTAATTAACATCAGCTGCTTTTTTTTATATGGTAAAAATATGTATTGCAAAACTTTTACTAATCGCCTGAAAATATTACACTATAAACTAGCGAGATCGGTTTTTTTTTAAGACAGAACAAATAGAGATTTAAGGAAAAAATATAAAGAAATTTTCTTTAGCCCTGGCCTTCTTTAGATTACTTCTAATGAGGGTTGTTTGTAACGTCAATCTTAAAAAAAAAAACTTCTGAAGGTGATGCTTACTTATATCATAAAGACGATTTGCACAAAATTTAAGGCAAGAAATATTTTTTATAGAGCTCCTTAAGGATAATATTAAGAAAAACGGGATGAAAACTCTTGTAAGGAATTATAAAATTTATGTCGATACAACTACAGAATACCTGTTAATTAGATATATTTTGCAAAAAAAAGTATAATAGTTATAACATTAATTATTTCGGAATAAAATTTAAGTATAAAATGCTGAAACATTATTTTGCTGTCCTAATGCAGTTCGTAAATCTGTAAATGACGTTTATGAGTTAATATTGTTTAGTTAATTAACAGAGTAGATGCGACTAACATCGCACTGGACAGTATATACAATAAAAACAGTTATATACTGAATGTTTATATACTTAATGATTTGAAAGTTAAAAATATTTTATTAGAATTAAAATCTGGAAATCCCACTTCAGCATTAGCAACAAGAAACGTGATATTTCAGTCTACCCTGTGACCACGGCCGCTGGAAAATGTCCGAAACGTTGGGGATTATAAATATAAAATAACAGCTAAAACAATCCTTTAATTTAAAAGCATTAAAGCATATGAAAAATGTATTGTCGTAAATAATTTGAAAATTAACATAAAGTAATTTCAGATTCACTCAACTCGAAAAGTGTATGGGATTTTCGCAAACACAGAATTAGTTCATATCGGTACACAAGGGATGAGAACCCCTACCTTTTGATATCGGTAAAAAGCTTGAAAATCTTTTCATAAATTCGCGTACCATAGTATATATAAAATATTACTTGTATGCTTATTTCAATTTATTTTACCCAAAAATATTGTTATTGTCTTTATTGTTTGACTCGGTGATGGCTACACGAGACGAAGAGATATTAGAAGCCTTTTGTAAAGAGATTATTAAGACATTTACATTAAATATAGCGGCAAGCGTAAAAGAAACCAAAGAGATATTATTTATTATTTGATCAATTTATTAAAAAAAAACATATAAATATTGCCGCCGGACTAAAACACTGGGCATTTTAAAAGATATAAACGTGAATATTCGAATTCAGAAATAACACCAGAGGTAAGAAATGTACATTCATCAAGTTGTCTAACAGTAACGTCGATTAGAATTAAATAATCCTTGGCTATCCAACCGATTTGTTAAGTATGATTTTAAAGGCCGTATCTAAAATTCATATATTTTACTTTTATGGACGGGTTTACGATTCACAATATAATCATTTGATCAAGAAGACATTCATAATGTCATATTTAAGCAAGCAGTGATTAATATAGTCGAGAAATTAAATTTTCTATTTATTACTAATTTCTTTAGTTTATAGTTAGGGTCAGTTACTTTTTTTACTAATTGTATTATTTTTGGATAACGATGAAAGTTGATTTTAAAGTTTAAAATTATCTCGATATTTTCTTTTATATTTAGAGAATTAAAATATTAATGCATGTGATAAAATCGTTAAGGTCATCATTTATAATTACAGTCAAAGAATGACACTTGAAGAACTGAGAGGTGGTCTAGGTCATTAACCTATATAGTTCTGAGTTATTAAGTTAATTATGAGAACATTTACAGTAAATGTATTTTTTAAGTCTAAAAACGAGGTACATTTTATTACTAAAGAACTACGTACTGTTTTTAGAAAAACCTATATATTTTGAGGATGTATTTCGATTAAATAATTAGGTATTTTATCGATGTAATAAGTCTAAATAGTTACAAAATTTATTTAAGTTCAAAAAACTACGTCCTTTAGGATGCTAAAAAAGTTTTTGATAGGTTTTACATTCGAAATCGAGATACGCCGTTTTTATCATTAATAAGTAAATGTTAAAGGTATTCATTGGGAAATAAGAAACTTTTTAAATGCTTTAAATTATTACTTACAAACGCTGTTTTTATGTTGTCCTCATTAATTAAAGTTAATTGATGGTTATTGAGGGTTGTTCTCTGAACATAGATAAATAACCTATTTTAGGAAGTACAATCACTTAAGTAAAGTTTAAGTATATCTTTTACGGTTTAGTTAACGGACAGTGTTAGCAATGTAATCGGACGCAGTTTAGATTTTTGGTACCGTATTTTTTTTCATTTCTGAAAAGTCTATTAAACTACTTATCATAAAATTATTTTAGAAATAGGACCACATGACAGCTAATATCTATTATTTGAAAAATAATGATCAAAATCGGAGCACTAGGAGCGGAGTAACGAGGTAAACTATCTCCGAATTTCCTTCCTCCTTCTTTTGAAAAATCGGTCAAACCCCATCTCCAGCTCTTTCGCACTTACCGACCTCAGATGACGCGTAAATTATTTATCATTTCATTTATGTTTCATTCTCAAGCTTTTGTTATTTATATTGGTTGTAGATAACATCCTACTATTATTTTTTGTTTTCAAATATCATCGATCCTGATCTATATACATTTCTGACATATTTCAAACGGAAAAGATTGAACTTAGCCAACATTTTAACACTGTTTACTTAAAACACGCATTTGTTTCGAAATACACAAATCGATATGTAAAGAAACTCTAAACAAAAATAACACATAACACTAGTTCTACGGTAAACCTCTGACACACAACAGTTGGTAATTAGTAAATAAAAACGCTCAATCAAATGACGAAATCAACCAAAGTGACGATAACCTTGACAAGTACGTACCTCGATTCTCCTATAACAAACGATTGCTGTAATAGAACTACTATGATTTAAATAATTACTATATGTATATTTACTATAACACTTATACTTATTAAAACTAAATTTAAAGTACAGATATGTGTATACACTAGTAATTAAAGTTAAACCATGATTTTAAATATTATTTAAATACACACACAAAGATTTTTTGCTCTCCTCTGATTAAGTAGACATATCTAATAATCTATTGTATGATTAATGCAATGAATATTTGATCAATTATCAGCCATTTATATATTTAGGCCCTCAAGCTCGTTTAAATGTCAAATCTACCACCACCTACCACTAAAATAATGAATTTTCAACTTTACAAAGAAGGAAATAAAAATCTGTCTATTATTTCTAATAATCTCTGCGGTTAATCAATTGCCATCCGCAATCAACAATACGCATAGTAATGGATAATTTTTAAACATTGCCCTTTACCATGAAAGCACTTATGCCGTCTGTATACAGCATTTGCCTTAATTTTTTCCAACGCAAATATAATATTAAGAAATATTTTAAACGTTTCCTAGTGTTAAGGTCGACCAAGGTCCTTGATTCTGGCGTACTGTATGGACAGCTCAGGCCAAGGTAAGCTGCTCACGGGGCTATTGGTGCTAAAAGCCATTTCATTAAGTAGCAATCTTCGACGTGTATTAGATTCAGACATTCCAATTGTAGCTCATCTAATTTAGTGGTAATTGTTCACTCTCCTTACTGCTACTTCACGATATGCGAGACGCATGTCGTGAAGTAGCAGTGCCTAAACGATCAAGCAGTCCTGATAGTTCAGCAAACAGTTCTTTCTTTATGGTTTCTTGTGGATGACAACAGATATGTGCCGTAATATTTGACTAGATTTTAGAAAGCTGTAGTGAACGATACCAGCTATACTTTAGCATACACTTACAGCAAAATTATTTCTTTTATTTACGCGATTATTATACATATCAAAACCACTAATTTACGGATTAGTCAGTTAGATATATTTCTATTTCCGACGTTTCGGATTCCTTCCAGCATCCATGATCACGGGCAGACGAAGTTGGTATACGTCTGTATTTCAATGTTTTGGAATAACCGTAAGAGTTTTGTCTGCTAAAACATTGTCTTACATCTGGCTACTTGTTGTGGAATAAACTATTCTACATGCAACAATGAGAACTCTGAAGAGACGGCCCTCAATACAGCTTCTATCCGGCCAAGATTCTATAAGTTGTACGTAAATGACACATTCACCATTTTACCAACAGAAGTTGACTGAGAAAAACGTATCATGCTTTATTTTGCCACACCAGGACCACATCAATAATCCATCGAGCTGTCTCGATAGAACTGGTACTCTTAAATATATCAATGTTTCATGTTTTCTATTTTGCGACGATAAAAATAATGAGGAAAAACAAATAAATGACTGTTCCGAAAAATTTGGTGAAAATGGTACACATTCATCTTATAGTTCATTCAAGTACAAGTCACGACAGGATAACAAAAAAAAAGATATTGTCGCTAAAATACACTTTTATACAATTTTTCGTTACGCTCATTCCTCAAAAGCTTAATAAGTAAGTTTAATGAAATAGGTTACATTTATTATTTTATCGCAATCCAATACACGTACACTGTCGCTTATAATCGCGCTCACTCAAAAGCGAATTCAATAGCAAGGTAAGGTCCACAGTAATTCAGTTCGTCCAAAAAGAATCACAGCTGCTCGTTTACGGATCTTGCGAACATACTAATAATACATATATGTTTGTGTGTTGTCCCAAATACAAAGTTCAACACAAAAACATTGTTTTCAAATATGTGTTTTATACGCCCGCACTCGGCAGAATATCCCTAACCTTTTAAGGCTATAAATTTATTGTGTGTGATTTTTCCGCCTTACGCCGATGACGTACTGAAGTATAAAGAACCTTTATAAGTAATTAAATAAAATTCAATTTAGAAAGTAATTGCGATAAATATAACAACACATTTTTATCAATTACTAGTAGACCCAACAAACTTTATTGTGTCAAAAAGATTAGAAATATGTCAGTTTTTTGTTCCCAATTATTTTATGACAGCGGCGAATTACGTGATATTTAATATGACTGCATTGAATGTCAATAAAATTTAAGTTGACACTACAATTCAGTGATTCTACAGTTTTTGTAATAAATATAATAACACATTTTATGAATCATTATAAAAAAATACTTGTTTATATTTAATAAGAAAACTTCGCTAAAAATATATTAATATACCAAGAAATATGTCTGAAACATACACGCACGGTTTTATTATTATTTAAATTGGCTCAAAGGAAGGCGCCTCTTGACATTTTCATAAAAGTGTGCCTACCCGAAATAACCTCCAATATAATAAAGGTGGCTGTAATATAAAAGAGCTCCTGTTTCAGTAAGGAATGTCTAAAAATTATAATATAGAAAGGGTATAATATGGTTCTCGCTATTGAAATTACGTTTGAGGATAAATTCTACAATGTATGTGTTTTTGAGAATACCCCTGGTAAATTTTCCTTATATAAATCGAAATATTTTAATGGCTATACAAATACCGAGTTTGTGAAATTATGTTATGTCTTTAGCTTTTACACAATTTAAAATTAAATATTTGGTAAGTTAAAATAAAATCTCACAATGTTTTATTGTACTTGTTGATATATATGGGTCAAAATCAGAGAGGTGAGAATCATGCTTCTGACAAAAGTTTTTTCATAAAATAACGTGATATCGCTAAAATACTTATTACAAAATGAAGATTCTGTTCATAATTACACGTTACGTTTAATATTTATTTTCTACATTTATATTTTATTTGATTTTAACGAAACAAGTCTAAATAATCATTCCGGGAATGGTCCTTATAGCAAGTTTCATATTTGAAACAAGTCAAAAATTTTACAATAAATACTTAAAATTGCCACTTATTAGTATTAGCTTTAAAAATCATCAGATTACGATTATACGTACAAATTAAATGTAAAAAAAAAATATTTCTTCTTATTTTTACTATTCAAATGCTGACTGACGTTTATTGAATCATTCAGTGAGCGAGGTCGATATAGGCCGATGTAATTAAAACAAAACGCGATAGTTGGCATTAGCGAACACCAGTGTGAAGTTCACGAGTCAAAGCTATAGGCGTGTATCGTGTTTACGGAAATAAAATAATTGATTTTGTTGGTAAGTACCTTTTAATTTCGTATGAGTGAAGCGTACTTAAATTCCTTGTCACTACGGGAACGTGGTTTGGTGATTAGTTTTTCGACAATTTGCACACTTTTTGCTAAATTCTTATAAATATTACAGTTCACTTGTTCTAACCTATAAAACCAATATCTAACATGACGGTGTCAAGCGTGATAGAAAATATTAGTTGGATAGTCATTTCAGGAACGGTCATTTCGGCAACGTTCACATACGTGACTGGCGTTCTCGAAATGACATTTTTTGGGTGAAATAACGTTCTAATGCCTTTAAAAACATATAACCATACAAAATTTTGGTTTTAGGGAACTACTCAGTACCGTAACATGGAGTGTGATAAAAATTATGAGAAAAAGAAGTTGAAAAAACTATCAAAACTGGATAGTATAGCTTATAAAAACACCGTGAAAAGGCTAATGCAAGGAAACGCAAGGTTTTAGACAAAATGACACCTGAACAAAGAGAGATGAAGAGACTGAAAGATAGAAAATAATACCAAAGAAAAAGGTTGAAAACAAAGAAAGTTGTGGAAAAAAAAATTCTCACAAGTATAGACAGAAAAAAAAGATGATGGCAAATATTTTAGTGAACAGGCCGCCAGATTCTAAAAATAAGATATAAAACGACAATTGTGTGTCAAAGAAGAAATCAAGAAGAAAAGAGGTTAAAAAAGATAAATCACAGGCTTATAGAACTGTTAAAAAAAAGAAAGATAAAATATAGAAAATGTAAAGAATCATTGATCGATTGCGGAAAAGAGTACAAAGAAATAGAAGACGTAAAGAAAAAGCATCGTAAAAGAATCCTGATACGCCTACTCGCAAAGTTGATGAATTAACAAAAGGACGTTCTGTTACTCCTGAAGTTCGTAAACATCTCTTATTTGTGGAAGTTTTGACTATTCAACTAAAAGACACCGTTGATAAATAACCAAACAATTCTAAACAGCGAGAGGTTTTTCAAAAATGCGTCAGTGGCAACCGCATAAAAAAACATCGATTACTAAACAATACATCCGTTTCACTCCATGAAGTCACTGAAGATGAGGTAGTTGCTATCAAAACCTTATTATCTGAAAAGATAGATGCAATCCCCGGAACCATGAATGTAACTAAGATTATCTGGCAGAAAGCTTCTGATGTCACCATACTTCTGTATCAGTTTTTAAAATTCTTGTCAAAAATTAAACTGCAGACATTTCGAGATGAAGATAGAGTCGAAGATAACGAAAGTCGAGTGCCATTAGAAATGACACATTTAGACAAAGAAAAAAATGATGAGTTGCTGAGTTCTCTCAACATGAGTAGGAAAAGTATTTACGATGCCATATACGGAGCAGATAGTTCAGATGATGAGAATCTCCAAAAAGTTTCAGATCGACTTCATGGAAAGAATGACGATAATTGTGCTGGTACATCGTACGGAAATGATACGACAAAAGACAGAAAGACATTTTTGTTAGTAAATATACCAACTAAAAATAAAAAATATGAACACAGATACGTCGCAGTAGCTGACACCTCAGTTGATGAAGATGATGAAATAAAGGTCAAGCGTTCTTCGTTGTCAGCGAAAATCAGCAAAGATATTTAAACATGAACAAAATGATGTTGCATATATCCCTTGTGGACAAGTTGTTAAGTTTGTTAATTTTACCCTCCCCGAAATGACAGAAAAAAGGGGGTCGTACCTATTACTGTTTTCATGAGAATATGGACATATTTGAAAAGTAGCTTATTGCTAAAGTTTAAGTTCAATGTTTGATACTCAATTTATGTTGTGATTAATATAATTATACTTATAATATGATTATGCTTATAATGATCCTAATTCTTAAAGAACGATAGTTTTTAAACTACAATTTTATAGACGATAGTGATAACAATGATAGTGTGCAATTACTATTTGTTCCTAATATCTTATGTTTGTTAACTGAAACTACAAAGTTTATTATTAGATTTTAAGTTTAACTGTTGATACTTGCGTTGCTCATTCTTTAAGTACAAATAAAGGTATAATACTGTAAATGTCTATTATTTTCATGTATAAAATATGCATAAACCAGACGTTTCAGTCATTTAGGGATCACTAATGTCATTAAGGGAACTTCACTGTCATTTTGGGAACATTCCATCATTTTCGGAACATCAGAAAACAGTAAATTTATCACTAAAGAGTAATGCAACAGTTAAATATTGCATATACAAACTAAAATGACCTTTTAACATTTGTATTTATATTATTAATTTAAAACGTACCGCACAAATGTATAAAATAAATTGAAATAATGAAACGAAATTTAAACTAATTGAAATTCTATAGAGAATAATTTGAAAAACAAATATTTTTATTATGAAAATATACAAAATAACAGCATTCACCGATAGAGGGACAGATTATTTACAATTTCTTGTAGGTGATTATTAAAGACAATGGTTATATTATTATTTAAAAATATTTGAAAAGTGTTCCCGAAATGATCTAAAGCCCTGGCATTTTTCTTGATAACAGGTGTAATTTCTAAAATACATATTTGTGTGCGTGCCTCTTTACAGGAATGGTTCTTGACAAATGACACAACCGATTCCATTAGTTCATTTTCTTCAAAAGACAACTTAATTTCTCAGACATTTCAAAACTTAAAATGCTCACCTCTCTGATTTTGACCCATATACACTATAATTAAAAATATTAATGGCGAGCAGGTCCTCCTGCTGCCTCCGTAGTCTAGTGTTATGGGCGTGTGCTTTACAAACCAGAGGTCGTGGGTTCGAATCCTGCGGGGACTCAACAAAGTATCAATGTTGTTTCCTAGTTGGTTAGGGCAATTTGGGCCGATCACCCAATTGTCAGAGAAGTAAGATGATCCATGTGCCGGTTCTAAATTCAACTTAAAATTTCATTTTCAAACGTAATTGTTACATTGAGATGCATTTAGCATATATGACTGAATTGAACGGATGAATACCGATTTTTTTTATGGTATACACAGGCAGTCGGGCCACCTGATGGGAATGGTCTCCTGTAAACAGGGGACCTATATTGGAAAAACGATTCTCCCCGTCAAGATTGATGAAGAACGTTATAAGAAATGAACCAATGTGTGTTTTTCTTATGCCAACATTTATTTGCAAAATTTGATTCGGTAGTTTTTTTTTATTTGAATGGATAAATTACGTTATCGTGTAGTTTTTTTTTATTATGTTTTTATTTATTTAGATCTTTTATTTATTTTTACTCAGTACTAAGTTCAATTTATAAATAAATTGAATAGACACACAGTACAATAAAAGCAAAAGTACAGGAGGTAATTAAAAAATAAAACATTAAAACAATATTTATTGACCTAAAATATTATTATTATTTTCCTTAACGTCAGGTTAACGTAGTGCTTGTCCCATCGCTCTAACAATAAAATGCTTATATGTACCATACCATACCATACTATACCATACCATGTTAGTAGCCCGTGTATCGTCATTTAGCAATATAAAAGCAGCATCAAAATACGATACCTGATATTCATCCGTTTAAATAAAAATAAATATACGAATCAAGGAAAAGAAAAGATGATGTAACATAATTGTTACATGTGATAATTCACAAGCGTTCAATTCATCGTAAGACAACACAAGCGTGCTCGTGAACTTAAGACAAACACAGTAATTTATAAGGCAATAATATTATAAGTAAATAAAAAGATAACTTGATGACGATAATTGTGTAATTAGATGCAATCTCGAATTTTCTTGGTATTTTACAGAGATATTAGATCTCTCTAAAATAACAAGAGCATTAATTTTACTACTTTCAACATAAATTTTACTGCTTTCAAGATGATTTTATCTAACCTTCCTCACTTTGATACACTAAATTATATAGAAGCTGTATTATTATTATGGATAGTTTCAAGGTATTCGCCTTGTTTTAGAAGAATTATGTGAGCGTGTTAGCTAACCGGCGAAAACTTTGCTCGTTAAATTTTCAGGAATAAGTAATATTTTATTTGTGTTTCTTTAAATACAATATTTCGTATATTTCTTAAAATATTCTATTAGAATTCTGTCATTATAATAAATATAATTGTTATTAAATATAGAACCAGCATTAATACATTATTATCTTTAATTTATTGATAAAGTAATAAAATGTAAACAAATATTAAATAGAATCTTCAGTATCTAAACCCATTTCATTTATTTGCATCGCGAAATAATAAAAAAAATCTATCTTTTTTTTAGACACATAACGAAGTAAGTTAAAAAGTTCTTAACTCACTGGTGATGTCAGTCACAAGAAATATGATAGGAGCCCAGCCTTATTGGTAAAATTTATATTACCAATAAGGCTGGAGCTCTATAATTACATATACACGCTTTAAATTATTGATAGTCGGGGATAGATACTGCTTTAACTTAGCTAGAAGTAGAATTTATCCGTAATAATAACAAAATACACATGACTTTTAAATTTTTGTTGTTATTTTTTAGGGAAACTATTCAAGTATTACGAGTAATAATTTAATGAAAGCTGTTATGAAGATTTAGTTAGTAATTTTAAGTAACTCCTATTTGAGGTTCCGTGGTTCACTTGTGTTGTCTTTGCGTCTCTGTCTTAGAATTTAAAGCATGTTGTCGCTGCAGTCGTAGTCGCGGTATTCTCTTTTCATAAAATTCTGCATCTCAGTAGATAAATCTCTTATAGCAGATCCCACTTGATTACTAAAACCAGCATTTAACAGTCACTAACTGGCATTGTGCCTGTTACGTTATTAATTTGTATGCTTTGCTTACTTCAGTACATTTTTAAAATTTGTCTCCTGATAATTTCTATTAGTTTTAAAATTTATAGTTTTAGTCATCATTTCTGAAACAATTAGAACACGAAATTAACCGTAAACTAGTATCATGTGTGTTATTTGCGTATAAAACAGAAAGTATTACACAAGCTTATCGATATCTAATGGCATAACTATAGGTGACTATTACTAAACATAAAAACATCACGTTTTCACTAGTCAGTAATTAACGAAAAGCACTTAATAAATTACCGTTGTCAACTGAAGTAACGTTTTCCTTGACTCATTTCATGTCTGTAAAAAAAACAGACTTCAGTTACAATCTTCTTATTTATTTAAATGCAAACGTTCGTTTTAAAATCGTGACAAAATAAAGACATATTCAAGTATATATTGAAATGATAAAGTCACTAAGTTTTCTAATAAAATTATTTCCGATCGATTTGGCCTCGACCTTGCTTTCTGCGAGGACGTAACTCATGGAAGGAAGCTGTAAAATGTCTTAAGCCTAGACTTAAGCCCTGGCAATCAACAGGCGAAAATCAGGGCAGCAAAGTGGCTTATTATTTATTTACATTGGAGTCTGTGTGCAGAAATGCTGTGCAGAAAATTCTGAAAAATTCTTACAGCAGGTTCGTATTTGTATAGGAAAAAAAATCGAAGCAAAGTTATTTTTTAAAATCCTCAGGAAGTTGTCGATTATATTTTGTCATGTAATATGTTGAGTATTGAAAAGACCCAGTTTATGTCTTTTAACAATCCTGACTCTGATGAGACTAGCCCAATTTCTATCGACGGGCAGTCAGTAAATTCATGCGATCAGTATAAGTATCTGGGCAGCATGATGCATGATACTGGGAACGTGGAACAAAATATTCAACACCGAATAGCCGCAGCGTGGCTAAAATGGCGAGAAGTGACTGGGGTTACTTGCGACAAAAGGATGCACGTAAAACTCAAAGGCCTAGTATATAAGTCTATAATAAGACCAGTCCTTATGTATGGTAGCGAAACGTAGGCCGTTACACGGAAAAATACCTATACCATCCAATGTGCCATAATGAAGATGCTGAGGTGGATGTGCGGCGTCACCAAGCTCGACAGGATCCGCAACGAGTACGTGAGAGGTAGCTTGGGTGTGCGCGACATTGCCGATAAAATGCAGGAGAGTAGGCTGCGATGGTATGGCCACGTGAAACGAAAGACGCTGGACTATATAGGAAACTAAGCACTGCAATTTTCCATCCCCGGAAAAAGACCTAGAGGAAGACCGAAGACGAGGTGGAAAGATGTAGTGCTGAGGGACATGAGTGAATGTCAGGTTTCTAAAGCCGACATCAGGGATAGAGCGAATTGGAGGAGAAAAACAAGGAAAGCTGACCCCACCACCATGTGGGATTCATAGCTAGGAAGAGCTTTGATTGTAAATGAATTGTTTTTTTAAGGTTGATGACACATTTATCTTTTAAAAGAATAGATAAACATAATTTTTTATGTGTCGTATTAATAATTGTCACGGAGATTATAATTTTTAAACATATTTTAAAGCACTAACGATTACAGACAAAATACAATTGAGGTAATTTGAAAGCTATTCCTATCGATTGCTTAATGTATCGCAATCTCAATCTCAAATTGCATGCCAGCTGCTACGCTTTTAATGGTGGAGGGGACAAAATAGATGGGATAACAGTAGAGTGTGAAATCGTTCCCGTGGTCCCATCAATAAGCCACGAAAGAGCTTACGGGTTTTATTCAGCCCTAGTCCTATATAGCCTCCACCCGACTCCATTGTCTAGTAGTATTGGCCTTGGCTTATAAACTGGAGGTCGTGGGTTTGAATTCCGCGGGGAAAACCACTTTGTATTATCGTTGTTTTCTGTTTGGCAAGGACAATCTGGGCCGATTACCTAATTGCATAAAAAGCAAGATAATCCATGCATCGGATGGGCATGTAAAAAGTTGTTTCACCCACCAACTAGCATTAGACCAGCGTGGTGGGATACTGTCCAAAAACCTCCTAATGATGAATGCATGGATTAAGGGAGGCCTATGTCCAGCAATGAAATAACACGGGCCAATGATGGTGATAGTGATGATGATGATATTGTAGAAAAAGCGGAACGATTTTCACCCCACAACCTTTCAATAATACCGGTAGAACATTTAAGGAATTATTTAAAGGTTGTGTGGATATGTTGGTAGTTTTGACCTGTCCTAAGAAGAACCGGCAAGGAACTCTCGTCATTTCTTTTTTATTAATAACAGAATAATAATCTTTTTTAATCAACATTTCCTTTTCTACGTTTTTAATTGCGAGGTCATTTGGCAGCGACTAAGTGACTTTATATAAAAAATTATACAATAATTATTTTTTGTTCTAGCCGATCTAAACCTAGGTTTTTGAAATATACTATACAAATAATTTTCTAATTTAAAGACTGTAGAATCAAAATGACTGTGTTACTAAAAATGTGAAGTGCAAGGACTCTTGAGGACTTGGATCATTCATATACCGATGAGACTTTTTTTGCAACGGATATTGACTTATCCCTTATCCTCATAATAATAATATGATTAGTTATTTACCAAATCGTGCTTATATCAAATATAGAAAAACTTAACCATTTTGATAATCCGTCAATATAAGACCCCAAAATGACTATTACTCTTAAAAAACGCAAGCTAATTACTCTAGTATGTTTTTTTAGTCTGGTCTTTTCGACTAAGATAATGCCTTGATAGCTTTAAAAAAAGCATTTTAAATGTTTGATTTGGTGAGCATGTTTGTTTAGAGTGTTCTCCTCCAACGACAATTAAATTTGTATAGTGAGTTGTGTATTAAACTAGAACACTAAATTAAATGAGGATAAACAATCTGCCTGTTTATTATAACCAGCTAATAAATAATAAATGGCATTAGACTATTTTTTCAACGCTATTTTGAATACTCACTTAGTACTCAGTAAGCGTTTATATTATTATTATTATTTTATGTCAATAAAAATTTCATACTGTCTATCCAATTGCATAAAACAACGCCCTCGTTTCATCAAACTTACCAAGGGATAATCGAAAACCAGTTGTAACAAGTTTTGCTTATTTACCGACACCTCCTCACCTCCCGCGACTCCACCCCGTAGAGGACGGGACAGAGAGCTCTCACATACGGCCTACACCATTTGGGGATATACTCTGGACTAACCTTACTCTTTAGGCTTGCATGTAGCTCTAAGCTTACCTGCAGCTTTTAATGACTGCTAATCTTAACATATTTCGATCATAATTATTTCTTTTATTTACGCGATTATACATATCAAATCCACTTATTTACGGATTTTTCGCGTTACTTAAATATATGAATCCGAAACGTCGGGAATAAATATATTTAAGTAACGCGAAAAATCTGTAAATAAGTGGATTTGATATATTTCGATCAATTTGAAAATGTTAAGACCGAAAGGAAAAATGAACGTATGATCTCAAATCAAACTTAACTGATCTGATTATAATTATTATTAATATACATTTATAAATGGTTTAACATTACAAGTGAAAAGTAATAAAACGTTATATTATTATCATGAATATTATATTATCTTAAACAAACTAAACTTAGTAATGATTATAAATAGCGAATAATCTAATTTTATAATTTGAGAGAAAATTAAATCCCACTTTATTCTCTATTTAGTGCAGCTTACATTATTTGGTCATTTCGCCTAAATGAAGAAGGTGTAAAACTTTATAAAAAATTTGTTTGTGGAACTACAATATAATAGTAGCGAGGGAAGACAGCATGCTGATGATTAGTGTTACGTTTACCGTAAACAAACCAGATGCGCTCATAGGTTGTAACTGTTGCATTTTTGCCTTTTGTAACATGGCGCGTTTTCTCTGATGTAAACCTGTGAATACATAATAATCCTAAACATAGTTAGTTTAATATTTTAAACAAACTACAAACAAATTGGGTTTTTGAATTATCAATGTAAAAATTAACTTCTATAGATAAAAACCTACTTTCATTTGTATTGTCTTGAAAGCTCATAATGCAGCAAACTTGACGTTTTTTAAAAAGAGAGGGGAAACATCTCTCCGTAATGACATATAATCGAAACGATCGGAGAGAGCCTGGTCTTCGACGATTTGAGCTTCCCGAAGCTGGATTCAGTCAAAGGAAAGAAGTTCGTACTTAGGTGCCCCCGCCCAGAGATGAAAAGAGTATTCCATGCGTGGCCGGACTTGTGCTTTATAAAGTGGCAACAGATATGCTTTATAAAGAGGCAGCAGATGGGCCGGAAGGAAATAGCTTGAAAGCCAATTTGGCTATTTCTTCCAGATGACCTGAACGACACTCGAGATGTCGATTCCAAAAATACCAATCAAATCAGCGCAACTGAGGTGAGTGCCTTGAAACCGAGGGGATACGACAAAGGTAAAAGCATAAAAGTATCTTTTTTTTTGGTAAAAGCGCAAACTTGTGTCAAAGTGGAATTGAATTGGACTAAATTTTCTCGTCCCAAAATTCGAGATTTTATCTACAAGAAGCTCTACTTCAGACACAATTTTGCTCCGTTTCTCTTTAAAACATACCCGAGAAATAATTTCTTGGCCGATAAATAAAGTATCGTTAGTACTCTGATGATAGTACTACATATCAGTCGGAGCATTCACCGTCAACAACGACTTTAATACTCTACTTCCGTGAGAAAGCTGGATATATCTGCATTATTTCTCATACAGCCCGTAAGATGCTAGTTTTTATAGAAGCGCCTCGTTCCAGTGTCTTATCTCTTATATAAAAAAACCAAGAGGGCGATACAGCGGATACAGCGATTTTTAGATCTTTATAAGAGATCTTGCGTAAGGCAGTAAAATGGATTTATTAATCTAACTATCATGCTATAAAAGTAATAAATTTGCCCCAACTTACTATGCAAATCGGCCTTATTGAGGAGCAGCCTCCTCCTCCAGATTTGTCTGAGCCCTACTGCTACGAAAAAGTGAGAACCTCTTCAGGGGGAAATATTTCTAGATTAGCTGAACTGGCACCAATTTCTAAAATAATTCCAATTTTTTAAGGTACTCGAGTGTCTTTTTTAAAATGTTGAGTGACCAACCAATCATATTTTTGAATATTATTTTTTAGAGGTCTAAGTTGATAGGATTAAATATTGTTTATGTTTTAGCCTTTTTAACCATTTAGTAAAGTTTAAACGGATAAGCTTATAGAACTAAACCACTAAATAAAAAAAAAATGTGTGCGTGTATTAGCGTACACTAGTAAGAAATTCTTTATGACGTTATTTTTAAAAAAATAATTTACTAAATGTAACTTTACAGAAATTGTTTAATATTTCACCATTAGTGCAAATGAAATTGCACGACACCACGTAGTGGTCAAAGTCCACTGGTTTGGCGATATTTCCAATAGCATTGTTAAAAATACGAATAATTGAACTAACATTTTGTAGAAATCATTTTTACGTTTACTGTAATTTGATAACGCATGAAGTTAATGAATTAATTATAAAAAATTATTAAGTATTTCGCTATTATAATTTCCGTATTTCTAATTTTTAAAACACTGCCATCTAGTTACAAAATGTAACAACAATATAAACCATACACTTAAGTATTTAAAACAGTTACTGCAAAATTTACATAGATGGCGTTAATTCTTAATTTTACACAAAAAAAGATGGCGCGTAACGAAAAAAAATGTTACACTAAATTTCTTTCCAACCCCGATAAAAAGTTTCACTTCCAAAAAAATAACATTACGATAGAAATAAATCAAATCATACATAATTTCACTGTCCTTAATTTTCACAAAATGAAAAAACAAAGTACCGTTAAGAATATAAAAATTTTGCAAAAGATTTGATTAACTTAAGCCATTACTGTAATACGAATAGCTTAGCGAAAATTTTCCTTTCTAAAGATTGATATCGTAAAGTCATTCTTTTAAACAGAGAACATTTAATCGTATCGCTTTAGAAAATTAAACCGATTTGTAATAAATTTTGTTACATAAACAACTAGGAATTTAGTACACGATTCCATTTTAGGAGATGTTTTTTGCTTTACTGAAATAACGTGTTCGGACGACAAGCAACTTTTTGATCATCTGATCTATAATAAATAATTCGAAAGGTTTTTAAGAATGTCCCACAAAAATACGATATTTTGTAATTCTTCGTAACATTATGTTATAATTATATTTATTTGTGCAAGTTGAAAGGAATAAAGATTTACCAATAAATATAAATCATCCACCAACCCGCATTGGACCAGCGTGGTGGGATACGGTCCAAAACCCCCACGTTTAAGACGGCCATCACCAATATTGATTTAAGATTATTAAAATAAAAATGTCAGTCATATTTTATTTTATTTAACAAATTTAACTTTATTCAACTAATAAAATATTTTTGTTGATATTTGTATGGTATTCAAATAACAATGTTAAAGTAGTTCAAACTAGAGATACATTACGGATTACGCTCACAACGCAAAATAATAAGTATAATTTTAGCAAATAATTATGACCAACTTTAAACAGTAATATAAACATTTAGCACAATATAAGCGAATGACAATGTACCCTCTGCAAGAAACTGCTCCGCGATTTCTGCCACTGCATTTCAAATCTCTTATGTTTATTATTGTATTAGAATTCATTTAATCTAGATGTCACTTAATGTTTATG
Organism: Lamproptera curius; assembly: GCA_029286875.1. Taxonomy (NCBI): domain Eukaryota; kingdom Metazoa; phylum Arthropoda; class Insecta; order Lepidoptera; family Papilionidae; genus Lamproptera; species Lamproptera curius. Next base: position 3,412,906 of record JAGSMT010000054.1, read on the forward strand.
ACACTTTTCATTCATATAAAATTATTTTTTTTCAAATGCTTAACTTTTATATAAATTTACACTTCTTCGTCTTCTTAGTCGTCATTCTTCATTTAATGAAGGTCGTGTCTAGTCTGGCACCGCTGTAACCACTCGTCGTATTAGGATCTGCCAGAAATCTCTATTTTGAGCTGATCGAAAGGCTTCTGTAATCAATAGGTCGGTAAGGGATTTGACTTGGTCCGCCTATCGCATCGAAACACGTCCGCGTGCTCTTCTAGTATTATTAGTTAGTATTACACTCAATAAAGAGCCAAAGAAAACACTGAATTGATGTAAACAATGTTACGCATAGCAACAAACGGCCATCGATATTTAGATGACAATTCAACAATATTACGAGGTAGGACAAGCATGCTTTGGACAGTCAAATTTGTTCCAGGTTGCATTTTATTAAAAATTAAAGTGTGTATTGACAATATTGATATAACTTTGAAAAATATGAAAACTGAATTTCGTCCATTAATTTATTTAAAAAACACAATCAGTTGTTTTAACTATTCTAAATAAATAAAGCAGATGGCGTCAAGGAATAAAGTTTATTTAGGGCCTACGAGCGTTATGTCCTGAATATTAAACTAAACCGGCGTTAAAAATAATTTAATGTCTCAGGAAAATATTATGAAAAATGACGAAGTTTCTTCTGCCTCCCCAACTCCAAACTCTTAAAACATGACCGCTAAAAATAAAGAATAACTTTTTCTATTGAAAATAATTATTTAAGCTTATTTTATGAGAGTACAAAATTATTGAAAACAGATTAAATCGTCCTCATTATTAATTTTTTTCTCATTACATTTTTAAATTTAATTTTTCTCATCTATTTATGTACATAGTGACATTGTTTGATTGTTTAAATTTCATGTTACTTGTAATGTAATATTGTACTTGTTCTCCGATTACTGTTTACCAATTTTTTATTATAAATGCAACTACTAATATCTTAACTATAGCTTAAATTGAAAGCCATAAATCAAAATTGAACTATTACCATCAACTGATACGTGCCAAATTTAATTCCTATTATCGTTACGCAAGATTAATACGAAATTTTTGAATGTGTGTTAAGACTGAATAATATTTTGGTAGTTTTGGATAGATCGTCCTGAAATATTTAATTGGTTTTTGTTTAATGATTTGTAAATTTGTTTTAGTTTGTAAAATGACGATGGTTTTTGTTAGCTAATAACAATTTATTACCTAATTATTTATGAAATAAGACTATATTGTGCTATTTATTAATAACTTATGATATATATTACGACCATCCTGCTAATACTATTATTTAAATTTGTTGAATATGTATAAAATTACTACACGCAGAAGCGTGATTATAATTTTATATATAGTATACTCAAAAAAAAATGAAGTACAAGTAGCAGTTTTTAAAAATCACAAAGCGATGATTGCATTTGAATTAAATGACCAGAAAATTTTTCCTTCCAAAATATTGCAGAACTTTGTAAGTATTCTATTAAAAATTTAAAATAAAACTAAAATTCTATTATGATCGTTATTGTAAAGTAGATTCTTCGCGATAAGAAATTCTTTTGAGTTTAAGATAGAATTAACAATTTTGTAAACGTGTTTGTTATTGCTTTTATTTTATTTCTAAAGTGACATCTTTTGAGCGATTATTACTTTTATATAATATTACGAAATAGAGATTTTTATTAATTTTTCAACGATCGCTACAATTTTCATCAATGCATAAATCAAATTTTTCTTTAATAATTTATAATACACCAAACAAGTACTACATCTGTATCAGATGTTGTACTTGTTATTATTAATTATAACTTACTAGCGACCAGAGATAGACATATACCATTATATAATTTTTGTTACAATGTGATTATAATATGCCTTTCTTTCATCATAAGCCTGTGTTAGTTCACCTTTGGATATAGGCCTCCCCTACACACGCCTTCTCCAGTGGGTTTTTGGATCGTATCCCACCACGCTGGTCAAATGCGGGTTGGCGGGTAGACCAACTGTTTCCATGGGCATCCGACGCATGGATCATCTTACTTTTCAAACAATTGGGTGATCGGCCCAAATGGTCCTAACCAACCAGAAAATAACGATAACACAAAGTTGTTTCCCCGCCGGATTCGAACTCAAGACCTCCGGTTTTAAAGCAAGAGCTAATATCGCTAGGCCACGGAGGCGGTCGCCTGTCTTTAGCTACAATAATTGGAATCAACGGCACGTCAACATGTATTGGTATAAATTTTCACAAAGAAAAAATTGTCCCCATTTATTCTTGTTTTTTTTTCTATTGTATGTGCTTAATTGTACTTAACATTTTAATGTTTTAACTTACTTATCATAGTTTTTTTCTAATTTCTAATTTTTTTAATAAAGTAAACTTTTGTACAACTCAATCAATGTGACTTACTTTCATTAGTAAGAATTTCATTAGTCAACAGTCACTATCTTTTGAGCTAACTATTAACTACTATGTAACTATAAGAGATGACATATTGCTTTATCCACCGGATCAACAACGTAACCTTTTTCGGTATTTGTTGCAAATCCAATAGCTAAGTTTTGTTGCAGAACCAAATTTTAATTAGTTTTTTAATCATAGATTGGAGTACAGGCTAAAAGATCGATTCCTTTATGTTACCATAGCAAGATATAAAAAATTGAAACCGATATTAAAATTAATAATGTTATGAAATTGGCCAATATACACTTATTAAAGGTTGAAATTAGAAGGGATGGTTCTTATTATAAAACTGCCTCCGTAGCCTAGTGGTATGGGCATGTGCTTTAAAAACTGGACGTCGTGAGTTCGAATCCTGCGGGGACTCAACAAATTTCATTGTTGTTACGTAATTATTTAGGGCAATTTGGGCCGACCACGGATTAGTGAGTTGCATCGCGTTGTGGGATACAGTCTAAAACCCCCCAAAGGCGAGCATTAGGGGAGGCCTATACCCAGCAGTGGACTGAGACAGGCTGGTGATGTAGGTATGGTGCTTATCATTTTTTACGCACAAAAAAAGAAGACAGTTTTTATTATATATTAGGTGACTGCCTCGTAGCCTCAGTGGTTTGAGCGTGTGCCCTTAGAAACCGGAGGTCTGGGTTCCAATCCTGCGGGACTCAACAAATTTTCATTGTTGTTTCCAGTTGGTTAGGGCAATTATGGGCCGATCACCCAATTGTCTGAAAAGTAAGATGATCCATGCGTCGGATGGGCATGTAAAAGTCGGTCCACCCACCAACCCGCATTGGACCAGCGTGGTGGGATACGGTCCAAAACTCTAATGGATGGAGGTGTATAAGGGAGGCCTATGTCCAGCAGTGGACAGGCTGATGATGATGAGGTGATTGTCATATTATTTTATTTAATATGGATAACATAAAATTAATATGCAATTAATTTAACACTTATACGATTACTTTATTGAAATTTAAAATGAAGCAGAACCACGGTGTTCGTAGCGAGGGCAGATAAGATTTTCATAATCAAAGAAGCATTTACAGTAAACAAATTTAATGCATTTGGAGGTTGAAAGCTTTGTCTTCCTGCTTTACTTAATTTCTTGCTTATAAAACATGCAAAAGCATAATCCAAATGTGTTACTTTTTTTAATTATTTAAAAGCAAAATTAATTTTGAAAACAAATTTTATGAATAAATTAGATGATTTGTTAAATAAAATATAAAACAATAACAAATAAAAACTATAAATAAAATGGTATAACTTACTTGATGTTTCACTTTTTAGGAAGCTTACAATACACGCTACTCGAGCATTATTTAACGAAATGTGTAAATCTTCACATTCGGAGCTAGTTAACGTCAATAAAACAGTGTTCTTTATAGTCCACGTTATCGTGAACCACGAAACACCGTCAAAGGTTATAAACTAAATCAAAACTACAATGTCAGAGAAAATTAATAAAGCTTACAAATTTAATTTTAGTACAGCAATTTTACCTGAATTACAGTTTGTATATTTGCCATAAACTGGGCAAAAGTGAACCACAGGTAGTAAATAATCTGAAAGGTACACAAAATGACGGTAAAGTTAACGTAAATATAATATAAAAATTTTATAAAATATGTCACTCTTACTGGAGCAGCTAATATTTTCACGCACAAACAATATGAGTCAATAATCAATCCATATGCTTTAATTATCTCTACCCGAATGATGATTTTTCCTTTTTTGATTAATTTTACTGATACTGTCATAATTCCAGTTTGCACAAAAAATCAAATTCCAAAATCAAGAGATTGATCCTTGTTCTCGGAAACTGCATTTTTCTGAATACGTAAATGATATTTAAATCGAAAAGAAATACAACGATAGCTGTAGCTAAAACAACGTTATAATAACTAGATAGTAAATTTACTTGAACCAATACATACGTAAAATGATAAAGAATTATAGAGATAAGGGTAATCCAATTTTCGATTACGTATTTTCTATTATCACATTTCGCCATTTGAAGACTTTTTTCTATTCTCTGGATTAGTATGAGAATAACATGATGTCTACTCATCATAAAATTGACAATAAGCCCCACCACCCTACCGACACAGTATAACGAAACTTGAAATAGATATATGAAAACCATTCATGTATTAAAATTCAAAGACACTTGTGTGTAGTGCACAAAAGCACAAAAAATGTAGTAGGCAACAGTTATTTTGGTGTAACAACACGTGACGACATTAGTTGTCCAAGTATCAGAAGTGATAAAGTTGAAACGAATGGAATATTTAGGATTGAGCATTAAGTAATGTATTAAAGTCAAGGGAAATAGCGCCCTCTGTGGGCCAAGATCAACATAGTTGTCTAAAACAAAATCGTTGTAATGTTTATTAAGACGGTAACTGCTTTTTTCATATTTCTTTTTAAATTCATAATAATATAGCACTCTATAATTCCATTGATACAACACAATACATGACAGCAATATCAACAACTGTTTTTGTAATGATAATTATAAAAGTGATTACAACTTAAGCGTATTCCAACATTTTCAGTAAGTTCTTTTCGATTATTACTGGGCTAGTAAAAATGAGAAGTTCCATTTATAGTCACATATTTCAATGCTGTGTCAATTAAATTAATTACTTATTCGATATTACTGACTATCGACAGCAATCAAGAAAAATATTAACTAGATGCGCAATTACTTTATTAAAATAGGTAAGTTACGCCTGTTACAGTTATAAAGAAATGTATGCATTATTGATAATACTTTAAGTTTTCTTCTTGAATACATTATATGTAAGTACAGTTTTACGGATGTATTAGAGTTTAATTATTTAATGCTTTTTTAATTATACCCGACGCTGTAGACCTTTCTCAGGGTCCATTGTAATAAATTTTGGGTGATTAGGCTAGTCCGTTATATGATCACCTTAGATTTCTTCAACCATTACTGTGGTCAAAACTGCTAGGTGGTCAGCGATTCTTGTTCTGCCCTACTTTAGAGGAGTCTAGACAAAATTCAGTATAAAAATGAGACGCAATTAACAGATAAGCATAAATAACAAAAAAAAACATTTTTTGAACGACCAAGTGACTAATATAACCATCGGCATCCAATAACAGGATATCAGTGGTGCAAATACTACAAAGCTGGCCAGGCTACACTGTGTGCACAAATTGTACAGTTCATATTTCTTATGCGAAAAATTTAAATTTTGTTTTGGAGGAACACCGCGAGCAAAAATCCCTAAGGTGTTTTATTGTGATTGTTTTTCTAAAGAATACATTTAAGTTAGATTTATTGTTGTAGCTCTAGCTTGATAGTTATTTTTATATTTATACAATATTCCTTTTGTACATTGTTAAAAATAACCTACTTCTGCCTAAACATAGTAAATGTATGTCATAATATACATTACTAAAAATGCAATAGTCGCTGTACGTGTAGCAATGAATAGAACAGTATTATTTTTGTTTTTCTGAAATTTTCAAATCAGGTTTTTGTTTTTATTACTTATTATTTTTGATTTGTTTTTAGTAGCCCAAAGATACAGCATCTTTGGGTTTATTGTATATTTTTGTTTTTTCCTCTTCAAGTTAGAAAGAGATCATTAGAATTGAATCTTAAACGATAGTCAGACGTAAAGTCGACTTAACATTTTGACCATTTTTAAGAAGATTCTAAAAAGTTATCTCCTTTCCTAACAATAGACAAAACATGGATCTATCGTTTCGATTCCGAAGACAGAAGTAAGTATAAAAGGTAATATTTTTCTGGAGACTGTTTCCAGTTATGAGCCACATTTGCTTGATTTAAAATGCAATAGGGTAGTTTACTATCTCCTGATAGAATTCATAAACTTGACCCAATTTAAACGCTCGAGAGCAGGCAACCAACGCTTGCGATGCAGACTAAGCGGCTTTGATTCAATGCAGTTGGGCATTTTATTGAAAAATTTTGTACGTCAAGAATGAAATCAGTTATCATTAGCCCTTAAATATTTTCCTCTTTATTTATAATTGAAGTGTATAAGTGAAATCATCAATTTTTCTGAATTTTTTTTTCTGTGAGGCGATAGAATCAAACCGATAATAAACATAAAATAATTACTAATAATAATTGCAAAAAAAATATAGAGACTAAGAAACTCTTACAGCATTTATTTCAGTTTTAATTTTGTTTATATATATCGCAAACATGTCATGAGTCCCATAAGGTGATAATTAAATAAGTATATATAATTGTAGAGTTTACAACTCGACGTGCAAATGTTTGGTGAAGTGTCTATTTATGGCGCAAAGCGGTAGTGTGAAAACACTATAGTTTTGAATTAAATACAACAGATTCATGCGCAACCTTAACCTGCACCTGAATCTGAACTTTCCTACCAATTAGCAATATTTACAGCGAGCATCAATTCGATATATCGAATCGGCTTGACAACATCCGAATGAATTGTTGCGAAGCGCCGCCGCCTTTAAACCAACCGTATCACTCTGCTGTCATGATAAACTCAGATGAGCGCACCATGTACTTACTGATCCGGATGATGACGACTATCATACAAGCACGTGAAAACACTGCGATAAAATACATACTGCCCTCGCCTCGTCGATGGCAACACCAATTACTTCAGTAGGTATCGGCACGTACCAGGCCGACTTTCACCTGTTGGACAGTAATTCATCCATATAAATATGAATAAAGCAACTGATCGAGCCAAGGTTCGGCCCACCTGGGCGCCCTCGATACATGTTGCTAACGGGTTAGACGAGGACCAAGATTAGCGGCCGATCGAGCCGAGGCTCGGCCCACCTGGGTACCCTCGGTTCAGTTCGCTGACTGGAAAATTATGTGGCAGCCCGAGCCGAGGAGCTAAGCCAACAAATAAAGAGGTGAAATTCACAATCTTTCATATTAATTATATTTATTTAACGATTTAAAACGTGATTTATTGTGTTAAAATAGTAAATACCGCTCTAAAGCTATATAATATAACAATTAGTTCTATTAATAAGAATTTTACACGCAAACCATACAACTGATATGATGCACATGGATAGTAATAAGAATAAACTAGATGCTGTATTCATAACGCTTAACGAAAAATGTAACTTAAAATTTTAGTAAATTTTAGAGCTTTATTGTGAAAAATCAATGCAAGATAATGCCCTTAATGTGATTTGTATACCTAAGAATGATATTTGAGCAGTGTTCAAATATTAATTCCGAAAGATTGAATACTTTACTGTATTTTAATAGAACGAGGTAAGTTAATTTAAGACACAAAGTACTTGAAACGGAGTTAAAAGCTTGCTTAAAGACAACAATTGTATTTAAGAATGGATTATTGAATGCTAAGCAGTCAGATTAAAGCTCCAATGGATAACCATTACTTGGAGCATCTTCAGTGAGAGTTTGTTTACACCCCTATCCATTAGGGTTTGGACAGTATCCGACCACGCTGGTCCAATGCGGGTTGGTGGGTGGACCGACTTTTTACATGCCCATCCGACGCATGGATCATCTTACTTTTCAGACAATTGGGTGATCGGCCCAAATTGCCCTAACCAACTAGGAAACAACAATGAAAATTTGTTGAGTCCCCGCTGGACTCGAACCCACGACCTCCGGTTTCTAAAGCACACACCCTTACTACTAGGCTACGGAGGCAGTTAAAATTTGCTATGCATAGTTAAAATTTTAATTGTAGTATATCAAATTTCAGCTTGAGCACTAAAAAATGATAGTTTTAATGTATTATTTTATTTCCAAATACATGACATCATCGTCGGTTAATAATAGCATTAGCAAGCAATGGTCATATCTGAGCCATACGCGATTGGAAATTTAAACGGTTTAGATAGAAATCAAAAATATCCTCTCGGGTTTTTATTTGTGCTGCAATAACCAAGTATTTTATTTGTTATATGCTGGATGTGTAAGTGTTTACATACTATTAATTTGCGGCAGATATAAACTCTAAGGCACCTTGTATAAAGGAGGCTAACTCCTTTGTAATATTAAAGGTACATCATGACAATTAACTGTATTCGAAAATCAATATTAAATGTGAGATTGTAAAATAATATAGCAAGATATTATTTATTTATAAAATATAAGCTTAAATCAATATAATATATAAAAACTTACAATTACGTCTAATATATCAAGTGTTGTTATACGCATCTATGCATGTGTATGACATTTTTTTCATTGCCAACTAGTGCAGACAATGAGACCAAGCCCCAAAGGCACTAGTCACCAAGGCAGCATGTGTCCCCTCAGGCACATGACATTTCACTTCAGAGAGAAAAGAAAGATGCCTAAGGATTACTATCACTCCTGTTCACCGTGAAGTAAGCTTCCCTATTGTCGACACCACTTGAAGCTGTGGCAGGGAAAACAAACCGGAAACAAAAAGTATTTAATAATAATTTTTAAAATTTACTAAACACCTACACCATCCGCGATAGTCCTTTGGACATAAGGCCTCCACTAAGGACGGTCTATTAGGGTTTTTTGGACCATCCCCCACGGTCCTTCAATCACATAACATCACATAGATCAATGGGGTTGGTGGATGGACCGCCTTTACATGCCCAACCCCATTTAGATAAGGATCCCCTGAAACAAATAGGAAAACAAGAAAATTTGTTGGTCCCCGCTGACTTGAACCCACGACCTCCGGTTTCAAAGGCAACCTTATGTCAAGGAACGCACGTTTTGTTTGTTAAATATTTAATTAAAATTTTCATTTTTAAACTGAATATAAAGTTTTATTCACTTAATTGTAAATAATCTGTTATTATTTACAAAATGTTATAAAATTTGGCAAAATCACTACTAACCTCTAGGGTTTAACGGTACTCTTCAAAACGTATTATTCAACACAACGGGGGTATCGTTGTATTTTTTCATACAAAGTTTTAAAAAACGTAGATATTAGATTTATTAGCATTTTTCCAGACTTATCTTCTACATATTTGAGTAACGTCATCCACACTTGGCTTGTTGGTTTTGTTTGCTTGACAATCAGTGGGTAATTAATAACCATTTGGAACACGCTTCTCTCACGTTACACTAAACGTGATTTTATTTAACATAAATAAGCTTTTTCTATTTATGCTCGGTGCTTTGCATTTTTTACAACAATACCATCTTCCTCAAAAATATTTAAAACAAGTTTGTTTGATGGTAAGATTTAAATCATAAAAAAAGTCATCCTTTAATAAAATCGACTACCTTGGGTTATTAATACGGAAACAGGAAACACAAAAAGAGGAATGACCTGAACTAAAGTAAAGGGTAAAACGTTGTAAAGGCTGAGGGCAAGAGTTCCAAAAATACTTTTAAAAATAGTCAGGAAACACAAAACACTTAAATTTAGTTCTGATTCAGCCTTTTACAAACCAAAATTATTGGAAACAATGTTTCCCTGATTTTAATTTTTGTGTTATTTATAGAATAGTGAAGGGTTTAATAAAATAAATAAAAAAGAAAACAGAAGACTTTGGGGTTTATCCCAAAAAATTTTAATTCAAGATATATCCCTAATATAATTTTTTATCTATAAGACCTTGATTCCTAATTAAGAAAATTCATAAAATGTCCCAGTTTTAAATCGGTTGCTTAATATTGAAAATTAAAAACTTTACTCCGCCTTTATGAATTTGAATAAAGAAAGAAAAATTTGTTGGGCAACTTTTAGTACACTTTTATAAACACTGATATTTTAAGTGATCACCAATTTGGCTTTACCAGAGGTAGGTCAACAGTAAATGCTAGTATAAGTTGGTCTCTCATGTTCTACGGGCATGGGAGGATCGCTGCGATTCTATTGGAATCTTCAGATCTTTCCAAGGCCTTTGACTGTGTGGACCATGAGATATTAACCAATAGGTTAAAGTATTAACGTGTGCGCGGGTTAGGTCTTGATTTTCTGTAGTCTTATCTACGTAATAGAAAACCATATGTAAACGTAAATGACACTCTGTCATCTGACTCCCTTAGTGGGAGGGGTGTTCTCAAGGATCAATTTTGGGACCTTTTCTGTTCCTGGTCTATATGAATGACTTGCCTCTGGTAGTGGGGAGGCTGTCCGAAGTTGTCCTTTTTGCAGATGACACTTCTCTACTGTTAAGGGTAAAAAGAAATGACCATAATGTTGAGATACCAAATAGGGCAATTGACATTGTGTCAAACTGGTTTGCGTCCAATAAGCGAAGAAAACCAAATGCTTACGTTTTACTCTTTGTAAGTTGCCGGATTTTAAAAATATTAAAATTGACGATGAAGTCATCCCTTAGGTAAGCTCTACTACATTTCTTGGATTTTCTATTGATTCCAAGATGCAGTGGGACCTCATATTGACAAACTCTCTAAGAAGCTAAGTTCAGCAGTCTTTGCCATACGCAAGATTAGGCAGCTAACTGACGAGGCAACTGCAAAACTATTTTATTACGTGTACTTTCACAGCCTTATGTCCCATGGTTATTATTATGGGGATCTGCAGCCGGTTTGAACATACTATTTATAGGACAAAAACAGGCTGTTACGGTAAAATACCATCTGGGTACACGGGAATCTTTACGCAATGTTTTTAATATAATGGAAATTTTAACTGTACCCTCGCTATATATATTTAAAAATATTATGTCACGCGCGTCAAAATATTCATATGTTTGCTAAAAGATATTAGGCCGCGCAGGGTCGAATTGAGCCCTAGAGCTACCCAGATTTAGACTGACCCGAACCAAAAATCTTTCAGTGTAATGTAGTATAAGAATGTATAATAAATTAAATGCCTGCCAAACGCAACTGAATGATTCGAGCTGTAAAGTTGTCAAAACAACGCTTAAAGAGAAAAGCTTACTATTCTGTAATAAATTATATTGAGGACCAAGATGTGTGGAAATAGTTTATATTCTGCGCTTGCAAATCCCTAGTAACTTAAAAAAAATGTATTGGTCAAATTTGTAAATACTAATATTTAAAAAAAGGCCGCAGAGTTTCTGCCGGTCTTCTCTGGACGGGTCTGAGTTTGTGAACCGGTGGTAAATGGATAATTTTGACGTTCATAAGTGCTCAGTAGAGCCTAAATTGAATAAGTCATTTTGACTTTGACTCTGACTAAGCACACACCCTTACTACTAGGCTACGGAGGCAGTTAAAATTTGCTATGCATAGTTAAAATTTTGATTGTAGTATATCGAATTTCAGCTTAAGCACTAAAAAATTATAGTTTTAATATATTATTTTATTTATCCAAATACGTGACATCATCGTCGGTTAATAATAAGCATTAGCAAGCAATGGTCTGTTCAAACCATATGGATGGTGAATGAAAATTTAAAAAGGTTTAGATAGAAATCAAAATATTCTCTTGGGTTTTTTTATTTGTGCTGCAATAACCAAGTATTTTTATTTATTATATGCTGGATGTGTAAGTGTTTACATACTATTAATTTGCGGCAGATATAAACTCTAAGGCACCTTGTAAAGAGGAGGCCTACCTCCCTTATAATATTAAAGGTACATCATGTCAATTAACTGCATTCGTAAATCAATATTAAATGTGAGATTGTAAAATAATAAGCAAGATACAATAGAATGTTGAAATCTATAGCAAGAAAACACGGTCAGTCGGTACAAAAGTGATTTGCCTCGTCCTTCGTCTTGAAAAACATAATGGCCATGTCAACTCAAAGATAAAAATGTTAAAACAAAATTTTTTGACTTATTTTTTTTAAATAATGATAACGTTCGGCGCTTTTAAAATCGATCGACCTCTACACCCTCCTTTTTTTCATTTTTGGTCCTTTGAATACTTTTCAGGAATTATTTAAATAAACATAGGACCAAAAAAGAGGTACAATTTTAAAACCAAATGTCAAAAACATTTATACTCTAATATTTTCTGAAGGTTAACCAAAAAAAAAAACAAGCCGGGTATGGTAGTTTTGTTTTTTGTTTTTTTACGAAAAAATTAAAAATTAAAAAATTAAATTAAAATATAACTATTTTTGATACAAGAAATTTTAAATAAAATTTGCGTCTTACCAAATAAATTATAATTATCCCCAAATATTCGGGAATCTTGTTAACAGGGTCGAAATGAAAAGGGTTGAAGTGATTTGATGACATCCATTGATGAGGATATGAGCTTGAAGACTTCAAAAAATAAAAGGATTCCGTTAAATAAGAAAGTGTGAGTCAAACAAACAATCTTGGCATAAATAAAACAGTCTGCAAGTATTTTGTCACATATTAGTATGTGCAATGATAGTATAAAAAAAATAAGCTGAATATAAAAAAAAGCTAGTCAAATCACGATTTAAAAATAATTGTTTTAAATAATTTTTGTTAAATTTTGGGTTTTTTTTTTTAATGGCGAAAGCTCCGTAACTTCAAAGAGCTAATAATTTGGTATTTTTTTTATTTGGTTACTCTGGTAACAAATGAAGCCTGGATATCTAAGACGAAGCTTAAGGATACGGCAGTCAGTTTTTGTAAAAGCGCTCCTACGTTTTTGTATGCATTTATTGTGAACCCAATTTATAGAAAAATCATGTGATCTAAAAGATTGCTCTAAAGTCACCTGAAAAGATTGTTCTGATTTTTAAATAAATTTCACTGTAAGAAATTTTCATTGCTTGTAATGATTTCATACTTCCATACCCATATTATAAATGCGAAAGTAACTCCGTCTGTCTGTCTGTCCATTTTTACCGTGAAGACCAATAAACCGATTTCGATGAAATTTGATACATACTTAGAAAAGATTGCAGAAAAAGAAATCGTTTTATATTATGCGAAAGTGATTAAAAGGAGTGAAATAGAGGAAGAAAGTTTATATAGAAACTTGCCATTATTGAAAATAAAATGATGAAATTTTCTGTATTGATTCATAAAACAAATCAAAACTTGTTTTTCAATAGTTTGTTTACCTTAAAATCGATTTTAAAATTTTGAATATACCGTGCGGACGTTCTTCCTATTTCACGCGGACAAAGTTGCGGGGATCAGCTAGTTAATTTACAAGTTGTACCAACCACATGCCCTCTTCACTGACGGTTAAACCAGATGCTTAGGATGAGATTAATGCTCCATACATTGATCCCATTTGTATTGTATCATTGCAATAATTATTTAACTGCCTCCGTAGCCTAGTGGTATAGGCGTGTGCTTTAGAATCCGGAGATCGTTGGTTCGAATCCTGCGGGGACTCAACAAATTTTCATTGTTGTTTCTAGTTGGTTAGGCAATTTGGCGATCACCCATTTGTCTGAAAAGTAAGATGATCCATGCGTCGGATGGGCATGTAAAAGTCGGTCCACCCACCAACCCCATTGACCAGCGTGGTGGATACGGTCCAAAACCCCTAATGGTAGGGTGTATTAAGGGAGGCCTAGTCCAGCAGTGGACTATCAAAGGCTGCTATGAAGGCTGCATATGATGATGATGAATAATTATTTTACCCCATTTTGCATACAAGTATTTGGAACATATTGAACTATTTAAACAACTACACTAATTTGAATAATTACTATAAGAGCATTATATTGTATTTGTACATTAATCACTAAATGATTCGTACTAATTTAACGTCTAATTGAATACGAGGGTCAATTAAAACAAATATTTCAATATTATTAGGTGAATAATTTGAATCGTCACCTTAAGTAATTTATAGATGAACGTATCTTTGATATTAGTATTGAACATAGCATTGCTCTAATGTCTTATCAAATTAAATTAAGATCACGATTAATATTGTAATTAAATAACCGTTTTAATTATTTGGTACATTATCATATGGTAACCGATGCATACAACAATTTTTTTTTAAATTTCTGTCTGTCTATCTGAAGTCATCCAGAATAAAAATATTGTTCTGACTAATGTCTTAAATAGCTAGTCGATTAAAGCGGATGTTTAGCTGATGACACTGGAGTAACTGAGGCCGTTTTTTGGACCGACTTCCCAAAAGAAGGGGTCTCAATTTGAACGTAAATCTGTCAAACGCTGTCAGAAGCTCATAAAAGTTAGACTTGAACTATGTTCTACATAATTGTACTTCTTAAAATAGTCTATAATTAAATCTGGAAGCCAGCCATTTGAATGTAAAACATTGCTCCATGGTGGCATTTTCAAAGCCTATTTAAGGTAATATGGTAAAAGGTTACATAAAACTTAATGCATTTAAAAATTTCATCATTATATGTGCATATAACGTGTCATACATGAATGCATAACTAAAATTTATTAGAGATTTAAAGTGCAGTGACAGACACCACGGAGTAATTCCTTGCAGAGGGCACGTTGCCACCAGCTTATATTGCGCAAAATGCTTCACATTATTTTTGTTTAAATTTCACTTGTACATAGAAAAAAATCTATAAATTTTCTTTTTCCAATATATTACCATATTGCATTCGACACTAATGTACACTTATGTAATTGGTTCAATAATATTTTTTCTAGTATTTTAATTACAGCAGGCATTATAGAAATTTGTCTAAGTACTAGAAATTATTTCGAACTTATTTCTAGATTTAAAGACCTGTATTTTTTTACTTTGCTTCTTTAGGTCTGTCAACTCAGTCATATTTATATAGCCTCCATCTATGAAAAAAAAAGAAAAATAACATCTGGTTTTACGTTCGCTTCTTAGATTCTCTTCAAAAATGTTAATATGTGTGATCATTACTGTTGCTTGCTGCACTGTTCCTACGACGTAAATCATATTTCATGTTAACATGAGTCTATCATACAACTATTCGTTCAAAAAAACGACTAATGTGGCAAAAATATCACTGATAAAAAACTAATCCAAAATAATAAAACAATAGATTTTTTCATTTTTAACACACAATTTTAAGTCAACGATAAACAAGCCAAACATTTTTAATTTAAGGTAAATTAAAGGTAGTGGGGTACTGCGCGGAGTAATTTTGACTGTTGTTTCCTAATTGGTTAGGGCAATTTTGGCCGATCATCTCAATTGTCTGAAAAGTAAGATGATCGATGCGTCGGATGGACATGTAAAAATTCAGTCCACCCAACAACCCGCAATGGAACAGCGTATTGGCATACAGTGTAATCTCCTTAGCAAAGAAGGCGTGCCTCAGGGGTGGCCTATGTCCAGCTGTGGACTAACACAGGCTGATGTTGATATTGACCTTGGTAGAACCGGAAAAAAGAAGGTTTTACAGGTT
The DNA here is from genome assembly GCA_029286875.1 of Lamproptera curius. NCBI lineage: Eukaryota > Metazoa > Arthropoda > Insecta > Lepidoptera > Papilionidae > Lamproptera > Lamproptera curius. The sequence goes on from JAGSMT010000054.1 coordinate 3,428,627, forward strand.
TTTTTTAAATGCCTAAAATTATTTCATTCCTTATATACTAAATGCGCGTAATACAATAAAGCAGATAATAGTTTTCAGTGTCGTATTGTTTTAATACAATAATATATTTTTTCTCTAATGCTTTCATTTACGATAAAGATTGTGAATTCCAATCCAATCAACATGTATTTCATAGTTTTCTAGTTTTTTAATAAAGTTAAATTTAAGACGTGAGCAAAAAATATTTATCATTTATTATAAAGATAAATATTTTTGTCAGAATTAGGTGATCATGCGTTTTTAAAATACTAGTTTATACAATATACAATATGTTTATATAATATGTTATTATGAGATATAATTCTAAGACATTTTTAAATAATACCTTAAAATTTGTCTACGCTATTTGAATTTACAACAAAATGTTGGTATCACTACGTCTCAACAACAATTCTAATGCGGCATTTAACAATGATATATTTTCTTCTTTGACAACCTATATTCTTTGGCATTATCAAACTCCTTCCTTAACAGAACAGAACAGATTTATGCGGTTGTGGTGTGCTATTGTGAACGTTTGATTTAGACGCTGTCTTTAAATTATTGCTTTGAATACTCGAGGTATTTCACAGTAAAGGTTTTGTTCAACTTCCTTACAAATGCTTTAACGTATTTTACTCGGGTGGATATAATGGTCAACGGTATATAATGTAAAATATAATTATAAAACAAAATTCTGGATTTTACTCCTAACATCTTTTTCTTCAGACAATGCTCGCCGACAATCTATCCAATTTTCTGTTAACTGTTTTTGGTCCCTGTCTTGATCCAACCGTTGAATTTATAAAAATATAATAAATGTGTAACATAACGTGTAGCTCCTCGATACATATTTAAAAGTAATAAAAAAAATGATTATTGACACTAAAAGTAAAAAGAGAAAACAATTAATTAATGTTTTCACACTGTTTGTAATATATATTCTCTGCGTTAACATGTTTCAGCTTCTAGTTCATTACAATATATAAGTATATTACGTGTTTATTATCACAGTGGTGTATGTGTCATTCTGTTTAAACGTTTAAAATTTATTATTAAATTAAAATGGGTGTACATTCAGAACGATTTATAAACCATGTAAAAATCTATTTTAAATTCTGAATAATAACGATTTTGTTATTTCATCTTTTGCAGTATGCAGATGAATGTTTTTTAAACACCATATGCCTCAAGACAAACAGCGAAAAGTAAAACAAGTAGCAACGAGATAAAAGCGCTAAAAGATAATAAAAAAATAATATGTATTTCATTTTTCACGTTCGTCTCTTAAGAAAGGATGAGGAATATAGAACAAGAGGGATAAGATCTGAAGCAAGATGAAATACACACACAGCAGAGTAGAATGACTTTTTATGACGTGTTTGACATGAAGAGGTAAATGTGTTCAAAATTATTGTTCTATTCGATAACAAATAGCTCAAGTATTAAATAATTATCCGGAAGATTTGTTTTTGTTAACACTGTGGAAGAGAGTACTACATTAAAACACATTTTGATTAATCTATATTTAAAATAACTTTTAGGGTAGGTTTCTTTTATCTCCGCTCCTAAGGAATCGATTTAAATTTTTGAAGTTATACTTCTTTAGGCGCGTTATGAAAAATGATGAGAGTGAAATTTTAAGATGCACACGCACCTGTGACACAAAATTAACAGTTTATAATGAAAACGGTGAAATGGACCTTATTACATAGTGATAAGGTTGATTTTTGTGTAGTGATAATGGAGTTGTTGTTTTTTATTTGAGATAGTTGTTGCATAATGTGCTCTATGAGTTAGGATTAAGGTTCGTTTTGGTATATATATTATTATTATATAATATATTATTACATTATTTCAATTTATATTAAATATATATATTAAATATATTAATTTTTGTAATGATGTTTATTCAACTTGATATAATGGTAATATTTTTATTCATTTAATATATCAACATTGTGATTTATCTATAGCTAATACGTTTAGATAAGCGCCATCTAAGTCACACACTAATCAAAGCTTCTGATTTATAGTACCGCTGTCAAGTAAGCCAACATCTCTTAGAATTCTACATTTGTAGCACAGATGGCGCTGAACTACCAGTTATATGATATATCAAAGTACGTCTTGGAATCCATAAATTCTTAATCGAAGTTATTTATATTAGTTCTTGTAAATCTATCATCTTTAATTATCTTAATTTTTTTGATTGATATTACTTACTATTTTGAATATTAGAATTAATTAGTGAAAAAATTGTCTTATGTACTTTTTCAAGTGCTCCAATATATTGAGGTTAACTATCCGTTGTATTATTTATTGATATAAATTAAAATACTTTTATTTAATATAATTAACACTAAATATTATTAAATTATTAATGTTAAATACTTATCATTGGATTTATTTAATATTCACAAAATAAAAGAAATAAATTTAATAAAACATTTAATAAAAGTTTGTGAAAAAAATTAAAATTGAACATCAAATTATAATATTAATTTTTAATATTTACTATTAAATTGAATAAATAATAAATATTTATAAAAATGACTAAATAAATTTAATAGAAAACTTTTGATAAAAATGATAACTCGAAGTTCCGATTCAGCTTGTACAGGAAAATATTATGGAAGTGGACATCATTTAATTAAAAATACAATTCGAATAATAAGACAATTTATATTCAGACTTAATGTAAAATAAATATTTATTATTTAATTTTCAAATTTAAACTGAACTTGTTGATTATCCTTTTCAATCCTTCTTTTTTTTTTTTTTTTTGTGCTTACGAGACAGACTGACGCAGTCAGGCCACCCTGATGGAAAGTGGTCACCGACACCCATAGACATTGAGCCATACAGGTATAACCAACGCTGCCTACGTGAGACATAGGATTTTAAGTCTCGTTTACCCAGTAATTACGCTGGCTACGTGCCCTTCAAACCGGAACACAATGGTGTTTTCACACTACTGCTTTACGGTAGAAAAAGGCACCGTGGTTAGATACCTCCAGACGGTCCCTTGTCAGAGGGACCTACCACCAGTCAATAACCTTCTATTATTTTATTTTAATTAATTGTTTGCATGCAATTAAAACTATTTTTTAATGATGCCAAGAGTATAACTTCTCACGCGGTACATAAGTACACACCATTTTTGTACAAAATGTAATGCTTGTCGTCAAGTATCATACATAAGTGTTAACAAAATGTAATGTACTATTTTCTATGTTTTTAAGAGGATAAAAATTATTTAGTTCATATTAATAAAAAAACTTCTGCCTTATGACATTTTAGACATTTAAAAACCAGCAGCCCATATCAATACGTATTGTCGTTTTTTTAGATGTTCCGATGTTAGTGCACTCAATCACTACAACCCAGGGTCTAAAGCTTGCTCCTCTTTACCATAATTTTAGCTTTAAGGGTTCCAATATGGGTAATCTCGTAAAGCATTGAGTCTCAAGTACAGCATTGAGGGCACTTAGTTAAGAACGTAACCGGAACTTTGCTCAATTTGCTTTTATGACTATACTTAACTAATTCATAATTTTGGTCCAAAAATAATTTACACCTGTCAAAATACTGATATTTCCATGGATAGTGTTGATATAAAAATTATTTTTACCTTTATTATTAAGGTAGCTTAAGAAAAAATTACATGCAATCAGTTGGTGATGTTCGGTATTAGGAGTAAGGTTAATTTAATTTTCCTTGCCGATGAGAAAAATATGAGCGCGGTTATGATAATGATTTGTATAAAGATGCCAGGATGAACTTGATGCCGGGTAAAATCAGAGTCAAAGAGCTCCCGTAAAGTGGTTTCGGAGTACGTTTACCTAAGATAACGGTCGAACTAGGTAGAAAAAAATTTGGGGTCGAGGCTATTAGAAGAATTCGGCTAGGCTGGGCAGTTTTTCATAACCTTCGTAGAGTTTTCTCGTCACTTTTCCCACAATGCCTCAAACTGAACGTCTTCGATCTGTGCTTCTTACCTGTCATGTCAGCACCTTATGCTGAGATTTGGACACTTACGGTTCGACTAGTTTACAAATTTCATAAGCTGAAGAGACAGTGGGTCTGTCACATAAGCCACAGAATTGACGACCTGATGGAGCAGGAAACTACTGGAGTGGGGACCCAGAGCTCAGCAAACGTACTGCATGACACACTTTTTTTTACCGTTGGAAATGCCTACGCAACGTACCCTCGAGGGGCAAAGTGAGGGCAAAAACTCTTCTGTGACATCATACATCTGCTAATCTACATCAGCGAAGTACAGTAAAGGTGTCACCAACCCCTTGCAACACGTCCCTCGCACCCTTGCCAGGAACAGCCTCCTCCACGGCCGGCCTTGCACTACAGGCCAGCCAGGTTCCTCTTAGCGCCTCCGTGGCTCATCAGACCGCAGATACTACAAAGCTAGAACCCGTTCGGGGGGAGTGTGTGACACTCTGCGCAAAGATAGAGTGACTACTGTCACAGAGTAGCCGGTTAGGGCTGGGTGAGAATAGCGTTCCTATCTTCAGCAGTGGACTGACACAGGTTGACAATGATAATATGATGATGAAACAGATGGCTACATGATGGCCGTTTCATCGTTTGGTTTAATTAAATCCAGCGTGGTTATTTTACAAATTAAATTTTTGGTAAAATTCAGTTACAATAGATTCAGTAGCGCTAGTTCTGTCTTTCTAAGGTAGTTCCTTTCTAAAGTACGATCACAAATGACACATTATGTAAAAAATATTTTAAGTCACGTTAAGTACAATTTTTTAGCAAAGTAGAAGTAACCTTCTGATGAAACCCAAAAAGAGAGAAGATTTAATTTTCTTTATAAGAACACATCTGTTTTTAACTTACTTTATTAGGATATCGTAACATAATAATGATCACACTGTAAGGTTTACCGTAAAAAACCGTGTTTTAAACGATAATTATAATAATAAAATAATGCAGCGAAATTAATATCGTCACAAAAAATGTTGAAAAAGATTGACAACGGTGTTTATTGTTTTGTCAAATTGTCTGTATATTCAATTTAGAATTTAAGCACGCCAGCTTTTTATGATTCAGTTTAAAACTAATAATAATTGCGTTTTTCCGTTAGTCTTCTTCTAATAGCCACTTCACAAATTGAACTATGCTGTAATCCCACAGGATTTGAACCTAAACTTTTAATTTAAGACGTAATTATCTTTAAATACAGACGTGGTATACAGTAGAGGTATTTACCGTAAAATACCTTCTTACATGTACTTAAAACAGTGATTTAAAAAAGGCTAACAAAGGAACGGCGATTGCTTATGAAAATATATTTTTACAAAATAACGTGTTTACTTTGATTTTTTTTTATTTCATCCAAACTATTTCGATAAAATAAAGGTAAGTTAACACATTTTAGAAATTGTGGTTAATTTAAATAATAAATAAAAAAAAAACCGGCGGTCGTGGGTTCGAATCCTGCGGAGACGCATCAAATTCTCATTATTGTTTCCTAGTTGGTTAGGGCAATTTGGGCCTCTCACCCAATTGTCTGAAGAGTACGATGATGCATGCGTCGGATGGGCATGTAAAAAGACGGTCCACCCATCAACCCGCATTGGACCAGCGTGGTGGGATACGGTCCAAAAACCCCCTAATGGATAGGGGTGTATAAGGGGAGGCCTATGCCCAGCAGTGAACTATCACAGGCTGATGATTATGATTAATGTACCACTAGCTGGTTGTTTCCCAAGTATAATTTTTTAAGAATCATGTTCACGCGCTTCGTTGATTATTCAACTTAAAACAGAAATTAGTTAGAACAGCTGATAAGTATGTTTTTCTTTTGTGTTTTACAATCCGTTACACAATCCAAAGATACTAATATAAGAGATTATTACTAGAAGAGATTAATTAACATTAAAAAGAAACCTTGAATTCGAATAGTAGTTTCATTATTTTGAAACAATTAAGTGATGTACAAAAATTGGCAATATATTTATATTTTCCGTCAACAAAATATTCTTGAACCTTTAAATAATTTTAAAAGCGACGAATAATTGAGAAATTCTTTGAAAAAAGTCTTTAGCGCTTTGACCTAAAAATGTACTCTTTGATTACGGTAGGTGTTTAAACGCTGAACCCAAAGTACATGAATTTCTGATTTTCCTGTCATTAAACAATTTAAGTTAATGATCTTTAAAATCCATTTTGCTTGATTTATAACTTGATACTTGCTACTTAATGGTGAAATAAAAATAAACATAGGTAAGAACCACTCCCAACCAACCCCTGTGGTTCTTACCTATTTTTATTCATTCTTAATTGTTGACCAAAACATCCATATAAATTGAACTAATTTTATCGTCCATGTTATATCATTTCCATGCCTTATTTGGCTGAACTTTGATTCTGGATCCAAGTTACACATGGAATTTAAAAAACATTTTCGCTTATAGAAGTTAGTGACTTTGTACGTGTAGTAATAGTGCTACACGTATGGAGTCAAACATCATCATAAAGACGAAAATATACGCCAATGATATCTTATTTACAAGGGTTCAATTGTAGGCATCAATACTAATATTTTTTGCTAGTAAGAATTACTGCATATATACGCAACGATTATGAAAAAGGTAATATTTCAAAGCATTATATAATAAATTTTATTTCAATACTATTTTCCTTCAAGTTAAATTTACAGACATGATGGCACGCCTCATTATCATCATTAACAGCCTGTGTTAGTCCACTACTGGACATAGGCCTCCCCAAATGCACGACCGTATCGAACCACACTGATTCAATGCGGGTTGGTTGGAGAACTGACTTTTTACATGCTCATCCGATGCATGTGTCATCTTACTTTTCAGATAATTGGGTAAATGGCCCAAATTGTCCTAATCAGCCAGAAAACAATAATCCATCATAGTTTACAGATTCGACGTTACAAAGTTTAAACATTTCATATTCATATATTATTATTTTAGTGCGATAAAGGTTAAATAATCAAAACAGAAAACAATTTTCCCCAATAATACCAATACCGCACGACCACGGAAGCGGTACTTAATATATATTATTTTACTAACCAATATCGTCACTTCCTAAATTTTATTATTAAATTTGGTGGATATAATGGATATTTTGGTGTACTCCTCAAAACCTTTAGAAACCCTTTCCCGTAAAACTGTCTAGTTATTATAATATGTTAATTTAGCTCTCCTTGCCTCTGAACCTTCCAACTTTAAACTCTTGCAAAACCCTAACATTGACTAAGAAACTGCCTGAGGCAGTAAGTTCTTCTTTACACTACATTTGCATTAAATTCAACTTATTAATTAAACAGACTCCAATCTGTAAAATAGTGTAGTTATGTTCTGTGTACAAATTTAATGGAATCATTGGATTTTTTCGTTGTTTTGTGCTGGTACTTTATTTTTACTACTATTTTTTTTTAAATACAGTACCATCATAACCTAAATGTAGACGTTATAAAGTGTCTGACTTGTAATGAACTCTGATAAATATATACAGTAATAAAAGGAATAATGAAATATAACTATACGAAATTTGTTTATGTCGTGAAAACTCTTAGCTCAATCAAAAGTTACCATTAACGATTAAAGGTAAACAGAATAATCTGCTTAATTCCGAAGTATTTAATGATTCGGCACTCTTTCAGATATCAGTGAGATAAAGGTTACGTAATATTCGGGCAACATCTTCAAAGAACTACGTTAATTTTAATATGTGCTATGGAAACACTTCAATAAAATTTTATTGAAAGTTTATACACAGCATTTTGCACAAATACTAAATGGCTTTCCAGTACCTATATTGTGTATGTTAGCCCATAATAAGCTCCGTGATAGTGGATGATTTGTTTCATGCGTTCACTAAGGCGCTGACGTATCACTTTATCTAATAAAACGCCCTATAGAATTGAATAATTGCTTCTGGAAAATTGGACAGAGGCGAATCAAAGGCCGCTTAGTCTAAATCGGAATCGTCTGCCAGAATGCCTATGCTTTCAAATAAATCATTCCAAACAAGGCGGGCTTTTGATTCTAGCCAGTGACAGAGTGGTTACGATTTAGATCTTAAAAATGCATACGACAAACCTATTCATTCAGTATTGTGTTAAACTTATAGTCTTGATATATATTTTAAGTGCTCGGATGAAGTCCCTTTTTGTATTATGTTACTTTTGTCTAATGTTAAGGTTACGCGAGTTATGTTGCCTATGAATGTCAGATTTATTGTTTTAGGTACCGATTTATATTTAAGTATTTTAGATATATATGAAATAATGTATGTGCATTATTTCATATAATTAAGAAATGTTTTGCATTTATTTCAATTTCATATGTTGTATTCTTCTTATGTACGTGGTATTAGGCGTAGAGATGTGATGACCCTACCGCCCACTTGACGGCGGCGCTGCCGAACGGTAGATCCGCAGTTTCAGGTGCAATCAGTCATTGCCAATCCGCCTGCTCAGTGTGGCAATTATGAGCATTACTTCGATGGACGACAACAAAACAAAACGGCCCTAGTTCCAATAGTAACACTATTCTTGGCCACAGTGGCGCCATGTAACGGTGGACAAGGTGCTAAGAATCCCGCTACCATTAAAAACTTGACCTGGCTACGTACAACGGACGAACATTAAAACTTAGCGAGCACCTGGCCAAGCTGGAGGTAGAACTGGGTAAAATCCGGTGGACATTTTGGGTTGTGAGAAATCCGAAGACCAGGAGAGGACACCGTAACCCTGCCATCGGGTCACCTATTCTACTTCGAGGAGGGGACCATCCGTCACGAGGCGGCTGGATTCCTCGTCAATAAATCCCCTGTTGACAACATTATAGCGGTCTCGAGTGTGTCGAGTAGGGTAGCGATCCTTGTACTTAAACTCACTAAAAGGTAAATCCCTAAAGTGATACAAGTGTACGCGCCAACTTCAGCACACCCTGACAACGAAGTGGAAGCCACTTACGAAGAGGTCTCCCGGGCCTTGCATAACACCCACAAGAAAGAAGGGCTCTTCTTAATAAATTCATATCTTAAGAAGAGGCCTTACACGAAGTGGACATGGCAGAGTCCCGATACTGCGACAACGAATGAGATAGATTTTTACATGACGGACCGGAAGCACATATTCAGGGATGTCTCTGTGATCAATAGGTTCAAAACCGGAAGTGATCACCGATTGGTAAGAGGCACCCTGAATATGGGTTTCCAGCGAGAGCGGGCCCGCTTGATGAGATCTACTCTCCGACCTGACTTCCGACAAATCGTGAGGGACTCGCATAAATTCCAACTGGAATAAAAAACCGATTTGATGCCCTTAACATATCGGAAACCACAATGGCAGTTGACGAGGCACTGGATGCCGTAGTGGATAGCATACGGGACGTGGGTAAAAGGTTTTGCGGGAGTAAGCGTACTGGCAGGAAATCCAAACTCTCCGATGAGACGCTTGGTCTTATGGAGGAACGTCGAAAGCATGAGGACACCACTTCGACAGATGTAAAACTTCTTTCAAAGCAGATCCGCAAACTAATACGCCGAGACCTTCGCTGCTCAAATACGCAACGGATAACCGAAGCGATTGAGCAGAATAGGGTCAAAGGTTTTTGTGGAAAGCTCGAAAGAAGCCATCTGTCGAAGCTTAGGAACAGTTCCGGCTCGACGCTTTCTTCTAAGTCTGAGATCTTATCTGAGATAGAGGATTCCTAAGGCAATGTACGCATCAAAAGCTCTTAACCTGAAAACCGGGTTAACGATCCGCTGGTGTTTTCTGGTGAGCTTCCTACTGTCAGCTTTGACGAGGTGAGTCTGGCTCCTAGGCAACCTAAGGGTGGGAGAGCTCTTGGGAAGGATGAAATCACAGCCAAACTGCTTAGGGCAGGGGTGATCCTGGTCTTTAGCGAGCTTTAACAGCTTTCGATTCCATCCGTCAACGGGCATTTCTCCCAAGGCGTGGCTTGAAAGTGAGGTCGTTCTGTTTGTTAGAAGGGTGACAACACCCTTAGAGAATACCGACCGATCTCACTTTTAAGCCACATATACAAGTTGTTCTCTAGAGACGAATCGCCTCACTAATAAGCTCGACGAGTTCCAGCCACCGGAGCAGGCTGGGTTTCACAGAGGATTTAGCACCATAGACCACATTTACACCTTATGGCAAGTTGTACAAAAATCGAGTACAATCAGCCTTTGTGCCTTGCCTATGTAGACTATGAGAAAGTTTTTGACTCTGTGGAAACCTGGGCTGTTCTGGAAGCTCTTCAGCGATGCCAGGTCGATCATCGATACGTCGAGGTGCTGAGGTCTATATAGCGCTGCTTTTATGTCCATCCTGATTCCGGGGGGTCACACGAGACCAATCCAATTGCGTCGTGGAGTACGTTTGCCCGAAACTGTTCACAAATGCTTTGGAGGACGTCTTTAAGACCCTAGACTGGGCTGAATGTGGCATAAACATCAATGGCGAGTACCTCTCACACCTCCGTTTTGCCAACGATATCGTTATATTGGCCGAATCGTTGGAGTGCTTGCAGGATATGTTGCACAGTCTAAATGAATCCTCCCGACGTGGTGGCCTCGCAAGGAACTTGGACAAGACAAGAGTCATGTTCAACGAACATGTTCTCCTAGGGCAGATCAGTGTCGATGGTGTTTCTCTCAGTTGTCAATGAGAATGTACCTTGGACATATATTGAAGTGCGAAAGTCACAACTTCGAGAGGGAAGCCGATAGGAGGATTCAGTTGGGTTGGGCAGCTTTTAGGAAGCTGAGCCACGTTCTCACGCCGCCGCCAATACCGCAATGTTTGAAGACGAAAGTCTTCAATCAATGTGTCCTCCCCGTGATGACCTACGGCGCTGAAACGGGGCCTTTGACTATAGGACTGGTCCACAAGTTTGCCGTTGCTCAACGCGCTATGGAACGCGCTATACTCGGAGTTTCTTTTTTGGACAAAACTCGTAATGAATTAATCCGGCAAAGAACTAAAGTCACCGACATAGTGCAAAGGATTAGCTCGTTGTGTGAAGTGTGCCGGCTATCATAGCACTCCGGAGTGCCCGAGGCCGAAAGATTCCGTTAAGCCGCCCGCGTGCGCAAATTGCAAGAACGTAGGACACACGGCCAGCTATAGGGGTTGCTCTAAAGCACGTTCCGCGAATCTCGCGGCCATAAAACAAAGTTTAGTAGCTGCACCTGCACCGGCTGTAAGCGCTTGGACAAAGCTTGTAGTTACTAAAAAAGTCGACGCTGTCCTTCCGACAGCGGCTAGCACAATTAAAATAGGAACCGACCAGGTAGGTCCCACAACAATGGGTAATAAACCAACATCCGCACCATTACCTATGCCTGCTGTACAACACGTGCAAAAACCCGTCGGGCCCAGTAATTACATTGCACCGCCGCCCGGCAACGTATTCATGAAATAAATGATGGTTGCTAAATCGGTAAGCATGTCTGAGCTTTAGACTTAGACATAAAATGAACCTAGCAACCGATCCGGTTTCCAAGATAAACGTCTTGTTCGCTCACGGCCATGTCTTGAACGCACTCAGCAAACTAAATTTACCAAAATCGAACAGACACAAACAAGTAGGTAAACCGTTCAAAGATGGCTACCAGCTTAGGTATGGTAAAACCCGCTCTCTAGTCGTGTCGTACTTTAACGCGAACGGCCTTAAGAAGCAGCGTTCCGAAATCGCCAAATTCGTGAAAGACTATAACGTAGATGTATTCTTAGTGACAGAGACCTTTTGAAACCGTCAATAGCCAATCCTAGGATCAGTCGCTATTTAACATAAACATATCGTCAACTGGAATTGTAGTACGCCAAACACAAACGGCAATATATTGACTGAGCTTGAGCAGCCACTCAACATAAATATAATAGCTCCGGGACCCCGACTAGATACTCCGACTCGGCATGGAGCTCCTAGCACTATAGACCTGCTATAAGGTTAGAGACGTCTCGCTCGATATTGTATCGATAGAAACACTCTGTGAGTTAGACTCTGACCACTTCCAGTCTTATTTAAAATGGGCCAAGGCAGCTGGTGCGGTCCCTACGATCAAAACTCGAACAAATTGGCATTGTCTTGAACGCAACTTCAAGGCTGTGGACCCCCAAGTTGTCCTAACCTACCGGAGTTATTGATATTGTGACAAAGCGTATATTGCAATCGACAGTATCACATCGCATATCTCATCAGCCATCGACGACTCGAAAGGACATTCAAGGTTTTGGGTGACCGTAACTTTGGCTTGCCGTTCATTATCCGATGTCTGATAAGACAGAAAATTACACTCAAGCGAGCGTTTTATCGCTATCCGTCCGAGTCAAACCGATTTCGCTTAGGAAACTTCAGTTAGAGGTCAGAAACAGGATAAAATTAACCGCAAAGGATCGTGGGTAAGGTCGGACGGAAGACTTGAGCCATCGCACACGCCTATTGGCAGTTGGCCTCGACGTTTGAAGTTGGATCTCCGCGACCGCCCATAACCGGGGCTTGTTAGCTTTCGATTACTTCAAAAAGGCCGAATGCTTAGCCGACACTCTAGAAGAGCAATGTAGCGCACAGCCGACGCGGCCCACTTATCGGAGGTGGACCGTCTAGTCGAACTTAGGGCTGCCTTACCACCAGAGGGTGATGATAGGTGAGGGTGACCACCGGTCAGGCTAACCTCAAATAGAAACCCAGACCGTATCTCAAATAGAACTCTAAAATACTTGCCAGACACTATTGTCTGTGTATTGGTCAACATTTTTAACATTTTCTATCGACTTATACTTTTCCTGATGTCTGGAAAGAAGCCATCGTCATCGGTATTCCCAGGCCGAACAAACCCTCTAACCTACCCACGACTTATCGTCCAATTAGCTTGCTTAATTGCTAGGGCAAACTATATAAACGAATAATTCTCTTCCGGTTGAAAGACCACGCTTTCATCAATAACCTCATCCCAGACGAACAATTCGGTTTTCGTCCGAAGCACTCGTGTCCCGACCAAATTTATCGCCTGACGGAATTTCGATATCGAGTCGAGGGCACCCTGTCCACGAGCCAACTGCTCCAAGCGGGCGTCCCTCAAGGATCGGTCCTATCACCTTTTTTATTTACGCTCTACACGAGCGACATTCCAAAGCCCGACGATGTCAATCTGGCGAAACACACACACCGCGTACACTAGATACACCCGCGTTCCAGGGCGGTTTTCACCGCCCCCAGCAACCGATTAATACAGTCACCAGACCGTCGGCGTCCCGGTTCGTAAACCGATCGTCTACGATCCTTAGGAGACAAAAACAAAAGCTTAACCCACGTACCTTTTGTACGTGTGGCCCTTATTTTTAGCAAAAAATGTTGGCCACCTTGTTCGTGGGGACGGAAGCTTCCCGCGAACTCTGTGTTAGATGAAGCTTATCAAAGACAATAGTCTGGAAGCATAACATCCAAGTCAAAAGAAAGTTGTCACCGATGTTAAGTCTCGTTTACCCAGTGAATACGCTGGCTACGGTGCCCTTCAAACCGGAACACAGTAGTGTTTTCACACTACTGCTTCGCGGCAGAAATAGGCACCACCCAGACGGTCTCCTGTAAAAAGGGGACCTACCATCGGTGTATATATTTCTTCTGATAAAATACATTTCTTAGAAAATACGACCGATTAAAAAATTATTTTTATAAACTTATGTTGCGAACGAACGGTCATGCTAATAGACATAGCAAAATAAAGTATAGTAGAGATTTTTTTATTTGTTAGAGCAATGAGATGATTAGGACGTTCACCTGAAGGTATATAATAAGCACTGACCATTATAAAAGCCGTGTTCGACGCCACAAATCCGATCAATGCCCTTAGACATGAGATGTATAGTCACGGTTAAACAGTAATCACACTGGCTACAGCTCACTTCGAACCGGAAGGCTGTAGTGCTTGTACACTACTGATTTGCGGCAGGAATAGTAGTTACCCAGACGATCCCTAACTAAATAAAAAGTAGCACCTACTTAAGATACATTTGTCCAAATATACTGAATAGTTCTACTCTACAATAGAATATTATATTCTACCAAGAATATTTTATAGGCATTAAGTCCGCCAATGTACAAAATTTGTACAGAAAGAGTTAAATAAATAAATAAAAATAAAAAAGAACTATGCCTTATAAATATGGACACAATTAATTACCAATAAGACGTCGTCAACTATATGTTAATTTAGGTAAAATTCTAAAGCATTGCATTGTAATGCCAGTCTGAAGTCATAAGCAAATCAAGTTACAGAGATATAGAAGTCAGAATGGTGCGTACGTCACCGACATCCTCAAAGCTGTTTTTCCCCTACTTGATATTAAAAACTGTCAAATTATTATTTTAAAATTTAATCGATTCCTACCATCATTCATTTAACTTGCTCGATTTTTATTAAATTCAATTGATGCGACAAAAAATCTCTACCGCTTAAAGTTAACCGCTGTAACATCTTATGGAAGTATTAAAAAGCTTGCCCAGTTTTGGATGATTAATGAACAAGTTTTGAAAAACCGAAAAAAAACTGCTTTGCTTAAGGCTGAACGGCCTTTGAATAGCCACTTCCAATATTCGCGTAGTAATTATTCATTTCTGTTAAGAATTCGGTGCACACAGTGTCAATCAATTATACGGGCAAGTCATTAAATTACTATTAGTTAACATAAACCTTTAAAAAAAAATAAAACAAACATGATGATAAGCCTAAACCTAAGCAGATAACTGCCTCCGTAGCCTAGTAGTATTGGCGTTTGCTTTAAAAGCGGAGTCTGGTTCTTCGTTAAATTTTCTGTTGTTTCCTAGTTGATTAGGACAGTTTGGGCCGATCACCAATTGTCTGAAAGTTAGATGATCCATGCGTCGATGAGCATGTAAAAGGCGGTCCACTCACCAACCCCCATTGGACCAGCGTGATGGGATACTGGTCCAAAACCCCTAATGGATAGGGTATTAAGGGAGCCATGTCCAGCAGTGGACTATCAAAGGCTGATGATGATGATGATAATCTCTTTTGAATTTAGTGAAATATGACCATTAATATAAAATGGATATGTCTAAAGCCTTTAAATACCAAAGTTAATACGTAGTAATTGATGGAATTCTGTTAACTAATTCAGCAAAGTGTTAACTCACGATTTTCAATCATTAAACTTATAATTAGTTATAAACATTAAAAAATAAAACAGATCTATCGATATGAAGCCTAATATATCATCATAATTAGCCTGGGTTAGTCCACTGCTGACGTAGCCTCTTCTAACGGTCGGTTTCCATTAGGTTTTGGACACATGTCTGGTTCAATGCTGCTAGTTGGTTAGAACAACTTTGACAGGCCACTGTCATAATCATCTTCGTCTGAAGCAAGGGTGATCCAGTGCGTCGCAATAGAACAACGTAACAAAAGTTTGTCCCCCGATTCCGATCCACGCCTCCGTTGAAAATCAAGGGTAGATACTGGTCAAACCCCGAATGGTAATAGTGTATTATAATCAAAAGTTAAGCTTTTCGACTAAAAGAGCTGATGTATTAATGATAATCCTTGCTTAGCTAATTGATTTCTATCAGGTTGATATATAAGTTAGTGTGCATATATAAACTAAATGTAAAGTCCTACATAACATTTATCAAAAGTACACTGAAAGATTAAATCTTTTAGTGTATTGATGGAATATATACCCCAACGGCAAAATTACTCGACAATTTCTTCAAGAAATACTTGTGAAACCTATTGTTTCTAAACTGTTGAATAACTAACAGGAGTTTCAGTATGATATAGTGTAAATTAATCTATCATCAACATATGAGCCTGGTATCCCTTGCTATAGGACATGGCTAATTCTAAGGTTCACGCTTATCCATAAGGGTTTTGGACATGTCCGACTACACAATCCGAATAGTTGTATATAACTTAATTTATCTTTAAATCCATCTATGCAATAGATTCAATTTGCTCATCAGTTAATTAAGGATCTCTGGAATTGTTTCTAGCTGCATACTAAACACACGTTATAATAAATTAAATGTTTTCGCTGGATTGATCAGAATAATCGTAGCTTCGTTAACAAACAATAATTTAGCAAAATAAACTTTTGCTTGGACGAACAAGGCAGACTTACACGTGTGTATTATAATATAAAAAAAGATTGAGTTATCATTCGAACAGAAAAAAACATGAGCTATGTCATGCCACGACACTTTATTCGGTCACTTATATACAAGTAACTGAATTATCATCTGAATTAAATGGATTAAATTTAGGAATAAAGTTTATACATTGAAATGGATACAGTAATTGACTGTAGAAATGTACACATAGAAAGATTAATATTCTTAAAAATCTAAGTAAGTTGATTTAGTTATCTTAGAAATAGACTTACCATAGAAGATAATTGTTCTGAAGCAACATGTGTACTTATTAATTCTATATAGTTTTGTATTTTGGTTTGTTAAGGTACTAGGCAAAGTACTGTCAGGATTTCAGGTAAATTAATACTTGTAATATGGTCTTTCTGCTTTTATACATTGTCGAAAATTGTTTGGTTTTCCTCATTAAGCGTTTCGTTCGACTTAAAATCAATAATGTTGTATTATTAACTTGTTAATTTATTTTTCTAAATATCTACATAAAACTATATGTATCAGTTTTATAGAATTTAAAATTTAGTTTCAAAAGGTTTTTCTATCAACTGGTATCCATATTTTATACATAGCTTTGGTAAAATATCTTATCGGAATATTGAAGTCCAACTACGGAAATCTATTACAGTGGTAAATTAAGATAGTGTAATCAAGCACATAAAAAATAACTTATTTCGAAATCTTAGAGACGGAATACACTTAAACGCTTTACACCTGATAGAAATGGTTAAAAATAGTCATGGTAGCATTCCAGAAAACTAACATTGACTTAGCTCGCGATCTAAACAATTTTATATTCGACTCATATGAACTAACAAAAAGGTCAAGAACTATCTACACTAAAATGGGATGTAATATTTCAGGAAAGAACGGTTTTTTCTTTCCAATCGCATTGATAATTTGAAAACAGGGTATTGGTGGAAATGGATCCTAAAATACAATCCTAAGAGGTCTGCAAAGCTTTGCGCTAAGTGAAAACTGGCCAAAAGTAGAATCCGATTACTATTTGGTGAATCAGTGCCGGTTTCATCTATTACAGATTTTTTACGTTGTGACGATGACTGCAGGCTTTAATTGATGATAATTGCAAACACTGATGGAAAAGCTGACCATCAAATAAACAATACTGCTCTATTACTATAGGCTACTGCTCCTTAAGGATAACGCTAAGTGACACACTGCACATCATACGGTCGCCGTCTTTGCGCTACTCACCATACGATCCAGATCTTCCTCCAGCAGATTACCACTTTTTAATGAGCTTTTATTGGCTTTAGTATGTAACGGATCTTTGAACATTATTTTGAATCCCTTTAAAAAGTCGGATCAAGTCGATATTTAGTATATATATTAAGGACCGATAACTGTTCAGTATAATAGTTATAGGTTAACCCCTTATCGTGACTAGGATAACCAAGATGATCGATTTTTTAGTTTTCCTGAGACGTGAAGTGACTGCGTCTAGACAAAGCAATCCACGCTTGTTTTTACATTAAAATCATTCTTTCTAACATTATATTCTTTTGAAATTTAGAATTGTTCTTTCTACTTCCGTTTGGGCAATTTTAACTTTTAATGTAACATTATGACAAATTTGACTTGTTAAAATAAAGATGACTTTGAAGGAATTAAATTTGATTGGTAGTCAATACAGTATAAACTATATATTAAATCTTTAGTTCATTTTAAAAAGTACGATGATAGATTATGCTGAAATTTGGGTAGCTTTAATCACGGATATTAGACAAGTATATTATCGGTTTTGAAATTTAAATTTTCTATTAAACCGACGTTTGAGCAATTTACTTTAATGGAGTAATATGACATTTGACTTAAAACAATGCTTTGAAGAATTAATTTGAGTATCGCAAATATGTTAAAATAATTAACATTATATTTCTTTTCGAAAATGGATGATAATTATGAATCTTACATAATCGATATTCATACAATGTGCTATATACAATGAAAGAGATGTCAATGTAAGTACGGGTTTGAGAAGCTGGAGTAAGTATGAATGTATAATCGATACATTGGTTATTGTATCAAATACCATAACTTATTATTAACATTGTTGCGTTTTGAAACCTGGCATCAAACGTCCTAAGATAAATCAGTACAATGCGAGAAAGAATTACAGGCATGCAGTATGACAACAACGTGATAATTAATGGACTCAAAATATCAATAGCATATAATCTTGTTTACGACAAGTGAAATCCGTCAATCAAGAATTGTTGCATGGACGTTAATCAACATGATGCCCATTTAATGTAGCTTTAGTTAACATAAACTCTGATGTGTTTTAGCTTTTTGTCAAATTGTGCCATGGTCCTCCAAACCATTTACTCATAATATATTGTTTTTAAAATGACAGTGTAACATTTTGACTAAATCAATAATTGTTACTCAAAGAAACGTCATTTGTGCAACAATTATTCAAAAATTCCAGGCTTCAAATTCAGGGTCATATTATATATTAACAAGTTACTTTTGCCAACGGCGAATAGTGACTACAAATTCTTACAACTTCATTTTATAGGCGATTCAGCAAGAAAAGTCTATCAGTGTTTTGTACATATATTTCGGTAAAAACAATTGTGGAAAAACTCCAAACGTTTTTTCATCAACATAGGGAATTGGTTGCATTATTCACCACTGCTTTGCAGTCTGATAATCAAATAATTGTTATCAAAGCTGATACGACGCCTACAGTACAACACACGAGACGTTTAAATGCGCCACAATTGGCGAAGTCGCTATTGTTGTCTGGGTGAAAATTTAGAAACCAAGATATTGGCTTAAGTCCTATGTGCATGGTCAAAAGCGTTTAACCAAATATTCGATTATACATGGTGGCTAATCATATCCCAGTATTATTTCGCAAGCGATGAATGATATAATTTTCTAGTTAATTAATCCAATATAGTGTTCCAGGAAGTAAGAGATATAATTTTTCGAGCGTTATACAACTTTTTGTTCGCGACGTCGGGAAAATGAACAAACTTAGATTTGCGGCACTGGTTCCAGGATATACTGAAGAATCATATCTAAAATATCGGCATCCATCGTCTGTCAATACTGAAATAGTAAAAGAAATTAAACTAGCATGAATTATCAGGTTGGACCTATAAAGATTAAAACTGTTACTGAAAAGGTTCATACGATAAAATATAATCCTATGTCAGGTAAACATAAAAAAAAAAAAAAATGCTACGAAGCAGAGAACAACTATTCCGCACATATGCATGAATACAGATCGCGACATAGCATGAACGTATAAGATCTAATGATATGTACGTCATAGTCACACAGATTTGTTTATAACGTCAATTTAATCACAGGGAAATTCGACAGAATACTTTGGCCACACTTGTCGCCACAACAGAGTTAAAGTCTCAGCTTTATTGTTAAGCATCGCGTATTCGGCGACAGGCGCGGATTGTACATGCACACATCCTCATTTGTTGGTAGAGAGGATACAACTGAATGAAATTGAAATGGATTTCTGCGGTAAATCCGATGGTGATAAAATCCATTGTCAATGAAATCATTACAAAAAATGATATAAGGTCCCTGGGAATATTAAATCTAAAATGCTTGATGGAAAGTAAAATAACGCGCTCGCTATGTTAGTAGCAACGAAGGATGTTCGTTTTTTCATTTCCATACATGAAAACATCCATTATGTTTACTTGGCGTACATCTGAATATGGTCAAGGTGTACTTTACAATGAAAACGTATTAGAACGAGTTAAGAAGCCAGCTTCCACAACATTGACCAGCTTCTTTGAAATGTGCCAGCATGATGACTAAGCTGGAACACTGCTTTATTCCAAAATGTCCGATATTTTACCTGGAATTAATCGTTGAAAAAATCTCAACGACGGAAACAAGGAAAACCAGTTCCAGGTTACCCTCGAGTATTTTCACGATTTTTTTTTAAGACGCTTGGAAAACGTTTGTAATATCATTGAATGTGGCAACGTGGTGGATTTGATCGCAAAATTATCGATATTGGTAATGGCAAAATACCTGATGACTCATCATTTGGATACATTATTTCCTAACAATTTTTGTCACTTTCTTTAAAGCTAAGCCTGAACCCATCGAGAAGGTTTTCTCAACCATTTCCCAAAATCACAAAGATCATGTATGGTTCAGCGAAAAAGTTAGCTACAAAAATCGTTGCAGTCAATGAAATGAGTTTTCAAAACAAGGCAAATTAATGACAAACGAATCGTCAACTATTCAAGTGAGTTTTAAATTCGCTAGATTAATAAAAATCGGATCAGTAGTCATTATTGTCGAATATAAACCAGCTCTTTTGTATTGGCACCGATTTGCGGTGAAAAATTAGTGAAAAACGCCATCGAAGCTACAATTTTTAAAGGTAGGTACAAATGCGAATATGTTTTGATCCCACGATTTTCTATGATTCCGAATGACATGCCATTTGACTTTGAAGGTCAAATTTACAGTGAGGCTAGCATTCGCAATTTTGATATATAAATCTGAGTCGTTGTGCTGTCGCTAATAGTTTGTGGCATCAATCTTAAAAATCCACGTTTTTCACATGACCAGTTATATGTCACCTGTTCCAATCTCGAAACGTCAATAAAACTACTGCTATAAGCAAGAAAGAAAAACTAAAAATATTGTGTATAATAAAGCATTAAAATAATAAACAGACTTTGTTTTTATATTACATCATACATACATACATCATCAGCCTGTGTAGTCCACTGCTGGATCATAGGCCTCCCTAATACATCCCTATCCATTAGGGTTTGGACCGTATCCCACCACGCTGGTCCAATGCGGTTGGTGGTGGACGACTTTTACATGCCCATCCGACGCATGGATCATCTCTTTTCAGACAATTGGGTGATCGGCCCAAATTGCCCTAACCAACTAGAAACAACAATGAAAATTTGTTGGTCCCTGCGATTCGAAACCACGACCTCCGGTTTCTAAAGCACACGCCCATACCACTAGGCTACGGACTTTATATTACACCTATTCAAAGTATCCATCGTTAAGACAGGACAATGTCTGTCGGTCAGCCAGTATATATATTATATACATATACATATGGAACAGAAACACACCTATGGGACCAAATCACAGCTAATATCTATTATTTAAATAATAAGGATTTAAACTGGTTAATATAAAACATTGGTTAAAATACAGGGGCAGAAATCGCGGGGTAAATTATTGCGGAGTACACGTTGACACCTACATCTATTGCCTAAAATGGTTATAATCTGTTTGAAATCGGACATTTTTTTGCAAAACTTTCATTAGTTTTTTTTTTACCTTTATTTTTATAACTTGGATAACTTGTTACAAGGTAAAAATCTGATGACACAGACAAAGCGGCCTTAGAACAGTTTTATCTTGCGCTTGATTTTATTTGCCATAAAAAATCTGGCTAAAAAAATACGGAAGAGAATCAATAACAACGGCACATACGACTTTTGATTAAATAAAATTTTCTTAAATAAAAATTCTGTAACCTATTCGATACGTGGACGAATAGGTATTATTAATACAAAAATATAAAAATAATTTAAAAAATGAACTATATAACGTATAGTCCCAAACTTTGCAATTCAGTTACTAGATGAGTGATAAATACGTTATAAATGAATATGAAAATAAAAAAGCCATACCTTTAGCCTTTAGTTCTTTCTTTGTGAACGTACGGTTGCCGAAACTTAAATCTGCTTTTATAAGCAAAGTATGATAAGTGATTGTCAATAGCACTATGATTACATGGACCTTTTGCAAGCTTAAGGTAAAAAAAAATTGTTTACGATATCTCACGAAATCTCCTCTTTTATGGGGCTGATTAATAAAAGCCGCTGTTTGTATTTTTTCCATCAGGCTGTATAAAAACACTCCTTCGTTTTGTTTGTAACAAAACTTAAATTATTATCTACTTTTAGTATTTTTGACGAGTCTTACACTTCATCAATTAGGAAATAAGCTAATCGCTTAAATCTTTTGCACATTGTCAGTTTTATCCCTTTATTCAAAAAAGTAAAAAACATCTAAATAATTGTAAACTAGGCAACCAGTTATCACAGGTATTCTATTATCGGATATAATGTTATGTTCCTCAAAGTGCTAAAGCGAAAACTAATGGCAATCCTTTAAGAGTGTGACTATTTTCTATTAAATCTTAGTATCTGAATAATGGCAAGTTAACTCTTACAAATTCTTTAAAAAAATTTATTTAATGCAAAGCTTAATTCAACGCTTCAAATTATTTCTTGACGATATAATAATATGTTAAGAAATAAACAGCGTGAAAGTAATAAAGTTACGAAAATGGAGGTTTAAATTGCAATCGTAAATTTTGTTATTTAAACTTTTTCGAGTAAACCTCGAATCAGCTGAATTATAAACCGCACACGTGCATTTTACATGCGTGTATAAACTTCAGAAATAAATCCGGAAAAACAGGCAATTAATTCTCCGTACGTAGAGATTTATTTTAGAACACCCAACACATTACCTGTTATTTACGTTGGTATATACATATACACCTTGCTATAACAATTCGCAATATTGTCTAATGAAATCTTTGAATATAAAGCCATAGTTGATTGACGTTGTCGTAAGTATTGGTAATAATTAATATAAATAAGAATATTCGTTTTGTAACGTGGATTTCACATTATCATTAAGAGTTTTGTCAAATAATACTTAGAATGAATGTACATCAAGTATGTGGAAAACAAGTGAAGAACGGCAACAAAGCAGCATCATAGTCAGCCTCTCGTCAGAGACCTTTTGTTGACACGTCACCAGGATTTCAATCGCTTAGTGACAGTCCGTTACTTTTTCAGCTAAAGGTTAATTAATTTAAATCTGCCAAGTCTCATTTGGTTACACTATACGTGAAAGAACAATAATTTTCTAGGTCTGTATCTATATCGTCAAGGGTAGTACCACTGCGGTGCTTATTTGATCCGCAAATCAATAGACGGACATAGACAATAGTCGTAAGACACTTCTGTTTTAATAAATACGTAACTAAATTCTGCGTATCTATAGCAGGTTAATTGGTAATTCTTGACTCAAATAATGACGTGATGACATGTCGTGAAATTTTTCGTATAATATACATGTTTCAAGTAGTGGTTGACTAATCTTTTAATTGATACATTAACAATAAAAAAAAAATTCAGTAAGTGATCTGGTGTGAAATTATTTTTACGGGTGAAATAAATTATTGACAGTGTTTATTGGCCCAAAAGTTGGTTAAATGCTTTATTGAAATATTCATAACTGATGCACGACGACTCTGAATGATGAGATAGCAATTAAACCCTATTTGCTGTCGGAAATGGGAATATGAACCAATTAGTCATTTTTACAACATTATTCTTTAAAACAAAATTTTAAAACATTACAAGGCTTAACTTATAACTTCTCACATACAAAACAGAAGTATAAGCGGACCTAGTAATTTAATGATGTTCCATTTTTACGAGGTAGTTTTACAATTCACATTCAATGAGCTAACTAACAAGTTTGCAGCCCTTTAGGCATTAGTGTAGATTCTTAAGACAATTAAATGTAAAATAACGAAGTAAGTATTTTATTTTATTAAAAAATTAACAAAATAAAAACTTTGCCATACCATTTTTTAAAAAGATTTTGTACAAGGAAATACGGAAATAAAGGTAGATATTTTTAAATAAAAGATATTAAAGTTATGTTTATCATAGTATTTGTAAATTAAATTAGAAAAACGGCATAAAGATGATTTTTTTTCTATATTTTGTTGTGTAAAAGGGTTATTAGAAAAGGATGCCTTAGTCGTAAAATCGCAAGTTATTTAGGAATAAAGGACAGTCAATCTCATTTTTGCTGCAATAATCTTAAGCATAACATAGTGTATGGCATGTTTATATCCAGTCTGAATCAATCTTAGGAACGATAAAATTTTCATTGATATGTCCTAGTTGGTTGGGCAGCCGATACATTTGTCTGAAAATAAGATGATCATGCGTGGATGGCATTAAATCGAGTCACAAACGATTGGACCAGCTGTGGGATGGTCAAAGTCCAATGGATAGGCTTATGGAGCCTAGTCAGCAGTGGACTAATTAGCTGATGAATAATGTAAATCTTAGAGCTATTAATTAGAATGTGAATGACATATTTGAAAACATAATTCTGAATAGTAAACAATTTGATCAATAGCTAAAGTCACGTAATTAAGCCTCCATTTTTCACTTGTTATATTATTTAAAACCTCCAATTTTGTCACATAAAATTGTCATATTTTAAAAATGAACAATAAAACAATACAAATAAAGTAAGGATTAACTTTTTCTGAAATAGTTCTTGCCATCTGACAATGATCAAAACAAAACAATTCTTGAAAGTCTTCAGACTCAACTACTTATTATTGTAACTATTGACAGAAAAATCTAAAGCAATAACAGTCGAAAACAAAGTTTTTCTATGTGTTTTCTTGGTTTTAAAAAAGATCAATCACAGAGGAATTATTATTGTATATTTAATTCAATAGCTACTTCATATTTAAATGGTTTGACGCTCCCATAATTTTATTTCTCTAATTTCAAACTAGTGACTCTTGACGAGACCAAAAAATCAATCAATGCGATCAAGTCAAATGCAATCAGATGTGATGGTATGGGACGATACATGATTATCCCCATTTTGTATTACCTACTTCATGCAATTACCCACACCATCAACTTCTCCATTACTACTGGATCTTTTCCTACCTTGTGGAGTAAAACTTATGTTCGTCCTGTCCCAAAATACCCAAATCCATCTATACCGGATCATTATCGACCCATCTTAATCTTTTCCTATCTTTCCAAGGTGCTTGGGCCCTCTGTTTTAAAACAGTTCTCCAACTTAGTGTTGTATAACAACTTACTTAGCCCATTTCAGTCCAGCTGTGACCTGGCCGAAAGCCAGGTCACAGCACCACTACTGCTCTTCTAAAAGTAACTGGTGACATTCGATCTGCCATGGAACATACCAAAGTCACAGTCTAGGTATTTATATAATATTTATATATTAGTCGACTTTTATAATGCTTTTAATGCCGTCAGTCACGATATTATTTTAGCTATGCTCTCCAATTGAAAGATTTTTGATAAAACACTGGTCTGGTTTTCATCCTATCTTAGAGGTCGTCAACAGTCTATCAATGCCAATAAAGTATTCTCAAATTGGCTTAATCTGGCCAGTGGAGTTCCTCAAGGCGGTATTCTCTTTCCAATTTTATTTCCTATATTTATTAATTTCAGTACCACTGAACTTCGATGTTCGTACCATCTTCACGCCGATGATCTGAACTATACTTTGCTGCCTCTGGTGACAGGATCACATCTTTTAGTGATAGTGTAAAGAACCTGGGAGTGACAATTGACTCTACATTCAGTTGGAAACATCAAGTTGCAGTTGTTGATTCCAATGTCAAAAAAAATTATGCTCGCGCAGTCCTTAATTTTCACTTTGATCGACTATGGCGACGTATTCTTCTTTGACCGGAATGCAGATCTACTCAACAAACTCGACCGACTTCAAAATAACTGCATTTGATTCGTATACAATATTCGTAAATATGACCATAAGTCGTCACAAATCACACATTCAGAGGCTGCCAATTCGACAACGTCGATCATCAAGAGCGCTCTCCAACCCCTTTTTTTCTCTTCTTTTTTCATACTATTCTCCGACGTATTCGTCGTCTTACTTCATTATCTCAGTGATGCTAGTCTTAGAAATCTTCGTTCAACGAATAACCGCCTGCTTCTGTGTCCCGTACATCGTACTTACTATATTCATAAATCTTTTTCAATTTAATCTATACTTCTGTGGAATGGGTAAAACCATCATCCAATTTAAGAAAAAAGTACATAAATATTTATTGCAAGAGGAATCAGCAAAGCAACTGACACTGTGACATTTTTATTTATAGTTATATTTGTGTGCATACTCATATCATATTGAGTTTACATATATAATGTGAATGATATGTTAATATTTATCTATTCTATGTTTTATGTATGGATATATTGGTATGGTTCTAATTATTAGAAACAATGACATGTTGTCTAGATTATAGACTCAGTTTCTAAATCCAATACTGGAGTTAACTACATTAGATAGTTGGTTTGTCTATTCATTTATAGTGCTAAATAAAAAATTTTCATAACCTCCATTAAGTTGATGTCAGATAATGCCTATAGCTTTATTGAAATTATTTTTAATGTTCATAAAATAATATCAAACTAAAAATTAGTTTGTCATTGTCGAAACAAACTATTGAAATATTCAAAATCTAATCGTGAATCTCTTTTTTTCTTGAATGATTAAAGATATATAATGCAGTGCAACAATATATTATTAAAATAAGATCTATCTGAGTACTAGTGTAAATAAACATTAAGCATTAGTCAACAAAGATTGATTCAGCTATAAAACAAGAAGTTGTTACTCTTACCATAGTTTACGTAAAAAATCTGAACTCCGTGCTATTACATTTTTTTCTTAATATTGCTTGCAGCGGAGCCAAAATGTAATCTGAACTTGATTATGTTTATAGTACCAACAATGCATACTATTCACAACTGGATTCTAAACGTGGTCGGTCAAGCATATAAGATGCTCCACGCTCTCGTCATCCTATGTGACAACTGAATACATTTATAAAGAAGATAAGAGTACATTTTTAAAGAGTATCATATAAACTATTTCAAATGAAAAATAGCTAAGAACATAAACATCTCTACTGAGAGATTACATTAAATCTTGTCACAAAAATTGGTCTATGACAAAACTATTCGCACCATGGGATTTACGATTAATGAAGATCGGAAAATAAAGCAAAGCTATGTTTGGGAAAAAAAAAGCTTAATCTAAGGATTTTTTAGTTAAGAGATTTTATTGATGCAAAGTTTTAAACTTCCAGATCTAAAACTTAGTTCTTTTAAATAGATGATGTGGGTACAGTCCAATAGCGCCTACATCTCGGATCATCATCTTAATCAAACCAGTCTGTAGAATTTTACTGTTGTACGGCCTTTTCTACGAGCCACCGAGACGACTTCGTGCACATTTGCACAGGGTGACAATCCATCTAGAGGGATGTTCTCTGTCATTGCAAACATATTATAAAACTATACACAATTTCAATTTCCACTTGACATTGTTTGATGATGTAATAAATTAAACTGCAATAGCTTGAAAAATGTGTACTTTTAATTTTAATACCATAAAAATACTTACTTAGACGAGTCACGTCGATATTTAATATAGATTTGACTTTTTTAAATATTGCCTTCAATAGTAGCCTACGTCTTGGTTTCATAGGACGTTAAATATTCATAAAGCGAAAGATCGACTAGAAAGAAGTTTCTTTTTTATAACGGTCATAAAAATTGAAAGTATAAAGCTAATCTAGTAATATTTTCAGTTGAAAAAATGACAATTTCGTGCCCTTATTTTATCTGTTATATTATACTTCTCTCACCAACAAGTAATTTACTTACCGAGGCACTCTTGTTCATTTTTTATAGGAGAGTCTTTTAAATTCGACCATTTTGAAAATTGTAAATACATAGTTGAACAATTTAGTCTATCTCTAGAAAAATTGTATCATTATTTTTGACTGTCATTCGGATAAGTTATTTAGGGCTAAGGTTCCAAGGCTTAAATGAACAAAATAATAAAAATTTACCGCAAAGACCGAACAATTTGAAATTTTAAGTTTGAACAAATTTCTAGATTTTCATAAAATGGACATAACTCTCAAACTATGTGATATTTTTTTTATGACATTTCTCATGATGTTTTTGATCAATCCTGTCACTTCTTTTTTGCTTGACGTTTAGTTCTGGGACCCTCTGTATACTAACCATGTTATTAGTTTTTTGCTGACTTACTGGCTCCGTAGGCTAGTAGTAAGGGCGTGTGGATTAGAAACTGGCGGTCGTGAGTTCGATTCTTGCGCGGACTCAACAAAAATTCATTGTTGTTTTCTAGTTGGTTAGGGCAATTTGGGCCAATCACACAATTGTCTGAAAAGTAAGATGGTCATGCGTCGGATGGGCATGTAAAAAGTCGGTCCACACACCAACCCGCATCGGACCAGCGAGTTGGATATAGTCCAAAAAGTCCTTAATGGAGGGGCGTGCATTAGGGGTGGCCTATTTCTAGCAGTAGACTGACACAGGCTAATGATGTATAGTTTTTTTTACCTAAAGAAATGCCAACGCATTCCTAAACTTGAAGGTTTAAGAAGGCATTATTTCGTACTTGCGCCAACTAATACTACCACGTTTTAACATTCTACGTTGCACCTACAATAGAGTAGCTCTATCTCGTACTTGCTGCCCACTTATTAGGGCAAAATAATTATCTATTCTTAGCTCATTAATAAGAGGAACAAATTTACCTAATCCGTTACCCAAAGGTCATGAGAGCCCGGAGATCTATAGGGGAAACGTTCCAGCCCCCAGTGATGGCTTCAATAGATGGATTCATTGCTGGCGCCGGTTCGGCCATAAAAGTTAGAAGGCACCATACTGAGGGAGCATGGTGTACGGGATAACTAAGCTTCTTTTCCTTCGTAACCTTTTCTAGGATTTAATGGATAGGGTGGTTATCCCCTACAATCTTCTGAGCGCATTCACAGAAACCTTCCTAAGCTCACTTCAAGCAGCCTTCACGGTAAGCCTTACTGCTTAGGTTGGCGAAGTTTTTCGTAGCTTTATAGCAACTTACCTGACCTTTGGGCACTTAGCCTCAGTTTAGCATCTTCGTCAAAAAAAGGAGGCAGTAGATCCCCTAAATCAGACTGCAGATAATCTAGGCTCTCAACCCCAAGTGGAGGCCTCGGTAAATGCTCCGATAATAGCCATGTTTTGGCCTCTTCTGTAAATAAGACGTAAACAATACTGAATATGTGAATAATGTTGACAACACAATGTACTAACGTAAATTTTTCCTTATTAAAATTTTGTTAACTTCAAATGTTTTAATAAATATATATTTTGTAATTTGAAAAAAAAAATGTTTCTTGTTTAACAAAATATAGTAAGATAAGTAATAACAAAACAAAAAATTTGCACGAGTTGAAATATTGAAAACAAAAAATCGTGACTCAGATCCCAAAAAAGGAAACAGTGAAATTTAAATGCGTAATATAGGTTGATCCCAAAAGATTCTTTCAAATTAAAAATCTCTAACAGTATGTTGGTAAATGAAAATTCATGGTAAATTTCTAATATTTTAATGAAAATCAAGGATTGATAATTTAGAAATCATAGGACTTTAAATAAATAATAAAAAAATTGTTTAAAGCGTAAAAAATTGGGCACGTATTAGCGGGAAAAAAAATATAAAAATTAATTATTGTTTTCATTTTGTTACATATTTGTCATTAACAGTGGCTGTTAATGACAAATATGTTTCAAAGAAATCATTAAAATTTAAAACCCACTAGCGGTATTGAAGATAGGTTTTTTTGAAAAAAAAAGTAAATTCCTCCAACGTAAGGTACCATTTCCGTGCTTATTTCTGCCAAAAAAGTAATCAAGAAGTATCTTATTTTTCCTTCTTCCTTTATAGAATTTAAAAATTTTGTCGTTACCATAACAAAATTCCGGCACATTGTGTTACATTTCATTAGATTATTTATTTAATTTATTTTATTTAAGAGAGATATGATTATTTTATAATCTAATACAATGTCGATAGTCGACTACACTGTTATATAAAAAGAAATGTATAGAATTATTTATGCGTTTAAGTTTTAGGATAACCGAGTTACAACACGGCTTTCGCCGCCCTCATTTCATTTTTATCAACATAAACAATGTTGATAAAAATGAAAAGAGAGATAAACCGAAGTTCGTGCAAAAGGAAACAAAGCTTAACACTTTTATTCCATAATATTGTATAAAAGTGGGGCAACTTTCTTGAGAAGACCTTAAAGAGTAAGATTGTAGAAATAAAAACTTATTAAAGAGATATTTTTCAGGCTTGGTCATTACTTGTAATGAGGGTTGTTTGTGAGGTTGTGACATCAATCTTAAAAGGAGTAACATTGAAAAACTTTTTGTTTCATCAGAAACATGAAGAATGTTTTATTTAAAACTTTCATTTCTTTAAAACTTTAACTAAATGCTTATTATAAACGTACTAATCCGCAAAAAGCTTGTTATATTCAGTAATTACAGTTTTCTGGTATGTTATACGGCAGTCAATATTTTATTGATAACAATCTGATCGTTAACATGATTTGTTTTTAACCCTGTAAACAACTGACATGAAGGTTTCCTGTGTACTGAATGTGCAAATCTAATTGATAATAGCTACTTTTACAGGTAGACATTGGAATTTTAGGAGGTGACGTAACCCATAGCAATGTTATTTTTTTTAGCAAGGATGTTATGATTCCAGACTCATGTCTTCGGTAAGCTTCTTTTAACACAGAGATTCCGCAGATAGGAACTATCCTCACGAACTATGTGCAGATAGCAACAAGTGGTAAGTATAATGGTATTCAAAATCAATATCATAAACATACATTTGATTTGCATAATGAGTCTTTCAATTTTTTTTCAATTTACGCTTTCTTATAAAAGTCTTTTCAAAATCAAAATTTTTTATTGTATGACCATTTGACGTTAATTTGATCACTTTCTATTCTTCATTTACATTGCATCTGCTTGTTTTTTAACTAAAATAACATCATTTTAGTATGATAATATTACTAAATCTTATAATATTTTTTGTATCGTTGGGTGGTAAAATTTATTATTAAATATTTGAAATCTAAAGTTAAAAATGGGATCTATTCTCATGCTTTTTTCTTTATACATTAAAAAAAGACACTTTGGTCCTCTAGCAAATAGGATAGAGCCAAGAAAAGTGTATTTGAAATCAGTGTTCACTATGCATGAGTTGCGCTTCATAGAAAAGCTCCTTTGTACTTCTTGTGGGTCGGAATTTCAACTTTACAGGAAAGACATAAGCGTGATAGTGGACGCAAGAAATAGACGGTTTGTATGAAAATTCGTTTAGAAGGTGCGCTCGTTCTTTTTTTAAACATAGGATTGAATTGTGCTTTTCAACGAATGGAATCAAAAGATAATATTTGTATTCGAATATAGATTAAATTTAGAGCATAAACCAATTAGACGATTTCTACTTTTACAAATCACAATTTTTGTTTTTAATTTGTCAAATAATATTAGGTTACTGTATTAAAATCGTCATCATTTACATCCATCTTAAACAATTAACAATTTTGTTAGACATTAAATAAAAAGCAATCAAGTAAAAAGCAAAAAAAAATATTCTGCAAACGGCTGAAATACCTTAACGCATTTCAATCCATTGTATTGTATAGATTAATAGTTTTTTATTATTTATAGTATTTTTTTTTATTTATAGTACATCATACTAAATGTTAATGTGTAAAATACAATGTTGTATAATATTTTTCGTAAGTTACTTGTTAACAACTTAGTTACAACGTTGGAATGTTATCTTAAATGTAGTTATAAAATAAATAATATTTAATCAATGATTTCATAACCAGACAATGACGTCTTTGGTGACGTGAGCCAAAATTTAATCAGCTTGCGTTTATGATATGCGTTATAATTTATAATAACTTAAAAGATATTAATAATTTATTAATGGTGCACACAGCGGTTTTATCTAAAAAAATATTAATCACCTTTAAAATGCTTTTAAGATTCCCAATTCTTATTATGCGACTGTGGAAAGTATTCAAATTTATTAAATTTTATGAATGAATAATGAAAATAATAGGTACTCAATTTTAGCTTCTGTTTAAAGACAGTAAGCACGTCTTAAATTTGTATAGGAAGTAACACGGAAGTCTCACCACTAATACTATAGCTAACTCTTGGATTTATCCTTAATCCACAGGGATTTAAGCATAAAGTAATAATAATAGCTCACGGCTCTCTAATGCAGTCGCTTGAGATGCTTGTCAGATATAAGTTATAAATAACAGCTATTTAACGTAACAATTGAAGTTAGTAATACAGAGTTATTTTACAAATTTAAATGATTAACAAATCTATTATATTATTGAAATTTCTTTTTCTTTAAGCATTAACTTTTTAAATGATTTTTAGTGTTATTAAAGGTAAACTATTAATGTTAAGGAGGAATAGCACGTAAATTGTTAAATGTGCATTTTTTATTCCAAAAAAATTGTTTCATAAATACCAATAGAACAGGTATATTGAAATTTCGTCCATAAAATAAAACCTCTTCGTTTAAATTTTATAGGAAATTTTACAAAAATTTATTATTTCCCAAAACATATTCCTTTTAAAGATTTTGATATTATCGATATATCAAACATCATAAGTTTCTTATTATGTTTCACTACCCACTACTACTAGTCAATTACTGAGAGTGTGATGAGAATGAGAGTGAAGGAGGAGAGAACTTTCCTAAATTATATTTGTGTACTAAATTATACGAAATATTGCTTTGATAACCAATGTCTGTGAATATTAACTACTTCACCAACTTTATCGATCCTAATTTGTTCAAAATATATTAACTATAATTTATTTACTAAGTCATGAGAATTAGGAGTAAAGTAAGTTCTCATCAAGGTTGAATCACACATGAGACTTAATATTTGAACTCGCTCTTTATTGATATTTGAATTTCACTTGCCTAAAAGAGTACTGTAAACATTCGTTGCGTTTGAGTTTATTTCATGTTATTAAATACTAACGTTTTGATATCATGATAATATGCCTTTGACAGTTCACTGCTGGACACAGGCCTCCTAATGCACGCCCTCCCCACTAGGGGGTTTTGAACAGTATCCCTCTACGCTGGACCAATGCGGGTTGGTGGTTGGACCGACATTTTACATGGATCATCTTACTTTTCAGACAATTGGGTGATTGGCCAAAATTGTCCTAACCGACTAGGAAACAACAATAAAAATGTGTTGAATCCCCGCAGGATTTGAACCCACGACCTCCGGATTCTAAAGCACACGCCATTACCACTAGGCTATGGAGGCAGTTATTAACAGTATTTCTTGTTATTAAACACTAAAGTTTTGATATAATTCTATTATATATATTACCTATTAATCAGGGAAAAACTCATAGTAGCTATGAGGTTTTATCACCATACTTAATGCAGCATTTACTGTATAAATCCATTCTACGCGATAGCAACACTCATTGCCCTGAAGTGCGTTAATAGTAACCGCCAAGCTTTTAGAAATCTCTAGCACTCGTATTGCTACTATGACAACGTTAAACATTGGTACTTTATTTATATTTTTTTATTAAAACAAATATTGTACATAAAAACGATTACTTTTCTCTTGTAAATGTTTTGTCCGTTTTAGTAAAACACAATGCCTGTATAAAAGGCACTTAAAATTTTCTAAATATAGTACTTGAGATACAGCGATACGTGTGTATAGTATCACAGTACCTTATATTTACAGTATGCTCTTTACAACTAATCCAAGTTTTTTAAATTCAATAGGGGTATTTACTTTTGGGTAGTATGTGCCTATTCGTATTTATGTTATCTTAACATAATATATCATCTTGTAATACACTCAAGTATAGATCAAATATGCCCCGTTATGATATATAAAACTCGCTAAATCCTATACGAAGACGTCATTTGATATTGTATATGCACCATAAAAGTGAAAGAACAATACCGAACATAAAATATGATATTGGTCTTTACTCAGATATATGAAAATGTATAAACTCGTTATATTATTATTGCTATCGTATTATTATTAAAACGGCGATAACCAAGAGTGACAAACAGAAATTAGTAAAATGTTTTACCTTTTGAGCTTGTTTCATAAAACTTACTTGAAGGTAATTATTTCTATTGCTTGCGCGAATATTATACATTATTAAATAAAATTACTTTACGGATTTATCGCGTTTATTTTACATTTTAATTCCCGACGTGTCTCACCCGTGACCACGGCCGCTGAAAAGTGTTCGAAACGTCGGGAATTAAAAATGTAAAATAACGCATAAATCCGTAAATAATTATTTAATAACTTACTTGAAGGTATAAGCAAATAGATAATTATTTTATGGTAGTATCATAAATATGTCTTCCTAACTATTGTTCAGAAATGTATTTACATATTTGAAGATAAAATCTTACTTTTCGTTTATTTATGTTTTTTTTTTACATTTGTTAAAACACTGTAAATATGCAAGAATTATTATTTCTTGCGTATGCTCTTATCTCTTAGTCTATTTTTAGCTTAAAATATTTATACAGGTTGTTTATTTTTGTAAAATTTAATGAAACTGAAGCAGTATTTCGACTAATAGAAATGTATTTATTTATAGTAAATAAAATTGAATTACGTGAAAGACTCACTTTAAAATATATGAGAATAGTAAAAACTATTTGCAAGCAGTAAATGTGACAATTTTAGATTCTAAATAAAAGGAAAACAATAGACGAGTCAATTTAGAACAATAGACGTATACTAAAACTTTAGTGCTACTAAGAAATGTCTCAGAAATAGAACAATTGTCATATACTGCTCATTCAGAACAATATATCGTCTTGGCTTTATGAATCATGGCGATTCAGATTAAATATGTATTTAATTTGCGATCCCAATCCAGAATGTTGATATGGCTATGTAATTGTTTCATAGTATATCATGCTTTACGGATTTTAGTGTCATTACGTTACTATGGTATGGTGGTTTACCGGTGGTAGGTCCCCTTTTTACAGGAGACCGTCTGGGTGGGTACCACCGCGGTGCCTATTTCTGCCGCGAAGTAGTAGTGTGAAAACACTACTGCGTTCCGGTTTGAAGGGCACCGTAGCCAGCGTATTTACTGGGTAAACGAGACTTAACACCGTATGTCTCAAGGTAGGCAGCGCATTGGCGATACCTCAGGTATTGCCAATATCTATGGCCGTCGGTGACCAATTCCCATCAGGTGGCCCAACTGCTCGTCTGCCTGCGAATGCCATAAAAAAAACTATGGCCTTTAAGAACTCTTTTCGCAAGCTGAGTGAATTAGAAACTTTTACGTACGGATTTTTGTATGTAAAGTAAAATTTGTAACCAAACCCAGATGCTCAGTTTATTTATGTGATGCTCATTATCCTGTCGACAGGTTTCAATATTTCGTAATAGGAACAAGCAGCCAATTTATGTCAAGGGGAAGCTGGAAAAATGTATTGTAGAACCCAGTGGCGTAGGCCCGTTTTAGACGCGACTTTGAGTGCTGCGGCCAATTGGCAGCCATCGCAGGGGATAGAAGGATGGAGTAATTTATGTCCTCTTACTTAAGCTGTACCAAACTCTTGTTGCTGATACTTAGTGCTTACACTAAATATATTTAACCGATCTCCATACCGTCAAAGGTAGAGCCTAACAATGAGCCCGCTGTTAATAAACCCCAAATGACCAACTTTTTTTTCAGGCTTGGTGAAAAGCCACACCTGTTTCCGATACATGTTTTTGTACTGTTTTATATGTGTTCATGTATATGAGCTATATAGAAGGGAAAATGTTATTGTACAAGTGATCATGTTTGATATAAATTGAGGACAATATTGTGACGGTTTTAATGCGCGATGTTTTGCAACTGTACAAGATTTTAACACAGATGTTAGAATAGCAGCGTGAGGTGTCGCAAAGCCACTCACCACCCCTAGACATGGGATTTTACGTCTCGTTTACCCAGTGATTACACTGTTTATGTCCTTTAAAACAAAACACAGTACCATTTATACATTATTGATTTGCGGTAGAAATAGGCACCGCGCTGTACCACCCCAGACGGTCCCTTGTAATAAGGAGGCCAATCTACTTAAGCTTTCATGAAATTTTACATGTATTTTAGGCAGATACATGTAAACTTTCGGTTTTTAGAAGACGCAAAACATAGACCTTTGTTGCTCAATTCGTTATACTACTTATGGTTTCAAAATATCTGTTCGTGCGTTTTTCTATGTCGCCTAACACAGCCGCAAGTTGGTTACGCAATAATCTTCCTTCCTTTCTTACTACCGCTCCTTTTGCCTGCCCTCCTTTTTTCGTCTCTGATCCTCAAGTCGCTGAGAAGGAGATATATATGGATGATTTAGTGACGCCGGTGTTAGATGAAAGTGAAGCTATAGAACTTTCAAATCAACTTATTAATATGTTTAACGCCGGAGGTTTCCATTTATTAAAATGGTCCAGTAACAGCGATTTAGTATTAAGAAATATTTCATCAGAGGTCAAACTCTCGCGAGTAGTTATTGATAAATTAAAGGTTTAGTATGGGATCCTTCGTACGATACCTTTATGTTTAAAACTATGGAAGATAATCGTGATTGCACGTAACGCAATATTCTTTCGTTAGTTGCCCGCTTATGGAACGTATTAGGGCTAGCTACACCAGTTATTATTTTCGCAAAATTATTAATCAAACAGTTGTGGCTAGAACGTATTGAATAGAATAGCACTTTATTTAAACAATTTAAAGCGCAACTGCCGCTTCTTAGTTCACTTAAAATACTGGATCATCTAAATTGTGAACGATCAATTGTTAATATTGTCGCATTTGCAGATGCTAGCTGTAAAGTTTATAGCAGTGTCATATATTTGCATGTTACCGATTGTCGGGGTAGTATTTCAGTTCACTTAGTGTGCGGTAAAATTTTTGGCCATAATAAAATAGTGCAACCCTATTGGAAAAGGTGGCATTTATAGTACTTACACAATTTACAGGTGAGGCATAAATGGCTTGATAAGAAATCTAATGCTATTCAAGTAGGAACAGTGGTAATTATACCCCAGGTCGATATTCTACCATTGCGATGGCCAATGGGGATTATTGCCGAAGTTTACCCTGGTACGAATGGCGTTGTACGTGTAGCTTTAGTTAAAACAGCTACTGGTTCAGTGGTTAAATTAAGTCCTTCCCTTACAATTAGTTATTAGTATTTAAGTATATATATATAGTTGTTCTTGTTTTATTAAGCTATATCATTTATATTCTTAGTTAAGTTTTCATTTATACTTAGTTACTTTTATAGTTATCGCTTTAGTTTAATATTAATAGTCAAAAGGTTTATTGTATTGCTATAGAACGTAAAGTTTACGGAATTGCGAACGCTATCTATTTTAAAGCGGTAAAGTTGACAATATTCGTTGCTGACAACGAAGCAATCACATATTTGAACATTTTGAAGCAACCGTGCATAAAATGTCTTTTTCCGGCTATGTTATTTGCAGTTATTATTAATTAGTACAATTGTATGTGAGATATTAATAACAACATAAAAATCTTATTAAATTTCAAATAAAATATTTTAGCGGAAAATATAAGATGTGTCAACAAGTCAAACTTGTATCTGTTGAATTCTCTTAATTTAGCACTACATAAAATGATTAAAACAATTATTGAGTTATTATCAGGTCGTAATAAATTTCATCTACACACTAAAAACTAGATTATTGAATTTTAAGCTCCGACAGAAAAGTAATTATCCATTGAAAATCACCTTAATGCCGGGGAGCAATTAATTAATAAGCTTAGGATTATTTTTAAGCCTGGTAATTAAAAAGTGAAAAACGGATTGTTTGAATGTTTTTTTCTATTTCACCACTTTACCTTGCGTGCGTGTTTTTATCATTTTTTTAATATTGCGTTATAATTACGATTATTGACATGTGTAAAATTTTCTTTCACCATCAACATGTTTTAATTAAAATAAATGTATAGTGTTTATTTTGTATCATTTTACTCAAAACATTTTACCTCTGTTATAGTAGCTTTTCTTTCGTAAAGTGGATGTATGTTGCGATTTTAAGACAATAATATGTGTTATAACTCTCTATATGATTATTTTAAATATATTTGTCACTGATAGCATTTGGGTCCGCCAGAGTCGAAACAGCATTCTAAATACTCCATAAAAGTAAACCTAATAGAATTTTTCATCGTTGGAAGATGAATAAAACTAACAGTCTTCATGTAAAGTTAAATGCTATATATTACATTGGAGACCGCCTTCGTGATCTAGTGGTATAGGCCCTTGCGTTGTAATCCAGAGGTCGTGGGTTCGAATCTCGCGGGGAAGCTAATTTGTGTTATGATTGTTTTCTGGTTGGTTAGGATATATGACTTAATATGACTACAACACCGTGATACAATGATAATAATTCGACCATTTTACAAAACAAAAAAAATTACATCAAGCTTTCCTTTATTGTGTAAAGATATTAAGCCATCCTGTGCACAGTGTATGATTTGGAAATATGCCAAAGGTTCTAAATTTTAAAGTAAAATCAATAGCAGATATCGCTTCGCATAGCTAAAAGAATGAAATTTCTTCTAAAATTTATCAATCTTTTTACATAAAATATATAAAATATGCAAAAAGAGTCATCATCATTATCAGCCACTGCAGGACATAGGTTTCCCGCAAAGCATGCCATCTCCATTAATTCTTGGACCTTCATTTATGGACCATCCATTTTGCTGGTCCAATGCGAGTGGGTTTTACACGCTCATCCGACGCATGGATCATTCTACTACAACAGACAATTGGGTGACTGTCCCAATTGTCCTAAACAACCAGAAAAACGATAAGTTGATTCTCCGTGGAATTCGAACCCACGACCTCTTATTTCTTATTTTCTGATAGGAAGTAAGGCGTACGGTTAAAAAAATATAATTTATCTTATTTATTAATAATGTGTCAATTTATGTACCTTAAACAGTTTTTATATTTTACAAAACTTCCTTTAACCATTATAGATTACGAGTCACATGAAAACAGGAACATTTTAAGCTATCCTTTCACTTATTAGTAAAAATGTATCTTATTTAAATTCAAATTACAGCATAATTTTACTTACCTAATCGAACACTTGCTATTGTACTAAAATAAGACATATAAATAAAATCGTACGTCATAATTCTAAAGCAGGCTTATCATCATCATTATCAACAGCCTGTGTTAGTCCACTGCTGGACATAGGCCTCCCCTCATAACGCCTTCGCAATAAGGGGAATTTTGGACCGTATCCCATCACGCTGGTCCAATGCGGGTTGGTGGGTGGACCGACTTTTACATGCCCATCCGACGCATGGATCATCTTACTTTTCAGACAATTGGGTGATCGGCCCAAATTGCCATAACCAACTAGGAAACAACAATGAAAATTTGTTAATTCCCCGCAGGATTCGAACCCACGATCTCCAATTTCTAAATCACACGCCCATACGACTAGGCTACAGAGGCAGTTCACTTAAGGATTTC
Source organism: Lamproptera curius (assembly GCA_029286875.1). NCBI lineage: Eukaryota > Metazoa > Arthropoda > Insecta > Lepidoptera > Papilionidae > Lamproptera > Lamproptera curius. The sequence goes on from JAGSMT010000054.1 coordinate 3,468,190, forward strand.
GTTTTAATTACAAATATTTTTTTAGAATTAGCAAAAATTTTAACTTAAATTTGTTGCAACAAATGCAGATGAGCCGTCGAGGCATCAGATGGTAAGTGGTCGCTGACGCCCTTTGGACATCGGAAATAACAGCGGTATCATCAATGCGTTGTTCACGTTATCCATAGGTTAGGTCTTGTTTACTTACAGTAAATACGTTGGCCACGGTGAAACTGGAAAACTGAAGTGTTTCAACACTACTGCTTTATGGCATAAACAAGCACCGCCTTGGTACTAACTCAGCGGCCCCCTGTAAAAGGAAAGCTACCACCTTTATGAAAGTAATAAAAAGCCTAATTTTATTCATCCATTTTTTTGCTATTCTCTAACGATGCAAAATGATAATAAATATTAATTCATTACCGAATTGCTATAGAGTCATTACCTATATTTTTATAACACCTAAAAAAAGTAAAGTAGTACTTTATTGTTTATAAAAATGTATATACCTTACAAACAATAAACTTCTACATTGTCTTATCGCTTTAATCAATTTAAAAAAAATCTACACTCTTTCTACCCGACTGTCCTTAACACTGCTAAGTGCTTATGTTTTCAGAATTTTTCCTTTATAGAAGTTTTGTAACCAGTGAACTATATTATGAAACAGACTACTCGGTATCATACCTGAACTTCCACTTCAGGTAACAATTCCATTACATTGCTTTAACAAACTTAATAAATTTCTACGCAGATATTATTTTAAAAGAAAATTAAAGTTATTAAGATTTATTTACCCTTGCATAGTTTTTTGTGTCAAATTGGCAATTAAAATATTTTTATTTAGAAAAACTTAAGACTATATAATAATTAACATAATCAATGCCATTCCTTTTTTGTTGTTAAAAGAGAAAACTGAAAAACTTGTGTTCGATGATCATCTTTAAAGCTTTTAAACAAAATTACATTTAAACATCGAAACAGGGTGAAAAGTGATTGATCAAAAATATATATTACTTTTATAATCAAGCTTTATTCAAACGTGACAAAAGTTATATGAACAAAGATACTATTTTTGACTTCAATAGAACATAAATATTTTTTGAAGTTGTTTTGTTACAAGACTTTTTACTAAATACATTTAAAACAAGAATTCATTTAAATTTGAGACCAGACTTGTTTCTCTTGCTGAAACAATAGGTAGCAATTAAAACTGATGGATATGGATTGCACAAAGACCTAGAATGCTGTAAAGAATTTGTTATACAGTTGAAAGAGAGTTTTTTTAAAAGAAATTTAACAAATGTGTATGAAGCTTGTTGTACAAAAAACGGGTAGACTTTTTACTTTATAGTCAAATATAGTTATGACTCATCTTTGTAAATTTTAAAAGATCTTTTTCTAAAGGATGAAATCTATATAAAATGTCCAAGTATTTACAAAAATTATAAAATTTTTACAATAAAGGATCATCAAATTCAACTTTCAAATATGGCCATGTACAACAACAGTTGACGCTATCAGTGAAGTCCCACCTGAGTACATCGGCTATCCATAACACAACCTTTTTATTATTTTAAAGGCATTTTTTATATTTTTTGTCAACGAAGACAGACGAGCAGTCTGGCAACCTGATGAAAAGGATGGTCACCGACGCCCATACCTGAGTCATAGAATGTTACGTCTCTTTTACCCAATAAATACATTTGCATTACTATTTAATTATTAAGGTAGTATTTTACGTACTGCCTGTACTGCCTTAGATCGCGTCCTGTAAAAAGGGACCTACCACTTAACTATTTTTGTGCTTTAAATTAGAAAATTAATTTAAATTTAAATTATGTAATACAAAATGAGGAAATCGAGTTATCTTTTGATGTACTGGAGTCTATTATCTACTGCTTTGATTAGCTTCGTAGAAGATTTAATGTGATACATATTTAATTTATTTATTGAATGGTTACATAAAACAAATACACAAAAGCATTTTTGAACATATGCTACAGGTTTTTTTATAAAGTAGATATATATGTGTATGTACCGTTATAGTTATAGGTGCGCAACATTGATGACAATAGGTAAAGATAAATTTAGTTTAACTTTTTAATTAACTTAATTATATTTGAACAGGCTAATTCAGCCTATTCAAATATAATATTTGGAAATAGCGGTTTGGATGCGCCCAGAAGGGTGCAGGGGATAGATGGAAGGTCCTGCGGTGGACTAACACTGGCTAGTAATGATGACGATGATGGAATTTAATGTATTAATAGTAAGCTTCAACCAACAGACATTAACATACCCTTAAAATATTACAGGTTTAGCTCCTATTTTATTAACGCAAAATAATAATATTTCTGGACGAATAACACAACATAATCTAGTCCCAATCTAAGTTAAGCTTGTATAATGGAAACATGATAACTGATAAACACATAAACTTATTTTTCTTTTGTGAATAAATAAATATTATTTATTTATTCACAAAAGAAGTCTCCCATACCACCAGGCCTCCGTAGCCTAGTGGTATGGGCGTATGCTTTAGAAACCAGAGGTCGTAGGTTCGAACCCTACGGGACGCACCAAATTTTCATTGTTGTTTCCTAGTTGGTTAGGGCAATTTGGGCCGATCACCCAATTGTCTGAAAAGTAAGATGATCCATGCGTCGGATGGGCATGTAAAAAGTCGGTCCACCCACCAACCCGCATTGAACCAGCGTGGTGGGATACGGTCCAAACCCCTAATGGATAGGGGTGTATTAGGGGAGGCCTATGTCCAGCAGTGGACAAACAAAGGCTGATGATGTGTGTGTGTGTGTATGTGTAAATATTATTAGGAGACAAACAGCCAGACACAAGAAAAAAATTACGTTTGCCACACATTACTTTTACCCGGGTGGGAATCGAACCCACACCCTTTGTCGCAACAGTCAGGGTCACTAACCACTGTTTTTTATACCGCGGGGAAATGCCTACGCATACCCCTCCTCGCGGGGTAAAGACGGGTTATGTCGGACTCGCACCGACTCAAACCACCACGCAGTTCCTTTATAGCGCCTTAGAGATGGGGTCACAGGAACTTATTCGCAGTCTTCTGCGGCCCCACCTGCGGTGGTCAACAAAGCAGCCCCATCTCGGCCCTATGGCCACCTGCCTCCCTCTGGACGCGTCGGAACTAACGCTCTCTTCACCTCGGCCCCTGTGAGTACGACGCAGGGACAAAACTGCCAGCTCCCAGCGGCGTCCCCGATGTTAAGCTTCGCCGCTAGCTCCATTTCGGCCGCAGAAGGAGGGGAGATCGACGACACCATGCCGAATTTGCTCTCCTCCTACGGCCCCTCCACACCGCATCAGCGGTGCGGCTCCGCCGAGTCGCGGAGGATATGAAGAGCGGCATACGGAATACCGACACCCCTCTTCCCCGCGACTCTAACTTAGTTGCGAAGGACAGAAAGGGCAGCACATCCCTTTTTCCTGCAACCCGTCCCTTTCACCCTCAAAGGCGCATCCAAAGTGGGGTTATTCAGCCCGCTTGGAGCAGCCTCCTCCACAGCTGGCCTTGCAGCACAGGCCGGCCAGGTTCCTCTTAGCTTCCCCGCGGCTGGGCAGGCCACAGGTACTGAGCCGCACCGCTACAACAAAGCGAGAATCTGTTTGGGATGAGTGTCACTAACCACTGCGCTAAGCAGGTGGTCAAGATACAATAAGATTCGGGTTTTTGTTCGTAATGTATATTCGTACAATTATAGAATCTAAATACATAATATTTAGTTGTATTTGATTTATCATCAATCATAATTATTGTACAACAATAAACTTAACATACATGCCAAGAGCAAACATACAAGATGAAGCATTGGTTGAGGTGAGATATGTCATGAATATATTATACAATTATTATAGCAATGCAAACTGAGTAATCTTAGTGATTCTGATAACAGTATAATCTGTAATTAGCGTCAAGCTTAGATTATTTGTTTTATCATAGAATATATTATTGTTCTAATCCGTACAATTGTTTCGTTTAGAAGTATTTTAAATTTCAAATGAATAAAAAAAAATCTATAGCACAAAAAATACTCTCACAGGAATTATAAACTACATTAAAATGAAGTATTTTTTATATAATATATTTTTTTTAGTATATTTTTGGCACGTAAGCTGTGCAATAGATTTATAAATTTTACAAGGTTTTTATAAATCTATGTGCGCAATATTTTTCTTTTATTGTCTTATTAAAGGATTGAACTTTTTTAATTTTTAGGATCGCTAGATACAACCAATTTGGTAAAAAATGTATACAAAATCGTTTTTTTTTCATTAAATATAATCTAAATATTGGAGATATTTATGGTACGCTCATATACAGTAAAATTTTTTGGACTTTCACGTTTAATGTTGAGCATTATACCTTCAGCGGTTTTTATACTTCTTTTCAATAATAGTACGGTCATCGTCTATAGTTTACAAGATTTTAAAAGTTTTGAAAGCTTAACTGCGGTAATTTTTTCGTGAGGTTTATTTATTTAGACACACTTTTAATACAATTTAACAGTATAATAAAAAAATAAAGATTCGATGTAGTGCCCTTAAGTATAATGTTACGTCATGTTCAATTATCAACGCTACTGTATAAAATACCAAACATTCATTAACGAATTGGATGCGTGCAAGATTTTTTTCTTCTGCAATAAAAGAAAATTACACGAATTTACAATTACATTATTATTACGTACAATACTTATGCATTAATTTATCTTAAAGGAATGCTAGTTATAGCTGTATGTAAACATTCATGATACGGCTGGTCATCTTAGCTGTCATCTTTAGAGAATGCACTTCAATATTTACTTCATTGCTATATAAAAAAACTTATCTAGGTTTTTAATAGACCTATAATAAGTTTTTATAACATTTTATTAGCTTATATTACCATTTGGTTTGTGAAATGCACGAAATAAATGAAAACTTGCTATACAAATATTGGATATGAAGATTCAGAGGCTCAAACTCAGTTTTAATTAAAAGCACTTGCCAGTTTGTCTACGTTTATCCGTTAATCTTCGAATGCTGTCATGAGATATAACGTTGGTTAACATTTGACGTTTGAGTTCTTATGTTGGATTTTTCAAATCAGATTCAGATCTAGCCATTCTAAGATTACTTAGATAACTTAGTTAATTGTTTACACATCTTATTTATGTCGGCTTATTGGACCATATTGTATTTTCTTAATTGCCAACAAAGGAAGTCGGTCCACCTGCAAGAAAATGGTCACCAACGCCCATGGACGTCAGCAATACCAGGGATATCACCAAAGCGCTGCCAACGTGAAGCATAAAGAATGGATAGAGTCAATACGCTGGATACGATGCCTTTAAACTGGGACACGGTTGTATTTTACACACTACTGTTTTGCCGCAGAACGTATTTATTTCCTTAATATTCCTCTGCTCTTATATTATTATACCATTTAATTTATTTTTCAATTTATCTCGTTGCATATAAAAATGAATGAAAACCATAATTTTGATGTGATTTATGGGCTTTACGCTATATAAGACGAGTGGCACAAAATAATTGAAAATAAGTGTATTTCTGTTTAATTTTCACAAATAATTAAAATTTAATTAACAGCCAAAACACCAGAAGATGTATCATTTGTTCCGACATTTATTAAAGCAGTACGAAAATTTTATTTTATTCTCAAGCATTTCGAAACTCAATTTTTTCTGTCTAATGTTTGAACGACAGTTTAATAAATTAAGGTCTACTATATAATTAATTGATAAAAAAATAATAAATTAATTAAGCTTCAATGATGATGAGTACAGTTTTTTAATTAGTAGAACTTTTTCACGGTAATACGTGCTTAATAGAGGCCTACATTCCATTATATATGTGCATGTTTTGATACTTATTTAGTACTTTCTATACATAAAATCCACTAATTTACGGATCGATGATCACGGGCAGGCTGATCATGAATGCTGGAAAGAGTCTAAAACGTCAAGAATTAATATATAGAAATAACGCGAAGAATCCACATTTTAGTAGTATGTATAATAATCGCGTAAATAAAATAAATAATTATGTACTTCCTACATAACTTAATTCTTGTTTGTTCCTTTATATATAATACATTGTATATATCTTGCACCTTCATATAGCCCTTCTTGCCAGAACTGTGCCAAAACTAACTTTTGATGGCAATTACGTTATATTGTTTCTGTAACGCGAGTTTCCAAGAAAAGTTTTTTGATTGACCGTGTCGCAAATTGGATAAAGTATATACTTCTAGCCAACTGTAAATTGTTTGTTATGATAACTTCTAAATGAAAATAAAATTGTGTAATTATCACACAAAAATATAATAAAAATTAAAGAAAATTGTTATAATACCTAAATAAATATATAAATAGCATTCAGGAAATGTTAAGTGTTTTTGAAAAAAAACGGTTTTACCTATTTAAGCAAAAACCTATGTAAATATAGGCACGTTATATCTTATTACGTACATGGACGTTTACGTTACATTACATTAAATTTATACATAATTAGTATACAACTGACTAGAATTTGGTTTTTTTGGCCATAATCAAGACCTTTTTGTGGAAAGACATTTTTTAATCTTTCTGGAAAGCGAGCAAAAATAAAGATTTATACTCATTGTCAGAAAAACGATACAGGGCAAACTATTTTACGTTTGAGTAATATAGATTTTTGGAATTTATTTCTTAACGGCCTACCTTTTCGTTGACTGTGTGATCCCCTATTTATTATTTTCTTTAATTTTTTGCCACTAAAACAATAAAATTGTTAATATTATTCAATTTTTATGTTTATTTATAGAAAAAGGCTCGAAGGTTTTTTTACCTACGAAGCAGAAATATTTTTAAAATCTTTCATTAATTGACATATTCTTGTAAAGGGTGAATAAGATTATTACTATTTTGAATTTGCTGGATCTAACAACGAAATTTTGGATTTAGAACGCCTCCTAAGGCTTCGCCCTTTTTTTAACCGGAGGTCAAAAAATTTGGGGTAAAATTTGTGGTATTGTTGTTTTCGGGTTGGTTGGAAAGTTGAATATACCCAAACTGTCTGAAAAGGACATACATGCGTCGGTTGGAACCGAAAAGTCGGTCCATCCCCAACCACATTGGACCAGGAGGTGGGATATGGGAAAAAACCCCTAATGGGGTGGGGGAGGCCTTTTAGCAGGGATAACACAGGCTGTAATGATGATGATAAAAACAATAAAAACAATATTTGTAAACAAAGGTGAAAAAATGACAAGAAAATTATTTAAATTTTAGAAATTTAAATCAATTCCTTGAAATGGAATGATTTATTAGTAAAAATTAAGTCTTAATTAAGGGTTTTTTAGTTTATGTAGTTTTATAAGTAGGCCAATAAAATTGTTACCTGGAAAATGTGGGTTTAACTAGTTTTGTAATAATTTCAACTAAGCATCACATGTCAACACACAATAAACTACAGTAATCACTTATTAAAAGGCTATTGACACTATTTATTAAAGTTAAATTTTGTTACAATGAACAGAAGACGTTAAATTAATAAAAATGATCCTGATCAATAAAAGAAACCCGTAAGAAAGTTAAAAATCCCTTATATTAAAAGTGAAAGTTTTATTTACATTAAATTCATACAGCTTTAATAATAATGAGTTATCGTTAGCCAATTAACGAGGGTTCAACGATCACTAATTTTTAAAATTATAAGAAACTTGGTAATAATATTTCTTTAGAATCACTAAAAATTGTTTAATTTTTGGCTTCTGCATGTAGTTCGGAAACTTTCAAAAATACCAACTTATCTATTTTTATTTTTTATTGTGGTTACTCATTCACAAACTATTGTAAACGTCATAGAATATAACTGGGTAACCTGAAGAGAACATAACATTGTGTAGACGTGAATAAGAAAGGGGCAAAAATAGTCACCCCGATGAATTCTCACCACTAGTTGTAATTTTTGTAGGGATTTTAATTTTATTACTTATTGAAGGGTTTACTTACCGTTTAATAAACGTACTACTTGTCATAACATATTGAGTATTAAAGTATTCCAAACACTTCGTCCTAACTACTATACAGAGTTAGGACGTCGTAAAGCAGAACCATTCTCTCGTACTTGTGCCCTCGCACAGGGTGTTCATTCTTAAGCAAAGTTTTTCGTGGTCAATTTGCTACAGTGTATACATACATGTACTTTTTACAAAACCATCATCATCATCATCAGCCTTTAATAGTCCACTGCTGGACATAGGCCTCCCCTAATACACCTATTCATTAGGAGGTTTGGACCGTATCCACCACGCTGGTCCAATGCGAGTTGGTGTGTGGACCGACTTTTTATGCGCCCATCCGACGCATGGATCATCTTACTTTTCAGACAATTGGGTGATCGGCCCAAATTTCCCTAACCAACTAGGAAACAACAATGAAAATTTGTTGCGTCCCCGCAGATTCTAACCCGGTTTCTAAAGCACACGCCCATACCACTACGCTACGGAGGCAGTCAATATTAGTATGCATAACAGAATACTCTAATCGATGTACCTGAAGTAACCAGTACATTTGACTATTAATATTTTTTTAAATTGCTTTAATGTTGAATTAAATAAAAGTTGATTTATATTGAAGTTTTAAATTTCGAACAATTATACTTTCATATTATATTTATCAACAATTTTATTTTTCATATGGTTATTTTGAAGTAAAAAGGCAATCAATTTTGTTAAACAAAAAACAAATGGTTGATAAAATTTACTCATCATCATCATCCTTATCAGCCTGTAGTTAATCCACTGCTGGACTCAATTAGGGGTTTTTGGACCGTATACCACCCTGCTGGTCCAATGCGGGTTTGTGGGTGAATCAACTTTTACAAACTTATTCGACGCATGGAACACTTTACTTTTCGAATAATTGGGTGATCGGCCTAAATTGTTCTAAAAACCAAAAACAATGATTACAAAAGTTGTTTCCTAGCGGGATTTCAACCCACAACCTCCAGTTTATAAAGCAAGGGCCAATACTGCTAGACCACTAAGGCGTATGAAATAGATTTACTGTAAAACAGTAAATATGTGAATAAGTCTTCGAAACCAAAAATCAAACATATTGTTTGTTATGAAAATGTATGCCTTCTCCATCAGGGGCTTATTAAACCATATCCCACCACGCTGGTGTAACGCGGGTTGATGGATGGACGGACTTTATACATGCCCATCCAACGCATGGATAAACGCATCTTACATTTCAGACAGTTAGGTGATCGGCCCAAATTGTCCTGACCAACAACAATAACACAAAGTTGTTTCCCGCGGATTCAAATCCACGACCTTCGGTTTATAAAGCAAGGGCCAACACGGAGGCGGAAAAAGAAATTTACTGTGAAACAATAAATATGTCAATAATGTCTTCGAAACATTTTGTTAGTTACAAAATTTTGCTTACAAAGTTTAAAACGTATACTATGTGAACTGACATAGCCCGCAGAATTAGCATGCTTAAGTGGCAGTGGCGTGGCCACATAGCTCGTGGAACCTAAAACTGCTGGGGAAGAAAGTTTCTCGCGTGGCAGCCTTGTACTGGCCATTGCAATATCAGACTACTTCCCACACGATAGAGTGACGACTTGTGCAAATGTGAAGGAGGTCGTTGAATGCTGGTGGCATAGGATCGTACTTCTTGGCGACTTATGGGGTAGGCCTATGCTCTGCAGTAGGCTCTGACAGACTGACACGACGACGACCATGTGAAAACTAAAATATCGAACAAAATTTTTCAATAATACAAATTTTACAGATTCGGTAAAAGAGATTTATTATAGGACAGTTCATAAAGTTGAATAAACACATATTTTCTAATATTTTTCATCAAGCAAAAATAACATTAAATATATCTGGAGCGCATTATTCGATTAACTTTATAAGATTAAGCATAAACATATCAAACACTTCGCGTTTTTAAAAATATGAATATATTGAGGTTATTCCGACGCTATAATATTAATTTAAAATTTAACGCCAGAAATTTCAATTATACTTCGTCTGACAATGAAAAATTGACATTGTAACTTTTGGCATAACGTTAATGTAACACGACAAAATGCAAAGGCATTTCACGGGTCATGCAGGAAAAGTTTAAGTTGTCAACTTTTATTTTAATGACAAACTACATAAGAGATAAAATAATCAAAATAAGAGACTCATATCACTAACAATATCGACTGTTAGCACAGAATTTTTCTTTATTACAAGAGAGAGGTGGTTCTTTGGACCCTGCTCATTATTTGGAACCTGTTAACACCTCGGTTACAGGCATGGACTTATGTAAAAAAAAACTATATAAATATGCTCTATCGTGTCAGTACAACGTATGTACGGGGTATTGACATAAAGCATATTTTCTTTCTGCATCGAATTTGATTTGTTACACGAAGTTGATATTTAAAGACAACCTCTAACGTTTTTTTCGTTTGGTAAAAATATTGTGCAGAGTTTTTAGTTTAAAAAAAATAAGTCTTAAAATAACTATATAAAAGTTAAGATTGTCAAAGGTAAGTTTTAATGTAGCTTTTAAGTAGCTTTGGTTTTACAAAATTGACTAATAATCAATTATTTGTCAATTTGGTAAGTCTACAATGCATCATACTCACATAGGAAAAAAAAATCCAGTAAGAGCTCTAGGACGTAGTAACTAGTGGTAGGCAGGGCATTGCGAACTCTTCTAGAGCTCGGTCGAACAGGCGGGAGTCTACGTCTTCAGACTAAGATAATGTCATCTGTTTCTACAGATGACACTGAAGTTCCAGCAATTATAACACACAAATCCAGCCCATAAGCCAAGATGACACTTACTGCATAATTGTTTTGATTGGTACTCCAACGTTCAACAGGATGACTTTATTGCTCAGACATACAGGATATCATATTTGTGTTTTGTGCGAATAAGTTTATTTCATACAAGTGAAGTCATGTGACGGCAAGCAAAAAAAGTTTCAAAAACAAAACCTGCTCGACTTTATCCTACATGAACTAGAATACCAAAGGGCACAAAAGCCGTCGTTATCAGTTTTAATTTGACTTCATTATGTTATTCAATTTTATAAAGAATTTTAAATGATAATAAAAAGGAATGTTAGATAACACACTGAGCTCTTAGGGGTGCTAAGACTTTCTACAATATAAAGAGTTTTTAAATACAGTCGTTTAAATTATAATCGTTTAACCGAATAAATATGTATGAAAAGCCTATGATTCTATAAAACTATATTAAGGAGGTTGGAAATCTCATTTAATAAATGTAATGTGGTGTATATGTATATAAAATAAGCTCATAAAAAATTTTTATTTAAGTAGCCAGGGTGTGCCTTTGAAATATGCGCCAAAGTATTTTGAGTTGTGAAAAGTGTGACGAACCTCCCTTATACGACGTATGTTATCATTCAGACATATTACGCATTTTTTATTAAAACAATATTTTCTTGTGACATAAAATAAGAGATGTTAAATATTTTGCGGTGAACATTTTTAATAATGATCGTTAACAAAAATAATGTTAGTCACTATTCATTCATTATTACATTACAACACTACTTAATAGTAAAAAACTTTGTTCTATACTATTTAGTAATGAGACATCATTTTCGTTTTCGCTATCTATCTCCATGTATGCTTGAATCTTCAAAACTACACTACGGATTATAAAGTTTTTTATAAATAGATAACTAGATAGCAAATGAAGGTTTATATGTATGATACACGCATAATGTTGTAGTAGGCTCTGATAATTTAAAGCTTTGTAACATGTCGTAATACGTCATTTTTTGCGCTTACTTTTCAAACGCTGGCTGGACTCAACATATCTTGTTGTATCAAAATATTGTAGGTAGTATTGTACACCTTAAAACGTTCAACAAAAAAGCCTAACATTAATAAAACAAGGCCCTTATTTTGCCGTCCGTTATTAACAACGATTTGTATAAAAGATTTTGTACTGCACGAAACTGATTTTTTCGTTGAAAATGAGGCTACTTACATTAAACTACGTGCAAAAAGCCACAGGCGAAAAAAATAATGGACCCATTGTGGGATTTGAGTATTTACAAATTAGAGGTAATTTCAGATTTAAATTGATCGCAATAACACTAATTAGTACAACACAAATATAAGCTCGTATAATAATGATTAAGCATTTCGATAAATTAAAAGTAAACAAAAGCAATTTGAACAAACATTTAAACACAATGGAATTATATCACCATTAAAAAATAAAGACTTGGATTTGAAATCCTAATTAATTTGTTAATCGATTAAGCAATTATTGTGTTGTATAACATATTTTGGTATAAAATGTCTGACTTAACATCATAAATAGCGTAACAGTTTTTGACCTTAAAACTATCTCTTTAAATCTAAAACAGGGTAAGAAAATGTCTTCAACTTCTAATAATACCGAATCGTGTCGATCAGATTTCGTAAGTTTTGTATTTACTTTGCTTTTAGTATGTGACTTATTAAGTTTTAATATATATGTATACATGATTTAAAAAAAATGTTTCACTGAAGATTCCTGGGAAATATTTCACATGCTTATTTGTTGCTATTAAATTTTAAATTGATAAATTTGAAATTTATTAACTTAAAAATGAATATTTCTAGCACCATGTAAAAAAAATCTACAAAAATCATATAAACATAATAAAATAGAAAATTATTACTTATCTGCTTATTTATATTTCTAGCATAATTGAATATAATTTAACAGCCTTAACTTAAATTGTTGAAATTAATTACAATAGATATTTTTTTCAGGTATGCCGATGGCTTGAAGCTCACGATAAATACTTTTCATCCCGCGAATCGCAGGGATCAAAGCAGGTCCCCAGCGCAATTCAGATTCCTTATTACGTTCAGGCCCCATACACAAATTCTCCTTTAAACCCATGTTTGAGAAAAAGTAAAAAGGATTCCAAGGACGATGGAAAATCTTGAGAAAAAATGCTTAACGATAACCGGTTTAGTGATAATGTTTTTATTGCATGTATTAATAATATTATTTTAGTTATTTTGTCACCGTTATAGAGTATATAATTTTAAAAAAAATTAAAATGTGACAAAAAATATTCGTTTAAATAAATGTGTAACACTCAGTATTTTCTTTAATAAATTAATACTGAAACATATAACTTTATTGGAACTATTGCAACAGTATATACGTCTATTAGTTTTGTTTTTGATATTTGGTAATTTTAGCGAATTGACGAACAATCGCTTTACATCGGTAGGAGGCGTAAGGTTAATTGTCACTTGTTTTTATCGCAATTACATACCCAAGATCCACAATGGTATTTGTACTGAAAAACATTGTTAGCATTATTAAAGTAGGAGATACTAAAAGGCTATGATAAAATCTGATATCAGAATCCCGAGGGACTTTGTTCAGTTAATATTAAAGTTACGTGCCTATGGCTGGGCTGCGATTCATTTAACTTTTAACACGGTGAATAATGGGAGAGCGATAAAAAGTGTTGTTATTAAAAGTTTCTTAACTACGCAAGAGACATAATGGCATATAAACTGTAATAATCTTCATTTTATTATGAATGAAATTCTATTAAAACTTATTTAAAGGTGGTATTTATATAATTGGAAGACCCAGTTGGCGCAGTCGTTAGTAGTCCTGTTTTGTGCGCCGCCCGGCAGGCTCGATTCCCGCCACGGGAAAAATATTGTGTGATGTACATAGAGTTTTTCTCGTGTCTGGCTGTTGTTATTAATGTTATATGAATTAATTTACAAAAGAAAAGTACGTCTATGTATTTATCAGTCATCTAGTTGTTCTAGGTAAAGCTTTGCTTAGTTTGGGACTGGATGGTGCTGTGGCGTAATCCTAAATATTTATAGTCTATATAGCCAAAAATTCTAATATATATCGTAAGTAGTGTTTGGGGTATAACGAATAAAAAAAAATAAGGAAATTTAGTACTTAATGTTATTATATATTTATTTGAACTTTACGCGGAATGAATGTCAAAGTCAATTTCTACCAGACGGCTTATGGGTAGTGAAATGTTAAATAAGGTTTTGTGTAATAGTTATTTGCTTCCTAGCGCCTTTAGGATTGGGTCACAGAGCCGTTTTCACAATTTCTGCAACCATACCAGCCTGGCCGCCAAGGAAGCCCTGCCTCTAGCCTATGGTCTACTCCACTTCACGGGCCATCGGTACTTGCACGCATTTCGTTTTTGATTGCATGAATACTTCATACAATGTTTTTTGTTTATATATTATAAATGAGTTAAACTTTAATTTTATACTAAAATTTATTATACTTTAATTTTAATTTTATAGTAGCTAATCATCATTTTAAAAAGGTTTCATTAATGTTAAAACAGATACTCTGTTTTTTTTATATGACTATATCAATTATTATTTATATTACAAATAAATATTACTTGTGTTATTTTCTTCCACATTTTATATTATACAATGAAAATTTTAAATAAGAAATTTAGTCAGTAGTTCATGATGAATCGCAGTTCTGATCCGCATGGAGATGCTATATAGGGTGTTTTATAGAACCTTAAGGTATTACATAGAAACGTTAATTTAACTGGTATCTATAAATTTCATGAATAATAATAGTCAGATGATACGCATCGATAAAGCGCTTATAAATTCATCTCTTTGTAACTATAACAGATCCCCGATATCGCCTTAGATATTTTTTAAAACTATTTTCCTTTTTCATCAGTCAAAAAGCGTTCTTATTCGTACCAACCCTTATTTTTAGTTACGAATTGAGTTTTTTATTTAAATATACACTACATTAAAAATCTTATTCTCAAATTTCATTTTGCATCATGTTTTTTTTTAATAGACATGGCAATTAAGGCAGCCATACGCTACAGTACAAATATTATTAAGACAAGTACCAAATTTTGCATAAAAATGGCGTTTACCCTAAAATTCGACTTAAAGGAGCTTTACCAATAAGGTCTAAGCAGAAAAAAATATCAAAGCATTAGCAGTCCCGGAGTGTCCAAGAAAGATAATTCTACGACTTTAGAGTACTCCCTAAAAGGAATTGCCCAAATGGACAGATAAGCAACCGGTTTGGGATGCGTGGTAACTTGAATAACAACTAGCCGATTATTTTTGTCCTGCGTCTTTTATGAATTCCCGAATGCTTACTGAATATAAAACCGATAGACCACTTAATAATTTTTAGTATTTTGGTGTTTTGGTAATTGTGGTTAAGATGGTTTTGTAAGATGGTAGGTCTCTTTTTTACAAGGATCCGCCTGGGTTGGTAGAGCGGTGACTCTTTCTGTCGAAAATCGCTAGTATGTAAACATTATTCTTTTCTGGTTTGAATGGCACCGTAGTCAGTGTAATTACTGGATAAGCGAGACCTAACATCCCATATTTTAGGACGGTTAGAGGAGTAGTGGCGTTTCATGCTGTGTATCTTAGGGCTTCTTAATTACCATTTGGTCAAAACATTTCAAATGGGGTCCATTTGACATGATTTGACCTTTTACGATTGAAGACGTAAAGATTCGAAAGCAGACGTACCTCAAAATCATCGCTTGTAATAAATTTTAAATTTAACAACATTTTTTTAACAAGTAACATTTTTGGTGCTTAAATTTAAAAAATAATTTTAATTAAACTATTAAAGATAAATTTATAAAATGTTAAGCAACCTCAGTTTATTATTTTTTCGTTTCTATACTTTTAAACGTTTAAATAAAGATACAAAAGTTTTGAGGACTTCGACGTACGATTATTGAATTATTCTTTATTAGTTATATGCGTTATATATCACTGCCCGAATTTAGTTAAAACTTTTGTTGTTAAAATTGCAATGAAGCATTTAAAGCTCATTTGAGGTTAAAGAGTGTAAGTTTAAATAAAAGTTAATGAATTTCAAAACAATTTCATTCTACAAAGAATTCAGCCTCCCCATCTCTTCCCATGGTTGCGTAAGAGGCAACTACGGGAAAAAGCTACTACTGCACCTATACAGTGGCGACTGACTGACTGATGGCGGGATAGCTATTTCGCTTTCAGATCCCAAAGTGCCGAGACCATCAACGGGCAGCAGCGTTGAAGGTGCAAAAGATCTGGTAATGACTGCGGTTGCCAACCCGCTTGCCGGCGTGGCACCTATGGCAAATTAGTCGGACATTGACGACCGACGAGAGGATAACGGAGCTGAAAGACGAGGTAAACAAGTTGCGATAGGATATAATAGGATTATCCAAAGATAGGGGGAGGATACGATAATCCTTGAATCCCGGC
Source organism: Lamproptera curius (assembly GCA_029286875.1). Lineage (NCBI taxonomy): Eukaryota > Metazoa > Arthropoda > Insecta > Lepidoptera > Papilionidae > Lamproptera > Lamproptera curius. Next base: position 3,484,511 of record JAGSMT010000054.1, read on the forward strand.
AACTTGTTTTACCACCGCGAGGGTGACCAACTGTCCCAAGGAGGTGTTGAATTTATCGTCCGCAAGTTTCTCAGTAGCAACATTGTTAAAATCGAAAGTGTGTCGTCGAGGGTTACCTTATATCTACCTTACCCTATACTCAGAATATCGAAACGGTATTCGCTGAAGGTCATACAGATATATGCACCAACATCGACACACTCTGATGATCTGAGGTGGAGGCAATGTGGTTGCGTGGGCGCGTGGTCACTCAAGTTTCGTCAGCCAACTATGATTGGAACAACTAGCTCGAGTGACGGCGAAATGGTAGATGCTATTTATGGACCAGAAGCTAGGATGCGATTCGAAGGACCATATGCGTAATCCAGCTCGGACAACGTGGTTTATGAAGCCGGATTGGAAATGCGATTATAGGAAGGATAAATACCTCGTATGATGACGACACAGCTGCAGGCGTCTTCGTTGATGCAGTTGGGGTTCGCGGTAAACTTAAAACTATTAGAACTGAGTGGTGGCCATTCGCGTCGCGTGACTTTAAAATATGATGCGTTGCGTATGTACTCCCGAAGGCAATTGTTCAACTGCGCTGGCCGCCGACCGCGCACGATGTATTTTCCTTTTACCCTCTTTTTTCTCGAGATAAGGAAAAATGAAAAGGAAAAAAGGAGGGCAGGCAAGGGAACGGTATAGTAAGAAAGGGAAGGAAAATTATTGCGTAACCAATTTGCGTTGTGTTAGCCGACATAAAAATACGAGCGAACACACTGTATGAGAACATCTCACGAGCCATACATTCCTCTTAAACTCAATACATGGTGCTGATGGGGGATTTTAACGCAAAAATAGGCAAAAGAAAAGACGATGAGCTGAGATTAGGCAATTTTGGAGTAGGGCAACGGAAACCAAGGGGGCAAAAGCTTGCTGGCTTCATGGAGAATGAAGGACTCTTCCGGATGAATTCTTTTTTTAAACAGCAGCCCCACAGAAAACGGACCTGGATCAGACCCGATGGGTCCGTAAAAAACGAGATTGCTTTATCATGACGACCAAACACCAAATATTTAATAATGTTTCTGTGATCACAAGGGTTAAATCAAGCTGTGATCACTGACTTGTAAGAGGCACATTAAATCTAAACAACAGGTTGGAAAGGTCTCGTCTGGTCAAGTTCACGCTACGTCCGTCTCGTGCCAATATTCTCAATGCCGAAAGTTTTCAGCTCGAGCTTAATGAGCGCTTCTAATACCTAGACACTTGCAGCACTGTGGACGAAATTTACGCTCAGCTCGTGGAAACTGTCCATACTGTGGGTACTATGTTCTATAAGGCGCACCGCAAGCATAGAATCCAAAAACTTTCTGATCACACTCTGAAAATTATGGAAACAAGACGGAAGATGCGGTTTCAGTCTTTTTCCGACGTGTTAGGCTACAGGCAGTTGAATAGACAGATCTCCAAGTGTATGAAGCCTTCCGGGACAACTCCGAAAATATCCCTGAAGTCAGTCTGAGCGAGATACGAATGGCTCTTGAAAAAATCAAGGACGGCAAAGCACCTGGTGAGGCCGGAAAACCCGCTTTCTTTAATTTCATCCTAGAGGATGGTATTACCCCAAAAGGGCGAAGCAGAAGTTTGGTTGTGCTGTTTTTCGAGAAAGGTGATAAAAGCCTCTTGAAGAACTACTGACCGATTTCCCCTTCTGAGCCGCGCTTATGTCCCTGTGCTCTAGTGTTATCTTAAATCGTCTCGTTTTTGCTGCTGGATGCTGATTCTAAAGCTGGATTTCGATAAGGCTTTAGTATTGCGCGGCAGATTATACAGAAGACCGAAGAGAATAATCTGCCCTTAAGCTCGACATTTGAGGATTTTGAGAAAGCATTTTGTCGAAATTTAGGCTATGCTGCAGGCCCTTCAGAGTTGCCAAGTTGACAGTCGGTATATCAAGGTGTTAAAGTGTTTTTACAGTAAAGCCACGATGTCCGTCTGAGTACAATCCAGTAGTACTAAGCCTATCCAATTGCAGAAGGGTATAAGACAGAGTGATGTTATATCCCCGAAACTCTTCACCACTGCATCGGAAGATGTCTTCAAACTTATGAATTCGAAAGGACGAAGCTTATTAACAATAGCGAGTGCATTACCCACCTTAGAATTGCCGACGATATAATCATCATGGCAGAGCCGCTGGACCTAAATGCTATGCTCAATGACCTAAACAGTGTCTCTCAACTCGTGGGCCTTAGGATGAACACGGACAAGACGAAAGTCATGTCTGACGGCCATGTAATGCCTACGCCGGTGATTGTTGGGAGTGCTGTACTCGAAGTTGTTGACAAATGTATTTACCTGTGACAAGTTGTCCTTTTAGGTAAGTCCAACTTCGACGCAGAAGTCAATCGACGAATCTAGCTTAGCTGAGCTGCGTTCGGAAAGCTACGACATATCCTCTCATCCAATATCCCTCAATGCCTGAAGACTAAGACTTTTGACCAATGTAAGTTGCCAGTGATGACCTATAGCACTGAGACATAGTCCTTCACTGCCGGCCGTATGAGGAAGCTCCAAGTCGCTCAGCGAGCCATGGAGCGGCCTTTGCTCGGTATCTCTCAGCGTGATAAAGTGCGCAACGTAGCCGTCCGCAAAGGAACCACGGTAACCGACATAGCCTGCAAAATTAGCAAGCTGAAGCGGCAATAAGCCGGCAACTTAGCTCGTAGAACAGACAACCGTTGGGTAAAAACGGTTTTCGAGTGGCAGCCTCGTACTGGCCATCGCAGTGTCGGACGACCCCCCACCAGATGGAGTGACAACCTGTGCAAATGTGCAGGAGGTCGGTGCATATAGGTGGCAAAAGATCGTACCTCTTGGCGACTTATGAGGATGGCATATGCTCAACAGTGGACTCCGACAAGCTGAAATAACGACGACGACGACGACTATTTTCAAAAAAAATATACATGACATTTTAATTAAATAAAATTCTTAAAAGATAGTAGAGATTTAAAATGCGATGGTAAAATTCCGTGGTAATTTTATGCATAGGGCACGTTGTCACCGTCTTATATTGTGCAAAATTGTTATTTACTGTTGGAAGTTGGTCATATTTATTTGAAAAATATTTATTTCCTAATCTTAAGAACAGATACGCTCTACTCTTAAATTTTTTTGTTATATGTATTTTCTTTTTGTTTCCTTATTTTTTAAGTTTTTACACGAGAAAAATTAATAAAGTATGTAAAGTAAGAACGCCTACTTACTTTGACGTGCCATATCTTATCACAACCTAGCTAAAATTTTAAAAGTTAAATCTTTTGCACAGTAAAGGAATTTAGGATAAGTGAACCTATTTATCTTAAAAATCAACTACTGAGCCGTTATTTTAAAATGTGCCTTAATAAACACAATCTTCCCTATTTCTCTAGGGTCTCCTTAGACGATAAATTTCTGAAATCTTAATTGAATTCAGGGAAGGGCATTGCGATTTTTTTTCGAATTTATTGCGATTCCCGAGGTTGATAAGGGACAGGTTAGATGAAATGCGGATTAAAACTTAGTTAAGTTTTTACGGTAAGATCAGAAGAAATAGCTTTAAATTTTATGAGTTTAATTTCGCATCTATTTTGTATATCATTCTGATTCTACCCTTTTTACTATATTTCATGCTGCTTGGAAGTAATGAATATTTAAATATCACAAATATGGTAGTAGGTTCCCTTTTTACAGGGGACCGTCTGGGTGGGTACTACCGTGGTGCCTATTTGTACCGCAAAGCAGTAGTATGATAACACTATTGTGTTCCAGTTTGAAGGGCACCGTAGGCAGCGTATATACTGGTTAAATGAGACTTAACATCCATGTCTCACGGTAGGTAGTGCGTTGGTGATACCTGTATTGCCAACGTGTTGAGGCGTCAGTGACCACTTTCCATCAGGTGGCCCCGACTGCTTGTCTTCCTGCGTATTCAATAAAAAAGGACCTTTACTTGCAACTGAATAAAATCAATTAACCTTGTACTTTGGTAAAATCGGCACCTAAATTTTATTTGTCTCTGTGAATATATACGTCTTTTTACATGCCCATCCGACGCATGGATCATCCTTCTTTCAGGCAATTGGGTGATCAGCCCAAATTGAGCCCTAACCAACTAGGAAACAACAATGAAAGTTTGTTGATTCCCCGCATGATTCGAACTCACAACCTCCAGTTTCTAAAGCACACGTCCTTACGGAAGAACTTTCGAATCCCCTACATATTTTACAAATTCAGTCCCAAAAATTATGCCTTAATGGCTTTAATTTCAAATATGAACATTAAACGTATTTTTTTAGTAAAATTATCTTCCGAGGCATTTTAAAAAAAACATATGCTATAAATATCAGATACTTAAAATGCAGTGGCTGATATCGTCATTTAACAGATTTATATGTATAAGTTCTGACGATGATATGTATAAGTTTCCGCGCAACGAGTTGTCAAATTTTCCCTTCTTGATACCTTTTACTTGGGATCACAATATGTTCGCAGTCTTTGGGCCACCAAAGTACACCATCACAGGCCCACGACCCACTCCACCAAACTACGGACTACCGCCCTTTGTCTTGGCCCCCATACTAACACAACAGATTCTTCTGAATACAAGCTCTGCATAATTACCTCTCCTAATCTACAACGCAGTCACGACAAAGGCCCCATAGCTTCCCACCGCAACTGCTGGGCGGTATCGATGAATCGCAGAATATAGCCACCTTCGAAATGCCAACATTCCTTTGCCTTCATGCGTTTACTAAGTCTACGATGAACGGGAAGGGTAGCAAGCGTACCACTTTCAACTCAATCTACCATCAGACTGGTCAGGTTCCTCTGAGATTCCTTGCGACTACGTGTACGGAACCAAGGTTAAAAACTGGCCTAAAAAACAGAAATAAGAATCTATCGGAAGGATAGAACGAACTTTATCCGAGGTTAGAATTAAAACGGTTAAACGTTAAAATCAAAAAATCTTGCAACTTCAAACAAATCGCAACCAAAATACTCTACAAAGTTTGGTTATTTAGTGAAAGTTTATGCTCTAGCATAAAATGATCACTCAAGGCTCGATATACTTCATACTACTTATCTGCGTTACTTCGATGTATTTAGAAACGGACGTAATAAACTACTTAATTTAAAAAATATATGTTAGAACGACCTAAAAACAAAAATATGTTCTATCTTCTCTTATAAACTTTAGTAATCTGTTGCTCTATTAAATAGTTCGCTGATAAAATGTAAATAATGGAAATATGTAGAATTAGGTAGTCTAGAATGATATTCTCTCAAACGAAATATGTGCTTAAATGTACTACATGTAAATTTAGATAAATAAATACCGAAAGCAAGAATTTGTGAACTCTACTCGAAGGCAAAGTTGGAAACATTTTCTGTCGTCGAAGAATTTGGCTTAATTAGAGTGGTTTTAAAGGTAAAAGCGCTTTAAAAACTCTAGCGTTATAAAAAAAAATAGATAATGGCACCCAAACCTTCATTAGACCTAATGGTGTGCCCGAGTGAGTTTTTTATACCTGATTCACACTTTTACTCAGCTTTCTGAAATTTATAATATATGTATAACCAAGCAGAAGTTTTTTTAAAGAAAAAAAAATATACATTTTTGTAATTTAGTAATAATTGTCTTGTAAATAACAATTATTTTAATAAACAGGATTAAAATCTATACAGTAAACTAAGACCGTCTGAATGTTCAAACAAATAAATTTACTTTTTTGATTAGTTTTTACTTCTCTTCAAATGAATATATAATATTTTTAAATGATTAAACCAATGACACGACCAGAACGGTCACCTTATGGTGATAAAACAATAAAACCCTAACATACGTATTTTTTCTTTGAACAGGTGTATTCGTTTCAACGTCTTACTTCATCAATTTATTTTGTATTTTGTAAGGGTAGGTCCTATACCCTTACTGTAACACCATTAAGTATAATTACTTATTCTTATTAAGAAACACTGCTTGAGTGACTTCGATGTTGCCATTAACGTAAACGAGGTAAGTATTTTCTCCATAAAGCTTAGTGAAACCTTCTTAGTTGTTAAACTAGTTTGCCCTAAGGAAACTGCTTAACTGGATTACTGTTCGACGCTGGGTAATCGCGTATATATGTGGGTAATGAGTAGTCATTTCAGTCAAAGTTCAAATGCAAAATTATACTTTTATGATTCAGAAGAAACATTTTCATGGTTTTGATAAAGTTGAAGTTTCTAGGCTTTTATTTGCGCCCTCCCTTTTTCCTCATACAGCAAGCACTTCCCTTATGGAAGTACCTCCTATGAATTACTTGAAATTTTTTCGTTTAGGAAATGAATCAGCTATAGTGAGACGATCTAATTAATCTAACAGATCATTACACAGAATAGTAAAAATAAGGACATTCTAATATGACTCCAACTGATATAGCTCGTATTGTATATAAATTATATTGCACTACATTATATTACATTCCTTTATATCATCTTATATTATATTGCATGTCCCATTGTATTTACATATTTATTGCAGGTTATTTTTAATGTGGATACGTGCTCCATATAAGTCCGAGTACCGTAAAATGTCCTTAAACACTCATATATTAACTTTCCAATTATTAAATATAGATAATAATCTAATTTATTGATTAATAAAATTGCAGATTAAATCTTTCTACTAATTTTAATACTTTTTTCAAGTAAGTAGAAACACCTATTACATACAAGAAAAATGAGTCTTAAATTTATTTACATAATAGCAGATAAGTTTATAAAAAGTTTATAACTACATAATGGAACAAAACCCGTTCCACACTCTTACAGTGTCACGCATTATAGCGTGTCAAAGAGAGATTTTAGTGTCATTTTAATTATTGACATGCATTTCTGCTATCAAATGGTTTTATTCTTTAATGTATATACAAAGACGATAAGAATATGAAAAAAAAGTCAATAAATATCATTCTTGAACCGTTTTTATTCTTTGAAATGTATTAGGTTACAGCAGCTGTGTATGATTATTAAAGAAATATTGTATTTGTTGAAAACAGTTCACATCAAAATAAAGACAAGTTTGTTAACTTTATTGAGCTACACTGACCAGTGCCTATTAACTTACTGACCACTGATCATTATAGCTTAGAAAAGTAAAAGAGACCTGGTTTATAAATAAGTTTTATTAAACAGACAATATACAGCCAAATTTTTTTTATCCTTGGAGTTATGCTTCCAGACTCATGTCTTTAGTAAGCTTCATCATACACAGAGTTGCGAAGCTCCTTCCATCGAACTAGTGGCTCCACATTTTTGCTAAAATGACGCCACACGTACAGAATTACGTGGGTTAGGCGTAGTTTATGTCTCTAAGGACGCGACGATCGGTTTACGGACCGGGACGCCGTACGGTCTGGCTGACTGATAATCGATTGCTGGGGCGGTGTGAGACCGCCCTGGACGCTGGTGTATCTAGTATCGCGGTAACGCAGTGTCGCATGCTCGAGCGAGGGCGAACACAGGTGAGTGTTGTTATCCCTACTCGTGTGGTGAGAGGTCTGATGTCGGGACCCCGTTGGGTCGAAGTCTCACGACCTTTCTCGCCAGGTCAAGGAGAACGTTTCGCGGTCTACGCTTTGACTAGACGCGTTTGGATCGGCCGTATACGTTGCTGCTTACCAGCAAAGGGTTACTGTGGTCGACTACTTTATCTATGTGTTTGCTAGTTACCTTTACAGGTGCTACAGGGTTCGGCATTACGTGTCGCTGTGTAAATCTACGTTTTGTTGGTACCACTGCGCCCCAGTGGCGCGGCGGATGAATTTGTTTGCCTAATTTTAAATTTCTTCTTCTCATTCGTTCACCAATAGCATCAGAGCCAATATTAAATATACTCATATGAAATTAACTTTTTTTTACTTTAAGAACATAACGTTATTATCAGAATTAAAAGACTAAGATTTTAGATATATGAACATGAAGTTTAATTATTCAGGTGGATCTCTTTTTTACGGTTGATAAACCGTTTATTATTAATAGACTGCATTATTTTGTACAACCCATGTAAAGAGTGACGCAAATTGAATATGCAAAAGGGTTCCTAAACAAATCGGAAAAAGTACGACATTGTTTAACCAGACTACACATCGGAAAACAAATTATTAGAATTGTTCATGGCTTCTGCATATTGTAAGTAGTATAATTTGGGTCAAGTATAATAATTGCCGAAAGATTTTGTTTGCATTCAAGGTTTGTTTTTTTTCTTTGTGTTTAATATGAGCTTATTTTGATAAGCTATAAATAAGCAAGTGATCTTAAATTTTAAAGTCAATTGGAGAAGTAGTTTTGCGACATGAAATTTTCTAAAATGAGAAATTCCCGGTTCTTTTAGCGGAGTGGGGGGGGGGGTTTAGCTATAAATTAATTCAACTGAAAGGATTAAGTAAACTTTTTGGTGTTTTTCCATATCTAACAACCTTAAGAAATTATAAACTTTATAATATAACTTTTATAAGAACATTGAAACTATGAAAACCGAAAAATATTTGACATTATCCTCACCTCGAATCCTTCAATGGTTTCCTCTCATGGCCAATTTCCTGTACCAGGCTTTTCCCACCACGACCAAATATACTTATCATACAACCTAAAACCTCCTAAAACCAAACCCAAAGTTCTTTACTTGCGATCTTTTACAAGAATTGACGTTGAGGAGCTGCTGAAGGATGCTGCTAATATTGATTGGCAATCATTGTTGGGAGCCGATTCTCTAGATGATAAGGTAGTGATATTTAACACATCAATCCACAAATTGTTTGACACTCACGCACCTGTCAAACAAGTGAAGGTGAGGCGTCCACCAGTTCCATGGATGACTGATGGCATCCGATTGGCTATGAGGGTTAGGGACCGCGGGCTCATAAAATTTAAAAAACATTGCACGGAGGCAATATTGGGCCAAGTACAAAGCCGTCAGAAATCGGTGTAATCAGATGATACGCAACGCCAAACGCCGTCATATTCTCGATAATATTTCTTCTTCATCCGGCAATATTTGAAAGTTCTTATGGACTTAGGGCATCGGAAAATTACGAATTTAAATTATCCCGCCTCAATTGCTGTAGATGATCGAAATAAATATTTTCTCTTCACTTTTCAGATTAATCATCAGACCATATGTTTGAAACAATATCTGAGATTGAAGTGTTGACGCGCCCCTTTGGGCTAATGTATTCTGTTTTTCTTCGGTTCCTTCTGCGTAAATCAAAACGGCTATCCTTGCTATCAATTATACCGCCGTAGGTCCCAGCAAAATAGGTCAAAGAATGATAGTTCCTTTTCTTGACTACCTGCTCCCTGCAATCACACACATCATTAACTTCTCCTTTGTATGTAGATCTTTCCCCTCCTCATGGCGTTAAGCTTTTGTACGACCTCTTTCAAATTGTTCCAATCTGCAACTTCTGGATCAATACCGACCTATCTCTATCCTTCCTTTTCTTTCTAAAATTCTCAAATCATGTGTTTAAATAATTTTCTCTTTTTAAGTTATATGCTTAAAAACAATTTACTAAATCATTATCAATCAGGCTTTACACTTGGCCATAGTACAACAAAGCAACAAGCCTAGCGATATGGGTGTATGCTTTAGAAATCGGAGGTCCTGGGTTCGAATCCCGCGGGGACTCAGCAAATTTTCATTGTTGTTTCCTAGTTGGTTAGGGCAATTTGGGTCGATCATCCATATTTTATAGTTATTTTATAGTTTCTGAAGAAAGCTTGGACTGGGTCTCGTCATATCTTTAGGGGCGCTAGTATTTGATGAATCTTTATCTAGTTGGCTTGATATTCATTCTGGCGTCCCACAATGTGGTATTCTCTCTCCACTATTATTTTAGCTTTTAATTAATCTCATTACTAACAATATTCAGTGTGCGTTTGATCTGTATGCTGATAACTTGTCAACGAATTGATGCCTAAACTAGAAAAGATAAACACCAGGAAGCTTTTGAAAAGGTTAACTACGATTTAGGGTCTATTAAACGCTGGTCTGATAGGTTTGGGTTAGCCGTTTATCCAGGAAAATTTCAAGCCATTGTGGTTGGCAGTGCACGAATTTTGACGAAACTCGACGTGGCACGATGCACGACGCGCAAATTATCTTCGACGACTCTCGTATTCGTATCAGCCAGAGTATTAAAAACCTGGGTTTACCCCATCCTACATTTCGTTGCACTTTCTGTATCTCTGTGAAATCAGTAACAAAAATCTACGTCCAATGCATATTCAGTCTCCTCTTCACCGTTCTGACTTCACGCATTTTTAATTGAAATCCAATCGGTTCACTTGTGGAATGAGCTACCTTCCAGAATCAGGACGGCTAAAACTCGAGTTCAAACAAAAAGTTTCAGAATACCTGCTCAAACAGAAGTAGGCAGAAGCTTATCAATGGTTTGTATCTGCACATGCCTTTTATGTATATTATTTTATTTTGTTTATATATATTATTATCGTTTATATATTATTATATTTATTTTGTTTATGAGTATATGAGTATATATGTATGTTCTTGTGTATGAATGTATATCTGTACAGAAGAAAATACACTATTCTTTTAATTTTTTTTTTTCAACAGTGTTTTGTATTACCTCTTTTGTCTGTACCTTTTTACTTTTAATTTTTAAGCCTACCACTTATTCTCTAAATTATTCAAAGGTTGACTGGGTGACAATGCCACTGGCATTAAGATTTTTTTTAAGGGTACAGACAGAGGCGGTTTGTACCCTTACTGTATGCATATAGTGTAAATAATTAAAATGAAATAGATAGTAGGCCCGTTTATGCTAATATATGTTAACTACAGTTTTGATCAATATAGCTTTATAGTTTTATCATCATACTGAATTACATGTAGATTTCAAGTCAATTATTTAAGAAGCTTTGTAAAAAGATCACAATAATTTTGTAATACGGTCATAAGTAAAAAGACTACACTTTAATTTATTTGCAAAAAATATTAATGTATAGAATATGAAATTAAAATAAATAATAGAAAAAAATAAAGTTTCATTATTCCATCAACTAAACTGTGCAGAATAAGTCAATCTTTTCCAGTAAACTTTTAGAATTAAACTAGTAGTAAATTAAAATAGTTGTAAAGGACCGTTCTTTTGTTCTTTTAATATAATTTTTTTTTATAAATGATAAGACAACGTTGTTATGGAGTGCTCGCTCCAAGTGAAAATTTAAAATACATATCATAGAACGGTTTTTATATTGTTTAGCACATTTCAATATGATAATTCTGTAAAGACATCAATTAGTAATCTCCTACGCTTCGCTCATAAAAACGAGTTAAAATGGACATTAAAATAAACGTCACCAATTATTGCAGTTTCGACGTTTAGTCAATTAATTAAGTATTTTGCACAAGTATTATAGTTGCTTTAATAATAATTTTTAATAATATAATTCTCAGATCAAATAATTTTTAATTTACCTAAATGATGAAAAATAATACAACCTTAAATTAAGATAACAAATATATTTTTGATGTACCATTTCTTGAACCGTAGATAAAAAAGGTTCTACAGTGATGTACATACATATATACCTTCAGATAACCGGTAGAATATAAACAGTAGTGTGTCTTGATTTAAAAGTTAACTTGGATTTAATAGCTACAGAACCTTATGTGTAACGGATGAATGATTAATAACGACGTCGAGTTGAGTGTTAAATATTTTTTTATGATCAACGCGTAATATCTCAAAATATGTTGCTACTTTTGAAATACAATAACGGCTAATGTCTTATAAAGAACTTCATTTGCACAAAATTCACAGTTGACTTTATAAAACCCGACAAAAAACAACTTCTACTTTATACAACAATTTGTACTTTCCTAAATGAATTAGTTACAGAGCGTTCTCTACGAACTTTGGACGTGCGTAAGCTTAAAAGGCCCTATCTGGAATTCTTCAAACAAAATTCTCGCTTATTTTAAGAAAAGTAATATTGAAGAACGTTTTAATGAGATTCTTTATGTACTTAGACAATTTGAAGCAAAATTGACAAAAATTTTAATGCCCATTAATATGAAGTGAAAGTATCTTATATTTTACAGTGTTTTTAAAGAAAAAGGGAAGGATTTTGTTACCGTGTCATTTAATTATAATTTCTTTCTGCAAATATTTTAACATAGTGTACAATTTTAACTAAAATTAGGATTTTAGGGTAAATGTTTAACATAAGAATAAAATTACATCGTACAATTAGATGCACTTAATATATTGATTATATGATATATAATCGTTTTATAACATTTTATCCTATAATCAAATATTTTATCTTAAGATAAAACTTAGTATTCCTGAATAAGGTCCGATTGATTCAATGATATATTGTCCCATTTAAGATGATTAAGATCCTTGCTTTATCAGCGATTGATGAAAAGTTTCCCTGTTTCAGTTAAAAGAAAAATTTTGTTATTATGTGACCTGCTAACAATAGCATTTCCATTTATATTAGATCTATATATATTAAGTTTATATCAAGCACTCCAATAATAATAATAATAATAATGTTTCACATCATCAATCTAGTCCCAAACTTAGCAAACCTTGTACTATGGACACCAGATAACTGAAAAATACATAAATCTACTTTCCTTTTGTAAATAAATACATGTTATATAGATACAAACTCCCAGATACGAGAAAAACACTACATTCATCACACAACTTTTATTGGAATGGAACCAACCCCTGCGCACCAGTCAAGGTCGATTACTGCGCCAAGCGAATCGTCAATACTGCGAATGTTTTTATTTCATAAAAACATTCGCAGTATTGACGATTCGTTGTTCGGATGTAAGATTTTTTTTTAAATTGGAAATATATTACCTTTTACCTATTTTAGATAACGTTTTTAATATATTTGCATAGTTGCATAGCCATTGCGTACCTTAATTTCTTGTTTCTAACTATTTATTTAGGTAATAATATTAAACGGAGGCTCAAACCGGCTTCATAAATCAAAATTGAACTATTATAACCAACTGATACGACCTAATTTGAATTGCTATCACTATTACGCGAGGTGAATGCAAAATTTATTGAATCTCCGGTCCTGCATATTAGCAAGATGAATTGTGGGCAATTATACATAATAACTTTGCTCAATTTGTGAAAGACCTTGACAATTTGTAATTTTATGATTTAGTATTCTAGATTCTTTTTCAAAAGACAAAATATACTTGCTTCTAATTCGAGTACCTGTTTTGTGAATGTTAGCCCGTAATAAGCTGTGAAAGTGGATGACTTGTTTCGTCCGTTCACTAAGGCGCTGACGTATCACTTTATCCAATAAAACGCCCTATAGAATTAAATAATAGCTTGTGGAAAATTGGACAGAAGCGAATCAAAGGCCGCTTAGTCTGAATCGAAATCATCTGCCGGATTGCCTATGCTCTCAAATAAATCATTCGAAACGAAGCGGGCTTTTGATTGTAGCCAGTGACAGAGCGGTTACGATTTAGATCTTAAAAAGACAGACGACAAACCTATTTATTAAGTATTGTGTGAAACTTATAATCTTGATATATATCCTAAGTGCTCGGATGAAGTGCCTTTCTGTATTATGTTATTTATATGTCTAATGTTAAGATTATGCGTCAACGAACAGAGGCTCCAGCAGCGGTCCTGACCGCACGTGTCGCCGCAAGTCTCAAGCTCGCTTCGCAGAAGTCATCGTCCGCCGCCGTGAAACCGTCCGCTGCGCCATCTGCGTTTTATATGCACCCGCTCATAGAGTTTTTGTCGCACCGCTGACGTAATCGCGGTGGAATTTATTGGCTATTCAAGCGGTCGGTTGTACGCAGCGTGTTTTGCAACTCGCTTGCATAACACAATTGTGTTAAGAGCCGCTTGTAGCAAAACGCATAATCCTGTTTCTAGGGTTATTTAATTTGTTTTGGCCGAACAAGTCGTTTTAACGACTCTACTAGGCCCATCGAACGTTTTAATATTCTGTTTCGTGTTTCAGAAGCAATCGAGACACCTCCCTGCCGAGCTGGCAGGGCGGTGAAAACTACGCCCGGCAACCGCCGGCGCACCGATTGCGTCAGACGACGCCGCAGATGTCTCGCCGAAGCTAGACACAACCGACAAGATGGTCGACTGAGCCTCGACCCGCTTCGGTATTGATACCGGAGCGATAAGGAGAAAATCGGTCGCAAACTCTACATGAAGTGACGACGCTGCATCAGATTATCATCTGAAAACCTCCTCCGAACCCGAAACTCTACTCCCGCATCCACGCCTGACGTCCTGTCCATTCCCAGCGGATGATAGTGACGACAATTATGTCGACATTAGCATCCACTGGAATCGGACATGGAGGTCGAGGCTTCCCAACGCTCTATTTCCCAACCAGACGACGGCTTCAAAACCGTCAAGTCAAGAGGAAGCGCAAGGCGCACCCCATCACCTGCACCCACCCATCCCGTCAAGGCTGCAAAGCCTGACATCCCCACCACCTGCCCCTCAGCAGGTTCCCAACCATCCATCCATCCTGCGATCCCAGGCGCCCCAGGCACTCGCCCCTGCCCAGCTGTCCCAGCCTTCCCAGGTACTGGCTACCTGTAGGGAAACGTCCACCCCTGATCTACCTCCGCGAGAAGGAGAAATGGGTCGATATTCGATCGGCCCTATCAATAGATATAAATTTGATGCTCTGATAGCAATCAGGGATCAAATTACAACTGAGACCCAGATGATTTTAGGAAGGTGACCTCTTCTCCGAAAAGGAACACCAACACAACACTGCGCTCCCGGACGAGCGCGTACTTAGGACAGTGGTCAAAGGGCCTAAGGAGATCCGAGCGCGAGATAACTTCCGCGATAAAAGAATTAAATATTCCAGTCCTAGGGGTACAACGAATGTACCAACCACGCACCAAACGCCCTTATGGTATGGGTTAGTCACACTCGAGCGCTCTAAGGAAGGAAAGCGCATCTACGACGTCGAGCAGCTGTGGATTGGTGTCTCACTTTGAGGGCCTCACTAACGGTTTGCCAGGGCAGTGTCACAACTGCCAAGATTTGGTCACGCTGCGTGGAACTGTTTCGCACGCCCCGTTGCGTTAAATGCCCGGGGACCATGGTACCGCATCCTGTCCCAGACCCAAGGACAAAGAAGTCCTCGCCACCTACGAACCTCCCGCGTGCGTTAACTGCCGCGCTCCGGCCACACGGCTAACTACCTCGGCTGCCCTATAGGCCAAAACGCAGAGTTCCTGCGATCCCAAGGAAGCCTCTTCAGGAGACCACCAATCCCATCCAACACCACCGCATTCTCACCCTCCGTCCTCAAACGCTTGGCAGTTCCGGCCCGCGTGGAACAGCCAGCGCCGAGCCGACTCGAGCGCACAGCGGCCCTCAGTGCCTTCAAAGAGCCAGGATGCTAGCCATAGTAATGCAGCACTGGCAACAACGCCGCGTCCTTCCTTAAATCGCTAGATTTGTTTAATTTAGATGAATTTAATCAGGCAGCAGATGAGTTCGCGCGCTGCCGGCGACGCGATGGTTAGGTTTTCCTCTTGTTAAATACAAGAATTTAATTACTGCCCTTAAGGCTTAGGTAGGACACCCTAGCAGTAGCCAGACACACCCTACACTTAGAGTGTAGGACATACACACACACCATGACATCGGCCCCACTGGTGAGGTCGATAATTACACACCCTTTGCTATAGTGACACTGTAGCTTAACACCATTATTAGATAGGAGTTGCTGAGTTTGCGCCACTTCTTCCCAGCGCCAACGCTTTAAGAAGTGGTAGTAACAATTTAGATAGAGCCTTCTAGCTATTAAATGATCATTGCAAAGCGTCTGAATCGAGCTGAGGCGTCGGCCCACCTGGGCAGCCCTCTGATTCAGCATGCTAACGGGAACCATAAGAGGACAACCAAGCCTAGGCTCCTCTGGGGCCCTTGGTGAAGTTAGTCACTTACGGGGAGATGCGCTCAGGTCAACGGGCCCCTGAACCCGGTTATGTTCTAATAGGTTTCTTCCTCAGAGAATGAGATCCATCAAAAACAAAACAAAAAAAGATTATGCGAGTTGTGTTGCCTTTGAATGTCAGATTTGTTATTTTAGGCACTGATTTATATTTCAGTATTTTGGATAACATACATTATTTCATATAATTAAGAAATGTTTCGCATTTATTTCGATCACATACATTTTTGAATATAATGAAGAAATGCTTCTGTTTATTTCTGTATAAAGATTAAATAAATAAACATATGATGCTATACAGAAGTAGGTAGTAATTTCATAAAAATTAAAAATATACTTAAAAAAATTCTATAATTTAAGCATTTGCAATTAAGTTTGTTTTGGGCTTTTTGTACTGTTTTAGACCTACAATTAAAATACACAAAATACAAGTTTTGTTCAAATATTATGTAAGAATATTAACTATTTATGATTACACGTCATATTTTAAATAAAAATTTGCAAAGTCTTACCGTATGTTGTAAATTCGCCTTTATCAACTTACTTTTCAGAAACAGGGTATATTCAATCCGTATTTATACACAACAAGGGACGCATCTTAAGTTAACAAAGGTCGAAAGGAAGTGGGGTTGTAGTTATTTCGATTAGACTTCTCGTTGATGGGGATATGAGCTTCAAGACTTCAAAAAATAAAAGGCTTTCGTTAAATAGGAAAGTATGAGTCAAACATAACTGCCTCCGTAGCCTAGTGGTATTGGCGTTTGATTTAGAAACCGGAGGTTGTGGGTTCGAATCCTGCAGGACTCAACAAATTTTCGTTGTTGTTTCCTAGTTGGTTAGGACAGTTTGGGCCGATCACCCAATTGTCTGAAAAGTAAGATGATCCATGCGTCGGAAGGGCATGTAAAAGGCGGTCCATCCACCAACCCGCATTGGACCAGCGTGGTGGGATATGGTCCAAAACCCTAATGGATAGGGTGTATTAGGGAGGCCTATGTCCAGCAGTGGACTATTAAAGGCTGATGATGATGATGATGATGATGAGTCAAACATACAATCTTCGCACAAATAAAACAGTGCGCAAGTATTTTGTCAAATATTGGTATGTATTTGAAAATATATAAAAATAAGCTGGATAAAAGTTAAAAGCTATTTATATATAATTGTTTATAAATAATATGAATCTGAAATGATCAATCTTTGAAACATCTAATCTATAAACTATATCAGTATCATCATATTAATAAAACATCCGTATGAGTTTGTAAAAAAGTAATGAAAATTAAAGTAATATTCTTAATTAAATTCTACTGATCGATTTAAATCAATTTTCCAGTAGCACAGTTAAGAAGTCATAAACCCACTCCTGCATTGCAAGAGAGTGCAGCTCCTCCCTGCGCCCTTTAATCTCCACTAGAGCTGGCTTGTGGCTCTGAGAACACGCCCTCTTAAGCTCATAATGCAGCGACATAAGAATCTTAGCTTCTAAGTCCAAGGGCAAAAGGCACACCTAGCCGGAGATGGTCCGATAGCCCTTTTGGTAGGTCCATTTACACTGGAAACAATCTGCCAAGAGTTACCGCACTCGAGGTGAAAGGCGTCAAAATGGACGCTAATGTTCCATCTATGGTTTAGGACTTTTTTTTACCGTGGGGAACTCTCGTCCTCGCGGGGGCAAAGAAGGGTTATGTCGGAATCGTACCGACTAAAACCACCACATTGTCCTGCCTGGCGGCTTAGAGATGTGGTCAAAGGAACGATTTAGTAGCCTTCTGCGACCCCACCAGCGCTGGCCACCAAAGTAAAATTCTAAAGCATGTATTGTAATGCCAGTTTTTGGAGTCATAAGCTAATAAAGTTACGGAGGTAGATGATTCGGGGCGGAGCGTACGTCACCGACATCGTGAAAACTGTTATTTTTCCGTACTTGATATTAAAACTGTCATATTTTTCAAAATTTAACCCATTTCTATACTCGTTCTGTAACAATAATCTATATGCTAACACATTTAGCTTGCTCGATTTTAATTAAATCAGATTAATGCGACAAGAAATCTCCGCCGCTAAAAGTTAACCGCTGTAATATCTTATGGAAGTATTAAAAAGCTTGCCCAGTTTTGGATGATTTCATAATTAGTGTTGCAAAACTGGCAACTGCGTTTGATTAAGGCTGAACGGCCTTTAAATCGCCACATCCAATATTCGCGTTGCAATTATCCATTTGTATTAAGAATTTTGGCGCACACAGTATCGATCAATTATACGGGCAATTCATTAAATTACCATAAGATAACTAAGCTTTGGAAACAAAATATAAAGATAATCTCTTCGTGTCTTTTTAGGTGATATCATAATGATGTTGACCAGTTAAATTTAGAAAATGTATTTGTCCTGCTAATGTTATGAATACGAAAGTTTTGACTAACGTTCGGATGTATGTCTGATACCCTTAGACGCAAAAATTACTCAATATATTTTTTAATTAGTATTAAAATATCTTATGGACATGTTTATCAATATAGTATTTATTATTCCTAATCATCATCAGCCTGGGTTTGTCCACTGCTGGACATAGGCCTCTCTAATGCAGTCTTATCCATTAGGGTGTTTTTGAGACTGTATCCAACCGCGCTAATCTAAAAAAGTGGTGGGTGGACCGACGTTTTACATGCCATTCCGACAAAATTTATAATTGTACAAAAAAGAAATATAATCTTTTGATTTACAAGTAAATAATGCAGAATCATCATAATCATAAATTAATATTAAAGGCTGGTACAGTAATAAATTAATATTAAAAATTGCATTAATTCTTTAAAAATGTCACAGATTAAAATTTTTCTAGTTGTCCACCGCCGTCTACACGTTGGAAATTTATGCTGCGAAGCAATATCATGAAAACGCTATTGTGTTTTGGTTTAAAGGGTACGATAGCAAAGATCTTAAAGCCACACAATTCGCTAAAGCTGTTACTTTAATTGAATAGAAATTGCGCCACAAGTTGGTAGGTGTGCCCTACACCTACCAACTTGTGGCGCAAACATTGGGACTATCATAGTCTGTGATACACCGAGTCGTCAAGAGGTACCGACAGACCGGACTGTATACGAGACTCGCAGGACAAGGATGGAAAAGGAAAACTGTGCCAAGAGTTCACCGGTTCATCGTTACCATTGTGGTTACAAAACGAACATAAATTTTTTCTAAGTTAAGAAGCAAGCTCCAAGAGGTTTGTGGAATTGCAATAAGCACAAAAAATGTAAGAAAAAGGTTGAAACAACCAGGTATCAATATCCACTTGCCTGCCACAGGCCCCTTCGTGGCATAAGGTATCGAGTAGCTCGAGTCAATTTTGCTCGCAATCACTACCACTGACATTGACATATTGAGAAAAACACAGTCATTACATTGATTTCTGTAAATATTTTTCTAAGTGATTCTTTGGGGTCTATGTTATAGACTGCTCGAATCGCTCTCTTTTGAATTATAAAAATAAATATTAATATCAGTCGCGTTTTCCTACAGTAGAATGCCATAAGACATTATACTGTGTAGATAATTAAAATATACTAAACGGGGTGTCTCAACATCGGTTGGTTGTCTAATTTTTTTGACTGCATAAGCCGCTGAGTGAAACCTACGAGATCTAGTGCTTATCCATCTACGGCCACATCACACCCAGCTTGAAGAACATTAGGAGTCATAAACCTTATACATTTAGTTTTATTTATGTTTAACATTAAATTATTTGCACTAAACCAGTATTTTACTTTTGAGAGGGTATTATTTACATCATCATTTTGCAAGTAACGCCGATTTAAATATTAAAGAAGTATCATCAGCAAATAATACAAGCTTTTATTGTTCTCAACCTGGTGTGGTAGCTCATTAATATAGACTAGGAGGAGAAAGGCCCCATAAATGATCACTGTGGGACCCCATACCCACCTGCGCCCCTGAGATCTCTTGCCGTTCACGTCAACTCTCGAGTCCGATAGCTCAAGTACGAAGTCAAAGGTTGAGTGCGCATTTTGATACTTAGTAGCTTAATTTCCTGACCAAAGTATCATGCTGACACAGTCAAATGCTTTGGTTAAGTCCTGAAGACACCTAAAGCATCATGTGTACCTTCCCATGCCTCTCAAATGTAGTCTTAACAAGATGGGCACCTCCATCGGTTATAGAACGACCCAGTGCAAAACCATACTGTTTGTTGTTAAGTATATTATGAGAATTAAAATGTATTAGCAATTGGTTAAAATTATTTTCTGAAAAATTTTACGAAGCGTTTTTTCTGAAAAATTTAACATTTCCAGTAGAAAAAATTGACAATTTCGTGTCCTTATTTTATCTGTTAATCTGTAAAAGACCCTCTTTTAAATTCGACCATTTTGAAATTGTAAAAACATAGTTAAACAAAGTAGTCCTAATTATAGATATCTTGGCAATTCTATTATTATTTTTGACTGTCATTCGGATATGTTATTTAAGGTTAAGGTTTTAAAGTTTAAATAAACAAAAACAATAAATATTTACCGAAAAATGGTTACAGGCTTAACAAATTTCTATATTTTCAAAACTGGACATAACTTTAAAACTACATGTGATATTTTTTAATAACATTTCTCATGATGTTTTCGATCAATACCGTCACTCCATTTTGGCTTGGCGTTCAGTTCTGGGACACCCTGTACATTTACCATATTATTAGTTTTTTCCTGACGAACTGACTCCGTAGCCTAGTAGTAAGGGCGTGTGCTTTAGAAACCGGAAGTAGTTAGTTCGAATCTTGCGCGGACTCAACAAATTTTCGTTGTTGTTTTCCAGTTGGTTAGGGCAATTTGGGTCAATCATCCAATTGACTGAAAAGTAAGATGATCATATGTCGGAAGGACATGTAAAAAATCGGCCCACAAACCAACCCGCATCGGACCAGGGAGATGGGATATGGTCCAAAAAGTCCTTAATGGAGCGGGCGTCCATTAGGGGTGGCCCATGTCCAGTAGACTAACATAGGCTGACGATGTATAGTTTTATTACCTGAATGCCAACGCGTTCCTAAATTTAGAGGTTTAATAAGGATTATTTCATACTGCATCCACTTATACTACCACGTTTTAACGTTCTTCTTAGCGCAAAAGCAAAGTTAGAAGGCACCATACTGAGGGAGCATGGTGTACGGGATAACTAAGCTTCTTTTTATTCGTGACCCTACCTAAGATACAATGGATAGGGAGGTTATGCCCTACAATCTCCTGAGCACATTCACAGAAACCGTCCTTGGCCCACTTCAAGCAGCCTTCATGGTGCTGAGGGTTGGCAAGGTTTCTCTTAGCTTATAGCAACTTACCTGACCTTAGAGTGCTAAGCCTCAGGCTTCCCCTAAATCAGACAGCAGATAATCGAGGCTCTCAACCACAAGTGGAGCCTCGTTAAATCTCTGATAAAAGCCCTATTTTGGCCGCTTCTTTTAATAGAAATTAACGATAGTACTGAACTTAACTATACTAAATATGTGAATAATGTCGATAACACAATATACTAACGTACATTTTTCCGTATGAGAGAAAATGAAACTATACACTACATTATTCAAATTTTATTTACCAAAAAGGTTTTAACAAAAACGTATATATATTTTACAATTCAAAAAAATATGTTTCCTCTTTAACAAGATCATCATCATCGTCATCATCAGCAGTTGATAGTCCACTGCTGGACATAGGCCTCCTATAATACACCCCTATCCATTAGAGGGTTTTTGGACCGTATCCCACCACGCAGGTCTAATGCGGGTTGGCGGGTGGACGTACTTTTTACATGCCCATCCGTCGATCATCTTAATTTTCAGACAATTGGGTGATCGGCCCAAATTGTCCTAACCCACTAGGAAGCAAAATCCACGACCTCCGGTTTCTAAAACAATCGCCTATTCCACTAGGCTACAGAGCCAGTTTAACAAAATAAAGCAAGATAAGTAATAAAAAAGAAAACTCATCAAATTTGTACAAATTGAAATATTGAAAGCAAAAAATTGTGACTCAGATCCCAATGAAGAAACCAGTGAAATTTAAACGCGTAATATAGGTTTGTTAATGTGATTGCGTCAATAAAAATCTTCAAAGACAGTAGTATTAAACGAAAAAGTCAATTTCCAAAAATACTGTTTTGCAAACGTTAGTGTGAAGTGATATATTTGCTTTTGAAATGCATTCTTGTTTTGCTTAATAAATTGGATGAATAAAATGTATGACTTGAATGAAAATTAATAGTGTGTTTATCTGTAAAAAAATCCTCAAGTGTCTCCACTTAGGACTTAATAATTGCTATATAATTAGAAAAAATATATATAAATGTTTAAAGCGTAAAAAATTGTGAACGTAATTTCCCATGAAAAAAAATAGCCTCCAGTAGCCTAGTGGTATGGGCGTGTGCTTTAGAAACTGGAGGTCGTGGGTTCCGAATCCTGCAGGGACGCAACAAATTTTCATTGTTGTTTCCTGTTGGTTAGGGCAATTTGGGCCGATCACCCATTGTCTGAAAAGTAAGATGATCCATGCGTCGGATGGGCATGTAAAAGTCGGTCCACCACCACCCGCATTGGACCAGCGTGGTGGGATCGGTTCAAACCCTAATGGATAGGGGATGTATTAGAGCCTATGTCCAGCAGTGGACTAACAAGGCTGATGATGTGTATTTGTTTCTATTTTATTACATGTTTATCATTAACAGCTCCTTAATTCAAATAAATCTTTAAAATTTAAAACCCTCTAGCGGTATTAAAGATAGGTTTTTGTACAATAGGAATGTTAACTCTTGCAACGTAAAACCACTTCCGTGGTTATTTCTGCCAAAAAAGGTAATCAAGAAGTATCTTATTTTCCCTTGTTACTTTAAAGGGAATTTTTCAATTTTGTCGTTACCAAGACAGCATTCCGGCACATGGTGTTTTAGAGGCATTTTATTAGATTATTTATTAAATTTATTTTATTTAAGAGAGTTCAAATAAGTTATGATTATTTTACAATCTAATACAATATCGATATTCGACTACACTGTTGTATGAAAAAGAAATGTTTAGAATTTTTTATGCGATTAAGTTTTAGGATAAACGCGTTACAATATGGCTTCCATCGCCCTCATTTTATTTTTTATCAACATTGTTTAAAAGAGATAAACTGAAGTTCGTGCAAAAGAAACCAAAACACAACACTTTTATGTCATAATATATAAGTAGGGCAATTTTCTTAAGAAGACCTTAAAGAGTAAGATTCTAGATATAAAAACTTATTTAAGAGATATTTTACAGGCTTGGTCATTACATGTAATGAGGGTTGTTTGTGAGGTCGTGACATCAATCTTAAAAGGAGTAACATTGAAAAAACTTTTTGTTTCATCATAAACACGAAAGTGCTTTATTTAAAACTTTGATTTTTAAAACTTCAACAAAATGTTTATTTTAAACGTACTAATCCGCAAAAAGCTTGACATACTCAGCAATTACAATTTTCTGGTATATTATACGTCAGTCAATATATAATTATAACAAAAGATATGAATAATGAATAAATAGGATACATTGAAATCTGACATGATTTGTTTATAACCATGTAAATAACTGACAAGAAGTTTCTCTGTGTACTGAATGTGCAAATCTAAAATGCAATTCACTTGTAATAGTTAACTTTTTTGACAATTAGTCGTTATAGAAATTTCAAAATAGCTACGTATAACTACAGGTAAACATTTGAATTTATGTAAACGACGTAACCCATAGCAATGTTATTTTTTTTTAGCAAGGATTTCATGATTCCAGACTCATGTCTTCGGTAAGCTTCATCTAACACAGAGTTCCGCAGAAAGGAACTGTCCTCATGATCTATGTGCAGATAGCAACGAAGTGGTAAGTAAAATAAAGTAAAAAACAATGTCATAAACATACATATGATTTGCATAATGATTTTCAAATTTATTTTAATTACGATTTCGTTTCAAAATCTCTTAAAATCAAATAATTTTATCTGTATGCCCATTTGACGTTAATATGATCAATTTCTTTTATTCATTTACTTTCACATTGCAACTGCTTGTATTTGCTTTTTAACTGCTTTTAACGAAAATAACATAATTTCACTATGATAACATTACTAAATATATAATATTTTTGTATCCGTTAGGTGGCACTGTGAATAAATGAAACCTCAAGTTAAAAAATCGGATATATTGGCATGCTTGTTTCTTTAAACATTCAAAAAAGACACTTTGGTCCTACAGCGAATGGGATAAGCCAAGAAAAGTATATTTGAATTCAGTGTTTACTATGCATGAGTTGCGCTTCGTAGAAAAGCTCTTCTGTTCTTCCTGTAGGTCAGAGTTTCAACTTTACAGGAAGGACATAAGCGTGATAGCATAAGAAATAGATGACTTGCATTAAAATTGTTTTTGAAGGTACGATTCTTATATTTTTTAAACGCTTGACAAAATATGATTGAATTGTATTTTTCGACGATTGGATTAAAAAGATGATTTTTTAATTCGAATATGGATTATATTTATAATCAGATGGTTTCTACTTTTACAAATCGCAAATTTTGTTTTTAATCTCTATTTGAAACATCATTTACATCCATTCTTAAACAATTAACACTTTTGTGAGACTTTAAGTACTTAAAAAGGTATTCTGCAAACGGCTGAAATGACGCAACGCAGTTCAATCCATTGTATTGTATAAATTAGTTGTTATTGTTTTTAAATTTATAATGAATATTACTAAATGTTAATGCGTAAAATACAATGTTGTATAATATTTTTCGTATGTTACTTATTAACAAATTAGTTACAACGTTGCAATGTTACCTTAAATACAGTTATAAGATAAAGAATATTTAATCAATGATTTCATAACCAGACAATGACGTCTTTGGTGCCGTGAGCCAAAATTCAATCAGCTTGCCTACTTACATAAATTTATATTTACGTATATATATATGTGTGTTATATGCGTTATAATCAATAATAACTTAAAAGATATTAATAATTGATTGCACACAGCGGTTTTATCTAAAAAATATTAATCACCTTTAAAATGCTTTTCAGATTCCCTATTCTTATTATACGACTGGGAAAAGCATTCAAATTTATTAAATTTTATGAATAAATAATAATAATAATACTCAATTTTAGCTTCTGTTTAAAGACCGCAAGCACGTCTAAAAATTTGTATAGAAGTAACACGGAAGTCTCACCACTAAAACTTTAGCCAACTCTTGGATTTATCCTAAATCCACAGGATTATAAATTGTATGCTCACGGCGCTCTAATATAGTCGCTTGAAATGCTTATCAGATATAAGTTATAAACAACAGCTATTTAACATTACAATTGATAATAGTAATACAGAGTTATTTTAAAATTCAAAAGATTAACGAATCCTTTATACAATTGAATTCTCTATTTATTCAGGTGTTTATTTTTATAAGATTTAAAATGTTATTAAAGTTAAACTATTGATATTAAAGAATAGCACGCAATTGTTTATTGTACATTTCTTTAATCCATAGAAAAAAATAGTTCAATAAATACCAACAAAACGGGCGTATCGAAATATCGTCCATAAGAAAAACCTCTTTATTCAAATTTTATAGGAAACCTTGCAGAAAAATATTATTTCGCAAAACATATTCCTCTTAAAGATTTTGATATTATCTATACATCAAACATCATAAGTTTTTTACTATGTTTCACTACCCTTGGTTTTTCTGCAGAGCATAATGATTGACAAATAAAATAGTATCTTTCTTATAATGTACTTTAATTTAACAAAATATTTTCATAAAAAATACGTATTTTAAATGTAATAATTGATACATTTAATAATAACTGCTTTATTTTAAACTTTAAATGCTGTATTTGATTATTAAAAAATAACCTCAGACCTACCATCTTAGTTAATTGTTATTATAGCTTTACGTATAAAATCATGAGAGTGAAGAAAAAAATACAAATTATTACTTTAATAACCAACCTATTATTAATTACTCTGCTGACTTTATCGAGTCTAATTTGTTATGAACATATTTACTATAATTTTATTACTGATTCATTAGAATTAGTAAAGTAAGTTTTAATCAGCGTAGAATCACATAGGAAACTTAATATTCAAACTCACTCTTTATTGATATTCGAATTTCACCTGCCTAAAAGAGTACTGTATACATTCGTTGAGTCAGCCTCTGTCAGACCACTACTGGACATATGCCCCCCCTAATGCACGCCCTCCCCAACTGGGGGGTTTTTTGACCATATCCCACCGCGCTGGTCTAGTGGGTGGACCGAATTTTTACATGCCGCATGGATCATCTTACTTTTCAGACAACTGGGTGATCGGCCCAAATTGTCTTAACCAACTAGGAAACAACAATAAAAATTTCTTGAGTCCCCGCAGAATTCAAACACACGACCTCCGGATTATAAAGCACATGCCCTGACCACTAGGCTACGGAGGCAGTTATTAACAGCTTTTCATGTTATTAATCAATATAAATATAAATTAAATAAGGTTTTGATATAATTCTTTTACATATATTACCTAGTAATCAGGGAAAAACTCATAGTAGTTATGAGGTTTTCGCACCACACCTAATGCAGCATTTACTGTATAAATCCATTCTACGCGTCAGCAACAGTCATTGTACTGAAGTGCGTTAATAGTAACCCACAGGCTTTTAAAAGGACTCTTTAACACTCGCATTGCTGCTGTGACAACGTAAAGACGTAAGGAAATGTCCTGTATTTGTTGGTCTTAATAATCTAATCTTGTATTGTGCACAGCAAAACCCTCGGTTTCTCGAAGAGATTACCAAAACGTAGCCAGTTTACTAAGGCGGTAGCGTATACATGAGGCTCGTGAAGAGCTTTGTAGAACCGCCCGTGTAGCTCTTTCCATACAGTCTCACGGTTGGAGATGCTCAGCACTGCTGGGCTTTGCCATTGTTCGTTGGCTAAGGATAGCGGGTTAAGTCCTTTATCACTTTCAATGACGCCTGCGTAGAATGCATCATCCGATTTCGCCAGGAAGTACTTCCGTAGGCTGCACACTTTACGGTTATGCATAGCAAGGGCGCCTAATAAGCCCCGCCCACCATGCTTTCGTGGTAAGTACAACCTCATCACTAATGACCTAGGGTGGTGCATCCTGTGCGACGTCAAGATAGTGCGGACTTTTCTGTCCAGGGCGTTTAGTTCGGTTTAAGACCATCTAAGAATGCCGGAAGTATAAACGAGGACGGGCATAACCCAACCGTTATACGTGTGTTCTTTATCTACGCCTGACAAAAAACTATTTAGCTCTTTTGTCAAGCGTCCAAAAAATACTTTCCGAACTGATTGTTTTACACCGGCCTCGTCGATATTTATGTTTTGTGACTTGCCCAGGTACCGGTATGTTTCAGCTTCGGAGAGGGTCCTTATGTTAACCGGTGTAGTTATATGGACCCCGTCAGTGTGGGTGACCTTATCTCTTTCAACATGGAGAATCGCACACTTATCCGTTCCTAACTCCATTGTAATTGAATTGATAAAATCACAGGTAATCTTTAACAATTCCATCAGATGAGAGCGATTCGGGGCAAATAATTTGAGATCATCCATGTAGAAAAAGGTGGGTCACCTTTGTCCCTCCTCGCCGAAGCTGAAATCCTCTGCCCGAAGCCTCCAGCAGTGTGCTTAGAGGATTCAAAGAGAGGCAAAACCAAATTGGGCTCGAACAATCACCCTGGAAGATTCCCCTACGTATCCTTATACAGTCTTATTATTGTTATTAAATTATTATTACAACAAAAAAGTTGTGTAGGCAAAGTGAAGAATAGAAATTAGTAAAATATTTTGATATATCGGTTCGAGCATATCACTTCATAACCCTTACATAAAGGCAGGACGAAGGTATCAACAAATAGATAATTATTTTATGGCAGTATTATAAATATGTCGTCCTAACTCTTGTTCAAAAATGTATTTATTTATCTGAAGACAAATTATAACTTTTCGTTTGTTTATTTATTTTTACAATTGTTAAACTATATGAAAATAATATAAATTATTTGTAGGCAATAAATTTGACAACTTAAGATTCTGAATAAGAGAAAAACAATACGCGAGTCATAACAGAGATATACTAAAATTTTAGTGCTACTAAGAAATGTGTCATAAATAGACAATTGTCATATACTGCCCATTCAGAAGAGTATATCGTCTTGACTTTATGAATCATGCCGATTCAGATTAAATATATGCATTTATCCAAATCAATCCAAAAAATCAATATGGCAATGTGATTGTTGCATAGTATGCCCTACTTTACAGAGCCTTTATTAAATCTTTTTGCAGGCTGAGCGAGTCAGATACTTTTACGAATGGAATTTTGTATATAGGGCAAAATTTGTAAGCAAACCAAGATGCTCAGTAATTTTATGTGATGCTCATTGTCCTCTCGACAGGTTTCTATTGTTCATAATAGTAAGTCAAAACAAGAAGCCAATTTATGTCAAAGAAAAGCTGTGAGAAACCTAGGTAACCAAAGGACAAAGGAAGACTTTGGAACCTGGTGGCGTAGGCCCATTTTAGATGTGCCGATTGCCCAGTTAATGAATTAAACTGTTAATGTCCTTTAAATTATACATATTCAGTACCTATTTTGATTTGCGGAAGAAATACGTACCGCGCTGTACCACCCCAGACGGTCCCTTGTAATAAGGAGCTATCTGGGCTTTCATGAAATTTTTACATGTATCTTCGGTTTTTAGAAGACGCAAAACATAGACTATTGATACTCTTAATTTAATACTATATAAAAAACAATTGTTGAGTTATTATCAGGACGTAATAAAGCCCAGCTAATTACATAATTTGTACTACATACCAGAACATTGAACTTTAAGCTCCGACAGAAAAAGTAATTATCCACTGAATATTACCTTAATGCCGAGGAGTATTTAATTAATAGCTAAGGATTATTTTTAAGGCTGATAATTGAAAAGTAAAAACAGATTTTCTGCATTTTTTTTTCTATTTCACCACTTTACCTTGCGGGCGTATTTTTATCTGTTTTATAACATTGCGTTATAATAATGAATACAGATATGTGTAAAATTTTCTTACATCAATAATTTGTTTTTAGTATATTGTTTATTTAAAAATTTAACTCAAAATGGCGGTACATTTTACCTCTGTTACCATAATATGTCAACATAGTTTATTCATAGTATATACAGCATATGCGTTAAAGTAGTTCTTCTGTTGTAAAGTGGGTATATGTTGCGATTTTATGATAATAATACCTATTTTATAATACAGTTATAAAATAGATATTATCTTCGATATATCTGATTAATTTCAATATATTTGTCATTTGGGTCCGCCACGGTCGAGACAGCAGTCCAAATAATCCATTGTTTTAGTTAAAAGTACTAGTACTTTGAAATTTATAAACCTTACGAAAAGAACTTACGACTTATGATTAGCAAAATAGCCTTTCCAATTTATTTTATGAGAAATTGCAATATATCTAAACATATGGGTTAGAGTCATTTTAAGGATTTTGTCTGCAGAAAATGTTCTGTTCTTCAAGCCGATTGCGACTACACCGTTCGATCTGTATTAGAGAATAGTCAACTACTTAGAAGATTTTATAGTGCACAATATACGCGCAAACGCAGGCGCTGTTCTTTTATTCAAATGATAAAGATAATCGACATGACTATTACTTTTACCAACCAGGAACGAAAATGAATTGTTTTTTAATCCCACAAAATTGAATCTATTCCACTATCTCAAACGCAATCCCATACTACTAACCTAGGAACTGGAGACACTAGTAAAAATAATTATATTAGATATACATAGAAACGTTACAGACTGAGATGAAATTAATCTTTATGTATATATTATTTTGGAAAAAAACCTTTACAGATGGGTAGAATTTCCTTTGATGAATAAATTGAAATATTTTTTTATTATTTGGTAACTAATACTACCATCTGTTACGAAACTGTAACTGGTACTATTCACTTCCTTGCGCAATGTTCATTCCATTTAAGTGTTTGTGAGATATACAAACCCTGTCGCTCAAATATGTCCTGTAAGTAATAATTCTTCTTCATTATAATCACATGAATATGGTAATTGAATTTTCGGAGATACATATAAGATGCTGTTTTTTTTGATGGATCTCGTGCTCTGGGAATAAACCTATTAGAACATAACTCGGATTTGGGGGCCCGTTGCCACAGGCGCGTCTCCCCATAAGTGACTTAACTTCACCAAGGCCCCAGAGGGGCCTAGGCTTGGGCTGTCACTTTTATGGTACCCGTTAGCATGCTGAATCGAGGGCTGCCCAGGTGGGCCGACGCCTCGGCTCGATTCAGACGCTTTAGCAATGATCATTTAATAGCTAGAAGAGCTCTATCTAAATTTTACTACCACTTCTTAAAGCGTTGGCGCTGGGGTAGAAGTGGCGCAGAAACTCCAGCAACGCTCCTATCTAATATGGTGTTAGCTACAGTGTCATATAGCAAAGGGTGTGTAATTATCGACCTCACCGGTGGGGCCGATGTCATGAGTGTGTGTGTATGTCCTACACTCTAAGTGTAAAGGTGTGTCTAGCTACTGCTAGGGTGTCGTTACCTAAGCCTTAAGAGGCAGTAATTAGATTCTTGTATTTAACAAGAAGGAAAACCTAACCATCGCGTCGCCGGCGGCGGCGGAACTCGTCTGCTGCTTGATTACATTGATCTAAATTAAAAAATCTATCGATTTAAGGAAGGACGCGGCATTATTGCCAGTGCTGCCATTGCTATGCTACCATGCTGGCTCTTTAGAGGCGGCTGAGGGCCGTTGTGCGCTCGAGTCGGCTCCGGCGCTGGCTATTGCCACGAGGGCGGAACTGCCAAGCGTTGGAAGGACGGAGGGTGGGAATGCGGTGGTGTTGGATGGGATGGGTGGTCGCCTGGAAGAGGCTTCCCTTGGGATCGCAGGAACTCTGCGTTTTGGCACTAGGGCAGCGAGGGTAGTTAGCCGTGTGGCCGGGGTGCAGCAGTTTACGCACGCGGAGGTTCGAAAGTGGCAAGGACTTCTTTGTCCTGGGTCTGGGACAGGGATGCGGTACCGTGGTCCCCAAGGCATTTAACGCAACAGGGGCGTGCGAAGCAGTTCCGCGCAGCGTGACCAAATACTTGGCAGTTGTGACACTGCCCTGGCAAACCGTTAGAGTGAGGCCGCTCAAAAGTGAGACAGCCGGTCCCACAGTTGCTCGACGTCGTAGATGCGCTTACCTTCCTTAGAGCGCTCGAGTGTGACTAGCACCATACCATAAGAGCTTTTGGTGCGTGGGTGGACATACGTTGTACCCCTAGGACTGGAATTTCTAACTCTTTGATCGCGGAGTTATCTCCGCATGGGATCTTAGGCAGCCTTTGACCCACTGTCCTAAGTACGCGCTCATCCGGGAGCGCGAATGTGACTACTGGTGTACCTTTTCCTTTCCTGGAGGAAAGGGTCACCTTCCTAAAATCGTCGGAGCCCTCGAGTTGTAATTTGATCCCCTGATTGCTATCAGAGGCATCAAATTTAAATCTATTGATAAGAGCCGATCGAATATCGACCCATTTCTCCTTTTCGCGGAGGTAGATCGAGTGGGTGTTTCTACAGGTAGCCGTGCCTGGGAAGGCTGGGACGGCTGGGCGGGCTGGTCCCGCCCGCATGTTCGTCTGGGAGAACCTGCTGAGGGCAGGTGGTGAGGATGTCAGGCTTTGCAGCCTTGACGGGATGGGTGGGTGCGGTGATGAGGTGCGCACCTTGCGCTTCCTCTTTGATTTGACAGTTTTGAAGCCGTCGTCTGGTTGAGAACTGGGTGTGGAAGCCTCGACCTCCATGTTCAATTCGAGTGGATGCTAACGTCGACCATCATGCGGTTGTGTCTAGCTTCGGCGAGACATCTGCGGCGTCGTCTGACGCAATCTGTGCGCCCGGCGGTTGCCGGGCGTGTTTTCTTACCGCCCTGCCGGCTCGGCGGGAGGTGTTCTGACTTGCTTCTGAAACAGGTAACAGAATATTAAAACGTTCGGTGGGCCTGAGTAAAGTCGTTAAAACGGACTTGTTCGGCCAGAAACAAATTAAATAACCTAAGAAACAAGATTACTGCGCTTAGCTACAAGCGGCTACAACACAATTGTGATTATGCAAACCAGTTGCAAAACACAGCTGCGTACAAGCCGACCGCTGAGGTAGCGCAATAAATTCCACCGCGATGACGTCAGGCGGTGCGACAAAAAGCTCTATGAGCGCAGGTGCACTCATAAAACGCAGATGGCGCAGCGAAACGATTTCACGGCGGCGGACGATGACTTCTGCGAGGCGAGCTTGCGACTTGCGGCGAACACGTGCGGTCGGGACCGCTGCTGGAAGCGCTCTGATGATATAAGATGTTTTAGAAATTAGATTATACAGATTATAGGACCAACCAAGTTGTCACGGGGCTAGAACTATAAACGGTTAAATTATAAACCATTAAGTAAGCTTAATTATTTTTTATCATGATTTTATGTATGTAAAAGAAACGAAGTAAAAATATTAAAAGGCTTCGAATCACGACCTGAGTTATTGTTTTACTTAGCAAAGTTTATATTAAAATTGTTTATTCTATTAGGTATAGTTATTAATGATATGATGAGGAACAATGAAATAGCGGTGATCAATAGTATATCATGAAAAAACAATAAAAACTAGAACATTTAGTACCCCTTTGTACGTACTTTTAAGATTTATGGCACTAATTCTGGGCTAGCTAACTTAAGCAATAAAAGTAAATCTAATAGGATTTTTCATCGTTGGAAGACGCATAAAACCAACATACCCCATGAATAATTAAATGCTATATATTACATTGGAGACCGCCTCCGTAGTCTAGCGATATTGGCCCTTGCTTAATAAACCGGAGGTCGTCTGTTCGAGACCCGTTGGAAAGCAACTTTGAGTTATCGTTATTTTCTTGCTGGTTAGGACATATGACTAAATATTACTACAACGTCGTGATAAATAACAATCCGAGCATGTTACAAAACAACCAATAACATTACAAACTTTACCTTTATTGTGTAAAGATATTTTACGTGATAAAATAGTTTTTATATTTTACGAAACTTCTTTTACTCTTTAATGATTACAAAGTCACCTGAACAACAATAACATTTTAAGCTATCCTGTCACTAGTTAGTATTGACGTATCTTATTTAAATTCAAATTACTACATAATTCCTACTTACCTAATCAAACACTTGCTATAATGATATAATTAAACAAATTATTAAAATCATTCAGCATAGTTTTAAAGCACACTTACGGATATTGTTTTAATTATACAGTTTTTTTTAATTAGCAAATATGTAATCTTAAATTTATTGCAACAAATGCCGACGAGCCGTCAAGGCATCAGATAATAAGTGGTCACTGATGGCCAAGGACATCGGCAATAACAGGGGTATCATCAACGCGTTGTCTACGTTATACATAGGTTACGTCTCGTTTACTTAGTAAATTTGCTGGCTGCGGTGCCCTTGAAACCGAAAAACTCTAGTGTTGAAACACTACTGCTTTGTGACATCAGTAAGCTGCCACGGTACCTCTATAAAAGTAATAAAAAGCCCAATTTAATTCATCCATGTTTTTGCTATTCTATAACAGTGTAAAATGATAATGAAATATTAATGCATTACCGAATTGCTATAGAGTCATTACCGATATTCTTATAACAGTTAAAAAAGTGAAAGGTATACTTTATTGTCTTTAAAAATATAATAATATCTTACAAACAAAGAACTTTTACAAGTTTTTACCAAGCGTTAAATAGAGTATTGTCTAAAGATCACTTTACTTTGATTTGATATCAACTTTTATATGTATATAAAACAAATGAACTTTCTGCATTAATAATCAAAATATATTATACTATACTAGCGCGAGTAAAAATAAAGTAAAAGCTGATAGAAAATATACCTACAATATTAAGCAGGTATTATATATACGAGTATAAACCTTCCTCTTCAATCAATCTATTTAATAAAAAACCGTTCCGAAATCCGTTGCGTAGTTCGAAAGATTAAAGCATACATAGCGAAATAGGGACAGAGAAAACGGCTTTCTTTTATACTATGTAGTGAAATCATAATGAAATTGAAAATATTTTGCTTTAAATTTGTTATCATCTATATGCAATAGGAAGCTTAGAAAATCAAAATATAACATTTTAGTAATTTTCCATCTAGCAACGTATAGCAAATGCAAACCGATGCGCAAACTGTTGATATAAAATACAACTAAAAACAATGAATTTAAAGATTTTATATATAAAACTAATACACAATTGATAAATTAATTCACGTAAGTGACATATGAAATGCCGGAAAATTAAATTTTATAACAAACGTCTGTTTATTACATTGTATAAAGAAAATAGAAAAAAATTACATATTAGACTTATAGCTCGATATTGTAACAGTGAAATAATTAAAAATTTCAATTGAGTTTTTTTTTTAGCACAAGTTTTTTTTTCTTAGTAAAGTTCGTTTTTGATTGACGTTACCAACAACCCTCATTTCTCGTCAGGATCAAACTTTCACAAAATCTCTTGCCAAGTTTTTTCATCTAGCTAGCGTCATATTCGGGTTAGCTTATTTTCAAGGGACAATTGTTCCAAAAATGACGGGAGATAAAAGGAAACATTTATTCTTAGCAATTCTTGTTTTTGTTAAGAAAACGCTTATTTTTGATGTAAAAGAATTGCAGAGTTTAAACGAAGTTTTTTGCAAAAACTTGAATACGAACTTCAGAACTTGAAAACATTAATGTTTTACTAAACTATTGCTTTTAGTAATGACTATAAATATTTCGTTTAATGCAACGTTATAACTTGATATAATATAATCCTACAGTGATACGCAATTTTTTTGTTATATGTATTTTCACTTTTTCGGAAGTAATTAAAACAGTTTTGTGTTAACACCGTCTTCTACTCTAAAGAGCATTGTAGTCAAATTTTTAATAATGGGTAAACGACACATACATCCTGTAACGCGACGTGACGTGGTCTCATGAAGTCAAATAAATTTTTAGTATAGCTAGATTTTTTATAAGCAAGTCGTTCTCAGGTGAAGGTTTTGCTCGTCTCATCGCTTTAATCAATTAAAAAAATCTACGTCCTTTCTACCCGACTGTCCTTGACACTGCCAAGTGCTTATGTTTTCAAATTTTTCCTTTAAACTAGTTTTGTAACCAGTGAACTGTATTATGAAACAGAGTATTCGGTATCGTACCTAAACTTCCAATTCAGGTAACAATTCCATTATATTGCTTTAACGAACCTAATAAATTTCTAAGCAGATATTATTTTCAAAGAAAATTTAAGTTATTAAGATTTATTTACCCTTAAATAGATTATTTTTTGACAAATTAGCAATTAAAATAAATTTTATTTAAAAAACACTTCAAACCATGTAATAATTAATATAGTGAATGCCTCCCGTTCTTGCTGTTTACGAAAGAAAACTGAAAGACTTGTGTACGATGATCATCTATAAAATGCTTTTAAACTAAATTACATTAAAACTTCGAAACAGGGTTAAAACGTGATTGATCCTAAAATAAATATTTCTTTTATAATTAGGTTTTAAACAAACGAGAAAAAAGGTATATGAACAAACATACTATTTTTGACTTCAATAGAACATAAATATTTCTTAGAATTGTTTTGTTACAAGACTTTTTTTTTAAACAAGAATTCATTTGAATTTGAGACCAGTCTTGTTTCTCTTGCTGAAACAATAGGTAGCAATTAAATCTAATGGATATGGATTGCACAAAGACTTCGAATGCTGTAAAGAATTTGTTATTCACAGCCTAAACAAAGAAGAGTATAGGTATTTTGTAGTCCACTTTCCCTATCCTTCGTGAATCTACAGTATACGCCGTAGATGAAGGCGCCGACCCTGCGGGCTAGAGCTGTCTTGTTCAGTTAACATTTGGGCAAGTTTGTTGACAATTTATAAGAGCTACGGCAAATGCCACGGTAGGTCCACTGATGGTTTGGCTGAGGAGCAGTGATGAATTCGCCTAAGACAGGGCTGAACCAGCGCTAAACGCTTGTGGAGTAGGGCCTGCGATAGCGCTCTTCTGGCCCTAACAACAAACTTTTTAGCCGCTGTGAACCTTTAATTCGCTATAAAGGAAATTAGCCAGTGCGAGCCCGACATAACCAGTCCTTATCTCTGTAAGTATTTGTACGTATTTATCTATGTTGCTTTTAGGATTTGGACTGCTTCGGTAGCCTAGTAGGCTCACGCAACCGAAGTTAGTTGATTCAAATCTAGTGGGACTCAGCAACTCTTCATTATTGTTTCCTAATTGGTTAGATCAACGAATGTTGAATACGCGATTTGTAAAGTATGTAAAGTAATATGATCCATGCGTTGGCTGGGCATGTAAAAAGTAGGTACGGCGCCTGATCTCTCTCGTGTCATTTTTTCGTCCCATCCAACAATGACAGGGAAGGAGTGCACATGAGTACTGTATAGTTGTGCCCTAACTTTACATATCTCCTGAGCGGTTGGCTGATCTCTAATTTGTATTAGCCGCCATATTCGAAGTCAACTGGATTAATATTAACGAATTAATATTATTTATTAGTTATTTGTGTTTATAAACTATTTTAATTGAATTGGAATTAAACATATTTGATAATAACCTTCAACCAATAGACAGTCATATACCTACTCTTAAAATGTTATAATACGCGTTGAGTTCCTATTTTGTGTTATTATGTGGTTCATAAATATACATTCAAAGAATCTACCTACAGGAAATAGGTATTAAAGAGTATATAATTTTTATTTCTATTCAATTTATTATCTATTCTTAATAATTATTGCATAACAATAAACTTGACATACATGACAAGACCAAACATAAAAGATGAAGCATTGGTTAAGGCGAAATTGCTATGAATATATCAAATAACTATAATAGCAATGCAAACTGAGTGATCTGAGACTGATAACAATATTATCTGTAATTAGCGTCGTACTTTAATTATTTGCTTTGTTATAGAACATATTGTTGTTCTAATCCGTATAATTGTTTAATTTAGAAGTTATTTTAGATTAAAAAAGCATAAAAATGAGGGTATTTTATTGTTATATGGGATTTAAAAAAATTACACTTACACTTGCAATAAATAAATATTTTAATTTAAGATTCTAAATAAATCTATGTGCACAATATTTTTCTTTGAATGAATAATACATATTAAAGGAAATTGAACTTTTTGATCTTCTACGATTGTTCAGTATCACTAAATATTAACTAATTTGGTAAAAATTGGAATCAAAATTTTTTTGTTAATAAAATATAATTTAATTATTGGGGTCATTTACATGCATCATCATTACTTGTACACTGTCAAATTTTTGGAAGTTTACGCTCAATATTGTGTATGTTTCTGACTATTAGCGGTTCTTAAACTACTTAATCAATAAAAGAAAGGTCATCGTCTATTGTTTCCAAGATTTATTTATTTAGACATATTACAACAACACACATAGAACATTCAATCTTAAAATTATCTAATATCAAATTAAGTACTGGTATTTAAGTCAACCACAGGTAAGTAGTACAATCTTGTATATCACACTATGACATAATACAGCAATTTTACAAATCACGGAAAAATTAATAAAATTAAAAAATAAACAGTACGATCAAAAACGCTTAAAGAGATTCGATGTATTGTTCTTATATT
Source organism: Lamproptera curius (assembly GCA_029286875.1). Classification (NCBI taxonomy): domain Eukaryota; kingdom Metazoa; phylum Arthropoda; class Insecta; order Lepidoptera; family Papilionidae; genus Lamproptera; species Lamproptera curius. The sequence continues at coordinate 3,522,393 of JAGSMT010000054.1, forward strand.
AATTGTTACTATATTCACTTATCGGTTCCTTAACAGATTAGACGTGCCTATACATTTTCTTCATTAATAAAAAATACGTTGCAATACACTTATGACGTCTTGATACTTATTTAGGATTAAAATGATACAAATTCTGATCTAATGAACCTAAAGGAATGTAATTATAGCTCTATTCAAACTTTATAATACGGCATTTTACATTTAGAGAATATTATTAATTTAATATTTCAGATTATTATTGTAAAAGGTTACAATTAAATTTTAAGTAACTATATAGATTCGATATGAAAGATTCATGACAAGATGAAGACGATTCATCATAATAAAAAAATAGTTGCTACTATGCCGAGATCTTTTTTAGGAACTTGAAATCTGGACAGGGATGTAGATCAATGAAGCTGAAAAGTAATATGAAAAATTGTGATCTAACTTGAATACGACGTATTTCAGAAATATTTAACCTATATTAGTCCATTAGGACTATTTAAAAGGTCATTATTTACGGAGATTGAAGAAATCATGAATTGTTAAGATTTGTCTAGTTTATTGAGGGATGCATTAAAGGCGATAAAATGCTGACGCAATCGGTCGTTAGAAGGTAAAATTAAATCTGAAATGGTGAGGATAAGTTTGTTGAACATGGAACAGATTCTTAAAGCTAGAAGAGATCCTGAAACCTGTGACTTTTGAAAAACACTGAAGTTTGATTCAGCTGATGTTGCGTCAGAATCAATACCAAGTTGTCTAATCAATCAATTTTCAAAGTTGGCATTGAAACGACTTTACTTAAGATGGTCAGAAACTGTAGATCATAGATAAGTTTAGTGAAAATAGTAAAATTAGTGACAGAGACGTCCCTACCTGAGGACGCACTTTGACGATGCTTTTGACGTTGAAGACTTCATCATATCACTGATTGTTGACGTCCTCAAGACATGTGACTGAAACATTCAGCATCTTCATAGAAATCATTAAGATGGAGACATTGAGATAGTGTGTGATTGATGTAAAAAGATACATTGGAGCAGTACTCCGGACAAACAATTTGAGAGTTCTGCCAAGTCAGTTGAAATCGCCAGTCATTAAAATTTGAAGGACGTTAAGACATTGAAGAATCAGTCAGAACCATTAGTAGGATTCATAAAAGTGAACACAATGGCTATTATTACTGGAGTGAGCAGCTCGGTATAACAAGTCTGAGATTCTCAACCAGTGTGATTCGATCTCCGTGAGGTGGCTGGTTAAGATTGTGCATACAGTTAGTGATCGGTGTCCGGCAATCCTAGAACCAGTGTGTATTAATGATATCAATTGTATGTAATTTTTTTCATCAGATCAGTCCTTGTACGACTCAACCAGAAAATTTTCTCTCAGTAAAGGCTGTAATATAAAATATTGCATCAGTTTCGTGTGTCTGGTAGATCTATGAGACCACTGTGGACATAGCCTCCTTCTCATTAGGATTTCTATCTATATTACATTGTTTCTACACAGATAGGAATTTCTATAAGCTACATAATGCAACAATTCGATACTTCGTTAAACTATGACACTTAACATTTGAATGAATTCTTTCTCCACTAACGGAAATCTTTATTATAATATTATCCAGATCAATAACAAATTGGTATTTATATTAATCTCCATAATAATTATGATAATACAAAAGAAAGTTAATATCCTTAATATTTAAAGTTAAAGTTTTAGTCAGATTTATATATCAAAGTTTTAATTAATAATCAGATATCGTTAGTTAATAAACGAGGCTTAAACATTCATTAATGTTTATAATTAAAACAGACTTGGAACTAAATTTTCTTAAGACTCACCAAAAATTGTTATATCTTAGCTTATGCATGTAATTTGGCAACTTTTAAAATACCAGCGTTTCAATATATTTTGTCAAGTGATCAAAACAGTCACCCCAATAAATTCTTACATGTAGGGAAGTTCAGAACCAGTAGCCAGTGCCAGTAGCGCCTTGTATTTTTCGTAGGTATATCAATTTTATTACTTTTGGGAGGGTTTACTTACCGATTAATAAACGTACTACTTGTCGTGTTATTGAAATTGTTCATGAATATATAATATAGAATATTCATTTGTTAATTTGCAAATTTTTTCGTGGACAATTTGCTATTTCTTACTAAATTTTTGTACCACTATTTTTTATGTTCAAATTTAAAATTCAATAGTTATAGCATAAACTTTTACTAAACAATAATTTAACATTGATGTAGTACTATTCCATTTAATTTTGTATGAGTGTAGATCAATTGACAAAGTTGTATCTAAGTGTAGGTCAAAACATGCTGTTATGCAATTTGTACTACATAACAACGTGATTAATAATAAATGCGTTGTGATATAAAAATATAAATATTGCCTTTGTCAACAATGTCTAAATGTCAATGTCCTAAGTCTTAGTCTAGATCTTAACGTTCAGAAACATTCAATTTAGTTATATACACGGAAAAAACAATAAAATTTTGTAAACATAGTTCATAATTACCACCGTATGTGCGTAACTTTTTCCCGGTATTCAATTTATTTAACATCTATTCCGCAGGGTAAAGATGTGAAAACATGTGTTTTTTATCTACCGTTAATCATACGGAGATTTTTATTATGCCTATAAGACTACTAATTATTATTTGGAAAAATTGCATTAATGTTGAACAAAATAAGAGTTTCACATCATCAGCCTTTATTAGTCCACTGCTGGACATAGGCCTTGGGTTTGGACCATATCCCACCACGCTGGTCCAATGAGGGTTGGTGGGTGGACCGACGTTTTTTTACATGCCCATCCGACGCATGGATCATCTAACTTTTCAGACAATTGGGTGATCGGCCCAAATTGCCCTAACCAACTAGGAAACAACAATAAAAATTTGTTGCGTCCCCGCAGGATTCAAACCCACGACCTCCGGCTTATAAAGCACACGCCCATACCACTAGGCTACGGAGGCAGTTGATATTTAATAAAATATAATAAAAGTTTATCTACAATGAATTTTAATTCTATCAACAAATAAAATATTTGCACTGATTTCTTTACATAGCTATTTTGCTATCATTACTTTTATTTTTCAGAAGGTTATTTTTTTAAGTAATAAAAGTCAATCAATTTGGTTAAACAAATAAAAATAGTTGAGACAATTTACTCATCATATTTTTATTGGATTTTTGGACCGTATCCCACCACGCTGGTCCAACGCGGGTTGGTGGATGGACAGACTTTTTACATACTCATCCAACGCATTGCATGCATCTTACTTTTCAGACAATTGGGTGATCAGCCCAAATTGTCCGGACCAACCATAAAACAATGATAACACAAGTTGTTTCTAAAGCACGGGCCTATACCATTAGACCACGGAGGCGGATGAAAAAAATTTACTGTAAAACAATAAATATGTGAATAAAGTTTTCGAAACATTTTGTTAGTTATAAAAGTTGCTTTAAAAGTTTAATACCGTATACTATGTGAAAAACGACGGTAACCGACATAGCTCAGAGAATTACTAAGCTTAAGTGGCAATTGGCCGGCCACATAGCTCTTAGAACCGAAAACCGCTAGGGAAGAAACGAGTGGCATAGCAATATCCACGCGATAGAGTGACGACCTGTGTTAATGTGCAGGAGGTCGTTGGATGCTGGCGTCACAGGATCGTACATCCTGGCGACTTATGGGGAAGGCCTATGCTCTGCAGTAGGCTCTCATAGACTGACACGACGACCACTACGTGAAAATTAAAATATCGATTGAACTTTTTCAATAATACAGATTTTACAGGTTCGGTTCAAGAGCTTAATTTTAGAACGGTTTATAAAGTAAAAAATATTTTCTAATATTTTCATCAAGCAAAAATAAAGTAAACATAACTGGAGCGCATTCTACGATTAACTTTATAATATATCAATTACTTCCCGTTTTTTAAAAATATGAAAATATTGAGATTTTCCCGACGCTTTCATATTAATTTTAAATTTAACGCCAGAAATTTCAATTCTGCTTCGACTGACAATGACAAATTGACGTTGTAACTTTTGGCATAACGTTAATGTAACACGACAAAATGCAGAGGCATTTCACGGGTCATAAAGGGAAAGGTTAAGTTGTCGACTTTCATTTTAATAACAAAGTACCTAGATTTTGAGATGAGGCATATTTTTTAAATCAAAATAAGAGTCATATCGTTAACAATATGGACTGTTGGCACAGAATTTTTCTTTTTTACAAGAAAGAGGTGGTATGTTAGACCCTGCTCATTATTTAGAACCTGTTAATACCTCGGTAACAGGAATAGACTTATTAAAAAAAATCTATGAAAATATGCTCTATGGTGTCAGTCTAACGTATGTACATGTTACTGACATAAAGCATATTTTCTTTTTGCATCCAATTTGATTTATCACACGCAGTTGATATTTAAAAACAAACGCTATCGTTTTTTTCTTTTCTTAGAAATATTGTGCAAAGTTTTTAGTTTTAAAAAAAAGTGAATGTTATAGGAAGTCTACACTATATAAATTTTAATGTAGCTTTTAAGTACAATTGACAAGTAATCAATTTAGTAAGTCTTTAATTTGGAAGGTTCTAGATTACCCGCAATGTGTTCATGCTCGCACAGAGACAAAAAACTCAAGTCAGAGATCTAGGCCGTTGTAGCTAGTAGTAGGCAGGGTATTGCAAACTCTTCTAGAGCTCGGTCGAACAGGCGGGAATCTACGTCTTCAGACTAAGATTATGACATCTGTTTCTACAGATGACACAGCAGTTTCAGCAAATTATAACACACAAAACTAACACATAAGCCAAGATGACACTGCATTATTGTTTTGATTGGTACTACACCGTTCAATAGGATTAATTGACAGAACAAAATACTGAATAATCATATTTGTGTTTTGTGTGTGCTGATAAATTAACGCTATTTTTGCTCTTCTTTCAAAATATTATATTGAAAATAGGTTGGAAGCTACTGCTATCCTTTAATTACGGTCAAAGATGGTTGTGATAAACGCTATGAAATTTTACAAGCCCATAAAGTTCATACAACTTTCCTGGTCATTAGGTGATAGGGTCATAGTACCTTGAACAGCAAGCAAAAAGTTTCAAAAACAAGGCTAGACTTTATCCTACATGAACTAAAATACCAAAGGCCGCAATAGCCGTCGTTGTCAGTTTTAATATCGCTACGTTATGATATTCAAGTTATTGATGAAATTTAAATGATAACAGAAAAATAATGTGTAGAAAACACACTGAGCTCTTAGGGTTGCTAAGACTTTCTACAACATAAACACCTTTAAAATACAGCAGTTTAAAAACTTCTAATTAACTATCTTAATAAATACGTATGAAAAGCCTATGATTCTGTAAAACTTTGTTGAGGAGGTTTTATATCACGTTTAAAAATGTAATGTGTTGTATAAATATAAATATATTAAATAAGCTTCTAAAAAAAGTTCATTCAACTGCCCAGTGTGTTCCTTTGTAATATGTACCAAAGATTTTTGAGTTTTGAAAAGCGTGATGAGCCTACGGTAAACGATATAAATTAACATTCTATTATGCATTTTTCATTTCAAAAAAAATTTCTTGGTCAAAAAATAAGAGATGTTAAATATTTTGCGATGATCGTCATCAAATAAAAAAAAAAGGGTTTGTCAATGTTTACAACGACCATTTTAATTATTTACATTTAACTGAAAAAAATGCTTAACTACGAAGTGATTAGTGTGTTAAGCAATATAGCACGTGTTTATAAAGATATTCTGTACTAGGTACGTATATTTAGTATCGTCATTGCACCCGTCCGCAGCCTAATGGGCTGCTAATTTATTAACAACAATTTATGCAAAACGTTTTGTACTACACAAAACTGTATTTTTCAAAAGGGCAAGAAGCCACGGGTGAATAAATTAATTAATCCACTGTGGGTTATCCATAATTTTGAGTATTTACAAATTGTTTCGAGGTGATTTCAGATTTTAATTGATCTCAATAACACTAATTCAGCTTCCAATATATACCCGCATAACAGTGATTAAGCATTTCGATAAATTAAAAGTAAACACAAGCCATTGAAATAAACATTTAAGCACAACGAAATTATATCAACATTAGAAAATAACGACTATTGATTTTAATACCCTAATTAATTAGTTAATTGATAATGCATTTACAGTGTTGTATATAATATTTTGGTATAAAATGTCAGACTTAATATCATAAGTAGCATAACAGTTTTTGACTTTACAACTCTTTGCTCCATTCTAAGACAGGATACAGAAAATGTCTTCAGCTTCTAATAACACCGAATCGTGTCGATTAGATTTTGTTAGTTTTGAATTTATTTTGCTTTAAATATGTGATTTATTTAATTTAAATATATCTGTATACGAAATAAAAAAAAATATATATAGTTAAGATTCATTTAAGATTCCTGAGATTTAAGAAAATATTTTACATTTTGATTTGTTGCTATTAATTTTAAATTGATAAATTTGAAATCTTTTAAATTTAAAATCAATATTTCTAGCACCAAAAAAAATCTACAATAATCATATAAACATTTTATATATATGTTATAAACAAAATATAATAGATAAATATTACTCATCCATTTGTTTATATTTTTAAAATAATTAAATTTACTATAACAACCTTAACTTTAATTGGAGATTCCTGGGAAATATTTCACATGTTTATTTGTTCCTATTAATTTTAAATTGATAAATTTGAAATCTATTAACTTTAAAATCAATATTTCTAGCACCATGTATAAAAAATCTACAAAAATCATTAATTAATAAGCATTTTATATATATGTTATAAACATTATAAAAGAGATAATTATTTGAATTGTTAGAAATTAATTACAATAGATTTTTTCAGGTATGCCGATATTGAAATTACGATAAATACTTTTCATCCGCAGAATCGCAGGGCATTCGATCAAAGCAAGTCCCCAGCGTAATTCAGATTTCTTATTACGTTCAGGCCCCATACACAAATTCTCCTTTAAACCCATGTTTGAGTGAAAGTAAAAAGGATTCCAAGGACGATGGAAAATCTTGAAAAAAATGTTTAGCGATGACCTGTTTAGTAATAATGTTTTATTGCATATATTGAATAATATTTTTTAGTTACGAACATTTGTTTTATAAGTAGTATACCGTATTTTGAAATTATAAAACGTGCAAAAGATATCATAAAATTTATTGACGATGCAAATGATGATCGCAAATTTACAAAGCCTGTACCTTAATCTAGTTTTCTTAATTATTCACTGATATTGAGGCACCTTGCTCATGACCGTTGGCACCAGTTGATTGAATACCTTCTCATATAAATCTCTTCCGATTGCTAACCCTGTTACCAAATAATATTGAGTTAGACTACTTGCGATAGTAACTTTGAACATCTTTTTGATCAAAATCGAGACTTTGAAAACTGAGCTGTATTATTCGTACCGTTTAGCAGTATTATAAATGTTTATAAGTGAATAATGATTCGTTTTAATAAAGTATTTAATACTCAGTTTTTTCATAAATGAATACCATGAATATAGCAATGCATAATCTTGACATATCATTTATATAGTGAACGTATATATATCTTTTCGTTTTGTATTTATGTATTTATTTGTGTACGGAGCGCAAGGTAATTGTTGCTTAGTTTTTATCACAACTCGTTTCTAAATTCCACCATGGTCTTGCTCAAAAATATTGTTAGACAGTGTTATTAAGTTAGGAGATACTAATTAAGGCTATAATAACATCGTTATGTATCAAATCTGAGCCGACTTTGCTCGTTAAACTAACAATTTAGCGTGCGATATCGCTTACGCTCTATTCATTTATACTATTATTGCAAAATAACGTAGTGAATATATAAGAGGTTTAGAGCGACTAAAAGTGTTAATACAATGGTTAATTTACAAAATTTATTGAACTTTACGCAATGACATTTGAGTGATTATATAATCACTAAAGAGACTAATCTTGACCATGAAATTTCTATTCATAAATATGGTGTAATCGTTTGGATCGGTTTGTGTAATATATTTATTACTGTATTTAGAAAGAAAGTAGTATTTGATTATCATGCACCCTCTTGGCGGAGTCGTTATTAAGCTGCTGCTAGTTGGGCTACCTAGGAAGTGTAGCTTCGATTCCCCCACAGGACAAATATTATATGTTAACATTGTTTTTCGTGTCTGAATTGGTAAGTGTATGTAATTATGTTACAATAAATAGTAGTTATATTTATCAGTCATCATTGTTTTCCCTGCTTGGTCGTTAAAACTTAGTAATTTGGGATGATAATGTGCCTGTCATAGTCATAAATATTTCTTTATTTATTTTATTGCCAAAATTATCTATAAATATATAAGTAGTGTTTAGGGTATGGCGACTAAAAAATTAATTACAATTTAGTACTTAATTTTATTAAATATTTATTTTAAACTTTACGCACATACATTTGGTATTATATATATCTTAAAACAAATACTGAATGTACGCCAATGGCAATTCGTATCTTACAGCTTATATGGTATAGTGTAGCAGGGTTTAATTAGGTTATGTGTAATAGTAATATGCTTCCTGGCGCCTTTAGGATAGAGTCACAGAGACGTTTTCGCATTTTCTTGAACCACCCATTTCTTGCCGTCGAGAAAGCCCTGCCTCTAGCCTTTGGTCTTCTCTACCTCGGCAACCTTCGGTCCTTGCGCCCAATTCGTGTTAGGCCCCTATACCTGGACAGCAGACTCCCACTAATCTGTTACCCAGTGGCCATGAGATTCAGGATAACGTAACCCTTGGAGCTAAGTTTTCCCGCCCCCAACAGTGGCTTAGGCCCCTTATGTTCTTCCACATTTTATATTATACAATGAAAGTTTAAAGTAACAAATTCAGTCAGTAGTTCATGATGTCTTACGGTTGTGGTCCACATGAAGATGTTCCAAAGGATGTTTTATATAAAACCTTAAAATAATACACATCACACACATCACATCATCAGCCTTTGTTAGTCCACTGCTGGACATAGGCCTCCCCTAATACACCCTATCCATTGAGGGGTTTGGACCGTAACCCACCACGCTGGTCCAATGCGGGTTGGTGGGTGGTCCGACTTTTACATGCCCATCCGAGGCATGGATCATCTTACTTTTCAGACAATTGGGTAATCGGCCCAGAATTGCCCTAACCAACTAAAACAACAATGAAAAATTGTTGCGTCCCCGCAATTCGAACCCGACCTCCAGTTTCTAAAGCATACGCCAATACCACTAGGCTACGGAGGCAGTTAAATAATACATAGAAATAATAATTTAAGTAAAATCCATAAATTTCACCAAGAATACCAATAAAATGACGCTTCAATAAAAAGCTTATAATACCTTGTCTATTTAACTACAACAAATCCCTGAAATCAGCTTAAATGTTTTTAAAACTGTTTATTATTCATCAGTCTAAAAGCGTTCTTACTCCTACCATGTCTTGTTTTTAGTTATAAATTTAGTTTTTTCTATACGACTACTAGATTAAGAATCTCATTCAGAAATATCATTTTGCATTAAGTGTATTTTAGGCAGCCATACGCTAAAGTACAAATATTATTAAGATAAGTACCTTATTTTGCATAAAACCGTTGTTTACCCTGAAATTCAGCATAAAGGACCTTTGGCCAATAAGAACCAAGCAAAAATATCAAAGCATTATTATTCACGGAGTGTCAAAGAAATAAAATTCTACGACTTTAGAGTACTCCATAAAAGGAATTGCCCAAATGGCCAGATAACCGAATGGTTTCGGATGCGTGGTAACTTGAATAACAACTAGCCGATTAGTTTTCTCGTTCGGCCTTTATAATTTCTTGAATGCTTACTAAATTTAAAACCGATAGACCACCTGATATATATTTAGTAGTTTCGTGTTTTGGTCTCTTCCTTACAAGAAACAGCTTACGTTGGTAGGGCTCTTTGTTGCTTGTCGCAAATCGCTAGTGTGTAAACATTGTTCTTTTCTGGTTTAAAGGGCACCGTAGACAGTGTAATTACTGGTTAAGCGAGACGTAACATCCCATATTTTAGGACGGTTAGAGGATTAGTAGCGTTTCATGCTATGTATTTTAGGGCTTCTTCATTGACATGAATTGACCCAATGGTAACTCCATTGGGTCAAATCATGTCAAATGGACCCCCTTTTACGATTGATGATGTAAAGATTCGAAAGCAGGCATATCTAGTAATCATCCCTCATAATAAATTTTTATTAAAACTTTTAGTTGTTAAAATTGCAATGAAGCATTAAAAGCTCGTTTGAGGTTGAAGAGTGTAAGTTTAAATAAAAGTAAATGCATTTTAAAATAATTTCATTCTATGTTCACAAAACATTTTATACATGTCATTTAAATTAAATTAAATTCTAAAGAGATTTAAAATGCAATGGTAGAAATTGTGTGGTAGATTTATGCAGAGGGCACGTTGTCACCGTCTTATATTGTTCAAAATTATTTGCTGTTAGAAGTTGGTCATATTTATATATAAAATTTTTACTTGTTAATCTTAAGAACAGATACGCCCAACTCTTAAAAATTTTTTGTAATATCTGCACTTTTTGTAAAAGGGGAAGTGAAGGTAATACGGGATAATTAAGGGAAAATCGATGTTAAACAAAAAATGATATCCTTATTTTTCTTCTTTTGTTATTATATGATTAAGCATGTATTAATTTTTTTTTAAGGAATGCTTGAATCAAACCACAGAAATAAAAGATATTGGATGATTTCCAAAACCTCCACTTGTTCCATTTTGCCTACACGTGAAGGTAAAACGAACCAGGCATTAAGGCAAAATGGACCGAACGAATGGATGGCAACTTAATACCAAATCTCCACTGCTCATTCCACGGCACACCTTTCACAAACGAATCTTACATCTTCTATGTCATCTTTGAAGACAACACAGCTACAGTGGGCCCATAATGTGCAAGCCAAATAATTATTTCCTATACAGTGACAATTTTAGTTCGGCTGTCTTTCCGCTTCCTCTAATTTTAGGTCTATTTTTTCTTTGAAACAAAAGTTAAAAGCTAAAGTCGTAAATGGCTAGTGTTCAACGTGAATACATATTTATTTTGAGCAATGCGTTGATTTCTTAATGTTAATGGCGGTATTCCAATGGTGTTCAAATTACTACCAGTTACAGATAACAATGGTTCAGTGACACCTTCATTGCTAGAGCTGCGAGGTTTGTCTCGTAACTGACTAGAGGTTAAGTCATATTTATTTAAAAACTGCATGATCGTTAGATACTGTTAGAACAAGTTAATTGGATGCGCTTCTTCCGGTTGAATCATTTGTACTCTAATTAATATGGTCTTTAGATTATTAAATGTGGCAGTCATTTTGTTAAGACCCATTTGCACGAAGTTATCTTGACCATATAATGCGAGGCAAAAATACGAACTATTGCAGTCAATTTTACAGGAAAAGTTACAAGGAAAAAGAAATCCAGGAAGAAGACGAACATCTTGGTTTAAAATCTGCGCCAATGGTACAACAAAAGGACACGTCAAAGGTTCAAGTTGCCATGATGGTCGCCAACCTCTGATAGGAAACGGCACTCGAAGAAGAAGAAGCACGTAGTTACTATTTTAATGGCATTTTTTATGTCCTCTTCACGCCAAGATTGTCGGTCCGACTTTATTATGTAGTTGTTAACCAAAAAAAGTTATTCAGACTAACAGTCTTGGCCTACTACTTAAATATAAAATTGTATAAACATAATCACAAAAAAACTGCAGTGGAAGGCGACTGTCAAGTTGAAGCAAGTTGGTAATATATAGCACTAACATTATTAAAGTTATTAGTCCGGCCGTTTTACCTATAGGGTCCTTTAAACCTTCCTATCCCTATGTGTATTTTCTTCTCGTTTTCTCATTTTTTAAGTTTTTACACAAAAAACTTAGTTAAGTATATAGAGTAAGTACGCCTTCTTACTTTTACGTGCCGCGTCTTATCACAACGTAACTAAAAGTGTTAAATCTTATTGCACAGTAAAGGAATTTAAGATAACTGAACCTAATTATCTTAGAAATTCACCTACAGAGCCGTAGTTTTAAAATTTGCGCGAATAAACACAAGCTTCTCTATTTCTTTAGGGACTGATGATAAATTTCCTAAATCTTAATTGAATTCAGGGAAGGGCGTCCCAATTTTTTTCGGATTTATTGCGATTTTAGAGGTTGATAAGGGATAGGTTTAAATGAAATGTGGATTTAAACATAGTTAAGATTTTACGGTAAGATCAGAAGAAATAACTTCAAATTTTGTGAGTTTAATTTCGTATCTATTCTGTATATCAATCTGATTCTACCCTTTTTTCTATCCTTTATGCTGCTTGGAAGAAATTAATATATAAATACCACTAAGTGGACCTTTTACTGGAAACTGAATATAAGCAATTAACCTTGTACTTAAATAAAATCAGTACCTAAATTTTATTTGTCTGTGTGAATATGTAATTCTTTAACAGTTTTTTTTTATGATATCTTTTTAGTGTTAAGATACACTGCAACATTTTAAAGTCTGTTATATTTTCGTTAAAATTTGACTATTTTGTAAATAAGAATATCAGTAAATTTATACATTATTTTGAAAGCAGATAAAATTTCAAATGCTTCGTTATATTTAAAAAGTAGAGGATTGATACAATGTCCAAAAGCAAATTAATTTTGTTACATTTTTATTTATTTTTCAAAACTTATAAATTTGGCTTGACACAACTTTACCCATTATATACAAATCAAATATCTCGCTAATTACGGCTGTACACAAGATTAAATTTCATTAAAATTCAATTTAAACTGCAAAGTATCAGATTATCTTGAGTTAATATATATTCAAATTAATGACAAACCAGAGGATTATAAAATAATGATTTCACACTTTAAGTTACATCAAATTTAAAAGTATTGATTAAATGTGTTTCTAACTTACAGAATATAACTGAAAACTATACTTTTGTCAATGGAGTCACTGTTAGTAAATCTAATCATATATCCGTAAATTTGTAGATTTGTTATGTCTAATCATATAGTTTTTACCTTTTATTTCGATACAAATTTTATTATAATGAACAAATTCATGTTCGAGCAGTTTTATTTAACTTGTATTTAATTTTTACGTGCAAACCTTACTTGATCCCTCAATCATCATCAGCCTATGATAGTCCACTGCTGGAAATAGGCCTTCCCTCATACACCCCTATTCATTAGGGGGTTTATGGGTTAGTGGGTGGACCGACTTTTTACATGCCCATCCGACGCATGGATCATCCTTATTTCAGACAATAGGACGATCAGCCCAAATTGCCCTAAACAACTAGGAAACAAGAATGAAAATTTATTGAGTGTTTGTGTTAAACGTTAAAATCGAAAAATCTTGCAACTTCAGACAAATCGCAACCAAAATACTCTGCAAAGTTTGGTTATTTAGTGAAAGTTTATGCTCTAGCATAAAATGATCACTCAAGGCTCGATATACTTGATACTAATAATCGGCGTTACTCCGATGTATGTCGAATCGGACGTAATAAACTGCTTGATTTAAAAAAAAATACGACTCAAAAACAAAAATATGTTCTATCTTCTCTTATCAACTTTAGTAATCTGTTGCTCTATTAAATAGTTCGCTAATAAAATGTAAATTGTTGAAATGTAAACGTTTAGAATGATATTGTCTCGAATGAAACATGTGCTTAAATTTACTGCATGTAAATTTAGATAAATAAATACCGAAAGCAAGATATTTGGAACTCAACTCGAAAGCAAAGTTGCAAACATTTTCTGTCGTCGAAGAATTTGGCTTAATTAGAGTGGTTTTTTAAAGGTAAAAGCGCTTTAAAAATTTATAGCGTTATAAAAAAACTTGAGATTGAAACCCAAACCTTCATTAGACCTAATGGTGTGTCCGAGTGAGTTTTTTATACCTGATTCGTTCTTTTTACTTCAGCTCTAGTGAAATATGTTATTTATGTATATTGGTTATTTGTATGTTATAGAGTTTTTTTTTAGGTAAAAAATTGAACAAGTTTTTTTATTTGATTTCGTTTTCATCATCATCATCATCATCAGCCTGTGTTAGTCCACTGCTGGACATAGGCCTCCCTAATGCACGCCACCGCTTTCGATCTTCGGCTATTCTCATCCAGCCCACACGGCCACTTTGCGAATGTCGTCATCCCATCTTGCCGCAGGGCGTCCTACACTACGTTTGCCGAGCCTCGGTCTCCACTCCAGGACTTTTCGACTCCAGCGGTCGTCAGTTCTGCAGGCTTATATGACCGGCCACTGCCACTTCAGCTACTAATCCGGTGGGCATGTCGGTGATTTTGGTTCTCTGACGGATCATGTCATTTCTGATGCGGTCTTTCAGAGATACTCCGAGCATAGCCGTCTCCATAGCTCGCTGAGTGACTTTAAATTTGTGTACCAGTCGAACCGTAAGTGTCCAAGTCTCGGCACCGTAGGTCAAAACGGGTAAGACGCACTGATCGAAGACTTTCGATTTGAGGAACTATAGGATGGGTGACGAGAAAACTAGACGAAGCTTATGAAAGCTGCCCAGCACAGCCGAATCCTTCTGTTGGCCTCCCCTCAAAGTTGTTTTACCTGTTGGCGTTTGCCCTAGGTAAACGTACTCGAAACAACTTCGAGGGAGGCGCCGTCAGTGTGATCGGTCCCGGATCAACGTGCTCGTTAAACATGACCTTGGTTTTACCCAAGTTCATCCGGAGACCGATGCGTGCAGAAGACTCAGCCAGGCTTTACACCATTTTTGCAGGTCCTTAGCGGTCTCAGCCATGATGACGATATCGTCCGCAAATCGCGATGTGTGATGTACTCGCCGTTTACATCTATGCCGTGCCATTCCCAGTCGAGCGTCTTGAACATGTCCTCAAGCGCGGCGGAGAACAATTTCGGAGACATGACGTCTCCTTGTCTCACACCGCGGTGCAGGGGATAGGCTCAGTCTGTCCACTTTGGACTACGACAGACATAGTGGCGGCGTTGTACAGACATCTCAGCACCTCGATATATCGCCAATCAATTTGGCACCGCTGTAAGCACTCGAGGAAAGACCAGGTCTCAATGGAGTCAAAAGCCGTCTCATAGTCCACAAATGGCATGCACAGGGGCTGGTTATACTCAAGTGTCTTCTGTATAACCTGCATTACTGCATGGATATGGTCTATGGTGCTGTAACCCCTCCGAAACCCGGCCTGTTCTCGAGGCTGCGCTTCATTGAGTTTTCGTCAAGACGATTCTGAGATGACCTCGAAAACAACTTATAGACATGACTCAGGAGCGATATTGGCGATAGTTCTTCGAAAGGGTTTTATCACCTTTTTTGAAGAACAATACGACTAAACTCCTAAGCCCTACCTTAGGAGTTCTCCCGGAGAGAAGGGCAGAGTTAAATAGACGACAGAGTCTCTTCAGCACCGGTTTACCGGCGGCCTTCAGAAGCTCCGTCATGACTCCGTCCTCTCCGGGGCTTTTCCATTTGAAGTTGCTCAAGAGCCCCTCGATTTCGTCTAGGCCGATTTCGGAAGATCGTCCGACACATGGCGGGTAAGAGTGGCTCGACAATCCTTCATCTGGCTCCGGTGCTGGAATGCGACGCGTATAACTGGCTGTAAAGCTTTCAACCTCCGAGAGAACCACTGGTCTAGAAGCGACCACTTCTCCGTTCTCTTTGGTCAACTTCGTTGATGGCTTCTTCCAAGCTGTCGTACGAAGACTTTGGACCCGGTTTTGCTCAATAGCTCTCTGTATTGAGAGCGTATTGAGTGACGGAGGTCGCGCCTTACGGGCTTGGAGATGGTCTTGTTAAGAACCCGCTGTTCTAATGAAGTGACGGTTGGATCATTTCGTCGCTTTGCCATGAGATCTAGTGTTTCTCCCGATAGTTTAGACTTTTTGCCCGTACGTCGCAGACCGCAGAGTTTTGCACCCTCGTCCGAAGAATTTCTACCACTCGATCGAGTTCCTCGTCAACGTCCACGTCGATTGTATTTCAGAGCGCAAATCGATTTTCCAGATTGATCTGAAATGGCCAGGATCAATGATAGGCTGGAGCAGATTAGGCGGAGCGTAGACTTCATCAATCAGGACCGTTCAAGCTTCAAATCTATATTCAGGTGCCTTCAGAAGTCGGTGATCACTTCCGGTCTTGAACCTTGTGATCACTGAGACATCCCTGAATATTCGCTTTGTCCGATATAAGAAGTCTATCTCATTTTGGTCATAGTATCGGGGCTCTGCCACGTCCATTTCTTGGGGCTGTTTATTAAAGAACGAATTCATTAGAACAGCCCTCTCGCTCGAGGAAATTGACGAGTATTTGTCCCCCATGATTTCTGCTTCCGTAGCCATATGATCCCAGCATCGATTCGCTGCATGCCTGTAATCCTAGTTTGGCGTTGAAATCCCTCATGACAACGTTGAAGTGAGCCTTGGTGGTGTTATGTAAGGCTCTTGAGATGTCCTCGTACATATCTTCGACATCATCATCCGGGTATGTCGACGTTGGTGCGTACACTTGGATAACTTTTAGGCTGTATCTATTGGTCAGCTTTATCACAAGGTACGCAACCCTCGCCGACACACTGGATACTTCAATAACATTGTCAATGAGGGATTTATTGACAAGGAACCCGACTCCGCCCTGTGATGGATTTTCTCCCTGCCTAAAGTACAGAAGATGGCCCGATTCTAGAGTTAAAGTATCCCCGCTCTCTCAATGGACTCTACTCAATCCCAAAACGTGTCATCTTATACACCTCAGCTCCTCTTCTAGTTGGGCAAAATGAGAATCTAGCCGTAGCGTGCGTCCGTTGTACGTTGCGATGGTCAGTTGGTTTTGGCGACCTGCGTACTCCGGGATTCTAGCACTTCCCCCTGCCGTTACCGTGCGCGCCTTGGCCAGGAATAGCAAGGCTAACGGGAACTGGGGGCCGTGGCGTTTTACGTCTAATCATTAGGGGGTTTTGGACCGTATCCCACCACGCTGGTCCAATGCGGGTTGGTGGGTGGTTCGCCAGAGCCTCGTTCGTTGATTGGCAGGGTGCACCACGTGCAGGTGAGGTTGGCTTGGGTTCCGAAGATGTTGTTAGGATCCTTACACCCCTTTATTTGATTTCGTTTTATTATTTTGAAAATATTATTATTAATTCCTATAAGTTGAATATGAATGCGTGTAATTTAGTAATAATTGTCTTGTAAATGACAATTATTTTAATAATAGGATTAAAATCTGTACAGTAAACTAAGACCGTCTAAATGTTCAAACAAATAAATTTACTTTTACATAAATTTTTACTTCTCTCCAAATGTATATATAAAATTTTAAATGATTAAACCAATGACACGACCAGGACGGTCAAAACACTAAAACCAAAACATATATATATTTTTCTTTTTTAACAGATTTATTCGTTTTAACATCTTATTTCATCAATTTATGTTATATTTTGTAAGTGTAGGACCTATACCCTTACTGTAGCACCATTAAGTATAATTACTTATTTTTATTAAGAAACACTGCTTGAGTGACTTCGATGTTGCCATTAACGTAAACGAGGTAACTATTTTCCCCATAAAGCTTAGTGAAACCTTCTTTGTTGCAAAACTTGTTTGCCCTAAGGAAACTGATTAATTGGATTACTGTTAGACGCTGGGTAATCGCGTATATATGTGGGCAATAAGTAGTCATTACAGTCAAAGTTCACATGCAAAATTATACTTTTATGATTAAGAAAGAACATATTCATGATTTTTATATAATTAAAGTTTCAAGGCTTTTTTGCGCCTTTCCTTTTCCTCATATAACAAGCACTTACCTTATGGAAGTATCTCCTACGAATTAATAGACATTTTTTTTTCGTTTAGCAAATGAATCAGCCATAGTGAGACGATCTAATCAATCTAACAGATAGTTACACTGAATAGTAAAAATAACGACAATCTATCAAGACTAAGTGATATAGCTCGTATTGTATATATATTATATTGTACAACATTACATTACATTATTTTATATCATATTATATTATATTATTTTGCATGTCACGTTGCATTTACTGTTATTTATTGCAGGTTATTTTTAATGTGCATACGTGCTCCATATAATTCCAAGTCTCGTAAAAATGTCCTTAAAGACTCATAAATTTACTTTCAAAATATTAAATATATGAATCGAATAACATCGTGCCAATTTTCATTGATTCTTTACACATAAATATAAAATAACTTCTTACCAATTTTATTAATTCTTTCAAGAAATTAGAAACACCTATGACATAAAAGTGAAATTAGTTTTAAATTTATTTACAAAATAGCAGATAAGTTTCTAAAAAGTTTATGACTACAATATGTACATCATATACCATATACCACCAACCCGCATTGGACCAGCATCGTGGTATACGGTTCAAAACCCCCTTATGGATAGGGGTGTATTAGGAGAGGCCTATGTCCAGCAGTGGACTATCAAAGGCTGAAGATGTATGTGTGTGTTTTTAACTGTCTTTGTAGCCTAATGGTATGGTCGTGTGCTTTAGAAACCACAGGTCATGGTTTCGAATCCTGCGGAGACTCAACAAATTTTCACTGTCGTTTTCTAGTTGGTTAGGGCAATTTAGGCCGATCACCCAATTGTCTGAAAAGTAAGATGATCCATGCGTCGGATGGGCATGTAAAAAGTCGGTCCATCCACCACCCCGCATTGTACCAGCGTGGTGGGTACGGTACGGGCAGTCTATGTCAACAAAACTGTCTTTCAGAAGAGGAGAAAGTTATATTTTTAAACATAACATAAATAATAAAATACACAATTAAAATCTAACAAGTCTATAATTTATGTTCTTTCTGTATTTCTATAAATTAAGCTATTGTTACTCAGTTATGCTGTAATATTGCATATCTTAATATTGACATTTAAAAAATACCGTGTTTGAGTTATTTCAACAACAGAAATTTAAAAGCTAAAATTACTAGTACCGAATGAATAGTATATAATCCGTCTCTGAACGCATCGGGAATTGAATTCTACCGATAAATTTATCTGGATTTTAAGCCCTTTTCAGATCGGATGATACCTGTCTAATGCAAACTAACCAAAGATTTGGATTTCTGTCTGTATAGTTACGATTAGCTATAAAATATTTAACATAATCGTACTTTAATATTATCGTTACTGTATAGTGGCATGTATTTTCGTTATTGAAAAACTAATTTCAAACTAATAAAAATATCAAAGGTACGACTACAAATAAGTCACAAAAGAAGTATTTCTTTTATAAAAATTGGACGAACTTCAAAACTAAGCAGTTTATTAAAACAATTTTAACATTATACGCAACATAAAACCCGTGTTAGCTTGTCTGTTTTCGTTAATTTTATTTCTTCTTAGATATTCGAGTATAAAATGCTCAGAAAAAGAAATAATTTTAACATGCTGTTAACTACAGGTTTGATCAATATAAAATTAACAGTTTCATCATCATATTAATTATTGAAATTTAAAAGAAATTATTTAATAAGTAAAAGTTTAATAAGTAAGTTTGAAATTTTTTTTTGTAATATGTCTCATATGTAAGAATTTTAAAAATATACTTTCATTTATGTGCAAAAATATAAATGATTTCCCCTTGCATCTTGACGACAAATAACATAAATACTAGAAACAAATATAATTAATTTTTCCAGCATCTAGACTGCGAAGAATAAGTAAATCTTTCAGTTAGTTCAGAATTTAACTATTAATAAATTGAAAAAAGTTGTAAAAGAACATTTGTGTGTTTTTATAACATAAATTATTTTATAATCGATAAAACGACCTGGTGATGGAATGCTGGCGCCAGGCTTTTTTGAATTCAAAATACATTTTATAGAACGGTTGTTATATTGTTTAGCATATTTCAATATGGTAACACTTGAAAGACATCAATCAGTATTGTATTATGGCTTCTACCCTCTTACAAAACGAGTCAATATGGAAGAAACAATAAAGGTGACCAATTATTGCAGTTTCGACGTTTAGTCGACTAATTAAGTATTTACACAAGTATTATAGTTATTTTTAATAATTATTTTTAATTTACGTAAATGGGGAAAATTAGTACAACCTTAAATTAAAGTAACAAACATATTGTTGATGTTTCATTTCTTGAACCATAGTTACAAAAGGTTCTACAGTGATGTACATACATAATATAATCTTTCGCATCACCGGTAGAGTATAAAATCAGTGTGTCTTGGTTTAAAAGATAAATTGGATTTATTAGCTACAGAACGGAAGAATAATTAATAATGACGCTGATTTGTGTGTAAAATATTTTTAACTACTTTTAAAATACAATAACACATTAGCCGTTATTATATTATAAAGAACTATTTACTGCTTATGAAATATTTTATCTTGAAATAAAACTTAGTATTGATGAATAAGATCCGATTGGTGAAATGATATTTTGTCCTTCTTAAGATGATTAAGATCCTTACGTTGTCAATAATTGATGAAAATTATCCCTGTTCCAGTAAAAGGAAAATTTTGTTATTATGTGACCTGCTAACTATAGCATTTACAATTATATTTAATTTTATAGCAAGCACTGCAATAACAAAAACAATAATGTTTCTGAACGAATAACACAACATCATCGAGTCCTAAATTAAGCATAGCATGTACTACGGAAACCTAATAACTAGAGAATACATAGATCTACTTTTCTCTTGTAAATAAATATATTCATTGTTGTTGTCATTGTTGGTTCCTAGTTGGTTAGGGCAATTTGGGCCGATCACTCAATTGTCTGAAAAGTACGATGATCCATGCGTCGGATGGGCATGTAAAAAGTCGGTCCACCAACCAACCCGCATTGGACCAGCGTGGTGGGATTAGGTCCAAAATCCCCTAATAGATGGAGGTGTATTAGGTGAAGCCTATGTCCAGCAGTGGACTATCACAGGCTAATGATGAAATAAATATATGTTATAAAGATACAAATACTAGACACGGGAAAAACACTATGTTCATCACACAGTTTTTTTGAAAATTGAACCCACCCCCTTTTGCGCAACAGTCAGGATCACTAACCACTGCGCCAAATGGGTCGTCAATACTGCGAATCTTTTCATTTCATCCGTTGTTCGGATGTGACAATTTTTTTTTTCAATTTGGCATATCACCTTTTAAGTATTTAAGATTATGTTTTAAATATATTTGCATAGTTGCATAGCCATTGCGTACCTTAATTTCTTATCTCTAACAATTTACTTAGGTAGTAATTTAAACCGAAGGCTCGAATCGGCTTCATAAATCAAAATTGAACTATTATAACAAACTGATACGACCTAATTTGAATTCCTATCACTACTACGCGAGGTGAATGCAAAATTTATTGAATCTCCGGTCCTGAATATTAGCTAGACGAATTGTGGGCAATTATACACAATAACTTTGCTCAATTTGTGAAAGACTAAGACAATTTATGATTTTATGATTTAGTATTCTAGAGCCATTGAGCAAGATCACGTCAAGTGGACCCCCATTTACCACTTGATCATAAAATTTAATCTATATATATTTTCATAAGTACTTATGATCGAAAATGATCCCCAAACGATTTTTAAAATTTTGATTTTAACAACATTTTTTTTACAATGAAAATTTAAGCACTTTTAATTAAAAATGGATTAAAATCAACCGTAAGAGATAAATTCATGAAATTTTCAGCATCCATGGTCGAATGTCTATATTTTAAGAATATATTAACGACTTAAGATTATTTGTTTATTTTCGTATTGTTAACTAACTTTTAGTTAACAAATGAAAATTAACTCATTTCTGGTAAAAATGCATTTTTTTCATCGGTCACATGCTTTATTCATTTAAGTTTAAGATTCCGGAAGAAAATTTCACTGCTCGCCATTAGTTTAAACAAAATGAATTTATATATGACAGGCCAGAGCGCTGTGGAAGCACCGCGCTACCGAGCGTCTCGTACTGCATTGAAGATTTTATCAGTGATAATTTAAAATAACAATACAAAATATTATTAAAAACAAATTTTATTATTATTTACGTTATATTATTATAATTATTATCAATAAAATTTTATTTTTGATTAACAATATCATAAAGAATATAATCATAACATACTGAATAGAACAAACAGAAGCTTAATTAAAATAATTCAATGGTAAATTTGTCGTCAGATACTTTCACTTTTTTTTAAAAACTTTGTTAATAAATACTTTTTCATCTTCTGAAACGAGCCTGCAATCTAGTGAAAAATTTTCCAATGGTTTGTAGTGATGAAATTGGCGAGTATTTTTTATTGTTGTTAAGCGTTCGAATCGTGGTTGGTATTTTTCTTCATTTACCTCATGATCTTTAATCGTACAGAAAGCAAAATTAATTTTTTTAAAAGAACTTTGGGCTCACTGAAAAAAGGAAAGTGGGGTTGTTATGTGGTTGTTTTATCACGTTGGAGACTAGCACGATAAACTTGTCTTTACAGTTCCTGCCAAGCCATCACACGCTCCTTTGCCGAGATGTAGCGAAAAAGTCCAATACCGGTGGTAGGTCCCTGTTTACAGGAGACCGTCTGGTGACCACCGGGTGCCTATTTCTGCCGAAGCAGTGTGTGAAAACACTGCTGTGTTCCGGTTTGAAGGGCACCGTAGCCAGCTGATTACTGGGTAAACGAGACTTAACACCCTATGTCTCATGGTAGGCAGCGCGTTGGCGTTACCCTGGTATTGCTAATGTCTATGGGCGCATCGACACCAAAATCATTTTATGATTAACTAAATTGGCAAAATTATATTTATTTTTATATTGTGAAGCGGCTCCATCAGAAATATACTTGATCTTTTGATTTTATCGGCACAAATTTAGTTTTAAAAATTCTATCAATTTAGTATTAAATAAATGTACCGAACTTGCATCGTGACTAACTTTTCTGATATGACAACAAAATTCTCATGCTTCATTTCTTCATTTACTTTATAATAAATTACATAAGGGTAAAGTTAGCCTGATCATTGGACCAATGGTGTGATTGAATAGCATCTTGAACAAAAACGAATAGTTTTCGGAAAAATCGAGACATACTACAAACTCTAATAACAACAACTAAATAATTATAATAATATAACGTAAATAATAATAAAATTTGTTTTATAATAATATTTTGTATTGTTATTTTAAATTATCACTGATAAAAGCTTCAATGCAGTACGAGACGCTCGGTAGCGCGGCGCTTCCACAGCGCTCGGCCGCTGTCATAAATAAATTCATTTTGTTTAAACTAATGGCGAGCAGTGAAATTTTCTTCCGGAATCTTAAACTTAAATGAATAAAGCATGTGACCGATGAAAAAAAAATGCATTTTTTTACCAAGAAATGAGTTAAATTTTCATTTGTTAACTTAAAAGTTAGTTAACAATACGAAAATAAACAAATAATCTTAAGTCGTTAATATATTCTTAAAATATAGACATTCGACCATGGATGCTGAAAATTTCATGAATTTATCTCTTACGGTTGATTTTTAATCCATTTTTTAATTAAAAGTGCTTAAAATTTTCATTGTAAAAAAAATGTTGTTAAAATCAAAATTTTTAAAAATCGTTTGGGGATCATTTTTCGATCATAAGTACTTATGAAAAATATATATAGATTAAATTTTTATGATCAAGTGGTAAATGGGAGTCCACTTGACGTGATCTTGCTCATTGTCAAAAGATAAAATGTACTTGTTTCTAATTTGACGATCTTAATTCCTTTACATCCAACTAAATGCATTATTTAAAATTTTTATGCATTGAAAATAAATAACACCGAGCACTTGTCTTTGTAAATACATGTATATAAAGACGGACAAAAAATTGATTCCTTGTTTCTTATGTCATTGTTCAAGTTCCGAACAAACGCATGTTTAAATTTATTTTTATACGTTTACTTTGTTGCTACGATTCTACAGAATTTTTTATGTTCTTTATATTTTGTACATCTATTGTACGTCTTGCAATGTAATCTCGTTTTTAAATATAATGTGATATATTTAGGATTACACTGACAGCCACCGTTGTATTGACCATTGCTTAATCAACACGAGATAATGGTTACGAATCCCGAGGGCAAACAATTTTGTGTACTAATAATTTGGTGGTTGGTTAGAAAATTATAGGCCTATTACCCAATTATCTAAATAGTTAATTGATCCATACAACGAATTAATGTTGTATGGTTCAATTAACAATGTATATAGTCCAGATCATATTTGACAGCCGTTATAGAATGCCGATTGTGGCAATTTACTTACTAGTAATTTATCGATCGAATGCAGTTTCGAAAAGTTTATGATAGTCGCTTAGCGTAAAAACTGTTAATTGGAACATTCTGGAAAGATTAGAATCCCACCCTATATTAAATTCTATTTGGAAAACGGCTACGGGTGAGATACAAGTTATATTTAATATATGATGTTTAAACAGTAAAATAATGCAACATCTCTGATTATCATTAAGAAGGAGCGAAAAATGAAAAGGAAAAAGGTAAAGAAAAAAATCCATTAAAACAATTTGATATTTAGAATCATTGAAAAAATTAAAATAGTGTTGCTAAGACACAGAACCTCCGTGTTTTACAAGTAAATAAAACATCTATACCCTTACATAATCAATTAAAATGATCACATTAACTATTTAAAGTACATCCAAATAATTTTGAAGCAAATAGTAAAAGTATTATGTTCGAAGTTATAAGTAATTATAATTATAGAGGTAATTTTGAAGGGACTGATATAACAGAGGACATCAAAAATGTTGGAAAACCAAGGAAAATTTGGAATTTAGTAATTTGTGACGAAATTTACTTTTCTGCGCATTTTAATAAAATTCTATATAATACGAATAATATAAAAGCTAAATAGAATAAATAATCCTACTTAATTTTAAAAGAGGTTAAAAACCTTTTAGTATTGGTGCAGTTGCACCAAGTTTTGAGTTAAAAAGAATGATATTTTGTTTACGGTTTAATATTAATAGAGAAAAATCTTACGATGTGAAACAAATTAAAGATTCTGAATTGGTATAAATTGATTGACAAAATACACTAACTGTAGAAACAAAATATTGTTTACAACAACGTGATAAAATCATTAGTACGAAGTGACGAAAGATTCGCAGAAGTTACCCTTTTTTTTTTTTGCCACATTTTTAAAACTCAACGTGCTAGGTTGCTTCAATAAATATATGTATAATACTTATGTACTTGTGTTGACATGGTGTTCACTGTCTACATAAGTATAGCTCCTAAACGGCAGATTTGATTTGAATGATATTTTATGTGTGTTCAAGTCGATTCGAGGATAGTTTAGTCGGTATCTAGGCTATTTATCTACATTGCTGAATCAACTTGAACTTTTATTCCTTACTTTATTTATTGAGCACTTGCTATATTATACAAGACAACGTCTGTCGTTCGAACAAATAAAGATAGTAATCGATTTCAACGTCGTTTTTCGTCTTTCTGAGCGGTGTGGGACAACTAATTTAATTCCCTACGCCCCTCGAATCCCACTAAATGTTTAAAGCTTCTATTCGATTTAGTTTTACTGTTTACCCTCGCACTAAATTACAGCCATAAAACTTTATACGTGGCGCAAAGGGTTTAAAACGTGAATCGATCTCGTTTTCGCAATGATATTCGAACATGCCACCGAGTGTTTCCCCTTTTTAAAGGATTTAAAAGTAACGTCATGCTAACGAAATCAATCTATACAATCAAATAAATATAATTGGAGTATCTGTTTTTAAACATCAGGATGAAGGTTTTTGATATATAACCGATACGTTTTACAAAAAAAATTGACTCTCTGAAATGGCTGGTCCGATTGTGACAAAACTTTCGCTTGAAGGTTGCTGATGTAACTGGAAGTTTATTTTCATCACGTGGATGAAGTTGCTCATAACGGCAAGTTCTTAATAAATATGTTCTATTTCCTAATTTAAAGACAGACGTCATAACGTGGTTACGATGTTGTGAAACTAAATATTTCTGCTATTTACACGAAATGTTTACACTGCTTCAAAACTAATTTAATTCCTAAAGACTTTGAAGGTCTAAAGGTTGCAGGTAAAAATAAAGTTATATTTTTATCGGTAATAATTAATTTAATAATATATCTAGAAAGACTCATCTCAAAATTATTATGATAATGTCCTCCAAGTCGATTTCGACCACGGTAGCCGATCTATTTTAGAGATCAGCTAACTACGTAAGACATACTTTAGTGCACAAATGTACGCACAAACATATGTCATCATCATCATCATCATCATCAGCCTTTGATAGTCCAAGCTGGACATGGTCTCCCTAATACACCTATCCATTATGGGGTTTTTTGGACCGTATTCCACCACGCTGGTCCAATGCGTGTTGGTGGGTGGACCGACTTTTTACATGCCCATTCAAACATATGAGCTCTCCCTTTTTCTTTATATTTTTATAGTCCAATGGGACCGATAACTGATACGACTGGAGAGAAATAAGGCACAGGAACTACTTTTATTAAGGCTATCCGCTGCGTGGATCATATGACTTCACAAGAAATCGGGTTGTGAGGCTGCATTATCCTCACCGACTAGAAAACAAGTTGGATAGTTCTTACAGTCGAGCCCAAGACCTCCGATTTTTAAAGGCAAGGCCATACCAGTAGGCTACGAAGGCCGTTTGAAGATTATACAGACATATATATTTGAAGATTATAAAGACTACAATCCCCCGTACATCGCAGTTAATTGGTTCCACGTTACAGAAAAATGCTTTATAGGTTAAGGTTAAATATAAGTTTTTACGACCTCATATAACGCGTAACGTATAAATAGTTCATCACTATTAACCTTTCTCGTTATATGTACTAAGTTTAACCAACAGGTTTAAATTAACCAATTATTTAAAATAATATACTTTTGTATTTACCTTAACATTTTACACGAGTGCAAAGGTACACAAAGCTAATTAAGAACGGTACTGCACAGAAGGAGTGAGGTACTAAAAGTAGACGTATGGCGTACGTGCCAGGCATTCTACACACCATAATGACAAGGCACAATCAAGTATCTTATCATTAATAACAAAAAGATGACTGTAACTTTTACAGTACAGACATATCTATGGAATATCCCCGCGTTAAATGGGAGAGTACCCGAGTTATACAGGAATTGAAATCGCGTATTAATAAAAAAAACTGTAATAAGGGTTATTGCATTATAGGGACGATTACAATACATAATATTACAGTTTTCATTGCTATTCTTTCTAGTTAATAACTTAGTTCAAATGTTTTTCCGAAATATATGCTTTAATTCTGCCCGAGAGGCAAATTCACAACCTAAGCGTACGCAATCGAATTTTCTATCGCCACGTGAATAGGGTTTGTAATCTGCCAGAAAATGGATTTGGGATTGAATTCTACGGGCAACTTCATCTAAGTTTTAAGTCCAGTTTGAACCAGATAATACCGGTTTAAGGCAAACAAAGCGGCTGTGGATTTGACGCGATACCCTTAAAAGTTTTATTTCTGGTAGGAAACAAGACTTAGCTTCAAATTGCAATACACAAATTTTACTTACTGTAATGTTAGTTTAAATGAAAAATATTTTTTAAATAACCCGATATTGACATATGAAATAACTTTTTTAAAACAAAATTAAACAATTATTATTATTGATATATTTGACAATTACATTTATTTTATATTTAATACTCTAAAATAACCATCGCTTTTGTGATTCAATTATAGAATAGTCCAATTTTTTACTTTATCATCGTTATCATCCCTTTACAGTACATCGCTGGACGTAGGCCTTTTCCAATAAGCGCCGGAGCTTTTTTAACTTCCGCTGTTATATTATGCGTTTTTTATTTAGGTAATACTGCGTATTCTTAATCTTATGATATGCAATATATTTGATGGGCTCTCTGTTCCCCTCACACGGCTTAGTTAAATTGTCTTTGTTGCAAAACTTGAATATAAATGGAAATAATTGAAGTGTTTTATCATTCGAATAATACATAAAGCCAATTTTTGGTCAATATTATGTACATTATTAAATAGTAGTATTTAATAATGTACATAATAAAAAAAAATTTTTTTTTTTTGGTCAAGAATCCTAGTACCTATATAGTTTATCAAGGCATTGTGTTATGATATTATAATATCGCAAGAACAACAAAAATTTACTAAAAAACGATAATTCAAAAATAGTAATTCCGTCTTTTTTAAACAATTATCTTTTTAACTCTCAAAAACCGTGAAGATAGCGCTATTATTCTATTTTTATGTAATATAGCATATCTTTAACATATTATTTATAACAAATATGCATTTAAATATCCATATATTTTAAGCCTCTAAACACTCAGTTATGAAAATACAATTTAAAACATTCTTCCACCATTAGAAAGCTTTTTTACTTTCAGGAGGAGTAACACAGGCTACTTTATATCTAAAATCTAAAAATGATACGGACAGACTAACCTCAAAAAATTTTTAGAAAAACCTTAAACAACTTAACCTAAATTTCCTTAAAAAGCGATTCTGTTTCTTTTTTTATCTAGTAGATACGTTTGTAAAACTGACATTTTTAGCCCTACTCTAATATTTTTCAGAATCTCGGTTATCCTTCTTCAATTGACTCCCTACAACTATTTAACGGCTCAACCAATTTAGTTTCCGGTTTGAAGGGAATGAAAATTTTAGAATAATGCGCCTTCCCTTTAGAGATATTGTTGTATTCAGCACAAAGAATTGATGAACCAACGCACTACTACCATGTGGTATTAAAATTCTGTTTTGGTTTCAATTTAATTACTTTACTTAGACAAATTTTTTTTCATCAGTAGCAGCGGACTAACGAAGGCTGAATTTTGTTAGTCCACTGCTGGACATAGGCCTCCACTAATACACCCCTATCTATTTGGGGGTGTGGACCGTATCCCACCACGCTGGTCCAATGCGGGTTGGTGGGTGGACCGACTTTTTACATGCCCATCCGACGCATGGATCATCTTACTTTTCAGACAATTGGGTGATCGGCCCAAATTATCCTAACCAACTAGGAAACAACATTGAAAATTTGTTGCGCCCCGCAGGATTTGAACCCATGACCTCCGGCTTCTAAAGCACACGCCCATACCACTAGGCTACGGAGGCAGTCGTTGTGCTTACTTTTATTTTGCAAACTTAATTGCTTTCTTCTTTTTTCAATTTTGCTTACTTCCCCTGAAAAAATCACTACTTGTGACAAACAAAACGCATTTTTTGCTGACCGGGCATTTTACAGGACATTACTGGTAAAGATATATAATATGAGACTTAAGTATAAGTAAAATAAAACAAAAAAAATGTTATTCACAATATTAATAACACTTTAAACACAGCAAGCATGTATTTTCTCTTTGTGCATAGCAATTATGAGTCTATTAATTTCGCAGTGCGCAAACTGTTTGTCACCGACTTTATGAATGATGAAGACAAAGGACGTTCAAGAGCCGTGCTCTGAATAATAATACCGAATTTATAAGAAATTTGCCCGGTGTGAGGGCCAAAATTTAATTATAAAAGTGTAATAAGAAATAGGACAAAGTGCGGCGTTGTTTATATTTAATTTATTTACAAAATTACATATTTTTTCTTTTCCGCATACTATAGGATTTTAATTAATTTATGATAAAAGTTTCTTAAATCTGAATTGATAAAAGTATTTTTTGTAAATATAATTTGTACATATTGCTTATGAACAACTGTTATGTTGTGTTGGACTTTTTAAGCCCGTAGAATGATATTGTTCCGTTTTTTTGTTGCTCTTTTATTGAATATTTTTTATTCATCCAATTGAGTATATAACCGTAGAATATAGCCTCTAAAACAGTTTTAAAAGTATCTCCATTATGTAAAATTATGTGACATTCAAAACAACCCTTTAAAAGAAAAAGATAAACGTAGAGACGATTGAAATATTATTTATTCAGTTTTTATTACTTTTTAGTTTAGAATTCCGCTATGCATTAATATTAGGGGCAGCAATAAATACATTTTGGTAACACCCTAGTCAGTCACAAGTAAACAGAAACGTCAAAAACGAATAATACACAAAAAAATAAAAATATAAATTCATGTAAATACTGGTGTCTGCGAGAAGTCGCGGATTTCTTTTATTTCATTTTCGCAAACAAAAGCATTAATACTTTATTGTAAAACTCACTAAGCATAAACATTGATCACAGAAAAGTGAGCATAAAAGAGAAATATATTAAAACATTCACTGCAATGTTTTTCCAGTTGCAACTGCATTACACACAAAGCGACGTCAAAGACGTATCGAACAAAGGAATAATGATAAATAAAGTTGTAACCTCAACTACTGTGCTCCAGTTTTATTCAAATTATTTGTACAGAACGGTATATGATGCAATATGAGAGGCTGTTTCGCAAACTGTAAATTAGCTCGACATTTTTCATAAAAGCCTTTGGCAATCATTTTGTGTTCCCATATCGTTTAATATACACGTTAAACGATTGTAATAACGGGTCATGGTACTCTTGAAATTATTTGTTGATTCCGAAATATTCGTGTATTTATGACAACACTTGGATAATACAGGTAATCACAAATCATCACAACATAGCATAAAACAAGTCCTTATTTATGCTTAAATCTATAAAACTACGCAACGAATCTTTTTTTAATTAGACAGAAATATTTATGTGTACAATACATACATATTAAATAAACTCTGATAAATTTAGAGATATATAATGTGATTATGTTAGCAATACTGCATTTATCCTTGTACAATTAAGAACCAAATATTGTGAAATACGATAACAATTTAAATAAATTTGATAAATTTAAGATAAATATAGATATCAGCATTACTGCAATTAAATAAATGTCAAATTAATTTGTCTTTAATTTCGAATAATATATATAATTTTAATTTTAGCGCACATTTATTGAGAATTAATTTTGAGAAAGATTTAACATAAAAATCTTTAAACACTAAGTATTTTATAGGTTTAAATAATGCGTTCACAGCAATATTCGGAAGGTGAACAATACACGCACAACTAGCAAAATAAATGCATTAAACCATCGAGTTAATTTAAAGTAGGTTATAGTTCTATTTGGAAAAATGAGATGAAGAGATAATCGAGGTTCTTCATTGCAATAATTTAGTATGCATTACATAAATAAGGACGATGGTTATTTTTCATATTTGTAACAAATGCACGTCGGGCCACTTTCAATAATATTATTTACCTATAAAAATATACCTTATAAACTTTTTTTTAATGCTTTACCATATTAATAATAACGCAGTGATAAAGCCTGAAGTAAGCATGAATTATTAAGTATAAACTGATGTTGAAAAGTTGGGGCTCGGTAACCCATTTAAACTCCCCAACTCCTTTAATATGTAATTGCCATGTTAGGGTTATTAATTGCAAAATCCTTTTAGCATATGTTTGAATAAATGAGCTTAATTATTGTTTCATAATCGTTAATTTTTCAAGTTGAGTTTTCCGTCACCACATTTTCAAAGTCCTCAAATCGAAAGTCTTCGATCAGTGCGTCACCAGTTTTGACCCTACGGTTGCCGATACTTGGACACTTACGGTTCGACTGGTCCACATTTAAAGTCGACTGTCAGCGAGCTATGGAGGGTTATGTTCAGTATCTTGAAGGACCGCATCAGAAATGACGGATCCGACAGAGAACAAAATACCGACATAGCATCACCGGATTAAGTAAGCTTGAAGTGGCATGGCGATCTATAAACGTAGAACTGACGACCGCTGGAGTCGAAAGTTCTGGAGTGAGACCGAGGCTCGGCAAAACAGTGTAGACGTCCAATGCGGCAAGATGAGTGACGATTTTCGCAAAAGTGCTGTGGGCTGGATGAGAATAGCGAAGATCGGACGGTGTGCATATGGGGAGGCCTATGCACCAGCAGTGGACCAACACAGGCTGATGATGATGAATCGTTAATAAACTTCTAATAAGTAAATGTCAATCAATGCAACGTTTTTTGAAGTTTTTACCAACCGTAGCAAACTTATATGCTCTAGGTGTCAGGAGAAGATCCAATTGTCTTTTTGCCCGACTTGCCAAAAGAAGGAGTTTGCTTTATGCTCAGCTCCTAGTGGTCGGACTTTGATCACTCTTTTTTTAATTGGTTGGTATTATTTGACATGTGGTAACTTTTTTAAAATATGTAGTGATTAGTTAAATACATAACTAAAAAAAATTAAAATACTTATTATAGTATAATTACAATACAAGTATACATATTCTGCAATAACCATTCAAATGTTACGATGCTTTAAAATAACAATGAGTGTTGTTACTTTCAATGAGCTTTGAATGTGTTAAAGCTCATGGAAAAAAAACAACTTGTAAGTTCAAATTAAAAGTGGAAAATACCACGGAGCAGTTTCATACAGACAACATATTGTTACCTGCTTATATTGCGCTAACTAGTTTCCGTCAAAATTTATTGTAATAACTTTACATGTTAAATGACAACCATTGACGCTTGTCATATGCAACGCCGCCCCGTGACCTCTTCGGTTCCTTTCAGGTCACCAGTCAACGTCATTTTTTAATAATAACTTAGTCAATTATTTTGTTCACGCGAATACTACTCATAATTAAATAAAAATACTTTTAACGTATTTTAAAGATATAGAATAAATATTCAATAATCATAACTCACATTTATTGTTACTGTAATCATAACTCACATTTATTGTTACTGTAAAATAATCACTTTCCCTTCTTTAGGACTAGTTTAAATATAGGCTAATAAATTACTTTATTACACCAAACCGAATCATTTTTTTGCCACGAAAAAATTAACAATTTATTTACTGTGATTAATTTTATACAAATTTCTCCTAGTCATTTAATCACTATACAGTGTTAACTTTCAATGTAAGGGATTTCATTACGTAAGTAACACGGCACGTTCTACATAATGACAGCAAATGAAGTTAATGAACTAACTATTCCCCACACGGTTTAGGGGAATCACCTTTGTTGTGAAAGTTGTGTTTGCCCGAGGAAATACTTTAATGGAAAGGCTATTCACTCATAATGCCTCCGAGTTTGAAAGCCAGCTACAAATTTTATATCGAATCTTTCAAATCATATATGACGAGGTAAGGATAAAAAATAATATATATTCAAATATTTAGTGTGATGTTTGTTATACTCTATACTTACATTTGTTATGGCATCGTTATAACCATAGCACTGAACTATTTACACTAAACTGTTTATATTGTATTGCACCGTGTCCACTGTAGTACTAGTCTATATGATCCTTGGAAACAGGCTGGTTCCGTGGTAACCAACAATAACTTAGTGGTAACCAACAATAACAACTTTTAAATGCATTAACACAGTTTCTAATCTTTGCTACTGTAGCTAAATAAGACCACAGTTTTTCAACGTACCTTATGTTATAAGTACCACAGCGGATTGGAAAGGTTAATCTAAAACTACGCCTTTCAAATCCTAGTAAACGTTTTAAGCTGTTCGATTAAGTTTTACTGTTGAATCTCGCCCTAAATTACGGTCGTAAAACTTTATATGAACCGTAAAGGGTTTAAAACGTGCATCGTTTCCGTTTTGGCATTGCTTTTATTTACGTCATTGATCACTTCCTAGGTCTTATTTTTAAGCATCATTCTTGTGTTTGACCGACTTCCTTCCGTATGATTTTTTTTAGTTTTTTTATTTACTTTTAGAAAACTCCCAATGAATTCCATTAAGTAAAAATGATAATAACAACTGAAAATCACTTATACTTAAACACATAGAAATGACTCATGTGACCCCGACAACAGCCTCCAGATGTCTCGTGCGGAGGATTCGATGCGTCACACCGCCTTTAAACACTTATCACAGTTACACTATCACAGATACACAAAATTTATCTCAAATGAGGAGAGTTTCGTTCCAGACAGTGGCTTATACGAAGCTGTCCTTTCTATATTTCGGACCCGGCTTAAATACACGATCGCAGAGACAAAACGTCAATATCGAGACTCCTTTTCTCAAAGTACCCGCAATAGAAGTAGTATTCTGACAATCTGTCTTTCACAATACATACATACATTACTCATAAAGAAATGTGCCTGTACGGACGCATCACCGAATCGCATGGCCAATAACTTAAAAAATGTGTGAAGACGGAGGTATCATTTTATCGGTCGTCTAACACATACAACCATTATACGTGGAGAGAGGCATCACTGAATCGTACGTCTAACACATCAAACAAACGCGTGGACAGATTTAATTGCGTGTCCAATAACATTAAACACATGTGAGTACGGAGGCATCACTGAAAGCTAATGCAGGAAAAAAAATCTTCATTCTATGTACTTGAAAACACCTTAAACATAACACAACACCTTAAAAACTTGTCTTAGATGACATTTTGATGAAATTAATACCTTAAAAGTTATCAGAGATTTAAAATGCGGTGGCAGAAAACGCGACGCAAATTCGTACAGGAGCACTTACTTACCTGCTTATGTTGCGTAAAATAGTTATATGTTATGTTGTTAGAAGTCAGTCATATTTTTTTTTGTTCAAATTTCACTTGTATTTGTTAAGTTTAAAAATAATTTACCTAGTAGAATTTAAAGTTAAATGTCCAATAAAATATTGCATCATTATCATTGATTTTGAAATATTTCATTTGTTTACTATTTTCTGTGTATCTATAAAATATGAACGTAGTTTCGTATAACGCGATAATCATTATTCCGATAAAGTAATTTGCAAGTTTCCTAAATAGGCATCAAACTATTAAGCTATAATTTGATCTTATAATCTTATTAAGTAAAACCTTTAACTTTAGGGTAGGATGAAATTAATAACAAGGACTACATGAAACCACAACTTAAATTAAGATTGTCTTCAAGCTAGTTATAACTAACATTACATGTAAATTATCTATGGTTCGGTGAATGTTATCGTAGAAATTCTACTGTATTCTTACAACCACTTAAAACAACGCTATTAATCAGTTGTTTGACTTTATTGTTTCTTGAGTTGAAAAAAAACACACACAGTTTTAGTGCTCTTTGTCATCACTAAAAACCTATTATTATACGGTTACAACATATATATTAAAATATATTGACACCATATACAACTGCACTCCGTAGCCTAGTGGTATAGGCGTTTGCTTTAAAACCAGAGGTCGTGGTTTCGAATCCTGCGGGACTCAACAAATTTTATTGTTGTTTCCTAGTTGGTTAGGTCAATTTGGGCCGATCACCCAATTGTCTGAAAAGTAAGATGATCCATGCGTCGAATGGGCATGTAAAAGTCGACCAACCACCAACCCGCATTGGACCAGCGTGGTGGGATATGGTCTAAAACCCCTAATGGATAGGGTGTATTAGGGAGGCCTATGTCCAGCAGTGGACTATTAACGGCTGATGATGATATATTGATGATGATCTATATAACACAGCATGTGTAGTTTCAAAAATAAAACGAACTCCTATCGGCTCCGATTCGTAGTTTCTTAAAGACTGCCCACATTTATAAATAGTCCTTTCATTTGCTACATTTTTATAAAACAATAATTTTAAGTTTGAATTTCATAATGTTTTAGTACTTTGAAAATATTGGTACTACTAATAAATGTTGGGCTTATGTAAAATATTATATAAAATTAAATATTTTAATTATTATACCATTAAATTATTTATATAATCTATATTATATAGTCTATATTTATATAATATATATTTTTATTAGTTTTGTCGTCATTTTTTAAAATATTTCACTCAAAATTGATTGATTTTTTTTTTAGGAGGGGGAAATCTTCAGAGATACCCTTTTTATAAGGGTTATGTGAGGTTTTTACCCACTAAAACCCCCATTAGCGCCTATCATCTGTATATTATGGGAGGCACCGCGATCTCCTACGGAACGCACCGGTACTCTCTCATACGTGCTTGTTGCCCTTTCTCAATCGTCTCCTAACTTCTACCATCACTCGCGATTGCAAAGCTTAACTTAGGTCAGAACCATCTCAGTTTTGATGACCATATATCTTCTAGTCGCATTTTACGACAGGCAGTGTATTCCTTAGTCCTATTCAAAAGCTTGAAACTAAAGGGCTATTCGATCGATGCCCTGCTTTGGCCAGAGCGACGAATTCTTCTACGAGCTGGATTATCGTTCCGCTCCTTTATGCCGTCTCTTTTTGCGACATAACTGCTTCACAAAATGAAACCAGCGCCATCCATGATCCCTTTTCTGCTAATGCCGCCTTTATAACACCTTTTAGAGAGGCATCATAGCCAATCTTGGTCTTTGTTCCTGGACCCCCTACCAAATAGTGTTTATAAAATATAAATAACTAATCGTTAAGTGATAAACAGTCTGTAATTTGATAAAAACATAGCATATCTGTAAATTGTAGTATACTTTAGTAAATTGTAAATATAGCTAGAATGTTTTATCCATCTAACAAGATGACACTTTCAAAAATATTTTTCACAAACACCATCGTATCGTTTTCTTTTAACGCCCAACGAAATAAGGTTCCAGGCATAAAAGCTTTGTACAAGATTTTGTTGCACTATTACGATTAATGAGGATGTTTGACGTCATCTCAATAGGTAAAGTTAAAACAAGAACCTTGTTATAACAACAACTACATATCTAGACATGTAAAAGCTTCAGATTATTTTTGCCATTCTGAAATTAGTATTTTTATGCTAACGATGGTGCTAGGCAGATGAAATAGGTCACCTGTATGAAACCATCAGGGTATCACAACGCTGCTAATATCTGCTAGTGCTATGAAACGTGTATTTTACTGGTCTTTAGGCGATAGCACTCGTAGTTACCGCTTCATACAATATGTACTATTTATAGTCAGTTTTTTGGTCGTGTTTTTGGACGTGTTTTTATTTAGATAACTCCCTCACACGAGTTCTTTTAATCCGTTATTTTCAAGGACTCTTGAAAATTTTGTCCATTTTCTTATTAAAAATTTAGCCCTTATTTCATTTTGACCCTGCTTTAATATTGTCACTTAAATATTTCTTTCCAAAAGTTTCCCAAAAGTAGGTTAATGTGATAATAATTGCTGTATTTCAAGAAGCAAGTTTGGTTTAAAAGTCTAAATTAGTACAGTAAATGTAAAAGATTGACAGATTATTACAAAAAAATATAATTCAACATTTATAAAGTACGAGAAATATAAATGTACTCTCTCTTTGTGTCCCGCAATAACCAGCACATTAATTTTACAACTCTCCGAACTGTTTGTCATTGAAATTTTAAATAATGAAAACAAAAGAAGGTGAAAGGTCTGCTTTGAATAATAATTCTAGGTTTATATGAATCTTTAGTGCTTTTAAAACTTTACTAAAGAGACCCGAGGTATTTATTTTACATAAAAAAATTATTAATGTACATTCACTTTTAAATATTTTAAGTCACCAGGATATATTTTTTAAGTATTTTCTTGCATTTTTGTATTTACTACATATTTTGTTTTATTGTTCAATAATTTACAATCAGATGTATGACTTACATTGTAATTTGACACGTTTCAAGAAAGAATTTCTTTAAGTGGATTTTGTAAAAACTATAAAAAAGTTAAATGAAAAGAAAAGTTGTCCCTGCTTTTACCAAAGGTTATTTTTTTATTACACTCGTAGTCATATAATATTTACACATTTTATAGACCTACTTAATGTATTACTTATTAAGTGTTATTTTGATTTAACTTCTGAGGTAATTTTTGACTGTATATTTTAATTTTCAAAATAATTACAAATATATTTATCTCAATAGCATACAAAATAGAAGGCCACCAGTATATTAAAGGAGTAACATCTCGAGGTAATAATATTTTAAAATCAATTTATAGGAATTCGGTTGAATATGCTTTAAAGACATCAGTTACAGAATTTGAAAAATTATTGAACTTATAAATATGTCATTTCAATTGCTCTTGTCCTTACGGAAAAATATATATCATAATTTAGCATTGCACTGCATTTGATACTTTTGCTGCTGTAAAGAGAGTGCTCACTAACAGTGAGAACAAACGGAGAAGATCGATGGATATGTCCATATCATTATAGTAAATAATGCTCTTCCATCCACGGAAGTTGTTATTTCATGGAGTCGTATTTTGAAATATTATTTTATTCTATGATCAATATCTAGTCTTGTCTTTGATTCTTTAGAATTTACATAAAATTGTTTTTTATCATAAAAATTGTGTTTATAAGATATATATTACAGACAATGTATTCTAATACCTTCTTAATATATGTAGTTACATTTCTATTGATCGTAGCGTTAAGTCATGGCCTATAGTTTTTCTTGTTTAATGGGCTATTTTATCGCCGACACGTCGTAAAGGTATACTATACTAATAGTAAAGAGCCCTCCAATTGACCTTTATTACCTATTTGAAACATCGACATGGTGAGGTGCACCTATCGGTACCCGGTAAAAATAGACACGTGAAATAAGTAAGCAGGACCGATTTTAACAGACAAATTGTTGCGCG
This sequence comes from Lamproptera curius, assembly GCA_029286875.1. Lineage (NCBI taxonomy): Eukaryota > Metazoa > Arthropoda > Insecta > Lepidoptera > Papilionidae > Lamproptera > Lamproptera curius. The sequence continues at coordinate 3,561,121 of JAGSMT010000054.1, forward strand.
TTACTTTATGTGATATTTTGTTTATTTATTTTTTCATTTTTTATTTATTATTAAGAATTAATTAAAAAAAGGACTTAAACGTCTAAGGGGAGATTAAGTTTTTTTTTTATATATTAAAAACCATTTAAAAATTCGCATTGACCTTTATGCAACATCCGATGGCGTTATTTTTCCTGCTTTAGCCATTATATTCAATTAGTTATCCTCAATGGACGCTCCTTAACGACAGCCAAATAGCCTGAAAAATAGGAGATTATTGCGAATACAATAAAAACAGAGAAAATAGTATTGTATTCGTAGTATAGTGATTACTTTTGAATTGAATTTTTGACACATTGTATTTCCTTTTCCTATTACTTTTCTTAACGCTTCAGACTCCTTCGATAGATTCAAATTGATGTAATAGTGGGGTTCTAAGCATATTATTATAAAAATTTTCATTGTATTTGTAACAAACAATGCGGTTAATCAATATATTACATTCTACTCTGAGTACTCACATAGAAAACGTTTCCTGCGAAAATACAAAGAATTACAAAGCAAAAATAATAATAACAGAAATCTAAAGGTAAAAATGGTGGTAGAGAAGAATTTGAATTTTTTTTAACATTCCTCGTCATTTGCACCCGCATTACACACAGAAAGACATCCAAAGACTTTTGATTAGATATAAGGCAACGGATATGATAAATAAAGTCGTGACCTTAATCTTTATGTTCCAGTTTCAACGCACATTATTGACATTGAATAAAATGTAAAACAATGTAAATAATTATTGTTAATCATTTTTCCTTTTATTTACGCGATTATATTACACATAAAATCAACATTTTGAAACATTTTCGCGGTAATTCGACATATTTATTCCCGTTTCGGACTCTATCCAAGATCACGGGCAGACTGCCCTCAACATAAAGAATTACCGTCAAAATATGTAAAAAGTTCATTCAGTCAAATTTTGTAAAGACACCCAAGATACCCAATTTGATACCCAAGCTAATAATTATCTACAAGTCGAAAATTTAAAGACTTCTTCTGCACATGTTTTTCATTAAACTGAAATTTTCTTTACGGTGTCGCATATTTCGGCTCAATTAAATTTGATGGCACAGCTCCTTTCTATATTTTGAATTAATATTCAAAGCACGCTCTTCTTAATGAGTTTATCTTCACATTCATAAAATGGACTACAAATTGTTTGCTTAAACTTCTTAAATATATTAAGTTTAATGAAAAGTTAGAAAACCGTTCATAATTTTCGAATGAACTTCGTCTTTGATAAACAGAGAGGTTGTGTTTACATATCAAGACTTAAAAACCAATTTCTTCTGATAGATTTTGAAAAACATTGAGCTAGCCTTAAAATGATTGATCATATTTTTGCCCCTAATTAATGTGTGACATATACAAATAAAATGAACCGATAAATTTTTTCATAGCCAAATAAATATTAAAATGAGCTATGGGGGTTATAACTGATAAGATGTCAATATAATCCTAAATGTTAGGGCGAGTATAGTTATACTTACCCAAAACTTTGTATAATTAAACCAAAGGCGGTCTTCTTCCATCCCCTAAATCAAAGAAATAGCTAAGTATGGCACAAAATAAATTTATTCAAATCACAGCCGAAATTGGTTTACGTAATTTGAAACTTCGTCTGCAATCTTTCATAAATAACGGTGAGGCAGGAAGTTACAGTTTATTGTAGCGAAGAAAATTATAGGCGGTAGAATAACTTTAATGTTAAGATGACGCAGCTTATAAGTCATTAATTGGATTGTGAGAAATTAGAATAAATTTACATATTTAAAAATTTATAATTTTTTTTTGTGAATTTTTTTTTAGACGAATATGTGAAGAATATTAAATGTAAGTAATCGCCTGAGTTAAGTTAAAACTTCTTTTTTATTTAGAAACTATCAAAATAACCAAAAATAATCAAAGTCATTTTCATAACATTTGAAGTTCAATGTAATAGTAATGACATAAGTTCATTAAAGTTATTGGCAAAATTCCCATAATTTATTTGTACTTGCAACAATACGACAATGATCACAGGGCAGAGACCAGAGTTTTTCATTATCACAATAATTTTAATAGTATATAAACAAGGTAACTTTATATCATAGATGCATTTGGTATATTAATATTTTAAGCATTTTTTTTAGTTATGACTGACTTCCCAAATTATGGAAGTTCTCAGTTCGAAACGCATGTTTTTACCCCATTTTTATAGTTAAAACACTTCTGTACATAATTTGTTGCCAAATCGACCTATTGTAAGTACTACAAGATCGTATTATTAATAAACAACAGACACCCCTTTTTGAAGAACGTACAGCAACCACTTGACCTTTACAATATTAAGGGTAAACTGAATTTAATGACTGTATTAGTCAGTGTAGTGCAATAACAACTGCAAAAGATGGTCTACATGCATGGATTATCTTACTTTTAAGACAGTTTGGTACACAGGCTACTTCACCACAACAAGATTAGAATACCACTAGACCACGTAGGTTTATCAAATATGTACACTTCCTTATACGTCTTTGTTTATAATAATCACATCGTTTATTTAATGTAAACGGCAACAACGATTCACAATTATAATTGATATCATTAAATTTAGCTAGCTATAGCTAGTATATTACGCTAGTATATTAGGCTAATATATTACTTTTAAGACGAGCTGAGACGGGTTCGTAGACGTCAGCAGCCGGCGTTTGATGTAACAAATAAAAAATTGTTAGTAAAATTTTAATTAATATGTACGGCTCTGTTTTTAAGTTATATTTCTCATTTTGTTTCTTTGTCCCGCTCCTCATGGACTGATTTTAATTACTTTTTTTGCATTATAAACACATTCCTCTTAAGATCAAATATAAAATATGTATACGAAACACTCTTATTATGTACCCTATAAATTATTGTGAACTTTGATTCAATTATAAATTTTTCTATTTAATATACTACATTTTAAATATATCATCATCATCATTATCATCAGCAGCCTTTATCAGTCAATTTCTAGATGTAGGCCTTTTTCAGTGAACGTCAAGATGTCCGGAAATCGATATCCCACGTAGTCGACCAACGCTCCGTCCTTGATAACACGGCCTCGACTGCAGAACCTTATTGGCTCATTAACCATTAGTTTTTTGACCAGCACACTGCCACTAATTATATAACTACAATACATATGACAGAAATTATCAAAAGTCAAGTAGAGTCTTTAAAATATTCATGTAATAAAGCGATAATTTAAAAAATAGGTGGTAAGAGAAACAATATTCTAAACAAATTAATTTTATTGCAATACCAAAATCATACAAATCAGTATTAAGTTAGAGCGTTATAACTTTCTATTGTTATCTTACAAGAAATATAGAGAAGCAATGAATAAAATTAAAAGAAAATAAACTGCTGTAAAAACTAACAGCATAGCTAATTAAGGCAAAGAAAATAAATAACACATAAGAATTTTATATAAGGACGGAGAAGACCAAAAAAAAAATATGCTTCTTCTAATCAATAAGTTTACTTATTGAAATAGTCGATTGACGGCATAAATAAATGTATTAACAATATATTGAGCGATGCAATTAAGCATTTTCCCATATAAATATTATTTAAAATGCAAACCAAAATAATATTAAAACTATAAAGGGTCATTATCATGTATTTATATGTTTACAAAATAGCTGATATATTAAAATGTTCTATTATTATTAAAATGCCAAAAAGAAAGGCATACATTCATAATAACAATATTTTTGAGTTTTTACAATTCTATTATAAAGTACAAAAACACGAACATTACAAATGAACAAAATAGCAAACAGCAATTTAATCCGGAGCATAATGACCCAATGTCACTTATTACGTCATAGGCACTATAATTAGTAATGATAAAATAACTTTATTATAATAAAAAATAAATAAATGATTTATCGAGACAAAATTTCGTGTATTCATCAATGCGAATGTTTTGTCGATCTGAAAAAAGATATTTAACATTAGAATAAAATTATTGTTTAACACGAGTATGTAAGGATAATGCATAAACCGCCTAATTTTATTGCACATTTAAAAAAATGTTTCGAAAATTGAACAACGAGAAGTTAATAGTATTTATGAAATCGGCTTTGATTTTTAAATATGAAATATTAAAATTTATACAGATCAAAATAATAAGCGAATCTCAACAGTTCAAGAATATAAATATATTACATGTAGCAACCTTAAAAGACTTGCACTCGATGATTTTCTCGATCGCATACGATAATGTTGCCACCAGACATGACGGCGATGCCTTCCAGGCCCTTGAACTCCCCGTCTCCGGACCCCAGGACCCGAAGGCTCGCAGAAACGTGCCGTCTGGGTGGAAGATCTGGATTCGATTGTTACCGGAATCGGCAACGACAATGTATCCCTGGTCATCCACTGCCACTCCCCTGAGTAACAGATATATTTTAATAATGAGCATTGATAGAAAAGAAAATTTATCGGTTTCCGGAAGATCAATATCTTAAATATTTAAAAAAATTGTCACGGGCTGCTTGGCCTAGTGGTATTGACCGTAGGTTTACAAACCAGAAATCGTAGATTTGAATCCTGCGAGGAAAAAACTTAAATTTGAGGAAAGTACTATCGTTGATTTCTGGACAATATGAGCCCATCACTCAATGATCTGTAAAGTGAGGTGATCAATGCAGCATGTTAAAGTCGGTGCTGGTTGTTAAAACTATCTTTGGCACTCGTTATAAGACGTCGGAGCCTTCAAATTAATCGACAACTAATCCACCCATCGAAGGAAGTTTATTTGAGTTGTTGAGGTCTGATGTCAGTCGCTTTGCGTAAAAGCTGTGGATGGAAAAAAAGCTGACCCCATGATAACATGGGATACTGGCTAGAAGAAAGATATTTTTAAGGGATTTACCTAGGAAATTTAAATTGTCCGTCTTCAGATCCTTCCTCCCCGAAGGATGACAGCACTCGTCCATTTACGTCAAATACTTGAATTCTGTGATTGTTTGAGTCTGAGACCAGCACTCGGTTGGTGCTGGACACTGCGATATAGTGCGGATGCTCCAATTGACCAAGTTTTGAACCAAAGGAACCAAATTTACCAACGAAAGTACCATCAGACTGGAAAACCTGTAATTTCGTAACGGGCATCAACTGATAAAATAAAACCATCTCATAATTTTGCTAATATGATTACTATATTCAAGAATTATTATTGGCCAATTTGTTTCAGTTACGGCAAATTTTATCATAATGTAAAGAGGGTTTAATATGATAAACAAAAACCAAATTTGCCCTATAGCCGAGTATATTTATTATTTTCAACATATTTAATAGGTGGGTAAGTTTGAAACATAAAGATAAGTAATATTTAAAAAGTATTTTTACATAAGAAACTTACCTGTACTCTATGGTTCTCCTTGTCACATACGTAAATGAATCCGAGGGCGTCAGTGGTAATACCCCACGGGTAATTAAACTTTCCATCACCCGTTCCTTGACTGCCGAATGATCTCAAAAACCGGCCGGCTGGATCGAAAACCTAAGTGAAAAATAATATGTCAAAATTATAAAACACTAAAAAAAGTTAACCTTTGCGTTATTTCTTTTTAATATAGTAGTGGGCGTTAATCATTGCAAATTCTTTTTATTGAGCAACGACTAACATATAAAAAAAATATTATTACCTTCTTATACGTATCGTTTGCATAATAATATTGTATTGTGATACCTTTAAAACTGTTATGCAATAATTTGCAAGATTACCGCTTTAAAGCAAAAGTGAGTACTGTGGTGGTACAATCCTAGTCGAATACGAGATACGAAAAGTTGACCTTTCAACTTTTTATGTTAGAAGTCGAACAATAATTATTTTTATTCCAATCGTTGCTTACTATTAAAAAGTAAATATTTTCTATAATACATTACTTTTATTGAATGAATTAAAAAATATAAATATATTTGTATATTCTTGAACCAATAAATTCAACATAACTAATGTTAAAGGTAATAGGTACATAAAGTAAACACTCACTTGTATTCGATGGTTATATCTATCCGCTATTATATATTGACCAATGCGGTTGACGGCAACACCAGCCAAACAATCGAATTCACCTTCACCACTGCCGTACTGTCCAAACTCCTTTATGAAAATACCATTCATATCGAACACCTAGAAAATGCAGCGTCAAGATGTTAATTTATGTATTTAATTTTGTTTACAAATATTTTAATTTCATGCAAAATTTGGGCTATAAATAATGAAGAATATTTGGGAAAAATTTTTAATTTATGTAGGTACATTCACTACTCATTCCGTATCTATAATTTGGTTTCAATTATTTATTTTATTATTAGAATACTAGCTAGGCCTTAGACAAATATTTTATAAAACTAGTTAAACTTTGTAATATTATCTTGCTTCAATATATGTACTAAAATTTTGTATGTGAATTGTTATTATTCAATTTTTTTTTGCAAAAAACTTTCAGTTAAAATCATCGGAAAATATCTTTTCTGTTTAATTATACGTATTGTAAAAATATAAATGCACATGAGTTAATCTACCTGAACGCGATGGTTAGATGAGTCAGCCACAACCATTGTGTTGTCAGGTCCTACAGCGATACCACGAGGCCATGTGAAACAACCGGGTTCGCTCCCCCGACTCCCCACGCTGAATTGTAAACGGCGTTTCTGCAGATATTGGCTCCTAGGGGAGGAACCTGCTGCTGCGAAACCTGAGAGGATAGGTAATGTAAGCAAAGAAAATATAAGATGGTATTAAAAATTTTACGAAGCTCCAAACCTATGTACACGCCACGCTCATTATCTAACCTGCTACCGCTGCTGTAGCCGCCGTAGGGGAGATGGGGGAGCCTGCCGCGTTTTTTGAATCGTCATCAGAACTAGCAAGCTCATTTGCTGAACGTAAAGGCAACCCGAGAGACAGACGCCTAGCAGTGTTTGAAGACGTTCCCCCAGAGTCACGCTCTTTGCCCCGGGATCCGTATTTATTTTTTAAATACCTAGCCCAAGAACTTAAAGCTGCTCCATCTTTTTCACCGGTCACTGGTCGTTCCGGTGAACTTTCTCTGGATTTTAATGCATGGGAGGAACGGCTTCGAGACAACTCTGATCCACCTGTACCAGAGCCGTATCGAGCCGCAAGATATGCTGAAGGTGATGCAGTTGTTGGAGATACTGGGTCATCCGCTTCATCATCATCTCCCACGCCAAAGCCGGTGTGACTACTTTTACTTCTAGCTAAACGATTACGACGCTCTTTTAGAGCGAGGTAGCGAGATCGAGCAGTTGGATATTTAGTATCATCATCTATAGATGAACTCATTTCATCATCTTTAGATTTAGTGCCATAGCGATTGTACGACGATCCACTAGCGCCATATCTAGTAGGAGGTTCTTCCTCAGTTTGAGAAGTTTGACGAGTACGATAACGAGATTGAGCTGGTGGATCTTTAGATTTGTTGTCATGAGCGTCATTCCTAGCATTTGTACTGCGAGCAAGAAGTGGTCCTATATCACTACGGGCCATTGCCTGACTCTCGGGCTTCCTTTGCGTGACAGGCTCCTCTTCACTCTCTTCGGATGATTCAGTCTCTTCTTCAGAGCTTGATTCGGACTCCTCATGAGCAGGTTCAGCTGGGGCTGGTGCTGTTGTAGGTCTTTGCGAGCCGATAAACCGACTTTGGACTCGTTGTGCTCCACCAGCTGTTCCGTTTGTAGTAGCAGTAGATGGAGTCGTTCTCTCATTGCCTGTGGAAAAGAAACGAGAGCCTGGTTTTGGTGGGAGCCCGTCTGCATCGTATTTCGCTTTTAATTCTGCGATGGTTAGTATCGCACCTGTATGTTTTACTGCTGAACCCGAGCTTTCCGTCGAAGCACTTGATTCAGTGCTTGGCGCACGTGCAGCAGGCCGATGGGAGTTAGAAGTCTCAGACGCTGATGGTCTTCTCGAAACAATAGTTGGTTTAGGAATAGTTGTCGAGTTTTTCCTTTGCGTCCGTTGTAAGGAACCAACTGACTCATCAGATTCACCATCACTGGATGCCTGAGGAACATATTCAAAATCTGTACGGACACCAACATGCATGTCATAATTTCATTTTTGTGTTGTGTTTAATGTGAATGAGTTAGGCGTGTAGTGTATTTAAATATAATACCATTAATGTTTGCGTTTTTCTTGTTAGTATTGGTAAAAAATCTAATTTCTACGTCGTAGTGTACTTTTCTTTATATTTTACTCCATTTCGTCGTCCCAACTCACCTCCCGAGCAGGTGTGGGTGGTTTTCGATTTATTTGACTCCGTTCTTCTTCAGCATTTCGCTGCGCGGATCTATCGGGCTCTTGGGAGGACGCTGCTCCCTTGTTTTGTCTTTTTAGGCGAGTTATTTCATCGTCTTCACTTTGTTGCCGTTGTGCTTGAGGACGGCGTTGAGGAGGTGGGGTTGGTTGTACAGGTTTTGGTGGAGGAGGTGGTTCTTTTTTCTCCTTCTTTTTTCCACTATCTATATCAAGAATACGTTGCATAACACGCGGACAATCACTCAACCTAAATATTCCACTTAGGGGTCCACGAGTTGCATCCTCGGTATCTGTGACTTTTTCCTTCTCTTTTTCTTTGTGTTCTGTTTTTACACTACGGGTACTTTGTTCGGTATCAGAATCATTGTCCTGCTGGTGACTCCTTACAAATCGTGATCGGAATCTACGAGATGGCCTATGTTCAGATTCATATCCACTATAATCATCTGTAGCCCCATAATCTCTTGTATGTTTTTCTGGCGGAGGAGGTCTCCTTTCACCAAACTTACGGCCGCCGAGTATAGGTTCATCATTTTCAGTATATCCTTTTGCTTCTTCTTGCTGTCGGAACTGTGTAGCTAAACGATGGTCACTTTTAGATCTTGTTAGCCCTTGAGCAGGCTGCAGGCTATTAGCATACGCATTTGGATGAGTAATATTTAATTCACCATAACTTGCAACATGAAGAACTAGTTGGTTTGGATCATGTGTCATTATAAATCTAACTCTACGATTATAATCACCCGCCTCGTAGTCGAAGTTTCTCAAAAACTCAACAGTTTTAAGGAAAATTTCTTTGGTATCTACTAATTCTGTATCTTCCCATTCGACATCATCATTCATATATTTATCAGCGAGATCACAATTACTTTGAATATTACTTAATTCTAATTCAAGATTATCTTTAAGATTAGTGAGATTTCTTAGTTCTGTAGCTAGATAACGATCAATCTCGTTTCTGAGAAAATCCGTTCGATCTTTCAAAGCTTTAGATAGCCTTTTATGTATTTCATCAACTTCACCACCAACAGCTGCGCAATTCGTTTGCAGATTGGTAGTATTCCTTTCCACCACACTTAAAATATCCTGAAGTCTATTTACACCACGACGGATTTGATTGTTAATTCTTGCAATTTCCCTGCGTAAAACTTCCATATGAGCAGATTTGCAGTCATCACAAACTTTCTTTTCACAGTGAGCACATGGAGCACAGTATGCTTTTTCTGAGCAAACATTACATCTCTCCATAACTTGCCCTGCTGTTGGATCTGGAAGTTCTCCCGCTATTTGTGCATGCAGTTCTAAAAACCTTTGAAGGGTTACATTTGTAGGAAATCCCTGCACCCCTTGATAAGGAATTCGATGTTCTGCACGACATTCTGGACATTTAACCTGTAAAAAGTTTTATCCAAAATTATAATTGTATCAATGTATCCGCGGTTCAGTGATATTTATTGTTGCTTTACAAATATGATGTCGAATACTAACATTTTGGTATCATTATTGAGGTTTTATTGAGGAAATATTAATAGAATAATATTCCAAATTTTGTGAGAAGTTACAACCACAATGTGATATATCCCCAATAAATTCACTAATATTTAATTTATTATTTGATGCTTAGTTTAAATAGTAATATATACATACATATGCATTGCACATATGTACGTAAAAAAATAATCAGTATACACAGTCGTTCTTCGTTTCGTACCTGTCTTCTGACGTAGTCAACTAAGCCATCCATGCATGGCTCCATGCAAAAACTGTGCTGGCATGGCAGCAATTTCGGATTTCTGAATCTGTCTAGGCAGACACAGCATGTCAGCAGCGATTCAAATTGCTCCATTTTTGTTAGTTTTTCTTCAATATAACTAGAATGAAAAATATATAATAAATGAGTCACTAGTTTTTACATCGAACGCTTTACATTTTAAAATTGTACAACTATGCTAAAACAGATGAAAATATTTTATGTACAAAAATGTAAAAAACCGTAGATAACAAATATTCCTTTCTTTTAATAGAATTATACATCTGGCTTAGAAAAATACCAGCGTTTTAACGAGGGCTTGTTTCAAAACACATCATATTTATTTTTAGCTATTTTAAATTTTTCTCTAATTTTCAGTTGCGCTTTAATTAGAACCCTTAGTAAACAGACAAAAACGTTAAAATAAACTTGTGTCAGAAGTATGTGACTATTGATAAATATGTTATAATAAGTTATGCATATTTTTTAATAATGTAACAATAAACTGTATCTATAAGAGAACTTTAATCGAAACTCCGAAATATATCTCCAGTCCTTTATTTAAAAGTACCCTTAAACGCCCAGTATGCTACTTGCAGAATGTTTGCAGAATACTTAATTCGGCGTTCGTGCGGTGAATACTGTAGGATAGATCGGGCTAATTTTAAAATTAGAAACACCAGCTGGCGTATCACACGGCTCTTGAAACTCCCTGCTTTATGCCAGTAAACGTCATGCAACCATATTCCACTGGAATAGTGATAATATTTGAGTGACAAGAGATAAACATGTCAGTTGGTATGTCATTAAAATTTTATGAAAGCAGGTCTAATTTTTAGATAATAACCTTATGTTTTCTGATAATGAAGGTCGTTGCAGCAATTTGTTTTACCAAGCTTAAAGACTTTATTTTGTTTTTCGGTTTTTATTAAAATTAATGACTGATATTTATTATATATATATATATATATATATATATCATCAGCCTTTATAGTCCATGTTGCTAACATAGGCTCCTAATCACCTTATCCATTAGGGTTTTGGACCTATCCCACCACGCTGGTCCAATGGGGTTGGTAGGTGGACTGTCATACAATTGCTCGCTCCAAATTGCCCTAACCTAACTCAGAAAACAACAATGAAATTTTGTTGAGTCCCTGCAGATCGAACCACGACCTCCGGATTCAATTATGTACGTCGTTTACACCCTAGGCTACAGGTGACCGAGCTAGTGGTGTTGCCAGACATGACAGACGGTTCCTTGTAATACAGGGACAATATTTTTAACTCCTTGATTAAGTAAGTAATTAAAAGTAGTTCTGAACGTGGAAAACGTCTTTGAGTATGAATAATAATTTTGAATTTAGCATTAAACCTGAAATTCTAAGAAAGTTTTCTTGTCTCCTAAGAGCCCGATATACACTGAGCAAACGAGACGTGAACTCTTATGCTTCAAGGTAATGATAGGAGTCACGGTGCGTTATTCACACCCCATTTCCTACATCGCGCCATTTTAAGCCTCAAGACTTTTCTCTTTGAAAATGTTGAAATTTTGTTTGAAAAAATTTGTAACAGATTTTTTCAGGAAAAATTCTCTTACAAATTATAGAAAAAAATCGTTTTTAAGTTAAAATTTGTCGCAACTAAATCCAGTCTATAATTATGTGTTTAAAACAAGATTATTATAATAGAAAAGTATAAAAAAGGACACAGCGATTTTGTGTGAAAAAAAAGGTGTTCATATTAAAATTTTTATTATATTTGTAAGCATTTTTGCTAAAATGATTAGTATCACCAAATCGCTAAATAAAATCTTAACTTCACTTTATATGCATTTTACATCTAAGAATTGAATGAACGCAATTGTTATAAAAACAGACTATTTACTTTGTTTATTTACATTATAATGCCTTAGGCATCTAGCCCATAAAAAACTATAATTAATTTTATGTAAAGTACATTCAGTAAGCAATAGGGTAATTGTAGTTTTATATTGATTAATATATATATTCTAATATAATAATCTAATAATCTATTCCCTAAACAAAACTTATGATCTTACCTCAATCAAAGAAATATCGCACGTGAAGTTCTAAATGTAAAATTCATAAACCATAAACTCTAGATTCCCTGACATCATCACCAAAGTTTTAACGTCATGTCATTTCCTAGTTATAAATATTTATTACATGATGTTCGATTTTATAAACGGAAGTGATTCAAGATTTATATTTTTATAGTTTTGTTATGTTTATATAAAAAACGTAAACTGACATGAAGCTGTGACTTTGAAAATAATATTAAGATTTTCTGGAACGTTCGAGTAATGATCGGAAGATTCATTTCCAGTCTAAAGTTTAGAAATTAACTCTCAATTTCACTCAAATATATTAACATAACTAAGCGCACTATAGTGTAAGAACAAACCTAAATGTTCATAACAATATTTCATTTGCTGATTGATTGACGATTTTTTTCAACGGGACTGACAGACAGTGATAGACATTTGTGAAATATAGCGATTTAGCTACTTTATTATTATTATATAATAGTTTAATCTTAACTAAAGCCAATTGTAATCAATTTATTTTTTGTACGGTCAAAAAATAAAGAGATCATAACCTTTCAGGTTTCATGTTCATCTGTCTGTAAAAGGTTAGAAGCATAAAATTAAAAATTACACTATGTTCCTTATTTGTTATATATATAGCCCTTTTAAGCTGCAATAAAAAACAAAATATTCAAAAATACATAAAAATATACATGACTGTTGAAGGCATGAAGGCATGAAGTCATCAGAAATATTTACTGTTACATCTTAAACATAAGAGTTTATTTTAGATTACTCACATACAATTAAATTAATTTTAGTTATTCAAAATATCAATGTAAAAAAATATTCAAGTATAGGTTTAATACGTTGTTTACTTCCACTAAAAAATTTTTATGTTCCTTATTACGTTCCAAAGCAACAATTAAATCAACCGAGAATTTGTCTTAAACACATGTTTTTCATGTCAACATCTATAAGGAAAAGCGAAATTTAATTTGATGACGTACAGCTTATTCGAATTTCCCTGAGCGTGTACGTTTTTAGCATACGTCAGGTTTATTTTGAACAATGTCTGAATAGGTCCTCCTACACTTTCTACGTATTTGGCGGGTATGCTGCGCAAAGATTGTCAATTGCGTATTCAATATGAACGTTGGAACGAAAAAACGTATTTCATAACGTTCTGTTCTCATGGAATATGTATTCAATTTTTTCTGCAAAAATTTAACGATAAATACTTTCAGGCCAACAAATGTAATTTAAAAAAAATCATGTATCTTTTTCTGGAAGAGTAGTTAAGTAAATCTTACCAACTAAAACTATTTCCTTTTCGGAATTGTATTATTTACTTCATGTTAAAGTTATGTTACATTATAAATATGGTCGTTAATCAATATTAACAATTTCCATCTACTAGACCTTTGTTATGATTTATAAGTAAATATCTATCGAAATATGACGACAAAATTCAAAAACACAACAATAACAATTCGTCCTAATTTAAGCGTTAACTATAATATAGATCACGTCATTAGTAAACTAGTTAGTTTATTATAACATTACGCCGCTACGCTGCGTTACACTTACGGCAGTTAAAGCCTCATGAGCGAAGCACTACAAATGGCGCTGAATCCAATTACAGTAGACTATGGGGGTGGTGAACACTCATTTATTCGGTATATCATGGAAGGAAATCGCCACTACAAGACTAGATCTATCACAATCTGGTGCGCTCGCCCGCGCACGCGTTTCGACACTGAGGCAACTCGACACCGCGCGCCCGCGCTTTATTTTTGGATCGGCACCGGCGATACACACCGCCGTCGCTTTCAGATTGAAAGGTCATTACACGAGCGGGAAGCGGTTGTTTCAGCGATCCACGGCATGTCCAGCGTTTCGTACCCCGTTTGCCTCACGTGTCGCTCTACGTCACTGGAGCTTTTATTATTGTTTTGCTGACACGAGTTTATTCGGAACTGTATTTATTAATAGGTATTTTGTAATGCTATTGGCATTTTTGGGTGACATCCTACTTTTTTTTTAGGAAGAGTAAGAGAACTAATAGACATAATGGTAGTACGTACATACGCAGAAAGTACATATGTTTAACGTAAATTGTACATTCTCAAATAATATCTTATAAATATTAATACAGCAATAACTTCTTTATATTATAGAGACGAAAACTAACTCAGTAATACAAATTAATACAAAATTAACTATAAGTCTACCCCGTGACCACGGCCGCTGGAAAGTGTTCGAAACGCCGAAAATTTAAAAATGTAAAATAAACGCGATAAAATCCGTAAACTCATTTTATTTAATAATGTATAATATTCGCGTAAACAATAGAAATAATTAACTAACAGTGAATTGAACGATTGTGTTCTTCTTATTTTTAAATATCAGTTACAAAGAGCTGTATGTTCTATGATCGCAGTTTGAATTGTGCTCACACGAAATATTCATTGTCAGTGTTAAGAAATTTAGGCCGGCACATCAAATGAACGAAATCAGCGCAAGGACATTAGAGATTTTAACGAAATGTGAATTACCGTATAACAACGCGTCCAGCTAAAATTTTGAGAGACAAAGTAGTAGAAAACAAAACATATTGTTTGAACAATGACATTTACGCATGGCGCTTTTAAAGCCAAGAATAAATTACGAAGGTACAATACAGTTCGATTTGAAATGCCAATGACTTTTTATAAATATCTTATCGCTCTATATGCAATGGTACGTAGGCAAGTGCATTGGTCAATGTACTTGCCGCATCTTTGTTAATAGGTATGTATTAAGACAAAGAAAATATAATAACGAAATAAAAAATATATGATCACTGCTGTTAAGTCGTAGAATTTAATCCTTTAACTATAACAACTTATAATTATATCATTTAAAAGAGATCATAGCGTTATCATAAAGGAATTTAAAAGCATGACAATCATGATCAGTTCTTTGTTATCAATTTTCAAGAGCTTTCAATTTTTTTTCAAAGCCCTTCCCATCTTGATTTTTTATAGAGTAAATTAAATAAAACATTATTTTTATGTTAACACTCTAAAATGAACGTTCGATCGATTCAAGATGACAATAAATTTGTATTCTTTATTAAAAGAAAAGGAAAGTGAAAAGCTGTCCATTATTTATTTCATCATTGGCCTTCTTTATTTCAAGAAGGTCTAAAAGCAAATGTTTCTTCGGACAAAGAGAACATTTCCGCGTCCCGTTTTATTAATACACGAAAGACGAACAAAGCGTATATGTACCTATACATAAACTCATTTCATCACGACGTACACAAAGAAATTTGGCGAATTCAGAAAAATAATGTTCTGACGATTCATTCATTATTACATACGGGCTTGGGTTGAATTTTCATTATTTTACATTGTAATGTTGTCTACAAGTAAAAACGATGATGTGTGTTATTATCAGACAACCCAACAGATTTTACAATAAAAAAACTTTAGTATTTAAGTATCTAGGAATTACTTCTTACATTATGTACTAGCGGAAGTTAGAGAGAGATTAATTTATGATTCATATTATGAATTAATTCTATTCGTGTAACTAAAATGTGAACCGCTGTTAAATTTAAAACATTTTTGTAATTTCAATCATTACCTACGATATATTTTTACTTGAAAACGGTGTTACATTTTCCAGCCACCATTAGGAGAAATACGAATCGATGTATTTTCTTGAGGACGCCCGGTGACCTTGTAATGTTTTATTATCGTTTATATCTGGCCGGCCGTTTATATCTGGCTGGAACAGTATTCGCGAAACAAATGCATGATGATGAAATGCCATATGAAAATAACAATTCGCATTGAGCTTATTTTTAATTGTATACAAATTGCTTTTTGAATTTCAAATTAAATAGGCACACAATGAATTAACAATTTAAAAAATGAAAGCAAGGTCTCTTGTTGTCATATTGGTAAAATTTTTCATTTTCAGTTAATGTTTCTGTACATCAAATGTAAGCATTTTATTATTTCACATTCCATATAAAAGGCAAAATATGTATAATTTCTGCTTTTTAAATATACGTATAAATAATAATACATCAATTTTTTACCAACCTTAAAATATTTAGTTAAAAAATCTACGGCTTAGATGATTTCTTTATAAGAAATTAAGAGCAAATTTTTTGTCAATAAACAACAACTGATTATCAGTTAAATAGGGCTATTGATATTAAGATATTTAGTAAAAATCAAATCTAAAAATTCTTTATTCAATTTAGGCTCTGTCGAACTCTTTTGAACATCAACTCTCGTCTACCACGGGTTCAGATGTTTTAACGTGTCCAGAAAAGAACCGGCAAGAAAATCTGCGGTCAACATTTTTTTTCACAAATGTTTATCAATACATTACAATTATTATTATATAACTTAATATAATCAGTTTCCAAGGAATATGCCAGGGCAGGCATCATAAATTAAGAATCATTTCCACACATCTTGGTTCTCAATGTAGTCTCTAACAGAGTAATAATATTTTTTAATAAATCAACTTTAATTATTTCTTTTACAGACATATACCAACTTAGACTGCCCGTGATATTGAATGCTGGAAAGAATCAGAAACGTCGGGAAGAAATATATATAACTAACTCTAACTATTTTTTTCATATCATTCAAAGCATCGACTGTAAGGATAGTGTAGTTTGCCATCTCGTTACAAATGAAAAAGGTATTAAAGTTGATTTTTTTAATATAAATCTAGTGCGATCTCAACACATCATATAAAAACTACTTAATTAAAGATGTCAAGATCTATTGACAGAATTATTATGTTTCGTAGTATGTTAAACTATCAAGAAATTGCTCGTTTCTGTTAGATTTTAGGTTTAAGAAATTGCATGAACTTAATAACTTACATCGCAGCCCCTATTTCTACTATAAAGAGGTCCTATTTACTGTTTCTGGCACACTGTCGACAGCAAATGACGTGCTTTGTACCTTGTCGCCAGTCTTCAAGGCAATTCACTTTATACTTAATATATACGTTTATTACCTTAATAAACTTTATAATGGGAAGAAAAGGTTATATATTTAATGGTTTATTTGATAAAATAAATATAGACTTTTATTTGAATAGTAGGTCTGCTTTTCTTTCACAAAAGACCATCATCATTATTAACGCAGTGCCATATTCTCTAATCATATCATCATAAACAGCATTTAGCAGTTCGCTGCTGGACATAAGCCTTTTTTTAATGAACGCCGAGACGGCTAACCTTGTAGGCGTCTATCAAAAAGAGTTGCTCATAATTGCCAAGCTGAGCAGGCGGATTGGCAATTTACTAATTGCACTTGTACTGAAGCTCTGTCTTACTCCCACTGTAAGGTGGATACGCAAGCAAGTGGGCGATGTAGTCGTTACATCCCTACGCCATATGCTCTCACAAATCAGATTTGTTTAAACACTACTGTGTTCCGGTTTGAAGAGCACCCTAGCCAGTGTAATTACTGGATAAACTAGGCGCACATTCTATGTCTTAAGGCGAAAGCTGTCAGGTGAACGTTCCGCTTTTGTCATCGCTATAATTTTTTCTCGATTTATATATTTTATCGAACATTGTATAAGACAAGACGTTATTTGACGATGTATGTTAACGACTATCAAGGCCTAATAGAGTCAGGTACGACTGTGGATATAAGTCAAAATAATGGAAGCTATTATGTCACATAACATTACTAAAGACGTGTTACTTCGCGCAACGGAGTACAATGTACCAAGAATTAAGCCTTATTATTAGACGTTCACGCATCATTAACGTTCCTAACAACCGTGGGGTAGGCCATATAAGAGCGAAGGACGGGCGAAATTTACGCTTGCAAAAGAAGCTTAGTAGTATATTATTAGCATCTTTTACAACTCAAAGATTATTACCTATTTGTAAAAGTTAAAATTAGAAATGAATATAAATTAAAAGAGATATCGCAAATTCATTTAAATTCAAATATCTTTATTAAGCATAGGTGTGATACACTTATTTAATGAATATCAAAAACGTACTACCGGTTCGAAAGTACGCCTGTTACCTAAGAAAAACCAGCCAAAGGAAATCAGCGGGAACGCTTTTTGACATCTTTTGCAATAAAAAAAACAGTAGCAAACAATCACAGATATATAATTAAAAATAATGAAATTTGAAGCACTATTTAATTTTTGATACTCTTAAACTTTTAAATGGCGTACCCTTCTGGTCTCCTTTATAAAGGAAACCTCCACCTTCAATTAAGAAATTTTCTTTAATTAAGAAGAAATTATATTATTATGATCTTATGCTAGTATAACCGTTATAATTTTTGTCACAAAGGACTATGATAAACGTGTATGTACTTTGATGATGTTTTCTCAATTCTTAAAGTGGATTGTTATCATTCAGTATTAACATACTGAATTTCCTTTAAATTTTTAATTAAGAATCGGAAGTATTGCTATGTTTTAACAAGCATTATTGAAAATTTAAATACATAGTAGAAAACATAAACATAAAATCGTCATCATCATCATCATCATCATCAGCCTGTGATAGTCCACTGCTGGACATAGGCCTCCTAAGACACTCCTATCCATTAGGTTTTGGACCTACCCACCATGCTGGTCCAATCGGGTTGGTGGGTGGACCGACTTTACATGCCCATCCGACCATGTGATCATCTACTTTTCAGACAATTGGGTGATCGAAATTGCTAACTAACTAGGAAACAACAATGTAAAATTTGTTGAGTCCCTGCAGCATTCGAACCCACGGCCTCCGGTTTCTAAGCCAACGCCTATACCATATAGCCAAACATAAAATAGATATTTACAATAAATACAAATAAAAAACGAGAATGCTGTATGCCACACAAATGACGTCACAACTTATTTTGCTTTATCTAAATGTTTCTATAGATGTTTAAATTTGTATTTATCTATAATATATGCAAGAAAGCACTGAAATAAAATAATTATCTTAACTGCTTTAATTTATTTATCAAGGCTTACATCAATAGATTATAGTTTTTAATAGACATTTTATTTTTGTTTATTTTATTCTAGCCACTTCCACTCGCCGCGAGGATCACATTTCAATAGAGCTGTCTATATGCGTTGGCCAGGTTACTACAGGTTATAGGTTACTCTAGTTACGCATGCATTAAGAAGTTTTTCTAATATATTTATGAATAAAATAATTACAACAGCGAGTACTGTGCCACGTTTAGTATAGGTCATCTCAGCTATAGACGCTAAACAGCTTGGCAGTTAGCTATTTAATAATGTGTTAACCCTGCTGTTTATATCGTCGTGTAAAGCGGTCTAAGCATAATACTGTAGCAAAAATATACCATTACAGTCTTTATGGAATCTGTGTACCACGGTCTGAAAATAATAAAATGTACTTTATGATTGTACGAGTCGGTACGGCATCGTAAAATGCAGAAGCTCCGTGCAGTTTTATGTCTCGACCAATGCGATGCTAGGATTTACGTCTGAGATAGATTCAAACGGGGCGGGCCCCTGGAAAATAAACATTTTCCCGTGGCCAGCGTGCAATTCGGTTTATAGAAAGAATTTAGAATGGACGATTAAAATTGCCTTTTTTTTAGATCGCGTTAGGGTAAAATATGGTTTATACCTTTGTTTGATCTTTTTAAGTACAGCCTTTTTTAATTGGTTTAAGATCAGATCACTAGTATTAGAGATGCTCAAGAACTTAAAAGGTTTAGATTTAAGAGCTTGAGTTTTTTTCCTGAAATGTTGACTTTTATAAGTAATAAATTTCTTTATTTGCACATAAAATTACGAATTGTAAAAATTAAAGTAAAACATAACAAATATTTTAAATGTTTCTAAATTATAATTACTGTGTGATATACTAAAACTTAAAGTGACATTGTGCATTTAATATTCACCCAATAAACCGTTCTGTTCGTTTCAATAAGGGGACTCGAGATAAGCCACTAAAAAAGAAAAACGCCATATTCAATTAGTATAAATTCAACATATAATTGAAACGACATGTTTAACTATTCATACGTACCTTTTAAAACAGATTGGTATAATTTGGAATCGTGCTACAAATATGTCTCAACCTTGGTGGTTTTTTAGTTAATATTCGTAGAGTAAGATGGTCCATGCCTATTAAAATACATAAAAAATTATGCTTCTGTACTGGCCTTAGCCGCAATGACAGTGAAGAAAAAAGGGCATCAATATACAAATAGTTCTAAATAGACTGACTTGTAGGCATTATACTATATTTAATGAAAGAAAAGACAAAAAAATGTCAAAAAAATTGTCCTAATTTTAACCATTACATACAATGTATTATGTGGTTCGTTTAGAAAAAAATATGCCTGATAAATTTTTATATACATGATTTAATTTTCATTAGGCTATTCAAGTTATAATTAGTTAAAAAGTAACTAATATTAGAACAGTTTCATCAGTTAAACTATTCAAAATAATTCAGTATAATTTCCGATATATATTTGGATGAAAACACGTCTTTCGACGTTTTCCTCAAAAAGAAATAAGGCAAAGATATCTTATTAAGCGACTTTAACGTTTGGAGTTTTCAAAAAGATTAAAACGCTCTCTCCCGAACCGCTCTGCTATAATTAATTATATGTCACTGCGTCATTTCTCGCTCGCTTCTTCGCACTTAATTACATTGCAAATGCCTCAAGAATGTTTCGGTTTAAGTACGCTAAAGCCCACCCCACACTTGCTGGAAAGTTAAAGTTAGTTTTTAACAAACTTTATTTAAACATCGGAATAATATTTGGACCATGACATTTTAGTAACTAAAATGTAACAATTATAAAATAGCTACAGGGTATTCTACCGTACAAATCTTTAAAAGTACCTTATTAGGTTTACTGCTAAATTGTAGTAAGGTTACGTTTAACTCCCCGCAGCTGCAAACACGTACATTTGTCAAAATTACAGAACCGTTACAAATTGTAACTAAAAATTTATTGATATAAATCTAACGAATAAGCCATAATATTAGTGAGTTTAATTAAAACTAAAGCATTTTAATTAAATCTAATAAAGATATTCTTTAATAATAAATTATGTATTCATATTTTGCACTGATGTTATAAAAAACCGATAATCAGAATAAGCTAGGCATAAATAAATCATGTTTTAGAACAGGAAATTTAAATCTACATCTAATTTAGACAAAGGTAAATTTAGCTAGACTATTTTGTTTCAAAAATAATAATAAATACCACTTATTTTTAAATTTATGCTGAAAACATTATTAATTAATTACAGTTTAAATTATATCATATCATATCTGCTCATAAACCGGATTAAGTTCCGTAATAAAAATAAAATAAATTAATCGCACATAAAAGCACACGCGTGAAAGGTCTCTTCCATTATACGAGCATATTATAAGGAGGCTTAATGTGGCGTTGCGATAAGTCTTAACGTAAATGGTACACCGATTTTATATATTCTTCTGAGAGTGAACTTAGAAAGGTTCGTAGAGATGAAGATTAGTAAATAGACTTAAGAAATAGTAAGTCGTTCTATTTATGCAATTACTGTGCAAATTAAATTAAGTTTGCCCGTGATTATGGATGCCGGAAAGAGTCAGAAACGTCGAGAATAAAATATATAGAATAAACAATAATTGGATTAATTATGTAGAATGAAGACAATTGTTAAGGTGCTGATCCGTTCATGGAAAAAAATTGTTTTGCATTGCAATGCCCCCTGGAATGTAAGTAGATGCTGAGAGTTACCAAGATATATGTTGTGTAAAAACAATTTGTGACTGTGTTTTAGTTTTGAAAGGCACGTTCCCTTGTTTACTTCTTAAGAGTAACCATACTATATTATACTAAACTTTTAACGTCCTAAGCTACTACCCTTTCTTTAAGCAGAATATATCGACAACATTAGCTTCATAAAAAAGGAAATAAATAAAGCTATGTTTTGTTTTTATTATTTTAGTAATTGTTTGTCTATCAAGTTTTATTATGTTTCTTGGCACTTACTGGTTCTATTATTACATGTTAAATGAGTAAGAATTCTTATGTAAACATACGTAGACTAACCTTTCGAATAAAATTTAAATAACTGAAAAGTTATAGCGTAACTAGAAAAAAAGATAGATTAGTGAATTGTTTTTATTTTGTAAATAGTGTTTATGCACTACAACTATGCTAATTAAAATTATCACATAGATAATTCAAATCAAGGTCTAGCTAATTAGCATTAAAGTATTAACATATTTTTGCAATTATTTAAAGCGTGGTTAATTAGAGCTCAAAATGAGCAGTTAGCTAAATTAGTAGTTCTTCATAATTTGAATGAGTATTGTTGTACACCACGTCCGTTGCCTAGGGGTAATCACCCTTAATTTATAAACCGGAGGTTGTCGGTTCGAATCTCATGGGGAAACAACTTTGTGTTATTGTTGTTTTCCGGTTGGTTAGGAAAATATGGAGCTATCACCCAATTGACTGCGTCGGATGGGCATGTAAGAAGTCGCTCATGATTGTCAAGACCAGAGCAGCTTCAGCAGTTAGCGTCAAAATTTAATGACAGTAATTTATCCTAAAAATTCAAGTAAAAACTGTTATTCAGGTGAATTTAGATGGATTAGATGCAATCCCCAAAATAACTTAAGAAATGGCTAGATGAAAGATTGTATTTTTACAAGCGAAAGTTCTACTAACTTACTCTAGATATAAACAAAAGTATGTACTAATTAAAAAAGACAGACTAATTACACATAAAGACAGACTAATTTGTCGCAATTAAAAATATATGTTAGTGACATTGATTTGGGAAGTCAGTCATTAAGAATTTTATAAAAACATGCGTCTTTAAAAACTCTTATAAATTGATTATGAAAAATTTTTGGAATAAACTTCTGCGTCACTTCATTTAGTATAATACCGAGGCCTGGGGGTTTTCGTTGAGTAGAGAAAATTTCTAAAATAACGTAATTTAATAAGGTTCGTCAATGTGCCCTTACTCTTGTCATCAAACAAGTCAGCGAGTAACTTAAAACCTCCTTCTAATTAACTGTCACGGACAAAATTATTTTCGAAAGTCAAATGGGCTGCCCTGCGGTGAAGAATTTTAATTTAAATCCTAAATGAACTCAAATATAAACATTTCGAATTGATATTAAATTGCATTGAAGGTAAACTTACAATTACTGTAGGATATTTATACAGCAGAACGTAGTCGGATTCCGTTGAAGAATATGGTGTTGGAAGAAAATATTAAAAGCTTATAGTATTTGTTGGAGATACGTAGAAGATGTACGCTCTACGTAATAGTTTTCTTATTTCTTAGTACTGTAGAAACAAATTATATTCCACGTTCATATTTATTGTTAATTTTAATTGCATTGTAGGGAAATGTCGTAATTATAAATATGTATACATGACAGTAGGCTAAAGTGAAATAGGAGTTTTTGACTAAAATGACATTTTAGATATTTAGGTGTGTTAAAGTATTTTTGTACGTGTTTATTTGAAGTAGAAAAAAATCTTACAAAAAAAATTTTTTTTTCTATACTTTTGAAAATATAAAAAATGTTTAGAAAAGTGTACAAAGGGATTTTCTACATATTTTAGTTATATAGTTAGAATCGATAACTTTCTCTAAGTAATGATTTGTAATTATCGGAAATGCGTATCTTGAACACCACTTCTAATAAATAAAGTAAAAACATTTTTCGTGCGTACTTTTTATGTGTGGGTAATGTCAAAGGGTTAGAGAAACTTCTTCTTGTATCTCACTGGGGTACGAGAAATGATTTGAACGAACGACTTGATCGCTTTTTTTACAATTTTTATGCTTCGACCTGGATCTAAATGGAATATCTTGATTTTTATTCTTATCTGATTACATCGTTAATTAATCCGAGCTCATCCCGGAGTTAACGTAGCTAATTACCTGTTGGGAGAGCTCGTTAGGCTCTCAGCGGTGCTTAAGAATCGATTTAAGTCGAAGCATTGAATGCGAAATATTATTTTTAACTAACTGTTAATCGGAGTTCCGTTTCAAAAGATTTGTAGGTACATTTAGCGTGTTCATTTTGAAATTCATTAATTAAGTAAATGTTTTTTTTGCATTTTTTAAAATACACAGTTGTAAATTTTTAGTTAATTTAAGATTAATGTATATTGTTGATGTGTACTACTTATTTTAAATAGTCATTCGATTTTAGTTATGCGACTTTAGTAAGCAAGCATAACAAAAACTGAAAGAAGCGTAAGGATACTCATTTCCTTTTATCAAAACATTTGCAACAAAACACCCGTGTATATATGCTAAATTAAAACTGAAATTTCCATCATATAACATGAAAAAAAGACACTCGAATACTTCGCAAAAATAAAACATTCCATTAGGCGCAGTAACATGAGCAAAGTACATTAACTGGCAATTGCCTAAGAAGGTCCATAACGACATTTCCAAGTGAAATAATCTTCAGAAGAACGCTCACTTAAAACAATCTCGCCAGGGGCGTGTAATGCTGTTTTGTTAGGGTATAACGTTATGTAATACCTACTCAAGGTGTATTTGAATTGATACGACTAATAACACTAAAAGAACACGATAATGCGCCTTAAGGATCACAATTTCTAAGCAATATCTATTTGGGCAACTTCGTACATGACCCGAAACAAAATACGACTTAATGGCGAACAAAAAATTTCGTTGTCCCTTTAAAATGCTTGTGTTTTTTTTTATGTTAAAGATTATGTAATAGTGATATTGGTTTTGTAAGCAATAATTAGTAATGCTTCCGTTTTATATATAAACGGAATTTACGGATAATAATTTATTTGTGGTACATAAATATCAGTTGTCTTAAAAGGAGTTTGCCATTCCGGTGTAAATAAGAATTTGTGGTAATTTTCGTCGATGGAAATCGAAAAATAAAATTATTTTATGTACCATTATATTTATATATAACTAACTTCTTTTGTACTTGCGCATTTCCCAATATTCCACATTATTTTAATACTCCATTCATCCATCCATCATCAGCCTGCGGTAGTCCACTGCTGGACATAGGCATCCATTACTGTATTCGTGTACAATGCGTGTTGGTATGTGGACCGATTTTTTACATGCCCATCCAACGCATGGATCATCTTACTTTTCAGACAACAAAACAATGAAATTTGTTGCGTCCCCTCAGGATTCAAATCCATGACCTCTGGTTTCTAAAGCACATGCTCATCCCACTAGGCCACGAAGGCATTTTAAATATTTAAACAATAAGTAACGAATGAAATCATACAAAAATCTCGGGGCTTGAGACCTTCTGCAACTATTCTAATTAATCAAGCAAATTGCGTGCTCACAGCGTAAACCTACTTTTTTCCTGTGACATATTCATAAAATAGTACATAAAAAGTTGGGCATGAGTTACTTTGTTAAACGTGAACTAATTAGTGTCAGCTGTTATCTCGCTGGGATACTAGCGGAGAGGTTATTAAGCTAGTGTCCGTCACGAATAGTGACATCGTATTAAAAGTTATCCCTCTTTCACAAAAACACACTGTATGAGTAATGAAACAGTTTAGAAACTAAGAGAATGTCCAGCTATCAAACGAAAATTGTAGTTTTTGACTTTGAACATGAAATAAATAGGGTTGTTCTACAACACTTAGTTTGATAGCTTGAGCAGACCGAAGCTTAAGTGTTCAACTTGTTACGACGTCATTGTGAACAGTTTGTCCTGAACACTGCTGTGTTGTGTAATTTTATTGGAGACTGTTTTTCTTTTTAATAAAAAAAATATTTACAGTTTCTTCCGAAAAACTTGATAATATTACTATCTTATATACAGATAGTACATAAGATAGTAATATTTTAAGATTGAGCTTATTTTAAAATGGTACATCGGAATCTAAAATATTTTAATATCAAGTTCAGTTTGCTTCATATATTTTAATTTATTGCATTAGTATGCACCAGCTGCAGTCTAATTAAATTTGCCTAATAAGACAACTTTAATTTCTGCTTTTAAATTATAAGCTTTATATTTAGTTTACTTCACATTGTAGTCAAAATATGGTTGTACATACTGACTGTAAAACTAAAATTAGATAGTTTGAAGGCATATTTCCTAATATTCCTTTATATCAGTAATGACGATTGTTATGCGTGAGTAAAATATTTTCTTGATTTAATTGAAACTAACGAAATTATCAACTTACTTTTTAAATCTATCGTGAAATAGAAATATAAGCTAAATTAATTGTATTATCTAAAAACAAAACTAATATTATTTTAATTATAACATACAAAATCTCGGGATGTGTCTAATTGAAACTTCTACAATTGCAACAAAAATATAATGAGGCCATTGCAGTAAAAAAAATGTCGTGCTTATTATTCAATCCAACGTGGCAATAACTTAGACCAGCTTATAAAATATTTAAGACTTTTCGCACCTGTAGGCAACAGTGAAATACTGAGACACTTTAATGTACCACGTACACTTTTTTACGGCCTGTACTTTCTTAACGACAATGTTTCTCTGTTAAAAACAAGCCGCTACCCGCGACTTACGTCCGCGTAATAATTTATAAATAAAAACAGGTTTTAGAAAAAGTGAAGCCTAAGGAAGTCTCAGTAACCTCAGCTATCTTTCAGTGAAAATTTACCAACCATTCCAGAGATTAGGCAGAAAAAAATACAGACAGGCCAAAAATACTTATAAGTAACGGTTATATATATAACGCACAATACGCACATTTTATTAGTGTTATATATATTTACATATAAGGTTACAAATAGAACTTCGGTTTTTGTATTGGTTGCTTGCTTTACGTACATATACTGTCTAATAGATGAACAGATAAATATCTTACATGTTTGTGTGTGTATGTATTAGTCAGTATAGTATATTAGTAAGAGCTTGTATTCATTCAAATTAAAATATTTTATGGTTCTATTGCATGTTAAAATATTATACAAGAAATTTAGTATCGTTATGTTATTTATTCAGAACCTGTTTTTAATCTTTATATGTCCCTTGTCATATAAATTCATGCTGCAAAAAATATGAATCAAGACATCATACATCGGAAATATCCGCATTATACATTTGCACACAATTTAAAAAAGTATAAGTTATAATATAATTTTAGAAATTATATAATGATAACTAATTCTTTTGTTTACGGGAATACTACAAATTGTTAAATAAAAGGACTTATTACGGATTTTATCACATTTATTTTACATTTTAAATTTGCAATTAAGATCTGGAAACGCCAAAGAAGCTTCTGCACTTGGCAACAAGACGTAAGACATCTCAGTCTACAACGTGACCACGGCCGATTGAAAGTGTTCAAATCGTCGGGAATTTAAAATGTAAATTAAAAGCGATAAAACCCGTAAAAAGTACTTTTATTCAATAATTATATAACGAATAACAATGTGGCGTAAATTTTATGTTTAAGAAAATGTTTTTTTAATAAACTGCTAAATAGCAAAAAATATTTTCCGTAGCACGTTGATTCAGCAGAACTAAAGGTTTAAAAGTAGGTTTGCTAAGATCTCAACGCAAGCTATATTTTTTTTAATTATTTTATTAGTCCAGACGAACTGGTATTATAAATCATTAAAGCTCCGCTGGTCGACCTCTTCATTTGTGTACTTGCTTCACACTTAAAATATATTCATTTATTTTAAATTAGTGCAACAATTTAAAATATCATTTTGTACATTGATATATGTGGAGTGAGATAAATTTAATTAAACTTACGTAACAAAGGCGGGCCCGTCCAATCGGCGGGCCCGCTCGTTCCCTTTCTTTCTGTCCCCTCTTTTGAGCGAAGGCCGCTACACCTGAAATACACAGAT
The DNA here is from genome assembly GCA_029286875.1 of Lamproptera curius. Classification (NCBI taxonomy): domain Eukaryota; kingdom Metazoa; phylum Arthropoda; class Insecta; order Lepidoptera; family Papilionidae; genus Lamproptera; species Lamproptera curius. The sequence goes on from JAGSMT010000054.1 coordinate 3,589,162, forward strand.
AGCTATGTTAAACCGATTTGTTCCCTTTAATGAATGAACGTAATTTCTCTTGGCAACACGTGTATGACAAAGTTCATTTTTGGTTTAGACATATTTATTCCTGGTTTGAACTCTCACAATTAACAATTGTTATCTAATTATATATATATAATATATATATATATATATAATATATAATAATACATAAATATAATACAAGTCATATCTTTCCATTTTTAACAATAATATTTAGCAATTTTTTATTGTATTATTATCCTTGCACTAAATATGCTGTGTAAATAAAAATAATACGCTAAGTTCGTCAAAAACACGTAACTATGAAGCATCCACACATTTTTTTTTGCATTTCATCCATTAGTAAGATAGTAGCTTACATTAGATATGTTTATGACAGTTAGAATATAATATGTTTTGCATTACCAGCCTTTCAAACTACAACATATGTTTAAAGTTAACTAAATACAATAATCATTCTGATTTGACAGGTATCACTTGCCCTTTCAAAAATAAAAAAACAAAATTAACTAAAAAAATATCCTAAAATAATTTGTAGAAATACCAACGTACTGGCCACCATCGGCCGATGAGACAAAAGTTTATTTAAAGAACGGCAAGAGTTACATCCACCGTTCATAATAGGGCAGTGTGCCGATGCGACGCTTGGCCGATAGCCAGACTCGCTACGTGAAGTGTTCTCATGACTGGCGTGAAACGGAAAACGCCCTCTGAGAGCGGCATTTTTTTAAAAGAATAGTTAAAACTTTTTCCACGTTCGAAGTTAGCAGCTTCGCAAGAACGTCTTGATATGTTCTATTAGCGATTGGAGAACTCAGAATAACTCAATTGACTTTTGTTGAAATTACATTAGATTTTTATGATTAAATGCTTATGGATGAACGAATAACGTCGTAAAAGATACATCTAGTTCTAAAGGAAAACGTTACAAATTAGATGTATACGCTTAACAACGTATGAACATTTTTGCCGCCGTAACAAGAATGTATATATTTTTCTTTTGTTAGTTACTTAGAGTCTGCAAATTTTAAAATTAACAGCAATACGTCTTTAATTCATTTAAATTTTTCTATAATATAATTTCAGTACAGTGATATGGAATGATACTACTGTGGAACCTATAAACACTACTTCCACCTCTGTAAAAGATAAATAAGCAATCAATCTAAGTTCTGTCTTCGAACATGTTATTGAATTTGTTGTTTAGAATATTACTTCTCGTTCATTACTAAAAAATAATAGTATAATTATTTTACGGTGGAGACATAAGTACCAGAAACTAACGAGATTTATTTATTATAAATTATGGTATTTAAAATAAATAGTAAATTAAGCTAAAACATATTAATTTTGATCAAACAAAATAATGGAAGGAATTCTAATAGTACTTAATCTACACAAACAAATAAAATTTTGCGGTCTGTTGGTAACATCGAAAAATCTATTCGTAAATTATTAATATTTGTTATATAACCGATAAATATATCATAAAACATTATTTATAATTTTGTCTGTCTGTTTGTTCCAGAACGGCCGAATGGTCTGATTTTGACGGGACCTTCGCTGGTGAAAATTTGATTTAACGAGAGTAACTTAGGCTAGTGGTATAGGTGATACTGCCTCCGTAGCCTAGTGGTATAGGCGTTTGCTTTAGAAACCGGAGGTCGTGGGTTCGAATCCTGTGGGGACTCAACAAATTTTCATTGTTGTTTTCTAGTTGGTTAGGACAATTTGGGCCGATCACCGAATTGTCTGAAAAGTAAGATGATCCATGCGTCGGATGGGCATGTAAAAAGGCGGTCCACCCACCAACCCGCATTAAACCAGCGTGGTGGGATACGGTCCAAAACCCCCTAATGGATAGGGGTTTATTAGGGGAGGCCTATGTTCAGCAGTGGACTATTAAAGGCTGATGATGTTGATGATGATGATATACTTAGGCTAATTTTTTTCAGGAAAAAAAATAACAGAATGTGTCCTACTACGAAATTGTATACCACTCAGACGAAATCACGCGCAGAAGCTAGTTACTATAACTATAATGCAGAAACCGAAGATATACTAGATATTTGCTTTAGAACGTTAAACAATCCGCATATTTACCGTATATAACTTAATTATTTCTTTTATTTACGCAATTATTATACAAATCAAATCCACTTACTTACGGATTTTTCGCGTTACTTAAATATATTTAATCCCGACGTTTCGGATTCTTTCCAGCATCCATGATACGGGCAGATTAAGTTGGTATATGTCTGTATCTCTAAATTTTAATAGAGAGGATGGTTGGTTTTTGCCACCTTCCTGGGATCTAATAATTTCAAAAATTAAACGCAGAGTATAAAAACCACAAAACCGAAAGACATCATAAGTACTTTTTGTCAAACCAATATTCAAAATGAAGAAAACGAAAGATATGTCAATTTTTTAAATAAAAACTCTGACGGTTATTCCAAAAAATAGAGATACAGACATATACCCCTAGTAGTATAACTTAGTCTGCCCGTGATCATGGATGCTGGAAAGAATCCGAAACGTCGGGAATAAATGTATTTAAGTAACGCGAAAAATCCGCAAATTAGTGGATTTTATACGTATATTACTTTTCATATTAATATATATATACAAGAATAAATATTCCATCTTTCTATAACTTTATTTTAAGGCAAATAATAAGCCACGCTGCCTTTTTGCTATACTTGTATCTGTATACCTATCAGGTATTAGTTCCAGTACAATAAATTCAGAATATGGTTTATAGTAACGAAATGAATAAAAATCCTAACAAAAAAGAAGTGAACGCAAAATGGGATATACCCGGCTTTCGCTACATTTAATCTCCATTCAAGCAGCAAACGCTTCTCAGAAGGTTCTCTTTGATTTTTGTTATACTCTTAACTGAGTAAATGGGAGTGAACATAGTGTTATATGTATGTAAAAGTAGAACCCGAAGAGTGTTTATTTTTGATTATTAATTTATTTTTCGTATTAAATGTTATCATTCTAATACCCGTTAATTTATTTTTGAAACGATCGTCAAAAATTGATAAAAAATCGGATGAGGATCACATAGTGCGGTATTTTTTTAAAATATATATACAACGTCACCATAAAATAGGTAAATTAAGTAGCTGTACTAAGAAAGTGATTTATTTGGCAACCTAAAACAAAAAAGTTAAATCAGCATATGAAACAAAATAAAAATCACAACTTTTGTCTATGCCCCTTTTTTATTAAATCGTCATATATATTCCATATTTCATAGTTAAATATTTCTTCAGCAAAGATGGTCATGTATAATCTAACTACTGGCTTATATTATTATATAAGCCAGTAGTTAGATTATATAAATTAAAAATAGTGATGCATAGCATCTTTGAAGTAAAAAAACAGTCCCTATTCCACTCGGTCGAAGTCGTGTGTCCTAACTAAATAAATGATAAAGAAACATTACTAAACATAACGTGAACTAGATATCATGAAATGGACCTATTTAAAAGTAGCCACATATTGTGTTTTATTCTCAAATCATATACATATACATAAAGAAAAGCCGTAATTCTTTGCGATTTGCTTATTTTTAACAGCCATCAGGTGGAGATCACATAAAAGCCCCCATAAGTGCCCCTTTAATGCCAAGGGTCGCGATAAGCTATCCGTTACGGAGCCGTGCCATTGTCATTTCGCGCTTCCCATGCGTAATCGTCCCCTTTCATCACTCAACGACTTGCGCGTCGTTTAAAGATAGATATTATATGTATTTCACTGTTCATTGCTAGTATTTCATTGTTAGCTTGATATTTTGAATGAATATATGAACTGCGCTAACGACTTACACTGTATTAAATCTATGTTTATACATATAAATAGAAGATCCCATTTTTTAACTCAATTATCACGATATTTCCGAAGCTATAAGGCTGGTTGACTTAAAATTCTGTATGAATACTTCTTTTTCTTAGTAGCGATCCGCTAAAACAGGTTTTACGAAATATCAAAAAAAGGGGAATGATTGCCTTGGATTTTAACAATAAATAATTAGCACGCGGATGGAGTCACGACAACAGCTAATACTAATGTAAATCTACGTTTTTTCGCATAAAAACTTTCAATCTATAATTAAATGCGTTTTACAGAATTTGTAAGTTACTACTTATAGGCTGGAAAGAGTCCAGAGACGAAATATATACAAATAAAGCAGATATTTCGTTACGAAAAGGATTTGAAGTAATACTATTTGATTAATGACCATACTACGGATATAGGTATTCACTTGGATATTGGGTATTTTAGGCTAAAGTAACTGAATTATATCATCAGTTGAATAATAGATCGGGTACTTGCAACAGAGTGTCTGCAATCCATAAAATGAGCATGTCGAGAACTAATTTCTGGTGTTATTAATTTTAATAATACTAACTATATTGGAACTTATGAAAGGTTATGCATTTCATTAAAGCTTTGCTTGAATACCGTTTATGCATCGCCGAATTTTATAAATACTTGAGAAAAATATTATTTTACAATTACATACACTATCACCTATATATATGTATTTGTAATAAACTACAGCATTTTTATATACACACATAAAAATAATGTTCTTTCTATAAACTAAGTCAGAGAAAAAAAAATATCTATGCGCACATATATACAGAACCTTTACCATGACGGGGTTCATTCAAATAAATATTGCTGGGCTCCTATTCATTTGCTGATAAAATAACTTTGGAAATCTGACCGTAAGTCCCGCGAACGATTTGTCTTTTTCTCATATTTCCCGCGGGAATACGGGGTCCCTTTTTTGCGAGTAAATTTTTATTCATCCGCAGATAAGCTTAATATCCTCAACTCTCGAGACCTAAAGATGTCTCCGAGTTTCACAAAGCTAAATGGGAATAAACGCAGAATTCATTATATTTGACAAATGATAAGACATTTATCATTAATATCCACAATATTAATGATAAATGTATAATATTGCTTTATATTTAAAGCAATATTTTAGTATGTGTATGTATTATGTGAAAATAGTGGTAGTTAAAGGCCACAATAAGTTTGAATACAATAGTATATAGTAATAAAATTGTATATGTCATGTAAAATGTTTTATATGAAAATACAATGTAGAGTGCTTCAAACATATTTCAGTATCATCTCAATACATTTTCTATCCATGGAAATAAATATTTTTTATTAATTGAAGTGACGAGACGAGCAGGACCATTACTTCATGGTAAGTGGCCTTACCCATAAGAATCCCAGCATAAGACATATGAAGCCATGTTACGTCTCGCTTAACCACGAATTACTCTGGGTACGTCAAATAGTTCTTTAAACTGGAAGACATATATTTATACACTCTGAGTTCCTCTAATGGTCCCTTGCAAAAAAAGAATTTGACTCTAAAATTACTGTTGAAATTGCTTCTTTTTATTTTTATTGCACTTGTAATATAATATACAGATTAACTAATTTTTCGCTTAAAAAGAGAAAAGCTCCGAAACCCCTCGATTTTAGTTTTCTTATTATGTCCCCTATCAAATTTAGGAGCGAAACGGATATCAAGAAAGCATTTTTCCTTATTTAAAAGTTCTATCAACATTTAGAAACTCCCAAGAGGGGGACTCTATGATTTTATTTTCCCCTATAAAATAGGAAACGAACAAAAGTATAGTCACCATTCAGAATAGTCAAAGCCCATGTGTATACAAATTTTGTAAGAATTCATACTACATCGGTATATTGTAAGGCTTCATAGATATCGTAAAAATCAGAGGGCAAGATGTATATTTTATGTTTTCCTCTGATTTTAAACACAGGTTGCAGGGTAATTTCTATACTTTAACAATAAGAAAAATTTTATTGAGTTGAAATCATTATTATCAGCCTGTGTTAGTTCACTGCTGGACATACGCCTCCCCTACTTCACGCCTTTTACATTAGCCACCACGCTAGTCTAATACGGGTTGGTGGGTGGAACGACTTTTTACATGCCCATCTAACGCATGGATCATCTTACTTTTCAGACAATTGGGTGATCGGCCAGAATAGCCCTAACCAACTAGAAAACAAAAATGAAAATTGGTTGAGTCCCAGCTGGATTCGAGCCCACGGTTTCCGGTTACTAAAGCACACGCCCTTACCACTAGCTATGGAGGCAGTTAAGTTGAATTACTAGTAATGTATTTTAGACCATTAAACTAACCTTTACTCGATGCTTCAGTGGCGTAATATATGTTTATGTTCAGTATATTTTGCGTGGTGTATTTATTGCTCAAGCTACACAAAGGGCTATTGAAAGTGGTTAGTATCTTTTAGATTACTACCGTTTGGGAAAATACCAGAGCGGTATTATTTTTTGTGGCGTAGTAGTAGTGTATAAAAACGTGTATAAACACTACTGCTTTCGAGATTGAAGGACTCTGCTGAATGCGTAATTACTGAGTAAATGAGTCAAAACACTCCAAGTCTTAAAGCGTCGCCAATTTTATCTAAATAAAGATAAATAAAAATTTTATTTATATTGATAAATAATTTTGCTTTATAAGGAAGCGGATATTTGTGGATAGGAATTTAAGAAGTTATTCTCTGTTAATGGAAATCAATACCTATTAAAAATGAATACAAATTTATCAATTGAGGTTTAAAATACCAAAGTAATAGTATAACTGACTTGACTTGATTGATTATTAGAGTCGTGATCTATGTTTTAATTGATTTTTATTTTTTCTGTTGTTTACGCGAATATTATACATTATTAAATAAAATGACTTTACGGGGTAGACCACCCCGTGACCACGTCCGCTGGAAAGTGTTCGAAACGTCGGGAATTTAAAAATGTAAAATAAATGCGATAAACTCCGTAGTCATTTTATTTAATATTGTGTAATATTTGCGTAAACAATAGAAATAATTATGATTATTATTTTTATTAAAGGGGTAAAAGATAAGAAAATAAATCTTATATTTATTTTTTATTAGTCTCCTATAACAATACAGAAGCCTGAAGTAAATTTCAGACACAAAGCCTTTATCTTTTTTTCCTCAAAAAACTCTCTGCTTAATACAGATTTAAATAAAACGGATATAATAAAAATCTTCAAAGACGAAAACGAGGAGTCCAAATTTGTTGACCTAGCAACACGCAAAAGCTCCCAAATAATACGTTTGGGTTGCCTTTGATATTATTTTCGGTTATATCGCTTCATAAATGAGATAAAGCCCATGAGTAGAGGCGAAGAAAGGATTATTTTATTATATTTGCGTACAAAATTCCCTTTCGCTTTTCAAACGGGCTAAAATCCTGAGGCTCAACTTAAACAAATTGTTAAAAATGTTTGAGGCAAACATTGTTATAACAGTGTTTGAGCTGTTAATACCAGTTTGAAAGATTTAAACGAGCGTGATAGAATTCACCTAAGTTATACATTCCTATTTGCATAAAGTGGCTAGTCTTGTGGGAGTTTCCTCTGACCGTAGACCAGACACACGCTAATTGTGCTCAGGCATCTTAAGCCTTTACATGTTGTCTTGTTTACTTAATAATTATCTGCCCTTTTAAGACTCATGATTTGTTTTGTTATAGAAGGTTTTTAACAAGCTGCTATCAGTTTTGCCAAACAACGTAGGTTTCTGGATAGGTTTCTTGATTGTCTGTTCCAAACTTCGAAACTTAGGAACAAAAGTTTTTCCTTTAGCTACTTCAATTCTTGGATTAAGCAATGTAATTCAATATCGTTTGTTTATTGCATAGATTCTCTTAAACCAATCCGCTATTAATAAATTCAGATTTTGTACATTACTACAAAACAATGGCAATATATTTTGTTCTCTACAGATGCACGACCAAAACCTAAAATAATTATAAAGCTTTAAAATTAAATTGTAAAAAACTTAAATTACGCATTTAATATTTAGTTTTTAATTTTGAGTTGTCTTGAGTCTATAAATATATATTTTAATATTATTATTGAAATTTATAAAAAAAATGTCTGTATAACATATCATATAATACATATAAAATATCACTATTTCCGCGCATAATCTTTAAGGTTGAAATGTTAAAAAATGTAATTCAACAACGAAAGAGTCTTACAATCAATTTATAAAATTAAACGCCGTCGCAGAAATAAAGTGACATGATTTTCTATTGAGTTATGAAATTCAAAGAGCGAGTGCAGTAAAACTGCCAGTAAAGTTATCAGTACCAATGCAGTGACCAATGTTATTACTGAAGTTTCGAATTTTATTGTAACTTTTAGTTTTTATTGCTATCGATTACTAGAGTTACGAACTTTTTGAAGAATTCGTCGGTATAAATATTCTTAGACATGAAGTCCAAATATATTTATATTTTTAAAAATGAATACTGTTTTCGATCTTTTTATTCGTACAGTTTTTTATTATTTTGTGTTTCTGTAACAAATAATCCGAACCGGTTTATTTAATGGTCTGTGTTTTTGAATAACAAACACTGCTCTCTAATTTTTAATTTTTCCTACGATTTATATGTGTACGTGCTGCAATGAGAATATTTGAAAGCTCGATTATAACGTTATTATAACGTATTACTATTGTAATAACACATACAACTTTTAGAATATTTTAATACAATCATCAACCTATATTGAAAGCGTATAGCAGACAAAAAGTTAATTCCTTAGAAGCCTATTAAAAGGAGCGTTTAGCAGGGTTGCATTTTATCTTTGCTGGTAACAAACACGTTTCGACACATTAGATTATGAAGACATTTTCAGTTAGTTCTTAGTCAATAAACTATTAGTGATTTGCGTAAATAAGCTATTGGTTAATCATTTAATACATGACTAGCTGATGACACGATCGTAATTGATGGTATTCGTTGAGTCAAACCTGTCAAGTGACAAGTCAAGACAAAGACAAGTGACAAAAGCAAAAATAATTAACGTTTCGAGACAAAATTGTCCTTTAATGCATTTTCTTTTACTTTTCACATTTTTTTTTACCAACTTATACATCGAATCAATCAACCGCTTTATATTAACGGTTCTTTTAACAAACAGCCATTGAGTATATTGACATAATAAACCGAAATAAATTTTTAAGTCCAATTCAATGTTGTTTGCTAGTACTGTTTATACCTTACTATAAATAATCGTAAGCACAGAAACTTTGTTATTTTTTAATTAAAAATGTATGTCTTTAAAAAAATACGTGGCCAAGCTTGGTTCTGTAAAACAATCGCTGCGCTAAGCCGTTGCCGCATCACAGGAAGTTCTATAGCCAAGACAATTGCAAGCGACCGTGAGTAGAATTGCTGAGTTCATTTCATTCGACGGAAACTACCACAGAGCTTTCTCTAAATTGTATTAAATGTTAAATAAAAGAAAAAAATTTGAAAAACAAAAAAAAAGTCAAATATGTATTTTTTAACAATTACTTAAAATAAGCTTACAGTAAGTACGAAAAATGATGTTTTATTTGTTTTTAAAATTTGTAAACAAATATTGCATAAAAAAAATCAGCAAGATAGTAATTGTTAAAGCTTTTTACACAGAAAAAGAAAAATGTGATAATGTGATTTTTAAATGTCCTGTTTAATATTAACACGGCACTAAAACAATTGAGAAAATTTATCTAGAAAGCGAGACGGACGTAAAAACTTAACACTGTAACAAAATAAATTCTATTTTCCAAAATGAATGGTCACCCTACAGTCTATAAATGTGTTAACTCCGCCCAAGAAAGTTCGACCGGCATCGAGCGCGATACAGAGCCAACAAATTAAGACTTCAACATCAGTTTTATTTCGACCCATACGTGCCTATCGGTTAAGCAAATGTATTAGCCATTTTATTGACTACAATTTGCCGCTGCTGATATTTTGTATTTTATAGCCTCTATAAAGAAAAAGGGAGCGTTAAGCTATTTAAATTCATAGACATTTTGTACAGTTTTTGTTAGCACAGTTGTTTCTTTTAACCAAGTAGTGTACTCATAAACTATCTCCATGTTATTTAATAGTATAATAAATGAAATGTAAAGCAAATTACCAGATTAAATTACTTTTTTCCCAATTACAGTCCTTCTCTGGAAGGCCAGAACTTTCGAATACGAAGCTAAAATTACATACAGAAGTTTTGGAATTTGATTTTAAAATGGTGCAAAATAGAACGATCCTTGTATTGGTCAAATAATGTGTTATGATCTGTCTTTGTTAGGAAAAACCAATTGGGCAAAATAACTTCATAATTCTTGTATACTTAGATTTTCTTTACATAAATTACAAGTCGTATTAAATTTTTTTACAAAGTAAGAAATTTTTACGGACTCGTACTGTCAAGATTGTTAGTTACGGTGCAGGTTCCAACCAACTAGGAAAGAACAATAAAAATTTGTTGAGTCCCTGCAGGATTTGAACCCACGATCTCCGGTTTGTAAAGCATACGTCTTCACCACCAGACTACGGAAGCAGTTATTATATAGCATGCCAAAATTAAATAAAATGTACTAATAATACAAAATATTTTGTTTCATTATTTCGAATATAAAGCAGGGAGAATGTTATGTAGGTAAAAATAAAATGGCAATGTTATCATATTACCTGAATTGCCTGAAAAAATAAATTATTTTGTACTGAGAAAATAAAATATGAAGCTATTCAAAAAAAATTATAGTCGTAATTATTAGAAGAATGCAAATAAAGAAAAAAATATTAAAAAAAAATATTTCCTTCTTGTTTTATAAATATAAGGAACATCAAATAAAAAAATAGAAGCTTTTTGGGTTTCATTCAACATAAATGAATTACTCCAAAAAGGACAGAAAATGTAGTCTGCCAATTAACAAAAAAAAAAGAAATGATAATAAGAAAGAGAAAAGAAACATCCGTGAGCATGAATCATCTGTTTCTAATTATAGAATTGTTTTGATGACTAATTACTAGAATTTTGGCAATGAAATCTTGTAACGCCATTTGACGATGACTGATTTGTAGTAAGACAATTGTAATAGTTTCAAACACGACTGCCATTATTATCTTTGTGTTGGTATACGCTCTCACATAAAATGGAACCTTCACCAGTCGGTAAGTGATAAGAAAGGCCTATTAAATGTTAGTGCACCACGTATTTTGTCACCAACCTGAGACATTTTACATGTTAGAGAAACAGATTACAGTAGCGTTTTTGCACTACAACTTCGTGACAGAAATAACACTGTGGTGTTACCACAGTAGGTCCCTTCACATGTGGAAGAATACTAAGGATATTAAAACTTAATAAGAGCAACATTTTTTGCATAAAATAAAAGAGATTTATTAAATACTAGTTTAGCCCCGCAGTTTCACCCGCCTGATTAATAATAAATATTACACACTATATGGTTATAAGCAATAAAGTTTTTGCAGTTCTTAACAGAATAGCAAGCCGATGGCATTTTTCTATATACATGACAATTTTTATAACACTTTGGATAAATTACACCATATCCTTATGTGATTTAGGTATAACGTATAACCTATACTTATAGGTTACAGGTTATTCTGATATATCGGCTATATCATAGTAAACATTCATAGTTTTTCATTTAGGAATTCAGTTTCCTATTCTCTCTTTTAATTTGGTCAGTTTATATTTGTGCACTTTGGTTTTTGTAACCATCTAAAGGTCGGTTGTTAGACAATGCTTAAGACTTAATGCCTTAGGCATTGCCTAACTTAAGGCTTGCCTAAATTGTAATAGGAATTTTAGTACGATGTTTAAGAGAATGACAATCTAGTCAATCGCTTTAACTTTACTCCGCTTCTAAATGTAACAAGGAAGCAAATGTAATGCATCTGTTAAATGAACATCACAGAGGTGAGAGGCGGAACTGTCGCACGCGCCAAATACGTAGCGAGTCATTCGATCAGGTCACGAGTGCCAGAGTTGCTATTTATAATAGGAGTGCATGATCTTTAGGAAAGTTGCAGTCTATGATCATGGCAAATGTCGATCATTCGGTTGTTCACCTCTTTTATTATTCTAACCCACTTTATTTCAATATTTTTCTTAAAGTATTTATAAGCAAATACAAATTTTAGAATATTGGTAAATTTTATAATCATTTTAACATTATATTATTGGAAATATATATGTGTGTGTGTGAACGATGAAAACAAATATGTTTTCTTTCGTTCGACAAACGTATACATGCATCTACATAATTATACCAGTGCATAAAAGTACAACACATAAAAAGAACATAAAAGTTCGACTGGTTCACAAATTTAAAGTCGCTCAGCGAGCTATGGAGAGGGCTATGCTCGGAGTATCTCTGAAGGACCGCATCAGAAATAACGTGATCCGTCAGAGAACCAAAATCACCGACATAGCCCACTAGATTGTTAAGATGAAGTGGTAGTGGGCCGGTCATATAAGCCGCAGAACTGACGACCGCTGGAGTCGAAAAGTTCTGGAGTGGAGACCGAGGCTCGGCAAACGTAGTAATAATTAGTACTAATTTGTTCAAATAACTACACTGATAACAATTCTAAAATTTTTTGTGAAGCTATTTAATAATATACATTTGGAGATTGCAATACACAATAATTTTTTGTATGTATGTTTTTTTGTGATAACGGGAAAAACATTATTATAAATTAATTATAACCACCCATAACGGCTTTAAGTCATATCAGATTGTACCTCGATGAAAAAAGAGCATTTCAGAAATGTTTCAAAACAGCAGTATAGTATAGTATATATTGCCATAAATATTAAACAAAATATAATTTAATAAAAGAATTCTATGTTAGTTATTATTTTACTTAAATTATAGTGCATTCTCTCCACAGGCAACTTCCACTATCGGGCCCAAACTCGAGTATTTAAATTATTTATTAAATTATTAACAATAACATATTCCAGCGAACAATAATGTTAAGTTTAATCACAATCCGTTTATTAGATTTTTGTGTCATGACTGTTATGATGAGTCATGACACATGACACCAAAAATGGCACATCCAATTTATGAAAATTGAAAATCAATGATTTATTTAAATTGAAAGTTTATGAAATAAATGGCGTGTATTAGGGCAAGCCTAACCAACAGTGAACTGTCGCAGGCTGATAATGATGATGATAAATATTTGCATTATTAGCATCTAAGTAAAATAAACTTTAAGGGTGTATGTATTTACTATTAAATAAACTATATTGTATTTAAGTTATATAACATCGATATTTGTAATAAAAACAATGGATTTTAATATCAAACATTATTTGCCCATCAATCTTTCTTGGATTGGCAAAAAATTTGTAAAAAAAAGGATACTGTCAGTTATAATCACTACTGATAATAATTAGAAAAAAAAGTCGTATATTTAGATCAAATTATTCTGATTTTACATCAATTAACACAAAGAAATATATATATTTTTTATTTTTAATATTTAGTATTGCACTGTAGAATTATTCTACAATTAAACAGTTTTAATAATAATAATGATCTCCAAGTCGACTTTCGCCTACGGCGGCAGATCTATATGAAGGTTTTTATTTTAACGTGGGGCCGTTTCGGCCGCAGAAGGAAGAGAGATGGACAACTCCATGCCAAATGTCCCCTCCTCTCACTAGCCCTCTACACCGTATTAGCAGTGTGGCCCCACCGAGTGATTAAGGATAAGAAGAGCGGCCTACAAAAACACGACATTCATCTTCCCCTACGACTCCTCCTTAGCTGCAGAGGACAGGAATGGCGATACACCTGCCGCCTTGCCCCCGTCCGCCGCACCCTCCAAGGTGCATCCAAAGTGGGCTTATGTTAAATAAACCACAGCGCATAAAGGAAAAAAGTTACACCATTTTAAATGCAAACGCATAAAGGAAAAAGGTTAACCTTTTTCCTGGCAATGTCTTTAATATTTGTACTTTTATCATCATCATCATCATCATCATCAGCCTGTGTTAGTCTACTGCTGGACATAGGCCTCCCCTAATGCACGCCACCGCTTCCGATCTTTGGCTATTCTCACACCAGCCACTTTGCGAATGTCGTCACTCTATCTTGCCGCAGGGCGTCCTTTTTTTTAAAAAAAAGGACGCCCTGCCCTAAAAATTTTAGAATTGTAATCAGTGTAGTTATTTGAACAAATTAGTACTAATTATTACTTCTATACAAGTGAGATTTTAACATTAAAATATGATCGACTTCACACGGTATACAACCATTTTGCGCAATATAAGCGGGTGACAGAGTGCCTTCTCTAAGAAACTACCCTGCGATTTTTGCCACCGCATTTTAAATCTCTAATATCTTTTTAAGTATTCATGTAATCAACACGTAATGTATCACACGTTTTATGCACATAGAATGAAGATTTTTTTAAATGCGTTAACTTTTAAATGAACTTGAACTTTTGACGCCTTAATTTTCTTAATTTCCTTAATATCTAATAAAGTACTCATCACAAACTTGTTAAATCCATTCTCATTACCAAATGGGACCAAATGACAGCTGATATCTATTATTTAAAACAATAATGAGCAAAATCGGAGCACTAGGAGCGGAACAACGAGGTAACATATATAAAGAAAAAAATTAAAAAAACAACGTTCCGATTTGAGTACCACCTTTCTTTTTGAAGTCGGTCAAAAATACGGATTCGTTAAGCTTTTTTATCTGACAGTCAATATTAATAGTCGATATAATGTATAAAAACTTACCTTCTAAAGAAAAATGAAAAACATTTTGTTAATCCACACGGTGAACACGCGTCACCGTTTTGACCGTTGATATTGTTTTGTACCTTTAAAAAAAGAAAGAAATTATTCGATTTCATAAAATACTTTACGAATTTTTTAGCATTTAATTTTGTTTACTTTCCTCATTGTCTGCGGGCGTAAATGCAACAATGAAATAATTTATTAAATAATATTAATGCATTGAAATATTTCTCGACATGCTAACGTTACTTGTTTATTAATATTAGAACAATGAATTCAATTAATTTACTAGTAGCAAGAGTCACAAGCGAGGCTTTAATAAACGAATTTAATTACGCCGTACGAATTACACTTCCAGGCACTTGGTAACTTCATTGATCTGTCCTCGGCTAACTTCGTTATTCAATTTATGACCAAATATTAATCTGTTATCCTTGCTATCTCCCCGGAGAAATTGTTTGTCAAAGCGTTGCTTTACCAATAACAGTGGCCGTGACTTTCTATTTTGTTAATGAACACAAGGAATTAGTTAACAACGCGGCTCAAATAAGCAATAATAACTATTATTAATATTTAATTCATTCAAATTTGTGGATGCACAGATTATTCTATTTAATTGCGTACTTTTTACAAGCTATAACAAAATTCTTTTAATAATTCGTTTTCTCTCATCTTTAAAATTACAAAATAAATCTTCATAATCGGGCTAATGGTTTCTATGAAACTTCTGATTCATGATTTCAGTCTGTAACTATCCATAAATCCTTAAATTTTCTTTTATGTGTGCAGTATAGTTATTACTGTCATAAGAAACTATAATACAAGGTTTTTGACTAAAACCCTGTCGAGTATAACTGATTGAAGTAGATTTATAAAAAGCAATGTTAACTTATAATGAAGAAGTTCTAAACTGAAGTATACTTTTGTCACATGTTTTCAAGTGCGAATTTAAATTGACTATATCTTTTAATTATATTAAATAAGGACATTGAATTAAACAATTAAAACTTTCTTGAGATATTGTACTATTAAAGTATTCTATAAACGGTTAATCTGAAGTTATTCCACTAATCCTGATGATGGACCTCCGATAAGTCCGAAACTAGTCGTCACCAATACTGATTTCACGTGAGTTTACCTGTTTATATAATAAGTTAAAAAGACATTGAATATTACACATATAATAGAGACCACATATTTATGTATAGTACCAATTGATAGTGACACTGAGACAGCCATAAAATGAAATGATATTTTTAAAGTGTCTTCCTATCTGTTTAGGTACGGAACCATGAACTCTCTTCCATTTAAAACAGAAAATCGAGAAGTATTATTGTTGTTCTAAAAGTTTAGCATTCATTTTTCTTATACATATGGTTTACTTACGCTAAACACTATTAGTAAATTTCAATACCCATTACAATTTTAAATAAATAAAGGATTAAAATTATTAGCATTGGGTTTTATATAAGATTAAGAAAAATAGTTTTTATCTAGAAATTAGTTCATAATTAGACAACACATATAATCTGTGCTATTGACGTGCAACAAGTATAATTAGCACATTCACATTCTCAGACCGCCCGAGCCCAACTTTCAGATAAGTTTCACCTTAACCTAGTTTTCGTCCAGTAACACAATTTGCATATAAACTTTCAAAATCACCTCCAAACCATCACAACTATATATTCCTATAGATTTATAATTGTTTCAATTGACAGAGGAACATAAAACACTAGATCTTATACTTTTAAATTGTCAAAATTAAAAAAAATTGAACAAGTAACTTACTGTTGTACGCGCGCGTATCACAACGACACTGTTCGGTGGCCACTTTGCGTTATTCGTTAGCTGAAATCTAAAAAAAGATGGGACAGTCAGACGCGAGGTGCGCGAGAGCGTTTTATATTTAAGGAAGCCATTTATATTTACACCGGCGACGATGTATCAACACGCGAATATCATTTGAACCTTTAATGTGGATTAGTAAAATGTACGTCAAATTGTCCCGAAAGTAATTGGTGAATTTAATAAATTTTGTTAAAATATTTTTGAGCTCTAGTTTAGCTTTTCAAGTATAGTTAATAATATGCATATGACGATTGCTTCTTAAGCTCTAATCCATACAGGTTTGACTTGTTACATAAGTTATTTTGGTCATGGCTTTTAAGGCTGCATAAAGCACAGTAGAGTAATGTTTTGCGAAAAGCAAACTTTGTTCAACAGTATTAATCCAACCACGTTTTCTAGGACCGTAACAGTTTTTTGTCGCAATATCTCGGAGAATGATGAACAAAGTTATGATGTGGACAAAGCCGCAATATTTATACACACAGTTGATTGTGTGAAAAGAATTAGGATAGCAATGCTAGAAGAGGATCAGTTTCTACAGCGACATACGGCATTGTCCATACTAAACTCGAAATTCAACATTAATACATTTACTCTAAAGCATGGAACTATTAGAAATATATAATAACAATATTAGCTAGTAAGGAAGTGCTATTTCAAAATCCATTGATGCGATTTTCGATCTTTAATGAAAATAATTGAAAACTTTAAAACTAATTTGTTAACAAATATCTTTGTAAAAATCTGACAGTAAAAAAAATATATCAAACAGTTTTCATTGCTTTCGCAATGTATTCTGTTGGCACGCACTCGATTCCAGATTTTATTTCTGGCAACGACAGGTTAAGGGCGACTATTTTGCAAATTATGTCTCGAAGAAAATCTGTAAAAATTTACAAGCCATGGAAATTTTATAGGATTAACATGAGTAAATTATAAAATTCGTCTATAATAAAAATCAAACATGTTTATTATATAATGCTATTTTATTATTGTTATGAAAAACTTTATAGTGTGTTAAATTAATATTTACTTCGATAAAGATGATTTTGTATACTGTACAAAATATAAAATATTATAAGACGTTTGTTGATAATTGCTTTTAGTAAAATTTGAAATGTTTTCTTTTATATGTAGTTATTTTACAATTTACTAGCGACCCGTCCGGGTGCAATACTAATACCTGTTAAATATATAGAAAAATATTTAAATTTATCAGCGTTTCTCTACAATTATACATGTAAACTTTCCTCTTTAATCATTCTATCTATTGAAAAAATAGCATCAAAATCCGTTGCATAGTTTTAAAGATTTAAGCAAACTTAGGAAAATACGGATAGAGAAAGCGACTTTGTTTTATGCTATGTATTGATATCATCATCAGCCTGTAATAGTCCACTGCCGGACATAAGTCTCCCCTAATGAATTAGGAGGGTTTTGGACAGTATAAGAAGCTAAATTGACGCAAATTCTCTATGTCTAACTATGTCAATTTTTCATGGATGAGCCAGTCGTTTACGGCCATAGCTCCAACCAACTATTTATTATAATTTATTGATAAAAGCATCTCCGGCACGAGAAAGTAATTTTAAATATTTTTTCTTGCTTTTTACCCATTTGATGCGGGCAGTTTTCTAGACGCTGACGACCCGTAACGACTGTCGATTTTATAACCGAAATTGATTTTTAAGGCCAAAAAATAGATTTAAAAACTTTTTAGGTACATCCTAATTTTTGTGATCAAAATTTAATAACGATAAAACAAAAATGATTTCTTGCAGGATATGGAGCCTATGGCTTCATTTTTGTAAATCACCACTAGATTTTTGACAATATGAACATTTTTTAAAGTAACAAACATAATTCAGTTTTTGCAGTAATAATTTTTATTTTAGCACTCAACGAAATGTGCCACCAAAAATAAAAGAATAAAAACCCGACCGCCGTTTTTCCGCGGCACAAAGAAGAAACAGCAGTGTTTTCACGCGACAAAAGATATCCCAACCCGTTTTAATCCTATAAGCACATTATTTGTGGTGTTTTCAGGTGCTGACGACGTTAATTTTGCCACCGCATAAACGAGTTAGGTGAGGACGCGGAAAAATGCGGAAAAGGTGCTTAACGTTGTTTCATAATACGTAATGATCAACCCAAATATTTTTACTATGTTCATAATTATATATTGTTTGGTAAGGTATTTAAATAAATTTACGTAACAAATATGCAGTAAAAGATATCAAAATATGATTTATTTAAATCTAAACCAAAAATAATTACTAGGTAGTGAAATATTGCTCCCAATTAATATCATAGCAATTGAAAATATTGTTCAAATATATATGAATATTCAATTCGATATAGTCACTTAAATCTGTAATCTTTGTGTATTATTTTTTTTGTCATTAATATGCTATGTCTATTATATATTTTACGTATGACATATTAATGACAAAGTAAAAAACTATACAAACGTTTTGATGATAAAAATACCCATATCACAGTCCAATTATTCTTTGCTACTTAAAAAATATTCCGATGACTGTTTGTTGGTAAAGTTTTTGTTCATTTTACTATAGGTCGGATACAAATGATATTTTTTGGAGATATGATGTATTTTAATTACTGTAACTTCAGATATTGCGTAAGATATGGATTGAGAAATTGGAATTAAATAAATATTAACTTTGTAATAAAATGTTAACTACTTTTAAAATAATATCATCCCATTATAAAAATTGCATCTGTAAATTTATTGTAACTGTATAATTTTTATTACAAAATCTTAACAATTTTCACAGTGGAAGAGCGCGTTATACACGTGCGAGGGCAATTTTTCCTGAAATATTCCAACATTTATCATACCAAGTGTACTTCAAGATGGTTACATAACGTCCTCGCCGAATTTCCATTATGGTAGCGGGGTCTCTCAAATTTCCATAGAAGTAAAGGCCAGCGTGGACGTGCTAACATCCTGAAGAGAGGTAATGTGTATACACGGCACTTTTCTCTCTATCTACAAATTGGCCATCGAAAAGGTTCGAGAGTGCTTCTCGCTATATGAACTTGACGTATTATTTATATTAGCAATGGCTTCTGCCTTGTCATCTTTGCGTTCACTGCACTTTAGGTTATTTTCTTAGACTTTCTATTTTTATAGTTTAAACGTAAGTTTTTAAAAGAAAAAAAAATATGAAACAATAAAAAAATGAGATCTGTAATAGGGAGAAATGACATATTTCTAGAATACAATGCGATAGAAGCTTTTAACAGAGCAATTGTAGTTTAGGTGTACATTCTAAGTAGTACTAGGCCGGTGGTAGGTCCCCTCCTTACAGCGGACCGTCTGGGTGGGTACTACCGCGGTGCCTACTTCTGCCACGAAACATTAGTGTGAAAACACTACAGTGTTCTGGTTTCAAGACTTAGACTTAACATCCTGTCTCACGGTAGGCATTTACCGGGGGCAGATACCCAAAATGTACATATATTACTTACGTCAATAGAACAGAAAGTTATTGGTAAAAATTTGGATCAGGAGTAATCTGGCTTACACTAGCCGTTTATTTATTTAAAATATATAACTTTTGTTATATGAACTTTAGTTAAACCTGTGAGATGTTAAATTACGTTGATATAGTCTGTTATCAAAAAAAAAACATTTTATTGGTCATTTTTTATAACACTAAAACTAGTTTATACACGTAATACAGTTCAGTTTTTAAAGATTTCCTAAGACAAACGAGCGATTGGTCCAACTGATAGAAAGTGGTCACCGACATTCATGGACATCGGCAATATGAGGAATTTAAACAACGCGCTGCTTACCTCGACACATAGCCTAATATCTCGTTTACGCAGCAAATACGCCGACTATGGAGTCCTTAGAACCGCAAAATTTTAGTGTCTTCACGCTAATGCTATGCGGCAGAAAAGGGGGTTATGGTGGCACTGCTCCAGATAGTTTCCTGTAAAAAAACGAACACCTCTAAAACGGTCTCAGTTAACTAGTCGGTTTAACTATGTGCAATAGGAAATTTTCCTAAATTGAAGGTCATAAATTTTGTATGATTTAGTGTAAATTACTGTGATATTTCTGCTTTGAGAGGCACTTTATTGCTTGGAATGTGTCCAAAACTGTATTTCTGCAGTTTTGCGTGTCAGAATAAACAAATGCAGGAGAATTATCGGTAACCTTCTCTCAAGCTCAAATGTACGAAAGAACGCGAACTACGTGTCCGAATAAATGACGAAAACAAGGTGACTGTGTTTAATAATAGCAGGACGACATCCTTCTCCAACAAGACATTGTTCATTTTATCGGTTTTTATGTATCAAATAATACAAGTAAACGCGTGCAAAAACACTTACTCATAGTAATCGGGTTTCGCGTAAATGTAAAATTCATTTAATTATCTTATTATACGAAATTAATAAATAAAATGGTACCACCTGACAGCTACTAACTACAGAGAAACCAAAGAGTGATAAAAAATTGTATGAGTGCTTTAGTAAACCTGTTAAAAGAGTCCAAAATTTTATCTTTTATTATTCTACGTATGTAGAAAAAAGGTAACAAACAATAGAAAAAAGATCTATTATAGTTAAA
This sequence comes from Lamproptera curius, assembly GCA_029286875.1. Lineage (NCBI taxonomy): Eukaryota > Metazoa > Arthropoda > Insecta > Lepidoptera > Papilionidae > Lamproptera > Lamproptera curius. The sequence continues at coordinate 3,610,327 of JAGSMT010000054.1, forward strand.
TAAAATTTATTTAAATAACGAAAAAAAGTAAAATGTTCACTATAGCTAAATTCAGAGTGTCGGGTTTTCGTGATGGTGAGTAAATTTTTCCCCTAACGAAGCCAAAAGAATTTTTATAAAGTGCCAGGAGCAAACTAGTGAAATAAGGTTTATAAATATATCCTTTTTGGGAAGAAAGTCCAATTAAATTTTAAAGTATGTTTAAACTAAAAAAAATACTATATTTTTACTATATTTTTTATGCCTTAAAAGTCAAATTTATTAAAGAACACTGTTTAATTCGAAATTTAAATCTAGAACCAGATTTATACGCAATAGCGCATAGTTTTATATATCTAAAGTAGTTATATACTATTATTATTATTTTATTTTAATAAAAAAAAATAGGAACTAAATGAAGCATCGCTTGTAATTTATGTTGAAACGGATAAAAATAAGGCATGGAATAATGAGAATCATTCGCATTAAATTAAAAGTATTAAATTAATATTAATTACCAAACATTGGAAACACGAAATAGGCGAAAAAAAATGAGAAATATGCCACATAATTGAAAATAATAATACGTTTTTAAATTCAAGATCAAGGTTTGTCTATTTTAACAAACCTTAATCTTTAATTCACCCATTACGTTAATTTAATAAAATGAGGTGTAGTCAAAAGCCTCCTTTCCTTATGGGCAGAGCAGGTATGGTACCTATAATCAAAAAAAAAACAATGAACACATCATTGGACCGAATTTAAACCGCAGTTTATTATTCTATTTTTTTGTTTCTTCAATAGATACAACTCAATAGAATAATAAAAAAAAATAATAATGAAGTAAGTATCAGTACATTTTCTTGACCGTACATTGAGTACAAGAACTTTAAGTTTGTATTATACCACACAGTAGGGTTATACTTTTTTTATTTGTGTTATATTTACTAACTCCTCCTCGCAGTTTTACCCGCGTGGCTTTTGTGATTTGTGATAATGATACACTTTATATATTTTAAAACCCAAAGACTTCTTCATTTTGTGGCGTGATAGCCTTCAGTAGGCCCATATTTCAAATTACACTGTGAATAAACTTCACTCGATCACATATTGACTGCCTCCGTAGCCTAGTGATATAGCCGCGTGCTTTGTAAAACGAAGGTCATGAATTCAAATCCTGCGGGGACTCAACAAATTTTCATTGTTGATTCCTAGTTGGTTTAGGCTATTAGGCCTATTATATCACAGGCTGATGATGTGATTTAATGTGATCACATGTTATAAACCACAAATTATTCTGGTATAAAAACTATATTGTTGTCAAGTTTTAATAAACTCGTCAAGTAATTTTAGAGTAAGAGTAACAAACATCCATACTCACAATTTTTTTTAAATGCGTGAAGCTCGTGACACTGTATACCGTAGATACTACCACTACTACCAGTAGTTTAGAATATAAAATACATAATTTATTATTAGAGGAAGCCCCAGCTACTTATGTTTTGCAATACACTTTTACTAAATACATATAAAATGTTATTCATATTAAGTGATCTAACACTTAATAACTTTTATTGTTACGGTTTAAACTTTCTTTCGATTTAACAAGTATATAAAACTCATTACTAAACTTTCACTTTACTTGTGTCAGTGATCAGATTATATAATATGACGTCAACGAATTTGAATTTTGGTAAGCTCATCTATCATCTGTGGATCACATCAAAAATTTAATCTGAGGTTAATGTAGCATTGATAATGTGTGAGGGTCGTCACGATTTGTACTAAGCATTTTAATGTCTAGGACAGTCGTATAATCGGAAAAGTTTTGACTTATTTATTTAACAATAAAAAACGTTTTTCGTTAAACGAAACGTTTCGTGGGTGAAGCTTTTTGTCTATACTAGACTAGAAACAAAATCATCACATCTTAAAATTCTCGTCACAATTGTTTAAGATTTCCATAATTCTATATAAAAGGTTCAAACCAATCTTTTTCGCTTTTAAATTTTTCTACTCACATTTTTCCTCTTCTTAAAATTCATTGGACTGTTAGTTAGAAGTTTTTGTAAGACCCATTAATTTATGTTAGCCGATTAGATAATTACTAAAGTATTTCACCTGTCTGAAAACAAGTAAAATTATTCAAACTTAAATAACTTATAGTTATAAATAAACACAATATTGGTTGTGCTCAACTAAAGCAATTGCTATTGCTTAATAATAAGATGATAAACTTTTATTAAGCTTACGAAGACGCTAAGAAAATCTATGTAATATAAAAAAATGTTTATTTGGCTTTCAGTAGTTGATGTCACTGCTTTAATTTATCGTAGTAAAAGAAGTGCTACGGGTAAAGAAAGTGAGCGTTTAGGCATAGCGACGACAAGAGACGTTTCCTCCTATTAAGGGCGATGCAGGTTTTCTTGGGTTAAGCCGTGCCGTGAGGCCTATATGGAAGCCGCGTATGAGAGCCATCGTTGTGGTCATAATTTTTGGCTGAAGAGACAGCCCATCCTTGTTCTGTAGCGCTGTGAGTTAGAGCATTAGAGAAAGATGAGCGGCCGTGAAGCGCTGCTCATGCTTTTAGTGTGGAACTAGATGACATATTGTAAATGGTCCTAAAATTTTAATATTATTATTATGTAGTTTAAACTACTTAGATTGAAGCGGAAAGAAACCGGCGGATGATGTGAGCGGTGTCCAGAAATATATCATTAATATGTTTAAATTTCCTGTAAGGTACACAAATAAATTCGTGTCTTTTCCTTTCAATTTATATTACATTTTACTAAGCCTTAAAAAAACCACTACATCAATTTCTCCCTTTAATCTTAAAGATATAGAAAAGACAAATATTATATAATATTAATTATAAAATGTATTTAAAATTAAATTTTAATTTAATTTTAATTATATAAATGTATTAGTTATTTATACTGTGAATTTAAAGAAATCAACGAGAAGCAAACTATGGCTGATAATGCCCATAATACATTTAACAAAACCAAATCAATACCATGACATAGAAACCAAATATTAAATAAAATAATAATAAGAATATATTAATTTACTTAAACACTATTTATAATCAACGGTATTTATAATTATTTAAAAAAATCAAGCAAATTGTAATCTTAATTGAGAAAATATAGGAATCGAATAATTTAAAATAAAGCGAGAAAAAAATGGTATTTTGATACTTACGCATTGATTAATAATTTTAAGTTCTTTATAAAATATTCAGTACGAGAAATTATTTTGATAAATGCGGCATTTTCAATATTTTAATTAAAATGTACGGTGCATATTCATTACGCTTAAGTTCTGTTACCGCTTTCTGTGACTGTGCGAGACAATTAAATTGTCAAAGTGGTGCTTGTTATAAAAATCTTTTATAACAGGAAGAACCTGTGTAATGACGCAAATGTGCTTATGTTGATTGGAAAGCTTTAGGTTTTGAAATGGCTCTTATTTATTTTTAGTATTCTAATATATTTTGAAAACTTTCGCAGACAGATAACAAATCAGATATATAACTAACAGAATACAAAAGTAAAGGCATAATTACATAATTATACATGTATAATTCCTAAAAGAGAACTAAAAGTTTTTTTATAAATTGAGATATAGTAATTGTGGGAGAACCAATTTGGCGTTTTTCCATTTACAACCGTTAGATTTTTAAATCGTAACATTGCTTAATAAGTTCTTTTTGACAAAAAAATTTTGTGTGAAATATTTTTATTAAATGGTAAAGACAGACATCGATATACTAAAGGTATTTTGTTAAAAGTGGTGGTCAATTAATATTTTTTTATTGCTACATCGCTTTTTTTTACCTAATATTTTTAAAAATAGTAAAACAAATTTAAAAATACCTTTTATAAAATTAATTAACTATCATTTCAGGCCTAGGCATAACAAGTTGATTGACTTGAAAAGGATTTAACCAAGCAAAATACTTTGACAGATTTAACAATTACGCCATAGCTTGTTAACATTACAATCTTATAAATGTCTGTGTAGAAACCATATTCTACGTAGGCCCCAAAAATGCCTTCAATCCTGCTGACTTTTCTTCCGATTTTGCTGACGATTTTTGTTATCAAGGTGTGCAGTAAAGCTAAGATGTTCATCTGAGTACAAAAAACTCTGCGCTAATTGAGAGAAACTTTTAAACTAATGGATTTGAAAGGACAAAATAAAAGCGTGCATTACTAAGAGAATATATCACCTACACGATCTATTTTACCAACAACAAAATCGTATAGCAGGATCGTACTATTAGCTCATGGGGGATGCATTATCTTTTAAAGAAGTTGTTTGTGTTTTATGTACTTATTATAATCAAAAGTATAACGTTCTGGAGATTTATATTTCAGACAAATAATTTTGCTCTTTTTAAGATATATATCAAGCTATTTATCATACCAATGCTAAAAATTTCGAAGTAACTAAACCATGATTAAGCAAAAATATGGTACAACTTAAAAAATATTTTTACATTTAAAACAATGACAATTCACTCAATAAGTTTATTGCAGGAAATTAAGCGATTATTTTGACTACGAAAATATTAGAAAAGACAGTATAAACAATATTCTCGGCAGTATTTCCGTTGCATTATGACTGAAACGGGAAATGGCACAATAAATTATATAACAACAAATTTACGAATCTAGGTGATCCGGAGTCAGCTAAAGTGCAGAGCTCAAAATGTGCTTTCTATGCAAATAGTGTATTAGTAAAAGCGAACATTGTTATGAGTACTGGTGGCAGTACAATATTATTTTTAGATTCATGATTTCAGTTTGTCTAAATAAAGTGTTGTCTAGCTTGTCGATGTTAATAAAAAGTGTCAGGTATGTAGAAAAAAATAATTATCGGCGAGCTATTCTAGCACCAACTACAAAACCTTTGGGCTGATAGTAGATTTGTTAAATTTACACAAGCAGCATTACTGATCTGTGGTGTCTTTGGATGTTTATTTTTCTTTATTTTATTTAGTTACAATAAGTATTTCTTATATAATTGGTTATATATAATAATTTAAATATTTAATTTAATTATATAATAATATAATATATTTATTCAAAAAAATAATTGGCTAAAACTACTAATAATTTGATTTTAATCATAACGAGTAATAAATTACATTCAAAATAACTTAAAAATCACATTATGAATAATGTTAATGAAGTTTAATTCATTTCAGCAATATGACCGTAGCCCGTGCAAACTCCGGGGAAATCAGTGTAGCTAACGCAGGCATTTAAACGTACAAAGGCATGGTTATATCGAAGAATAATAAGTACTCTTAAAAACAAGTTGATATTCATGAGTACATTGGAGAGCTATTTACTTTTATAGCTTTCTCAATTCATTATTTTGTAAACATTATAGTTTATATAGAATTATAAATTCAGCTTTGCTTAATTAATTAAAGGGTTTTGCTGCTTACATTGAGAACCCGCGATATATTTCAAAAATATGACATACAGATTTTTACACCATAAAAAAAAAAAATTATCTACAGTAGGCATTTATCCAGTATTTTAGGGACAAACGGCTTTATTTGAAAGGTTTCTATGAATTTCACTAGTTTTGAGATTTTTAGAAGATTGTTCGCGTCTGTAGAGTAGGATTGAACTTTACTTGTACAGGAACTACCGTTTTAAAAAGTTTGATAGGGTACATTAAAATCAGTCCATTTTAAAACAAATTCTGCATTTATAGTTAGTAGTTTAGCTTATTACCACTAGCCGCGGTGGTTGTGTAAACATGAAACTGTCACACATTAGCGTGTATCATTAACCTCGGATTAAATTTTTGATGGATGGCTATCCAAAACCCAAATTATGCTTATTTCTATATAATTAAATCTTATATACAAATTTCTACAGTTTTTGCACCGACAAATAAAAGTTGAGTTGAATAGTGAGATAGTAGAATTAATTCTTACTTATACAAGCAATTATTCTTCCATGACAAAAATATAAATAAATAATCATTATCAATAATAAAAAGTAGTTTTCAAGTAAAATAGTAGCACTTTTTTACTTATGTCATAAAATAACGTGTCAAGGGCTAAAGACATTGCCACTTTTTTATGATGATTACCTGTTGATGGAGTTAACCAATACAACCCGGTGGAATAGAGGCGGCTGCACTTTTAAGCGTGCACAGACCTGTAATTCTGTATTTGTTGTCATGGCTCCGAGGGAGAGCTAAGGGAGACCATTGACCGTGGAGGCCCAGGCGGGTCGAGCCTTGGCTCGATCAGTCGCTCTTCTGATCCTTTTCTAAGTCGTTAACAAACATGTGTTTAGGGCGCTCAGGTTGATATTTCGTCGTCGGTGTCCTTTAAAATATGGCGCGGTCGCCTGTAACGGGTGTGTTATGTAATTTGAATTACACTTAAGCGTGGCGCTTCGAACCAACTCGTGGGGATGCTGCAAATTCAAGTCGAAATATCGGGTGCATGCTAATTTAAGATATTCCTTTATGGTTGACAAGTTTAGGTCCAGGTGGCACTGCGCATGAATCTGTTTTGCAGGGTTTGGAGTTTGTTGATATGGGTCGGGGATGTATGAGCAAAAGCGGGACTGGCGTAAGTCATTACAGGACAGATGACCGTTTTGTATGGGAACACCATGTTGCGCAGCAATAATTTACTCTTGGGATTTAGAAAAAAGAAAACAAGTGACTTGGGATCAAGGCCGCTCTGTTATTGACCTGCGTGATGTGCATCCCGAAGGTGAAGGATCTGTAGAGTGATACCCCGAGATATTTGATTTGTTTGACCCATAGCATTAGGCAGTCTAGGAGGCGGATCGTGGATCGGAGTGATTACAATCTCTGCGAGAACAGGTTGGCCGCGCTCTTAAAGGGGTTAATGATATTGCCATATTGTAATGAACGGGCTTATTACCGGATACATTTGAGTGCTATGACCAAATGAATGGGATTTGCTACCATTTACTTGAAAAAGTAAGGGCACTTCTTAAGACCCTCGCATCCGAATCAAACCTTTGCTTTTTAAACAATATGTATAAGTATATAAGTTTATCTCACTCAGCGTTACACGTAAGTAAGCGCAGGCCAGCTTATTATGATAGAAGTGCATTATTTTAAATCTGCTCAAGAGGCCTTTACACAAAGTGATAATCGATTCTTGTGGCAGAACACTTTATTTTCGTTTTTGGTGATATCGACGGGTCATTTTTGTTATGCCGCAATATGTAACCATACAACATTGTTATTAAGTCACCAACACAACATTTATGTTTGATCTATGGTTTATATATATTTTGTACATTAAAAATGATTTTTATTGATTTTTGAGACTTTTAAAAATTGATTTAATCTTTTAATAACGTCTTTAATTTAATTAAATATTGAAAAAGATACTATAAACAAAAATTTTAAAAATAAAATATATTTTAATTTTACAAACAGATTCTAATATACTCTCATTTTCGAAAGCGCCACGGATTCTTAATGCACTAGCGTACTTTGTGTAGCACAAATTGTTGACATAAATAAGCATAATAATCAGTCATAATAATAATAACTCACTAGTGTCTAATACTATTTTTTTAATATTAAAATATTTTTTATTTAATTTCATTTTTGTGGTTTTTAAATTTAGTGTGAAATATTAGTAAAAACAATGAAAATTGAAATTAAATAATATAGCTCTTGAATCTCAACGCAAAAAAAGTAAAAAATTAAGGCTGCTTTCACGGGGATGGACCGGATGAAACATTCTGAATATTAAAGCTTTAATCCTTTTAGCAACATATTACTGCAAGAGAGAGAAAATTGCGAATAACATATTCAAACTGAATCATGCCAGGTGACCTAGTTTGTATTAAATAACGTAATAGATGTACATATGACGCCTCAATGAATTTCAAATTGAAAGGAGGCAATGGAAAATATTTATATTTGCACTCTAGTGCTTTTGATAAGAAATGCTGCTGTGAGTACATTGTCAGTGAGGATATTGAATGCTAGCAGCTTTCAAATGGGTGCCGCGCAATCCAATCACGTCTATTGAATTGTGTATAAAGTTTAGACGTGCGATATGTGCTAGCGCTATTTTATTTGTTAGAAGCACGTAGCGGTTTGAAGGTCGAGCGTTTGCATAAACATTCTTTTCAACCGAGCGTTTATGTAGATTTTAGTAACATCTTTTTCCTTCAAGGCGCATTTATATACTGACAGCTATATAAGTTTTTGCACTTATCTAAAAGAAAACCAAACAGATGGTTTTTTTTTGTTATCACCAGTGAATAGATTTAATTTACTCTTTAGGATTTATTGTGTTGGTTACATATATTTTATTCTACTCGTTTCAAACTTCTTTTAACGTCCGTGATTTAGAAATAAATCATGGTCTCCATAAAATAGGTAAACCTTAAGAACCATTTTAAATCGATAACTTTTCAAGGTTTATATTGAAATTCATGACTGAAACACCCAATTTTTTTCGCGAAGCGTTTTGGTGCGAAACAATGAAGAGTCACTGCCAAACGTATGGATTAGGAACTTTTGATCACAGAGCAACTAATTATCTCACATTTCTAGAGCAATTCCTTCAAAAAAAGCAGAGAAGAAAGGGGGTAGAACATGTCCAATAATTTTCTATTAAATCTATCTTGTACAGTAACTGTACATCATCATCATCAGCCTGTGATAGTCCACTGCTGGACATAGGCCTCCCCTATGACACCCCTATCCATTAGAGGGTTTCGGACCGTACCCCACCACGCTAGTCCAATGCGGGTTGGTGGGTGGTAGTAACTGTACAAGGCAGGCGTAATTACTGGGCTACAATCCCGTGTGCGTTTCGATGAAGCCGCTGGCGTGGACAATTTGCTTAATGCCGCGGAAGGCGAACTCTTTAGCTTCGGTTTTTAAACGATCGAAGGCGGCTCGAATGAATGCCCGTTTTTCAGCTGCTTATTGCTGATTGATTACTAGCCCTCTCTACCTGTAATGGAAGGTGTGTGACTATTAAAACCTGTAAGAGCCTTAGGAGCGCTAGGTAAGTACCTTGCTAACATTAATTTATGGTTGTGTGTTTCCCGCCGGGATTTCTTAAATGCACATAAGATCGCACCAGTACCTTTTTGTGTGGCGCCCATAGCGGCCAGCTGTCTTTTTCAGTCTCTACCGTTACTCCTATCAGTGGAATCTGCACATTCCCTGGCATCTTCCTTTCTAAACATTACTGTATTGCAAAAGGACTGAGCCACGATTCCGGGCTTTTTGTCATTGCCGCTACTACGACCGCCAGGGATCTGTCGCTCTGATTCCCAAGCTGGGCAGGGTTTGAGCGTGTGCTAAACGGAATCCGCAGCCACCCCACAATGATGGTGGTACGTTGCCGACTTGTTTCTGCCTATCTTCTGCAAATACCCTTAAAGCGGCCATGTCCGGTGAACATCATCGTTAAATGGCAGATCACCCGTGCACTGCTCTCCAGCCAAACTATTAAGCTCGGGCGAATCGCACTAACAACGCCGTGACGATTATTACGAGGTTACATTAACCTTTCTCGCCAAAAATATTATTCGGATATTTTTTTAAGGATATAGTTTAATAGTAATTATTAGTAGTAGTAGTATTGCTAAAATTACTTTAATTAATAATTGTATATATTTTAATGTTACCAGCAGAGACTCCAATTGTATCATCAGTATTGATTCTAAAATATAGCCCGCACTTTCCAATATGCCAGAGATTCTTGACGCACTTTTTGTCTGGCACAGATTGTTGTACTAAATTGGCAATATTAAAGTCATTAGTCATATATATTATAAACTGCTAGTGTCTACTACTTATATAATATTTATTTATAAACTTAATATACAGTGAGAAAAGATAGAGTCCAATGAAAAGCAGAATTATAAAATTTTAGCTTTTGGTCGGAGAACGGTTCGGATTAAACACTTTGAATATTAAAGCTTTAATCCTTTTAGCAACATATTACTGCAAGAGAAAAAAATTTCATTTAACATATTTAAACTGAATCATGCCAGGTGAGCTACTTTGTATTAAATAACGTTTACGGACGTATAACGCCTCCATGTATTTCAAATTTAAAGGAGGCAAAGTAAACTATTTATATTTGCACTCTAGTGCTTTCGATAAGAAATGCTGCTGTGAGTACGTTGTCAGTGAGGATATTGAATCCTAGCAGCCTTCAAGTTGGTGCCGCGCAATCCAATTACGTCTATTGAATTGTGTATAAAGTTAATACGTGCGATATGTGCTAGCGCTATTTTATTTGCGAGGACGTTTGATGGTTTAAAGATCTAGCGTTTGCATAAACAAAGCGTTTTTTTCATCTGAGCGTTTATATAGATTTTAGTAACATATTTTACCTTTCAGGTGAATTTATATACAGCTAAATAAGTATTTGCACTTATTAGAAAAGAAATAAACAGACTAATTTTTTTGTGTTCCCAGGATTACGATACACATTATTCCCACTTCTTAAGGATTAATCGCATAATTGTTATTAATTGAATATTGACAATATTTTGTCGTATCGATGTTAGTTCTCCTTTGTCTCTAGTGTTCATACCATTTTATCTTGTTATAACAACTAAACGGGAATATATTTAACTCTTGCAGACATAAATACTGGCCATTGTTGAAAACTTTATTTGAAACTTTTTATATCTTTTGTAATAAAGCTACATAACCATTAAACTTAAAATTAGCGAAATTTTACTTTTGTAAGGAAATTAAATGTATTAACTGTTTGACGTACAACAGCCAGTTGTGACACTGCCCGGGGAGTCCGTAGGAGTGTGGCCATTCGAAAGTGAGACGACCGATTCCACATAATTTTTCGACATCTAATATGCATTTACCGCCCTTATGTTACCAGTACCATGCCAGAGGGATGGGTATGGAGTGTTTAAGCGGGTGGTACATTATTCATACTGTAAGGACGGGGATATCTTATACTTTGATAGCATTAGCATCTTCTGCATGGGATCTTCTGCGACTTGATCGCATACGAAGTACACGCTATCTGGGAGCGGTAAAATATGAATATAGGCCCTTTCGGTGAAACAGGTCACCTTCCGATATTCTTCGGGTGTGGACAGTTGAAATTTGATCTCTTGATTGCTATCAGAAGTCTAGAATTGTATTGCAAGGGGAAGGCATTTCTGTACTGGGCCGCGCTTGCAGAAGACGGGCAGGCAGTAGCCGGAGGACGCTGGGATCGGCGGCAAAATGCCTGACCTCCGTGGTCTCAACGGCATTTGCCTTTGCTTATAAACTGAAGGTCGGGTTTAAACCGCGGAAAACAATTTATTTTACTGTGTGTTCGTGGAATAGGACAACTAGCGACCCCCAATTGTCTTGTTCTTAAAGTAAGATGATCTATGTATCGACGAGCATTGAACGGTCGGTCCATCCACCAACCCGCATTGGGATATGGTTCAAAAACGCACAAAACGCCTCTTCCAATGCAGGCCTTCTCCATTAGGAGCCTATGTCCAGCAGGGGCTAACGCAGGCTGATGATGATGATGATGATAATGAATAGGTTCAGAGGTAATGGGCCAACTGATTAGCTAAACTGACAATCATTAAATTCAAAAAGTTTTCGAGTGGCAGCTGCTCAATGGGAATTTCACTGTGAGACGACGCCCACGAGATTAATTGACGACCAGTGCTAATGTCCAGAGAGTCGATGGATGCAGGTGGCGTAGGATCGTTCCTCTTAATAGCTCATAGGGGTCGACTTTGTTCGGCACTGGTGGCGCTTTTGAAAAAAATTTAAAAATGAAAGACATGACAATTGTTATTAAAGAAAATTACAGGAAATGGTGTTATTTAACAATATTAGAATATTTTCACTAGGTAAGTATTAGAAATGACAATATTAACAATTTGCACCCTAGTATTTCCGTTGCATTATGACTAAAACGGGAAATAGCAAAATAAATTATATAACAACAACAGAGCTTAAAATGTGCTTTCTATGCAAATAGTGTATTAGTGTCAGCGAATATTGCTATGAATTCGGCTATAAGAACTATATCATTTGAAAATTCATGTACTACTAATATTATCAATGTGCAAGTTTTTTTATGATAGACGTTTGTTATCCTTTCATTTTTACTCAAAAACTACTACATGAATATTACTGAAGCTTTGGAGTAATATAGTTTATATACCAGAATAACTTTTGCATAATTTACAATTAGTTTATTTTAAAATATTATACAGAATTATAGGTATGTAACATGGTTTAGGGTATAAGAGTACATAACATTAAGAATGTCGAAACGATTAATTCCGTTATAAAACCTTCTCAATATAAAAACCAAACAAAAAAAGGTAAACAATTTACTAACCGGTCACTTTTTCTAATTTTAAGAGGTTTTCATCATATTAAATTAAATAAATATTATAGAAATCAACTATTAAAGTAGCAGCGGTAACCCATCTTTGGTATCTTCAGATGATTCTCTTTATTCGATTTAAGTTAGGCAACTATTTTTCAATACTTTTTACTTAAAAGAACAATGGATATATTTTCTTTAATATTAAGGGCTAAATAATCGCACAACTGCTATTGAAGTAATTTGATTTACTTAATTTTAATCGTAAAGACAGGTCATATTTGGATACTAAAAAAAGGTTTAAATGAACAATCAACGCCAGTCTAAAATAACTCTCGAAAATCACATTATGAATAAGGGTTAATGAAGTTTAATTCATTATAGCAATGTAACCGTAGCCCATGTAAACTCCGGGGAAATCAGTCAGCTAACGCAGGCATTTAAACATACAAAGGCATGGTTATAACAAACAAAAATAAGTACTCTTGAAAAATTGAGTTGATATTTATGAATACATTTGAGAGTATTTTAGAAAAATTCTAAATTATTAATAAATTAAAGGTTTCTAATGTGATGTAGTAATTAAACATCTTATTTTGCGCTTACTTTGCAAATGCTAGCTGAACCCCATGATGTAATTCAAGATGATGTACTGTAGTATTGTACACTTTAAAAAAGCCAACAAAAAAGTCCGCTGTACCATATATCTACCATTTAAAGAAATCCCACCATGAGCATTTTTATCCTATACATTTTACGGGAGAAATGGCTTTATATGAAAGGTTTCATATGAATTTCACGGGTTTTTGATAATCTTTAGATGATTGTTCGCGTCTGCAGATGGAGATATAACTTCATACTGGTACAGGATCTACCGTAAATTATTTACTTACGGTTGAAAAATTATAGGATAAATTAATCTCAGTCCATTTTAAAACAAATTCCAGTTTATTTGTTGTTAGTAGTTTGGCTTTCCACGACAGCTCGGGGCTGTTTGTGTAAAACATGAAAACCGTCGCACATTAGCGTTGCTACATTAACCTCGGACTAAATTTTTGATGGATGTTGAAATGATGGATGGGCGACCCAAAATTCAAATTATGCCTATTTGTATGTAAATCAAAATAAGCATTAATTTCAGTTTTCTAATAGACAAATAAAAGTGTCAAGTTGTAGATAATAGAATTAATCCTAACTGATACAAGCAATCATTTTTTATGACGGAAATATAATTATACAAATATTATAAATAATGTGAAGTTACAGAGTTTGCTACTTTTTTCTTGGACCTCATAAGATGACCTGTCAAGGGCAAGGATATTGCCACTTGGCATTGAACGGGCTTATTGCCGGATCCCTATGAGTGGGAATGGCTACTGTGTCAAGTAACGGCACTTCTTGAGACCCGCGTACCCAAAACAAATCTTTGTTTTGTAATTAAAATGTATCTACGTTTATCTCACTAGGTTAGTAAGTGCAAGCACAATTTCAATTATAGAAGTACATTATTTTAGTATAATTTTAAAGTTCAAAAAGTTCTGAGTTTTTTAAGTAATAATTTTGAATTCGCACTGTATTGTTACTACTTTACCGCTGACCACCGAGGCAGCTCCTACTCAGAACTTTGGTTTATTCTATCTTTGGCATATTGGAATTAGTGCGGCCTTTTGTTGTAGCTCTATATTATAATTACAAAACTATCTTTACTTCAATTTCATTTTAGAACTTTTATTTATAGTGAGAAATTTTAAAGAGCAATGAAAAGTAAAATTATAAAACTATAGCTCTTAAATCTAAACGCAATAAGTGAAATTTTAACAAAACAATATGAACGACTTGTAACAGCGTAAAATTAATTAACGTTTTATTATTGAATTAAGCAGGTAGCAAAGTACTCTCCGTATGAAATCGGTTTGCGTTTTCTGCCACCGTATTTTAAATCTCTTTATGTATTCATTTCATCAAAATGTAGTCTATGATAAGTTTTATGTGCATATAAAGAAGATTTTTTTAATGCAATAACTTTTATGTAAAATTAATCTATATTATCTTTAATAAGCTTTGAATATGCCTGAGTACAATTTTTAAAAATGTTTCCATTAAAATGCGTATCGTAGTGTTATTTTCAAAACATAAATGCTATCTCAGACTTTATTGTAGATGCATTCAAGTAGTACAATTATGTAAATATACTATATGTCTGTCTTTAATATATATATAATAACGGTAATAGCAGCGTTTATAATTTTTAGTTTTGTGTTTTATTTTATTTCTCAAACATCTATTCAACAACTTAACTCAATGGAAAGCTACTAAAATAAAAAAAATATCTGTCATTAAAAAAAATTATATATATATATATAAATGTATGTATATATATGTATATACATATGGGACGTGGTTACCGACGCCCATATACATCGGCAATATTAGTGCTATCACCAACGCGGTACGTCAAGTGAGAATACGGGTGTTAAGTTTCGTTTATCCAGCAAATACACTGGCTACGGTGCCCTTCAAACCGGAACATAGTAGTATCATATACACACAACTGCTTTGCGGCAGTTTGCTTTGCTGCCACGCGGTCCCCTGTAAAAAGGGGACCTACCACAAGTCGATCAAAAAATTAATAAGGTCGCTTCCACGGGGATGATACGGATTGCACACGCTGAATATTAAAGTTTTAATCCTTTTAACAACATATTACTGTAAAAGAGAGACATCGCATATAACATATTCAAACCGAATTAAGCCAGGTGACCTAGTTTGTATAAATTAACGTAATAGATGTACATATGACGCCTCATGTATTTCCAAATTGAAAGGAGGATGGAAATATTTATATTTGCACTCTGTGCTTTCGATAAGAAATGCTGCGAGTACATTGTCAGTGAGGATATTGAAGCTAGCAGTTTCAGCTGGGTGCCGCGATCCAATCACGTCTATTGAATTGTGATAAAGTTTAGACGGCGATATGGCTAGCGCTATTTTATTTGCGAGGAGACGTGATGGTTTGGAGATCGAGCGTTTGCATTAACTTTCTTTTGAAGCAAGGTTTATGTTGATTGAATAACATCTTTACCTTTAAGAAATTTACATACAGCGTATAAGTATTTTCACTTAAAGAAAATAACATTTTTTTGTATTTAATAATTACACATTAAAACTACGTTTTAAGGATTTATCGCTTGGTTGTTAATGCCTGTGCCAATATATTGTCAAATCGATGTTACTTTCTTTGGTCTGGGTATACCGTGTCATCTTGTTATGACAACTAAACAGGAATATTTTTAATTTTGGAGACAAAACTTTCTTATTTGTTAATCTTTTGATCCTTTTATACCTTTTATAAGAATCTTCAAACTATTCCTTTTTCTTTACTTTTTAGCATACGCAAATGCATCAAACGTTTAGACTTTAAACTTAATTTTTGTTTGCCCGGCTCTCCGCTTATCATACTTTAAAAGAGTCTGAGCCGAAATTGTTAAGAATAAAAAAATTTAAAAGAATTTTGAACCTTAATATTTGAACTAAAATTATCAATTTGAATTTATAGGACTGTATTTAGTCCTCCGTGCAGGGTTTGGCGTTTGCTTTGAAAACCCGGGGTCGTGGGTTTGAATCCTGGGACAAAAATTTTTCGTTATTGTTTTAGTTGGTTAGGACAACCCCATCACCCAATTGTTTGAAAAGAAAGATGATCCATGCGCGGATGGGCGTAAAAGGCGGTTCACCCCCAAACCCATTGGACCAGCGTGGTGGGATACGGCCAAAACCCCAATGGAAGGGAAAATTTAAGGGAAGGCCTACGTCCAACAATTGGACTATCAAAGGCCGATGAAGATTTATATAAAAACCATTTTGTACAAGTATATATTACCAAATTTATATCAAAATTAGTTAATCAGAAAAGTTCATAAAGATGATAACTTTAAAGATTTTTAATTTTTTTTTTATGTATAATATGGTTATCAAAAATTAACTTTAATTATGATAATTGATATAAAGGATTTGAACGGATCTTTTAACTTGTAAGTAATTAGAAATGACAATATTAACAATTTGACGCTAGTATTTCCAATATTACGACTGAAAGGAAATAGAAAAAATAAATTATATAACAAACAAATTTACGAATATACGTGATCCAAGTCACCAAAGGAAGCCAGAGCTTAAAAATGAGCTTTTTGGAAAAGGTCAAATATTTGATTAAGGAATTTCGCCTTAAGAACCTATTATTTTTAAGATTCATGTACTACTTATTTGGAATTTGGAAAGTTTTGGGGAGGGTAGTTGTTTTTCCTTTCACCAATAAAGTACTAGATGAAAATGGCGGAAATATTGGAGAAATTAGTTTTATACATCGGAATAACTTATGCAAAATTTAAAATTGGTTTATTTAAAAAATAATCAAAATTATAGAATATATATAAGGTTTGAGTTATAGAGTACATCACATTAGAATACAAAATTTTAATTCGTTATTAAATCTTCTCAATATTAAAACCAAAAAGGTAAACACTTTACTAAACTGTCTCTTTTCTAATTTTCATTAATATTAAGGGCTAAATAATCCTTTCAACTATACTAAAACCACGTTGAATAAACTTGTTGACTATAACTACAATCGATATAAACTATTTAATCGTAAAGACAGGTCATAGGAGGATACTAAAAAAGGTTTGAAATGAATAATCGACGTCAGTCTAAAATAACTCTCGAAAATCACATTATGGATAATTTAATTAATTTTAGCAATATATAACGTAGCCGTGTAAACTCTGGAAATCAGTGAGCTAACGCAGCATTTAAACCTACAAGGCTGGTTATATCGAACATAATAAGCATTCTTCAAAACAAATTGATATCTCTAAATACATTGGAGAGCTGTTTAGTTGAATAGACTCCTATTTATTATAGACTTGACTGCCTCCTGTAGCCTAGTGGTATGCGCGTGTGACTAGAAACCGGAGGTCGTGGGTTCGAATCCTGCAGGGGACTCAATAAATTTTCATTGTTGTTTCCTAGTTGGTTAGGGCAATTTGGGCGATCACCCTAATTGTCTGAAAAGTAAGATGATCCATGCGTCGGATGGGCATATAAAAGTCGGTCCACCACCAACCGCATTGGACCAGCGTGGTGGGATAGGTCCTAACCCTAATGGATAGGGTGTATTAGGGAGGCCTATGTCAGCAGTGGACTAACAAAGGCTGATGATGATGATGATGATGATATTATATGAAAGCATTGTGAAGGTGATTGAGTAGTGTTTTAAAGTGTTTGTTGCTCTTTAGACAATTTAAAAACGTTTCTGTTATTTCAGATTAAAACTGTAATTTATTTTATATATGACTACATAGTATAAAACAAAGTCGCATTGACTGTCTGTCCGTCCTACGTATGCTTGACTCTTAAAACTACACAACAATATTAACATTTTTTTAATTGGTACACTAATTCTAGAAGAATATAATTGATGCATAATAATGTAGAAAATCACTAAATTATTAATAAATTATAGGTTTCTAAAGTGGTGTAGTAAATAAACATATTATTTTGAGCTTATTTTGCAAATGATGGCTGAACCCCATGATGTAATTCAAGTTGACGTACTATAATATTATACACTTTAAAAAAGCCACCAAAAAGTCCGCGATATTATATGTCTATCATTAAAAAAAAAACTACAATTTTAACCTGTACATTTCACAGGACAAAGGTACAAGAAAAAGGTTTCATATGAATTTCACAAGTTTTTGGAAACCTTTAGATGGAGATTGAACTTCATACTGGTACGGGATCTACCGTAATTTTTTTACCAGTGTGTAAAAATTTAAGAGGGTAAATTAATCTCAGTCCATTTTAAACCAAATTCCGGTTTACTAATTGTTAGTAGTTTGGCTTTTCACGACAGCTCAGGGCGGTTTGTGTAAAACATGAAAACCGTCGCACATTAGCGTTGCTACATTAACATCGGATTAAATTTTTGATGGATGTCTAAATGATGGATGGGCGACCCAAAATTCAAATTATGCCTGTTTGTATGTAAATTAAAATAAATATTCATTTCGGTGTTGGCATAGACGAATAAAAGTGTTGAGTTGTAGATAGCAGAATTAATCCAAACTGATACAAGCAATAATTATTTCATGAAAGAAGTTTCAAAGTTTGCTACTTATTGGACCTCATAAGATGACCTGTCAAGGGCAAGGATATTGCCACTTGGCATTGAGCGGGCTTATTGCCGGATCCCTATGAGTAGGAATGGCTACCGCTTACTTGACAAAGTAAGGGCACTTCTTAAGACCCTCGAACCTAAATCAAATCTTTGCTTTGTAATTAGAATGTGTGTTTATCTTACTAAGCGTGGCACGTTAGTATGCGCAGGTGTATTGTTAAAAATAAAATTGCATTATATTATATTTGCTTTAGTGGCCTTTAGTTTCCTAAGGTTTCTTGTGTCAGTACAATTCTTTTAGTTCTTGGTGGTTTTGTTACCCTGGGTTTCCTTTAGTGATGCCGAGATACGTAGCGTAGAAACTTGTTATATAATTCACCAATACAACATTATTATGTTTGATTAATGATTGTAGATTAAAAATAATTTTCATAAAAATTTAAGATTAATAAAAATTAGATTTTCGAATACGTATATAATTTAATTGTTCATAAGTTCTTTAATAATAAATAAATAATATAAATGACAAAATTAATTTTAAAAATATATATTTTTAATGCCAGCAGACACTCCAATTCCTTGGTATTAGTATAGATCAATAACCAGCCTCATTTTTGATTATGATATCTGGCGTATTTTGTCTGGCATTTTGTCTTGGAACCAGTATAGTAATCACTATTTATATTGATAAAACCCACTAGCGTCTACAAATTTTGTAATATAATTTTTTTTATTAAAATATTTATATGGTGAAATTATTAAAGAACAATGAAAGCGGAATTTTAAATATAATGGCTCCTAAGTCTTAACGCAAAATGCAAAAAGAACCTTTGTATTGAATAACGTAATATATGTCATTTGACGCCTCAATGTATTTCATATTGAAAGGGGCTATGGAAAATATTTATTTGCACTCTAGTGCTTTTGATAAGAAATGCTGCTGTGAGTACATTGTCAGTGAGATATTGAATCCTACCAGCTTTCAAGTGGGTGCCTTGCAATCCATTCACGTCTATAATTGTGTATAAAGTTTGACGTGCGATATGAGCTAGTGCTATTTATTTGCGAGAGCACGTGATGGTTTGAAATCGAGCGTTTTGCACTAACTTTCTTTGAACCAAGCGTTTATGTTGATTGAGTAACATCTTTTACCTTTAAGGTAAATTTACATACAGCCGTATAAGTATTTCCACTTACATGAAAGAAAATAAACATTTTTTTTGTATCTAATTACTTTACACATTAAAACTACGTTTTAAGGATTTATCGCGTTGGTTGTTATTAATTGCCTGTTGCCAATATATTGTCAAATCGATGTTACTTCTCCTTAAGGTCTGGTGTACATACCGTGTCATCTTGTTATGACAACTAAACGAGAATATTTTTAATTTTTGGAGACAAAAAACTTTCTGTATTTGTTAACTCTTTTTGATCCTTTTTATACCTTTTATATAGAATCTTCAAACTATTCCTTTTTTTTACTTTAAATTGGCAATTTAAGTAAATTGCCAATTTTTCGTATGCTTATAAGTGTTAGCATACGAAAATGCATCAAACGTTTAGACTTTAACTAATTTTTGTTTGCCGTGCTCTCGCTATGCATATCTTTTCAAAGAGTCTGAGCTTGATAAGTATCGTGTAAGAATAAAGAATTTTAAAGGAATTTTGAACCTTAATATTTGAATAATAATAAAATTATCAATTTGAATTTATAGGACTGTATTTAGTCTCCGTAGCCTAGTGGTATTGGCGTTTGCTTTAGAAACCGGGGGTCGTGGGTTTGAATCCTGCGGGGACTTAACAAATTTCGTTATTGTTTCCTGATTGATTAGGACAGTTGGGCCGATCACCCAATTGTTTGAAAATTAGATGATCCATGCATCGGATGGGCATGTAAAGGCGTCCACCACACGCGATGGACCAGCGTGGTGGGATACTCTAAACCCTCTAATGGATAGGGGTGTATTAGGGAAGGCCTATGTCCAACAGTGGACTATCAAAGGCTGATGATGATTTATATATAATTAACCATTTTGTACATGTATGTATATATTAATTTATATCAAATTAGTTAATCAGAAGTAAAAGTAAACACAATAACGATGATAACTGCGGCGGCATTTTTATTTTGTTTCACTTTTATGATTAATATGAAGTTATTAAAAATTAACTTTAATTATGATAATTGATTTAAGATTTGAACGTGATATTTTAACTAAGTAAGTATTAGAAATGACAATATTAACAATTTGCACGCTAGTATTTCCGTTGCATTACGACTGAAACGGGAAATAGAAAAAATAAATTATTAAACAACAAATTTACGAATATACGTGATCCGTAGTCATCTAACGAGCAGAGCTTAAAATGTGCTTTCTATGCAAATAGTGTATTAGTGTCAGCGAATATTGATATGAATTCTGCCTTAAGAACCATATTATTTTAAGATTTATGTACTATTAATATTGTGAATTTGAAAGGTTTCTGAAGGTAGACGCTTGTTATTCTTTCACTCAATAAATACCAGATGAATATTAATGAAATTTTGGAGTAATATAGTTTTAATTATCACAATAACTTATGCATAATTTACAAATTAGTTTATTTAAAAAATAATACAAAATTATAGACATATAAAAGGTTTGGGTTATAAGAGTACATCACGTTAAGAATGGCAAAATTTTTAATTCCGTTATTAATCACCTTCTCAATATTAAAACCAAAAAAAGTGAAACAATTTACTAAACGGTCACTTTTTCTAATTTTTCGAGGTTTTCATATTAAGTTAAACAAAAATAATGAAAGTTAACTATTGAAGTAGGTAAACCGGTAACCCATCTATGATATCTTCAGATGATTCTCTTTATTTAATTTAAGTTAGGCACTATTTTTAATAATTAATAGAGCAATGGATATATTTTTTTTAATATTAAGGGCTAAACAATCGCACAACTATACTAATAACCATGTTGAATAAACTTGTTCACTAAAACTGCTATAAAAGAAGTTTGATTTACTTTATTTTAATCATAAAGACAGGTCATATTAGTATACTTAAAAAAGGTTTAAATGAACAATCAACGCCAGTCTAAAATAACTCTCGAAAATCACATTATGAATAAGGGTTAATGAAGTTTAATTCATTATAGCAATATAACCGTAGCCCATGTTAACTCTGGGGAAATCAGTGAGCTAACGCAGGCATTTAAACCTACAAAGGCATGGTTATATCGAACAATAATAAGTACTCTTCAAAACAAGTTGATATTTCTGAATACATTGGAGAGCTGTTTAGTTGAATAGACTCCTATTTATTATTATGAAAGCATTGCGAAGGTGATATTGAATAGTGTTTTAAACTGTTTGTTGCTCTTTTAGACAATTTAAAAACGTTCTCATTATTCACGATTAAAACAGTAATTTATTTTTATATGACTACATAGAATAAAACAAAGTCGCATTGACTGTCTGTCCGTCCCTACGTATGCTTGACTCTTTAAAAGTACACAAATAACATTCAAGCTTTTTTTAATTGGTACACTAATTCTAGAAGAAGGTATAATTGATGCATAATAATGAAGAAAATCACTAAATTATTAATAAATTAAAGGTTTCTAATGTGATGTAGTAAATAAACATATTTTTTTGAGTTTACTTTGCAAATGATGGCTGAACCCCATGATGTAATTCAAGGTAACGTACTATAATATTGACCTTTAAAAGCTAAAGTCCATTATGTCTATCATTGAAAACTAATTTATCTGACTTCACCGACAAAGGTACAAGAAAGGTTTCATATGATTTCAGTTTTGAAACTTTAGATGGAATAAACTTTATCTGTACGATCTACAGGAATTACCAGTGTAAAGAATAAGAGGTTAAATTAATCTCAGTCATTTTAAACAAATTCGGTTTAATTTATGTAGATTTGACTTTCATGACGTCAGCGGTTGTGCTGAACGTCGAATTCGTTTACAACATCGGATTAAATTTGAGGATGTCTAAATATGGATCTGCAGTCCATTAAAATTCTAAATTGCCTGTTTGTATTAATTAAATAATATTCATTTCGGCTTTTGCATGAACGATCAAAGTGTGAGTTTGAATGCAGAATTATCAAACTGATACAGCAAATTAGGTTCATGACAAAATCGATAAATATATGAACTGTCTAAAATGGAGGAAGTTCAAAGTTATGCCTGTTTCTGTGACTCATAGATGACTGTCAAAGCAAGATATTCCATTGGCATTGGCGGGCTTTGCGATCCATGACGATAAAATGGCACGCTTGCTGAAGTAAGGCATTGAACCTCACCAAATCAATCTTGACTAATAGAATGTGTTTATCTTACTAAGTGCACGTTAGTATGCAGGTGTTTAAAAGTAATTGCATTATATTATATTTGCTTTAGTGGCCTTTAGTTTCCTAAGGTTTCTTGTGGCAGTACATTTCTTTTAGTTCTTGGTGGTTTTGTTACCCTGGGTTTCCTTTAGTGATGCCGAGATGCGTAAGCGTAGAAACTTGTTATACAATGCACCAATACAACATTTTTGTGTTTGATTTATATGATATTGTAGTTAAAAATAATTTTCAAAAAAAAATTAAGATTAACTAAAATTTAAACTTTCCAATACGTATATAATTTAATTGTATGTTGCCAAAGTTACTTTAAATAATATTAAATGACAAAATTAATTTAAAAAAATAAATATTTTTTTAATATCACAGCAGACACTCCATTTTCATTATTAGCATAGATTCCAATAAACAGCCGGCATTTTTGATTATGATGTCTGGCGTATTTTGTCTTGGAACCAGTATAGTAATCACCTATTTATAATGATAAAAACCCACTAGCGTCTACAAATTTTGCAATATTATTATTTTTTTATTCAATCTTTTATAAAATATTTATATGGTGAGAATTATTAAAGAACAATGAAAAGCGGAATTATAAAAGTAATGGCTCCTAAGTCTTAACGCAAAAATGTAAAAAAGAACCTTTGCCACGGGGATGGTCCGGATTAAACGCACTGAATATTAAACCTTTAATCCTTTTAGCAACATATTACTGCAAGAGAAAGTATTGCATATAACTTATTTAAATCAAATCATGCCAGGTGACCTAGTTTGTATTGAATAACGTAATATATGCACATTTGACGCCTCAATGTATTTCATATTGAAAGGGGCTATGGAAAATATTTATATTTGCACTCTAGTGCTTTTGATAAGAAATGCTGCTGTGAGTACATTGTGAGTGAGGATATTGAATCCTAACAGCTTTCAAGTGGGTGCCGCGCAATCCAATCACGTCTATTGAATTGTGTATAAAGTTTAGACGTGCGATATGAGCTAGTGCTATTTTATTTGCGAGGAGCACGTGATGGTTTGGAGATCGAGCGTTTGCATAAACTTTCTTTTGAAGCAAGCGTTTATGTAGATTGAAGTAACATCTTTTACCTTTAAGGTAAATTTACATACAGCCATATAAGTATTTCCACTTACGTGAAAAAAAATAAACATTTTTTTTGTATTTAATTACTTTACACATTAAACCTACGTTTTACAGATTTATCGCGTTGGTTGCTATTAATTGCCTGTTGCCAATATATTGTCAAATCGATGTCACTTCTCCTTAAGGTCTGGTGTACATACCGTGTTATGTTGTTATGACAACTAAACGGGAATATTGTTAATTTTTGGAGACAAAAATACTTACGGTATAAATCGGATCAAAAAGAATTAACAACGTATTTGTTTTTTATCCTTTGTTTACCTATTTTATAGAATCCTCATACTATTCCTTTTTTTACTTTAAATTGGCAACTTACTTGTAAACATAAGAAAATGCATCAAACGTTTCGACTTCGACAAATTTTTATTTGCCGTGACTCGGCTATGCATAGCTTTTCAAAGAGTCTGAGCTTGATAAGTAAAGTGTAAGAATAAAAAATTTAAAAGGAATTTTGAACCTTAACACTTGAATCATAATAAAATTATCAATTTGAATTTCTAGAACTATATTTATATAAAATTAACCTTTTTTCTACATACACATATATAAATATGCATTTATATATACATATATATGTAACAAAGAGGAAATAAAAAAGTGTAAAAACAAAATTTTCATAAGTATAGCAAGAAATAAAAAATATAAGTACTTTATTATGAACATCAAATAACACAACGGTTACCTGTTTAATTTTTTCTTAAAGTATCTGTTTAATGAATAGAACCGTATTAAGGAAACACAATCTTATTCAAAATTACCTCTAATTATGATAATAACTAACAATACTTAATAACAATCTAACTTGTAGACTAAAAACATTTTTAGAATTTAACTAAAAATGTTTTTGGTTTGAAAATAAAATCTTACCAAGTCTAACAAGAGGTCGTCACATTATTTACTTAGGACCTGAAGCCAAATGGAACAGTTCAATCAGAGAACCTAGAATACCCAGAATTTCCACGCTAACGTCATTAATGGAATTAATTCGGAACACTGTTACAGATTACTGAGCCCATTAGAGTCCCGTGTGGAGCAATGAATGTATATATAAAGGATGAAGCCGATAAGCTGGTGTATTGGAATTTTTGGGAGTGTTCTTGCTTATTATTCACGTCGTAAGTATAAAGTAGCGCTGTACATCAGCGCGACGGTGATCTATTACATTTGTTATCAACGTAGCAATTGACGACGCACCCACACTTGCCTTTATAACTTTCTTATTTATTTTTCTCGTTGCTGCTTGATTGTTTGTGTGCAATCATTCGGATCGGCTTCGTGTTTAGCAAATTGATTTGATGGCGTTTTTCGGGACCAAATAAATCACGTAAATAAACGATTTATTTTGAAAACAGTTCTTTGTTATTGATAGAAGGAGTGCGTATCAGTGGCAGTATAATTTTGCTTAATCATATTTTATATCTATTACGACGGCTTACATTAATATGGTTTTTTATATGAGTTACTTGGATATAATCTAAATACTATACAATAAAATCTTGTTTATCTTAAACGATAAAGCCGAATCAATGTTTACAACTGCACACAATATAGGTTTAAGCCGCGACCTAACTACGAATATTACATTTCCTAGTATCGATGGAAGCATGTTAAAAGCATTACAGTATAACTGTAGGCTGCATAGGCAGTTAGCATGTTTTAAACCTAAATTATAAAACAATCGCAAAAAGTAAAAAAAACTTCGAAATTTTTTATCTTTTGCCATGAGATATAGAAAGATAAATATATTCCTATAGGGTATTTTTTTAAAGATCAGAGTAACGTGACGAGCAGAACGTTAATTTCGATGATGCACGCCTTAATTAAAAGTAAAATTTCCAGCTGACAGGAATCGCAGTATTCGCAAGGAACAACACCAATGAGTTTTGATTCACTCATGCTTTGTAGCAGGATAAGATGCATTAGTAGTACTTTGTAATACTTCCCCTGTAAAAATACAAAATTTGGATACTGAATTTTGCCACTGAAAATATCTATTTAAAAAAAATACATTATTCGAACTGTGAACGACGAACGAACTGTGTGTAAATTATAATACTGAAATAATGTCATTATGGTAGACCTTAAATTCTGAAGGGAAAGCACGTACTACAAGGCCATAAACCAGGCCATAAAAAGGAGTGACTTCGTCGCTTGTCGGTTGATGCTGCCATTTGTTTTCTTCTCAACGGTTATCAGTTCTATGAGCTATGTGATCGGTCAATTGCCACATTACTTTTATAATTCTGCGAACTGTATTAGTTATTGGGGAATGAGTTTATCATGCCCATGAGTTAGTTTCGTTGCATCAGCTCACCATATAAATTGTTTCATATATTTTTCGACAAATTTAATAACAGCACTTTCTGCAATTACTGTTTTCATCATTTCCATGGCTATCACCAGGCTTACATTTTGGGAGACAGTTGAGTTTATTAAGCGTAGCGTTTAGGTCCACTAGCGACTTATTCTCTACAATTCTGTCGTAATACATCATCCTGTAACACAAATTAAAGAGACTATGAAGAACTACAAGTACCAATTCTCTACCCGCTTTCAGGAGTTCTGCTATTATTCCGTCCTTGCCACAAGCTTTGATACTGTCCAATAAATCTTTCCAAGTTACTCAAGACTTCTGGTGTACTGAAGATGACAGCCCCACTATCGGTCTTCAACTTAGTCAACAAGCTTTACCCGTTAGACGGATCTCTGGTGAAGGCTAAACAACTTTGGCTTCGTGCTATTGACTCATTAATACAAAAATATTAAAGTTGCGTGAATCGTGCCACATGTACTTAGCCAATTTTTTTTATGGCATACGCAGATAGACGAGCAGTCGGGCCACCTGATGAGAAGAGGTCACCGACGCCCATAGACATTGGCAATGCCAGTAGTATCGCCAACGCGCTGCCTGCCGTGAGACATAGAGTGTTAAGTCTTGTTAACCCAGTAAATACGCTGGCTACGGTGCCCTTTAAATCGGAACACAGCAGTGTTTTTACACAACTGCTTTGCGGCAGAAGTAGGCACCGCGGTGGTACCCACCCAGGCAGTCTCCCGTAAAAAGGGGACCTAACACCTGTAGTTAGGGTTACTAATAATGTATTAGTAAATTAACATGTCATCAGCTACCTTTCTCCGTCTTGTTTCCATAAAAGTAAGAGTAAGATCAGTTTGATTACTTTGATTGTGACTTTGAATATTATCATCAGTTTTGCTATTTTCTAGATATTGGAAGCGATTGTTAAATTAGATGTGAAAGCCTTCGGCGTTTTTGGTAGGTAGGTAGGTATGTAGGTACGAGACGGATGAAGCGTGATATTTAACAATAATACCGATAACAATACCATTCCACTCTGATGCGGTTCTCCTTTGGTGGTCAATACCGGATCGCAGGAGTTAGGTTGCGAATACAAAAATATTATTAATTCAGTCGCTTCCTCACAAAGACAAAACAAGGTCTGTAGTATTACATATCATCAGCCTGTGATAGTCCACTGCTGAACATAGCTTCCCCTAATACACTCCCATAAGGGGTTTTTGGACTACGCTGGTCTAATGCGGGTTGGTGGGTGGACCGACTTACATGCCCATCCGACCCTTTGTCGTAATGATCAGTAACCATTACGCCAAGCGGGTCATTTACGAGGCATTATACAGTCATTAACTAGTCAGGCGACAGAATTATTAACTAACCTCCCCTAGGTTTGTATAAAAAAAAGTATATTTGAAATGAAAGAACCAACATTTTAAGTTGTTTTTCCATTATTGCCTGTTCAAGTGGATTTTGCCACTCGGCTCCTGAGCTGTGAATAATTCATGGCAACCGTCCCTTCCCGCAAAGCTAATACAATGTGGCCATGTAAAAAAATAACTAAAAATTCAACGAATTTTACTCAATTTACTAGTAGAATTTTCTTATATCTTTGTGACAATCTCATTGCATAAAAACTATCATAACTAACTGTAACTTTTGAAATTATTTCTGCACCAATAATGCAAAAGTTATTCTACTGTCTCTGGACAAAGTTAGCCAACGTACATTACTTCATGATTTAACTAGTTCTATTAAACTTAAAACACAATTTATGATACATTTTTACAGTTTTAAAGCTTATTCCTCTTACTTTACAATGTATTGTACAAAAACTATCACTTTAGGCTGAAATATCATGCATTAAACAACGATAACGTTTTCGACATCGGATATTAGCCAGTTCATTACTTATGATTAATTATTTAATAAGCATAAAATATAATCCGCAAGTATGTGAAGTGGTCTATACGTCTTAAAAGCTAAAAAATTGTCCTGGTTTGAGATAAAGGCTCTTTTGTCAATAATATTGCTTCTAATAATCTTATGGTGGTATCGCATGGGAATAAAAGTTGATACGAAGATAAATCGAAATGTGAAGTCATACATCTTATACTCAACAATGTCAGTCCAATTTGGACATAAAGGCTTCTTAATACTTACTTCTATCGATTTCGGCTGATATCTCATTTAGCAACACAAGTCTGCATATCAGATAATCTTGAACAATGCAGGTCATCATCGTATTACCATCCACACAGCTCTCGCTTTGTCGTAGCGGTGGGGCTCAGTAGGTTGGGCCAGCCGCGGAGAAGCTAAGAGGAACTTGGCCGGCCTGAGGAGTAAGGCCGGCCAGGTTGATAAAATTTACGAAAAGATGTTTTATGTTTTTGAGTCATTGTTTTGTAATACAGTATAAGAAATTGTAAAAGTTATAATCAACTATTTGAAGTTGGACTTTAAACTCGAATAACTTTTAAACGAGTCAACTTAGCGAACAATAATTTAGTAACTTGAAAAGTAGAAAATCTTGCGATGTATTTCTAGGACTATTCAATTATTTGTTTCATATAGGTATTGTTTATATCAACTAGTGTTTTCTAAAAGTAATTCAGGCAAAAGCTAAACACATTATATTAGAAAAACAAATGTTAAATTTTATTAACTTAAGAAACGCAGTTTTAAAAAGAATGGCAGAAAATTGGATGTTATTTTCAATATTGATTGGATTTAAAATAATGTCGTGCTTAAGTCTTCGTCTGTTGCTTAAAGAATTTAATCTAGCAATAGACTTTTCAGTAATTGTCCTTGTAAGGTCCAACACTGCAATGGAATTTAGACTTGTGTAATACGGAGTTAATGAAATTCTTGCTATAAAATGGGCAAGTAACATTCTAGAAAAACAATATTAAATTATAACAAGAAACGACAGTTTCTAAAATAATGCTGAATTGATGTTATTTGTCATGACTTTTTAAATAATCTGTTTAAGTTTCTGTTTAGTTGAGCGTAGTTTTAAAGAATTTATAAGATACTACGATGTTTTCATAAGTCCATTTAAGTCAACTTTCTCATGAATATAGACTTCGTATAGTTAATAATTCTTCTATAAATGGCTGACTTTATGGGACAAATCTAAAACTACAAGAGACATGTTCTAATATCCCTTTATTTGACCGTTTTTATAAAACCTGTTTAGTTCTACTTTTGTTCAAAAGTATTTTATAAAGTAATCTAAAGAACTACGAATATTTTTAGCCATTATAAATTAAAGCTAAATATGGCTGTCTTAATAAAAAGCACTTCCTTATGAATAGTTTTCGTCATTTTCCCAGAAATTCGCCATTACATCGGTTTAATAAACGTGTAGTAGTGATCAGTAACTGTCTCCTTATTTTTGGTTAATTAGGTTGAATCCTCACAATCCAGAAAACAGTCGCTATTACCGTCCTAGACGTTTTAGCCTTCTTTGGGGCACATTGACCATAGCTTGGAGTGATTCGACTTTGTTGCTTAATGAGCGTGAGGATTACAGTTCTATATGTGCTATTATAGTTTTGATGCAATTTCTCAATGCTTCTTCTTCGATCGGGCAAGTAAAATAAGGAGTATCACTTAACCAGTTATAAATAGTTTGTAATGTTGGAGTTTTAGTGTAAATAACAGAATCGAGTTTCAGTTTTATTTTTTTTGATGGCAAAAGTAAGATGGCCATTTATCAAAAGAGGTTTAACCAATTGTTATTTAAAAAACTAATGAAACAGCCTTTGACGATACAAGTACCTGTTCCTACTGTAACAGCGTATTAACGCTTCTGTTTACTTACGTATTTAAAGATACTGTGGTTAGCATCAGAAATTGTTAAGCAATCAAATCATAGTTAATATCCTCGATTCGCGACATGTTACAGAAATAAACTACTTGATGCATATAATTTAAAAATTAACCGTAAAAATATTATTTTAGAAGTATCAGTAATGTCACCCTACGTCCTTCATTAATAAAATATGGAATATTAATAAAGTTTTAGTTATGTATATAATACTTACGATAGAGGTAATATATTGCATTAATATTCATGAGAAAAGAGCACTTGAAAGATTTTAGGTTGTCTTTTGGGTTGTCGAGGGTCAGACGCGTGTCGCCAGTCGCCCTTTCTAAATATGATATTTAGGTTAAACTAATCAGACTTTATCCGGGCCAGCCGCGGAGGACCATAAAGGGAGCTGGCTGGCCTGGTTGTCAAGGCCAGTCGTGTAGCCTTCCTTTAGTGGGATAGCATGCTATGGATGCACATGCACGTCTATCTTCTGCACTCGATGTGAATTTGCGGGGGTAGACAAGTGTTGTTTAAGTAAGTCCCTCTTTTCCCCTCCACGAACTGACGAGGCAACATGGCGACACACATGGCGTGGTGGAGCAAAAACGGGGCAAGTACCGGTGCACTACATTAAAGCCACGTCTGGGGACTAGAATTTTTTTCTCTGCATGGTTTTTAATCATCTGGCTCCCGTGACACCAAAGAAAAGAGTCAGATATAGCGGCTCAGGTGAAGATTGCGCTAGTTCCAATCCTGGTCCTGAGGTGGAGTGGAACTGCTGGTGCGGCCAGTACTAGAAGGCTGCAATAGTGTGTGAAAGCACTCTTGTTGCTTTAACTTTAAAACATCAATAAGAAACAAGATGATTATAAAAGTCAGTTTAAATCCGCCATACCCTGTCCCCTACGAATGGTTACAGAGATACGAAAATCTTCTTTATCGTCTTGATAATTTCTTTTAAAAAAATCGTTTGAAGGACGACTTTTATACTAATGTCGGTTCTCGAGTCATAGCGAGTCAATTATCAATACCGATATTGTTATTTGTTTTAATGAGCGATTGCTATATGGTCCCATTTTAACTAATTGATTTCTAATATTTATTATTAAAATGGTTTCAAAAATTATAAACTTATTTGTTACAAATATTTTTATAAATCTCCAGTGATATTTTACTAAAACAAATAGTTTATTGAAAGATAATTTGATTAAAATGATTGCTGTTGATATTAGACCTATAAATATATTGAAACATATCTTAAAGTAATGCATCAATTAATACTATATGTTAAGTAGATTTGTAGTAATAGGAAGCGTATGATTGTCTGTCTACTAAAGATAATTAGCTGTAGCTAATCTTATATATCCTTTGTATACTTATATATCATAAATAATAGCAATTAACAACAGTTACTAAATATTAGTAAAAGGTAGAATAATATATAATATGTTTAATTAACTTGAAATATGTCATAATACCCTCATTAGTTTTTATATCGGTCATACGTTTTGTAAAGTGTTACTTAGCACTGGTTTCTATACCACTGCTCTCTCTTTGATTGTAAAAATGCTAGTTGCTCCTTTTTAATTGCATAAATTTTATCATCTTTTATTTATCATTTTTACTATATTTAATATGTACCTTAAAGAGTTCTAATAGAGCTGCACGCTTAGCGTTAATTCCTTAACGAGCTCGTTTTAGCTCTTAGGTTTAGGTTTATATTTTACTTCTGATACCATCTTATTAATTATTTTTCATTTAAATTTGTTGAAATATAACTATTTAGAATACAAAATGTACTTTCAAAGAGCTTTTATTTAGCTTCACGTTGAGTTTTAATTGCTTAACGAGCTCATTGCAGCTTTTAGTTATATTTAAGTTATGTTCTATTTATGTCTGGCATTTGCAAGCGATATGTAGTTTATAAAATTAAATATGTTTATTTCATGCATCGTATGCAGTCTGGTTATAGGAAATAATAAACACTACATCAATTGGCGACAATATAACTATTTTAGCTCTACAGAAACCATTACATTAAGCACAAAATTAATGAAACGCTTATCTTTTTTAATAAATTGTTAAATAAACGAAAGAAAACACACAAGATAATGCACAAAATAAAAGAAAAAACAATCATTAAACACATAGCATTTGCTCCGCAGTATTTACCGCAAAAGCTTTCCATTAAAACTGTTACCTTAAGGGCAAGTTCCATTGCGGGCCGCACTCGAAACGGTAAATTATTCATGCGGGCGCTTTCTTCGCTGAATAAACAAGGTAATGTACTTACACAACGTGAACAAGGCGTTTACGATAAATTCACGTTTGCTTTCTGGTATATTTGGGTATATACTCTCTAGATTTTGAGGTAAATTATTTTAGGTACGAACTGATTTTAATGTATCACAATGGTAAATGTCTGCGACTTGAAAGGTATTATCATTTGTATTATGATTTATAGTACTCGTGAAAACACCGACTATTTTAATTTTGCATATAATGCATAATTGATTTATTATTACTATACGACACATACGGGTGCGCAAATAAAATACATCAGTGTTTTTTAAGAAAGAATGTAATCGTAGTAAAACATTGTTACCATCCCTGTAAGTTGTATTTTCATTTGACTGAGTATTTAGTCTATATTAAAGGACATGAGCAATCATGAAGTAAGTGCAAATATAGAAAATTGTATTAAAATAAGTGAAACTTTAACGAAAAATATGATCGACTTTTGACAGTGTATAACTATTTTACGCCATATAAGCAGGTAACAACGTGCTCTACGTACGAAATTGCGTCGCGTTTTCTGCCATCGCATTTTAAATCTCTGATAACTTTTAAGGTATTCATTTTATGAAAATATCGTCTTTGACACGTTTTATGGACATGCAAAGAAAAATTTTTTAACGCATTAACTTTTATTTGAAATTAAAGGGAATAATCTTAAATAAGCTTTGAATGTGCCCGATTGCACTTTTAAAAATAATTTACATTAAAATGCTTATTGTTCGTTATTCTTAACATAGATATATGCTATTGGTCACTTTATTGTAGACCAATTCAAGTAGTATAATTATGTTCAATATATATTATGTCTATCTTTAACGGTTCTGACAGCGTTTGCAATTTAATCACACGGGGTTATGATTTTTGGTGCCGTAATTTTTTATTTTTCAAACGTCTATTTAACTGACTATCACAAAATTATTAAAAAAATGGGACCAATGGAAAGCTAATATATACAACTTAAAATAAGAATGAACAAAATCGGAGTTCGAGGAGCGGAGCACTGAGATAACATATTTAAAAATAAACATACGCTCTGAATTGAGTACAGGGGGTACTTACGAAGTGGTATGAAGCCAGCAGCATCATCATCAGCCTTTGATAGTCCACTGCTGGACATAGGCCTCCCCTAATACACCCCTTTCCATTGGGGGGTTTGGACCGTATCCCACGCTGGTCCAATGCGGGTTGGTGGGTGGACCGACTTTCTACATGCCCATCCGACGCATGGATCATCTTACTTTTCAGACAACTGGGTGATCGGCCCAAATTGCCCTAACCAACTAAGAAACAACAATGAAAATTTGTTGTGTCCCCGCAGAATTCGAACACACGACCTCCGGTTTCTAAAGCACACATCCATACCACTAGGCTACGGAGGCAGTTAGGGTATGAAGCCAATGAAATTATTTTATTTTTATTGTGCCTAAGCAAGTTAGTTAATACTTAATAGCCATATATTCAGGGTCAATTGTAACATATTATTACTGGAATGCGACCCATAAATTTCCTTGAACAACATTGAACGACAATTATTTGTAGTTTCAGTTGTCTCATGATTCATTGTAAACAAAGAGTAGATATTGAACAAAGCATTGTACGAGACGGAGCCTTACTTACTCGACTGGCAATATATTTACAATGCTGCTACGAACGTCTCTAAGGAATCCTATATATTGAAAGCGTTGTCGATTAAACTTATTCAGGAAACATTCAAGATAAAAAGACATAAAATAACAAAAATTACTTTGGTCGTTTTTTACTTTAAAAATTAATAAAATTTTAAAATATAAACCATGGTAATCCTATTCTGGTAACCTACTTTTTAGGGGTATATTCCATTTTACGTTTATTATAATCTTAAATCATGACCAGCTTTAAACAAAAGAAAGAAAACAGAAATATTATACCAGTACTTGCATAATCTATTAAAGTTCTAGCACTCGAATACCCCGGATAGTATTATAGTTTTATGCAACATATATATTTTTTTATTTAAACGTTGCTGTTGTGGCTTTATTTCCTTAAATGTTCTATTTATTTATCTTATTCGTAAAATACCTCGCTGTGTTGAGTTCAAAAGTTGACAACATGAAAAAAATTAAGAAATACAAAAGTACGTTAATATTAATAAGTATATAAAATAAATAATTAAGCAAATTTCATCTTGAAAGCATACTAAATGATTTTGTAACCCTGCTTTGTCTATTTCAATCGGAAAGCTATAGTCTAAAGTTGTAAGTCAAAGAAAAATTTTATAGTAAGTAAAGAATAAAGATAGACATATCATAATCACAGTTTTTAAAAATATCATCATACTAACACCAAATACTGATTTAATTAAGGAATCAAAATAAAACAAAAAAATTAAGTGTTATACTAGTAAATTTTTACCTGAAGTTATTTTTATTAGCTTTGTATGTTGCTTTAACAGGGATGGTGTAATTCAAATTTGTTTATTTGTTTAAGTTTTCTAATCCATCATTATTATAATACGTATGCCAAAAGGTCTTGATAGCAATGCTAATTTCAGGTTTGTAGACAAGCGTAATTAAGTATATATAAATGGTGAGGGTTAGGAACTTTATAAATGAAGAGCACGTATATTTAATCACATAAAGTTTCTATTAATTATTGTTTGAAAAATTTCACCAGTTTTACGTATATGTGAAGATAGATACAGAATTTATCAATTGACACCGCTTCGTTCGCTACACTATTCGCATCTGACAGTTTCCTAATTGCATCCGGCGTCACGTGCGCAAAGCAACTGTGAACAAATCTGCAACACATTTTCATCTGAATTTGTGGACTTACAGGCCAAAATAGTATATTACGTTAGTCTACAAATAGATTTGATTTTTATCTAACTTTATTGAAGTTGGAAAAAATGAAACCCATGAAAAATTTGGTTAATGCAATAATAATAATGAAAATAATGTTTAAATAATTATGTTACAAATAAGTAAAATTTTAACAAAAAGATACCTCCGACTTCTAACAGTATATAACTATTTTATGCAATAAAAGCAGATAACAAAAATTCCGTACGAAATTGCGTCGCGTTTTCTGGCATTTTAAATCTCTGATAACTTTTATGGTGTTCATTTTATAAAAATGTTGTTTATGAAACGTTTTATGTACATAAATAGAAAGAATTTTTAATACAATAACTTTTATGTAAACTTAAAATGTGCCTGATTACAATTTTTGAAAATGTTTACATTAAAATGCTTATTGTGCGGTATTCTTAGAACATAGGTCCAATTCAAGTAATCCAATAATGTAAAACATACTGTATTTATATACATATTTTAAATACATTTTATATCTTTTGGCTGCGTTTGTAATTTATTTGCACGTGGTTGTGATTTTTGGTGCTGTAATATTTTTTATTTTCCAAATATCTATTAAAACGCTAATCACAAAGTTATATATTATTAAAGGACCAATAGGAAGCTAATAACTATCATTTAGATTAATATTATCATTATATCATTATCAAAATCGGAGCTCTAGAAGAGGAGCAGCGAGGATATATGTTATATATATTAAAAAAAAACATACGCTTCGAATTGAGTACCTCCTTCTTTTGGGAAGTTGGTCAAAATAGTACTTGATTAATCTCATAAAATGGATTAAATGAAAATATAAAACAATGATGAAAAATGGCTTCCGTACTTATTGTTGCAAAGAAGCAAGTGCTATCTCTTTTTGTATGGCGGAAACTCTTTGGTCTCTCCGTTATCATTAAAATAATGGACTTGTGGATTAGGAATTTAATAAATTGCTTTAAAAAGAAAAGAATAATTTAATAAATAAGTTGAAACTTCTTCTGCAATTTGACAACTAAAAATATTTCTTAACTTCAAATACGTTTCTAGAATGTAAATGTTTCAGATGGTGTATTCCCAAAGTGAAGAAATACAACATAATAATTTACCTTCTTTTTATTTCCGTACCACTGTCAATGTGTAAAGTTTTGTTAAGTAGTAAAATTTTAAGAACATCTAGTGTCTTTTATGTAACGTTCATTGAATAAAATATTATCGGTTTTATTCTATATGCTGAGTCACGTATTTTTATATTGCCACAGATGCACTTGTTACGAATACCTATGTCCTCTACTCGTAAAGCCATATTAGCATATTACGGTCTCTGTAACTTTGTTGTTATTTATTTCCAGTTATTTCCACAGTATAATGTCTCATGGAATTCTGCTGTTTGGAAATGCGGCTGATATTAAACAATTTTGTTCTCCGAAAAAGACTAATCATGCAGTGTCTGACCTTGAGTCTTATAGAATTACTTAGACAATTGTATATTTAAATTAAAATAATGACTGTTCGTTTTTAATACATATTTGAAAATTTAATGTATATGCTAAAAACAGAAAAATATTTATAAGTTTTAGTAATGAGCATCAGATAAATATTCAAAATAAAAAGAAACTTACGCGCAAATATATTGCAAAGAATGACTTTTTTTATAGGACAATGTATTCGCTTTCATAACAAAATTCCAGAAGAAGTTTAAAAATTTAAGCAAAAATAAATTTTAGAACATTTTATGGGAACGTTTCCGGGTTAACAGTACACACTCTGATAATGGAACATTTGTTTAAAGTATTTTCAATAATTAGACATTTGAATACTTGGAATTGTTTAGTGATTGAATTAATTTTATTGTGAAAAATGACAAACGATAGTCTTGCTCAGTTTCATTCCAGTTCTCACCCAGGTCAGTGGCGTCTATTTTCCGAACCGCTGGTAGCGCTTTGCAAATGTCGTCAGTCCATCTTGCCGCAGGGCGTCCTACACTACTTCAGAATGTCTCGTACTCATGAAACTCCAGCGGTCGTCAGTTCTGCGGCTTATATATTCGGCCCACTACCACTTCAGCTTACTAATCTGGTGGGCTGTATCAGGGACTCTGGTTCTCTGATCACACATTTCTGATGTGGTCCTTCAAAGATTCTCCGAGCATAGCCCTCTCTATAGCTCGCTGAACGCCTTTAAATTTGTGGACCAGTCGAACTGTAAGTGTACAAGTCTCGGCACTGTAGGTCCTAACGGGTTGGATGCACTGATTGAAGACTTTCGATTTGAAGCACTGTAGGATGGGTAATTAGAAAATTCGATGAAGCTTATGAAAAGCTGGCCAGCCCAGCTGAATCCTTATGTTGGCCTTTTCCTAAAAGTTGTTTCTACCAAGTGCGAGCGTTTTCCCTAGGTAAACGTACTCTGAAACCACTTCGAGGGGGGTGCCATCAATTGCGGTCGGTCCCGGATCAACGTGCATGTTGAATATGACCTTGGTTTTACCCAAGTTCATCCGGAGACCGATGCCTGCAGAAGACTCAGCAAGGACTAAGGACTTTGCACCATTTCTGCAGGTCCTTTGCGATGACAGCCATGATGACAATATTGTCCGCAAATCGCAGATGTGAGTACTCGACGTTCAAATTTACGCCATGAACTTTTCAGTTGAGCGTCCTGAACAGATCCTCTAGCGCGGTAGAGAACAATTTCGGAAACATGTCGTCTCCTTGTCTCACACCCCGTTGCAGGGGGATAGGCTTAGTCTGCCCACTTTGGACTACGACAGACTTGAGGAAAGACCAGGTCTCGATGGAGTCAAAAACCTTTATATTGTCCACAAATAGCGTGCACAGGGGCTGGTTATACTCATATGTCTGCTGTATAACTTGCTTTAATATGTGGATGTGGTATATAGTGCTGTAACCCCTCTGAAACCAGGCCTGTTCTCGAGGCTGCGCTTCTTCAAGCTTTCGCGTAAGATGATTTGAAATGAGCCTCAAAAACTACTAAAAGCCATGACTCAGGAGTAATATCGGTTGATAGCTGTTCTATAGAGTTTTTTCACCTCGTTTAAAGAACAATACAACCACCCTGTGCCATGCCCCAGGAGTTCTCCTGGGGAAAAGGGCAGAGTTAAATAGACGACAGCACTGGTTTACCGGCGGCCTTCAGAAGCTCCGTCGTGACTTCATCCTCTCCCGGAGCTTTTCCATTTTTAAGTTGCCACAAGAGTTCGTTTCTCTGCCTCAGAAACTGTGACACTGCTGTGTTCGGTTGAAGCACGTAGCATTCTTAACGAGATAACCCATTCTACGTCGGCGTTGGCGATACCACGAGTTGCCAATGTCTATAGGGTGTGACCACTTTCCATCAGGAGGCCTACTGTCGTTGCGCGTCTAAAAGAGCCTCTCGTTTCTCTGCGTTTCTCAGAAGATCCTCCTGACACATTGCGGGTTGCATGGCTCGAAATCCTCTCATCCGTCTCTGGGTGTGCAATGGTGACAGAGTCGCTATTAGAGGTTGTAAAGCTTTACAACCTCCAGAAAGAACCTCTGGTCTCAGAGCTGATGACTTCTACTTCTTTTGGTCAACATCGTATATAGCTTCTTACAATACTTGTACAAGATCTTGGACCGTCTCGGTTTTGCTAATAGCTCCTGTATTGAGGCGTAATGGACTGACAGAGGTCTAGTCTTAACTTGCAGATGGTCTTGTTAAGATTTCGTATATGGATATATACTAAAGATAAATATTTTAGAAGTTTGATGACTGCAGATAATTATTTAATCAGCTGTGTAAGCTAATCTAAAATCCTCTTAGTAGTCAACTTATCAACTTTCGGTTACTACGCGTACAGCCCGAGGCAGAAGTTGTTAAAAGTACATAAATATTTATAGAAAGTGCATTATAGATTGATTGGGTATTCATATTTAGGTAATAAGAGTTTAGTAATTGCATCAATAGAACCAATACGTATTATAGTAGGTTGATTATCATGGCTACTAAAGAAAGCTTATTGCATCGCATATCACACCTACGTCTTATGGTACTTTAATCAGTTAGGCACTAAAAATAGTGAATAGTAAAATATTGGCCAACCCCTAACTGGACCTAGGTTAACTGTTAAAACGGCTTTATACACCAGACTAAAAGGTTCTGTTGCCCATTAGCACCAAAGTGCAGAGTTTTTGCACATGTCTCAAATCACCATAATCTATTCTTATTCACTGCCTACCTACATTCATAAGGCACAAAAAAAATGTAAGTTATTAAGTACGATTGTAAGAGTTTCGCATAACTACCTACTTTTTAACTAATTGTCACTAGTAAAAAAATACAGCTTCTCATTAAATATAGAATTTTATTAACTTTCTTGAAGCCCTTGGCGGAAACTACAACAGGAATAATATTACATTTCTAAATCATTAAAAGGGGGGCCAATTGAGAAGTTGCGATTCGACACGCCTTTTCCCTGCCACTACATATCAGATAGAACCATCAACACTTTAAAAAGTGGTAATGTTCAAGTAATGAGAAGCAAATATTGTAAACTTTTCAAAAATAATACAAATCATTAAAATCATGGGTTCTAAATTTCGCATAACATTGTTACACTAAGCAAGGTTCCTATATTAAAAGATACACACGAATTATTTCAAGTGGGTAAAACCAGACTAAATAGTCCAGAAATAGTGAATTTCCTCTCTCTCGTCATGAAAAATCAAAATTACTTTTTGCACGATTTCACCCCTCGACGTCTGCCGCTATTTTTTTTGAACCTCTGATATCTTTTATGAAATGTATTAAATTAAGGTGCTGTTTAAGACACATTTCTATAACATGAAGTAAATTATTATTTTTGTTTTGTTTTTTTGCATTAGAGTAAACAATATATTCTAAGCCCCTGCTTAGAATAAATTGGATAGGCTCAACCACATCATGTCAACGATTTCATATAATTGTTAGATTTAGATGTTGTTTTTACAAGATGTTCTCAATTATACTATTCATATAACACTCGTTTTAATGAATTTTATTTCTACGTTTTTGTATTTAATAGCGGATAGCCTAGTTGAGCCTTTTTAAATCGCAAAGCATTAAAAATAAAATATGGCTGAGGCATCGTAAGGTTTTGTAAAAATGACTTTTTCCAATAATACTTAATCCGCAAACAAAGAAACAGGTTTATACTATGCAACACTTTATAATATGTTAACTTTCGTTAAATCCGTCAGTTTTTAAAACAAAAAAATTCGTAATATAATAAAATATACAGAAACCATTTCCCAAACGATTGTGTGTGACGATGTCAAAATTGGAAACGAATGAAATGAAAACCGGATATGAAACGCTGCGTCGGATCTATGTAAAGGCCCGCAAAAATATTTAACAAGTGAATTCAGACGAATAAAACCACGAAATTGTTTGCTTGTCAAACACACTAGGTAGGATATAAAATTTCAGCATCAAATATTGCTTCTTCTGAAACATATGGGTCAAAAATTGCAGACCGAACATAACTTAAGCTAATTCTGTATCACGCACTAAGTTTTATACCCAATTACATGTTCAATGTATCTTACATCATCTTCATCATCAGCTTACTGGACATAGGCCTCCCCTAATGCACGCCTCCTCCTTTTCGGGGTTTTTAATTTTTTTAATTTTATACACATTTTTATTCTCGCATTGATTTATTTATTTATTGAATTTTAAAAAATTTGATTTAAAATAAGAAAAATTCGAGTTTTCTTATGCAGTTTTGATACAGTTAATTTCTTAGTAATGTTTGGTGCTATATAAAAAAATAATAATATTTTTGAGATAAGAACACTAAAAATTGTATTATATGTACTCGTGGTTATTTTGAAAAAACAATTTTTTTTTGTAGCATATAACTGTTTCGCAGCAAAATTTTATAACAAGAGAAAAACAATTATGCTAATGAAGGTTTCATTTTATCGCGCGCCCAAATGTCGGTGACAGTTTTGTGAAAATTTTCACCTCCGCAAAGGTATTACTTACAATTAACGTCAATTATATTCGATAGGATAAAATACGATAACGATGCCCCGGTGGAATTAACTTTGCGGTTTTAATGGTCTCTTATTTGTTTTATCTTTAGGTTTAAATGGCCTCGTCTAAGATAACACTACATTAAAATAAAAATACGAAAACTCAACAACCTAATTTTCGATTAAAATTATATATTTATCAAACTCTAACATGCTATCAAAAAACATACAAGAGCGGAATATAAAAATTCTAGTAGTATTCGAATACGATGTGTGGTAATTATCAATATAGTGTGTTTAATGTTCTTGCCTGTAATTAGTACACAAAGTTTCATAGTTTTTTCTTGAACAATGATCCTCCATTTCACACTTTTCAATCACTTTCTTGCACTATTAAAGTTCTTCGAAATCGGTTTTTCGCTTTAGACGGTAACGATGGACTGACAGACAGATAGAGTTACTAACGCATAATAATAATAAGGATTTTTTTCAATGCCTATTAATGAGTTATAAAATGCAATACTACATGTATTGTACATTATAACTTAAAAATAATTATAAGCTCTTATAGGTTAAACTCGAAATGGAATTTAAAATTAAAAATTACAAGAAACACTAACTTCGTTTTCGGACAAATATTTCAGCACAAACATTACTATTAGGTACGAAAGAAAAAGATGGAGTTTGGTAGAAAGCTCCTTAAAGCTTAAAGTTATAACATTCTTGACAATTAATAAGCAAGTGCAATTTGTAAAACAATTAAAAGATATTAAATTAATTAAACTGACTAAAAGTAGTCAAATTAATTCATTTATTTTATTTGTTTCATACAATATATTTAAAAGTTATAATTTTCTTGTTTAAATTCATTAATGCTTTCATATAGCTGAGCCCGCGGTAAGCAATAGCTACCTCTTATTTTACTACACCGATTTTCAGTTTTCCAAGCCCCGTTCAACCTTAGTGCCATTATGCTATAATAAATTACAGTAGCATAAGAATAGATCTAGAATTAATGAGCTATTAAGTGATTTATAAGACCATTAAAACAAATTTATTCTAAGTTCTAAAAGGTGATTCTAAATTTTACAACCTCAATATTGAAAACTTTAAAGGTGTAAGCTAATTTTAATTTTAGTCCTTTTCATCAATAGTATTATTTTATATGTTATATAACAAATAACATGGAAATTAATGAACTGAGTGGCAATCATTAAACAAAGAAACTTCAACAGATTAAAAATTTTAAATGCTTAGCTTAATTTTAAATTTACCGTAAGTGAATAAGTGGTTTTCCCTTTTAACGACTATTTTATTTCAAAAAGTTCTATGTATGTTATCCGAAACATACTAATACAAGACACCGGTTATATTTATAAAATAATAGATATAAAGAAGTGGATGTTATAAATATTGACAAATAAATACGTTCAAACATATAACGTCCTTTTAATCATATATAATTTAAACATTGTTTTGTCGTGATTGTTCGTACTCTATACTCTTGGCTTACATTATTAATCTAGCAGGGACATCCGAATGAATTATTCAGGATTCCGACTCAACCTCGCATCGAATGTTGCTTTGAGAGTGTTTGGTTCAATGAAAATAAAAGTTAGTTAAGCGAGCACTTACGTAAATTGACGATTCAAGAACACTAATGTTTATGACTAGAAATATTCTTCAAAAGTATTTAAACACTGTCTGGTTGGTGAATTGGAACTTTTCCACGCACTACACGAAAAATTACAAATGAAATTAGATTTTAAAAACTTTGTAGTAATATTTAGAACCTCGGTGAAGCTATTCAAATAAAAATCATTAAAAATAAATAATAACGATCCTTAAATAATGTAGGTCGTACCTGTGTAAAGGTTGATTTAGATGTCGTCTGGTTTGATAAGTAATTTAATAATTCAAATAGGAACTTACTTTAAACGAGGATTAATGGTAAAGGTAAATATATATATTCATCTTTTACCACGCCCCGAGTTGACTGGGATAGATTGGCCCATGGGATTAGTCCTTGTAAAAGTTGTATTTAAGGTTTTGGGATGAAATGTGAATTAAATGAATATATTCAATTTATAAATAAGTTTCACCTATGTTATTCCTATTACTAGACAACAATACAAATGCACATAAATCTGATAGTTTTCTGTAAATCGTAACTCAGGAAAATATGCTTTAAAATTTCACAATGGCCATAGCATATTTTCATTTCACGAATGCGATTTTTGAGAGCAAATATCGTTCGGCATTCGTTTGCTGAATACACGTTATATATCATTCCCTGAGATTTTCGTATAAATGCGTCCTTACATGAAAATTCAACGTTTCTGGTATTTCTATTCATACTACTTACGGTTTTAAATTTTGGCAATATATCATTTTTTTACAAAGGTAACATAAAATTACTGGAATTATTTATGAAAAAAGTAATCAAAAGTTAATTTATAACTATAATGGCGGAAACATTGTCTTAATCAAAAAGTCACACATAAATACTCAAAAACGCCTAATATTTTATTAGGTATTTCTATGAAGTGTACGGGATGTCATTCAAGTAGGAAGGGAGCTATAGAGGTACGGTCGGCTTGGTGTTCACTGAAAAAGATC
The DNA here is from genome assembly GCA_029286875.1 of Lamproptera curius. Classification (NCBI taxonomy): domain Eukaryota; kingdom Metazoa; phylum Arthropoda; class Insecta; order Lepidoptera; family Papilionidae; genus Lamproptera; species Lamproptera curius. Next base: position 3,654,263 of record JAGSMT010000054.1, read on the forward strand.
TACGTTTAGCATTGGAGTTAAAAGTTAGGACAAGATGCATTTTGGTGTTTTGTATTCAGATACTTTTTAAAATTTAATTAGCAAATATATTATTTTTCAAATTCAATTTACGATACTCATATATATACTGCAAAATTTATCTTATCATCGTAGCAAATTGTCATCGAAAGACAGAAATCAAAGTGAAATCATGGCCCAAATAAAGCAAAACTTTAGAAATTGACTTTTGCATGTAAAATAATATCATGAAGTTACAAAAAAAAAACAAAAAATGGAACTTTTCGACCGTTAACACAATAGTTAGTATCACAAGCCCCCCTTTTTTGTTTTTGTAAAAGTCTAGTTCACGGGCAAATTGATGAAGTGACAAAAGTTTATGGGGCCTATTAAAAATTGTACGAGGTGTACGATTTACCTTCCTTGTCAAACTGCCTCCAGTATGCCTAGGTAAGGTTCGAATCTTCCGGACTCAAGCAAATTTTCATTGTTGTTTCCTAGTTGGTTAGGCAATGGGCCATCACCCAATTGACTATCACATGAAATAATTCATGCGCGTATGGACATGTAAAGTCGTCAATCTATTCCCATTATGGACGGCATGGGGATGACATCAAAACTCCCTAATGGAGGTAGGTATGTTAGGCGCCTATGTTTCGAGCATGGAACTCAGTGTTGATGAGTATAAATTTCTAGGTCAATGATGGCTTGAAGTATGAACTAATCAGAACTACTCTTTTCTCCTGAAGTTAAGTAGCGAGTACTCCCTGTGAAGTTTTTAGCAGCTTCAAATGGTGAACTATCAGTGGAACATCAGGTGTTAAGAGAACTGTTACAGTGATATTATTAAGAAATTAATCTACATTACATTAATATAGTGAGGTCAGTATGCTATCATAGCTAATGTTTTGAGGTAGCTTCGTCTAAACCTGATTTTTTTGTTACTATACTTAACCGAAAGTAACTTAAAATATTTCTGAAATAATAACCACGGTTTTGTAAAGAATATCGTAATTTACAGAACATAGTTAACAATTATTTTTTATTGGTTTATTTAATATGTGCCGATGTAAAGTTTTATTGTGCTTTTTCAATATGGTGGTTTTAAGCTGTGGTATAAATATTTTAAAAAGAAAAAAACAATAGTCGTTTTTATTATTAACGCAAATTAAGAGCAAACATTAACAGCAAATATAGTCTTTATTTGACTCCCATGTACTTTTTTTCTGAAAACTGTACACGCTTGTGCATTTTTGATTTTACACTGCGATCTTGATGCAGGTGCTTGAAACAAATAGTTCATCAAGACTTCTAAAAAGCACTAGTGCTGTGCAAAATCAAGCCTTTCTGTTTCCTGTAGTGTGAATAGTAGCGTTAAGCTGGCGCTACGAGTTACCAAGGAAAGACTAAAACTTCGAACCAAAATTACGTAATATGCGTTTATATGTCTTAGATACGTGTGCATGTTTGTATTTTCCTGAGTGTCAGCTTATAAATTTTGAAATTTAAAGTAATATTACACTATCATGTTAACTTTAATTTAGAATACTTGCATGCACTTTATTGATTTAGTACGCCGTATGTCTCATTTTCCTCAATATTCTTAGTACTTCTTATATAATCTTGAACTTGAATTGTTGATAAATTATACAATTAATTTTAAGGCATAAAATTGTTGAACCAAATAGTTACGAATATGGCAAATAATTTAATTAATTAAGAGGAACAGTTGCGCAAAGCAAATTAGACAGGGATATTTTTAAATAAATTGCAATTTACTATATATTAAAATGCTATCTCACAACGGTACGAAACCTCCAATTCTCCACATAGTACGTAACGCGCTATGGACTGCGCTATGCTGGGAATTTCATTGTTGGACAAAATTGGAAATTAATTATTCCGGTAAAGAACTAAAGTCACTGACATAGTGCAAAGAATAAGCTTGTTAAAGTGGCAGTTGAATGGTCATGTGGTCAGAAGAACTGATGGTCGGTGGGCCAATTATAGTATAAGCTGCGTTCGAGAAGGCGGTGCCATAGTAGACACCCGACCAGATAGGATACCGAGCTCCGTGCATTAGCCGATTGAAGTTGTAGCAAGGGTTTGGCCATTATGACGTTTATTGAAAAAGGCCTATGTCAAGCTGTGGACGAATAAAACTTTTTAATGATGTTGATTGAAATAAAATGGGTGTCCATTCGTATGTATAATCGAAGGTTGTAGGTCATCTCTCTACAGGAGACCTTCCGGGGAATTACCACCGTAGCGCCTATATCTTTTGAAAATCAGTGATGAATACTTCTATTGGAACGGTTCAAAGGGCACCGTAGCCAGGATAATTAATAAGTAAATGAAACGCTCGGGCCACCTGACGGAAAGTGGTCACCGACGCCCATAGACATCGGCAATACTGGTATCACCAGTTTACCCAGTAAATACGTTGGCTACGGTGCCCTTCACACCGGAACACAGAAGTGTTGTCACACTACTGATTTGCGGTAGAAATCGGCACCGCGGTGGTACCCACCCAGACGGACCCCTGTAAAAAGGGGACCTACCACCGGTCACGTAATACATAAGAAAAAATTTTAATTGAGCTTTCTAAAAATCTCCTCCATTTCATTTAAAATTACCTTATGTTATTATTTAACTGACATATTTGTAATACGATTATTTATTATTAGAAATTGGTTTTGTGGGACTCTTTGTAAAAACAGTATAGCTATTATAATTTAAATGATAATAATAAAAAATTATGCCTCATTACGGCAAACAGATTTGCAGCGTATTACGATATGTTTCCTGTGGGTAGGGCGTATCACTTACTATCGAAGATCTTTATAAATGAATCCTATCCTATCTATCTGAAGGTGACCATCCTTCTGAAGGAATCCTGCTCCTCTCTCCGTTGATACGTAATCAATCAATTTAAAAAATAATAATAACAAATATATGATAAAAAGTTATTAACTTATTCATAACTTAAGTAAAAAACGATAAGGAATAATTTTACAATTCAGGTACCACTTTACTTTACTTTTAAAACTTATACTGTAATCTACGCCGTGAATTTTATGACATATTTTACCTAAATACTACCATTTAGTAATTAACATGGTTTATTAAATGTAACATAACAATTAAGAGAACTAATTGCTATTTTTTATATCTTTACAAATTTACTGTAACATTTATTACAAGAATTGTTTTCGCGTACAACAAATACACTTGATCATTGTGACGTCCCTGAATTAAATACAAAGAATCTCGGGAGTGCAAAAACGAAGGTCCCATTAAGTGAGTTAATATAGGGGGAGATAAGCAAACAAACCTCATCCCCCGGAGATAGGCTGAATCCGATTCCGGGGAAAAGCGAATTATGCTCGGTCCCATCGCAAAGCCTTATTATTGGTGCTTATTATATAAGAAAAAAGATAAGTTCCGCTCAGATTAACCGGATGTATAGTTGTGCGATGTCAGTTTTATGTTTAGATACTTGCCTTAATCGCTTTTTTGATGAAGTAACCATACTGATTATAAAAAATTAATAAATCAAGAGATAATAATCGTTTTGGGTATTGGCAATTTTAGTCGTGATACCAACTATTATTTTGTAAATAATGTGTCATGATTCTGAACCGATTGCTCAACAATATATTAAATGTATAATTTTAGGCAAAATAACTCTGTTTGAGCATATGTATTACACATATTAAATAAGTCCAGCAAAGTAAATAGTAAAGTAAGCAAGTAGGTTTACTTTCTTCTGTATTTGGAACTAAAAACCTAATGGCCCTAAGATTTTTTTGTGCTTAATTACTCACCTAGGCCCAACAGAGACAGTGACCATGATTAATGAACAACTGTGGTTTCCTCTTATTAAGCGAGCAGTCACTTAGCACTTTTTAGCGTTTCTTTAGTTCATGAGAGTTACTTTAGGAAAAAAGAATGTCGTAAAAGAAAAGATATTGTATACTGCGAATACAGCAGTACTGTCAGGTATTCACTACTAGAAACGTAAGAAAATATTGCAGTATTTTAGATATTATTGGGCGTAATGCGAGCCTAATTTATTTAATTCTTTATACCTCTGAAATACAAATAGTACAATGATGGGATTCTTTCAGTCAAGCGTTGGATAGTTAAAAGCATATTCAGTAGGTGCAGTATTAAAAAAAACCATATCAATTATGGTTTTTATAATGGCTAATGACAAATATTAACTCTATAAATTCTTACATGCCCTAACACTACGCTTAGTAAACATACGAATAAAAGATTTAGTTTAAGACATTTTTAAAGAAATTTTAACTTATAACCCTCTTTTAACTCATAAATTGAACCGCCTAAATTGTTTGGAAGAAAATAGGGGCTATGAGCACGCTTCCTTAAAATGGTTCGAGAATTGCAAATTCAGTATTCTTTGCGTGAAGGTTGGTGTAAAATTAACGAGATCTCTCATAAAGTACACCTCCGCAGATTTCGAACAAACAAAAGAATATTCATAATTTTTTTTTTGAAAGTTGTCAAATAATATCGATTTTTTAAATATATTTACACTTTGTGTATCTATTAGTCTTTGTTTGTCTTCAATTTGTGCTATTAAAAATTATTATTCTTTCCAGTTTTAATATAAAAATAATAAAGCTTCGTTTTTAAACACCTTGTAAAGTTATGCCGTTGTCAGAATAACATTTAGTCATAGGCATATTGAATCCAAGAACCTTTATAACGAATAAATGCCTATGTAAAATCGAGCCATACGTATTTTTGAATATAAGTGGAATATTCGGAATTCTCCTCAAACAGCTTTTTAATCTAAAGTGATAGTCGTTTTTCAATTCTCACCTCCTCTGGGACGAGCCAGGAAATGGATTCCAGGGAATAAGCCGTCGACAAATACCCTAATCGATTACCAGTTTATTGGAAAATGGAAGCAATTCTTTACTCGCGCACATTTACTTTCCGATCACTGGTGATAATTTGGTTTGCAGATGTAAATGTCGACTGCAGCATAGTTATAAAATCTGCAGAGTAAGATTTAACTTTTAACACCTTTTTTCTCATTTTATTACTTTACAATATTCCAGCGTTTTAGAAAGTCTCGGAAGAAGCTGATGTGAAAAAATTTCAACTGGGCTACTGTAAAATAAAACAAGATACTAATAGAATGATATAATAGATTTGACATTGTTCAATTTTTATCTGATTAACAATAGCTTTATTTAAAGTACTTTTACACCCAGTCATATTTGGGTAAAAACAGCTGATGATTAAACGTTTACTTTTCGTTCAATGCATGATTTTAATTAAAAAATAAAAACAATTTTAAAAACTTAATAGTCGAAGGAAGAGAATAAATTTTGCATATCCAATATACCATATTATACCAAAAAAACTTTTTCTAAACATTTTGTTAATTCAAAAAAAAAGTTGCGAACGCTCTGGTCGCGAAATAGGCAATTAACTTTGTTAATGGACAGGCCACCACTCCCCGGGGAACAAAACATTCTGAGGACATTAGTATGCACGAATTTGACTTGCTCTCCGGCTTTGTCGGATTCCGAAAGCAATGAAAGTGCCGTGGCGACTACGACCTTTTTCCGGCCCCTTTATTATGATTGCTGAAATGTTTTAGTGCTTTACAAATATTCTTTTTTAACATAACGTATTAAAAAAAAACGGAATACTGCATTGTATTCGGTTATTTTCATATTGATAGCCCATCGATTATCTATTACACTTCCTCGCAATCTATAATATGTTAAACGTAACGTTTATTTTTTTATGTATCGTAAAATTAGAGACATAAACGCTTTATATAACGCTGCATAAATTGTTTACTATCAATATACAAGTTAGCTGGGTCTATATCTAGTATGAAGTTTAAAAAGCAAGATCCATAATACACCGGGAAAAATTTCTGCTTTATTAATTCTCCTCTGCCTAAAAACATTTTCTTAAACTTTTAAAGTTAGCTTGTTTGCGTAACTCTTAAACAGTAGGCGGGAGTACTTCATCTCAACCATCGCACGGCAACTTCGTACTCAAGATCTGATTTATAACCTTAAATTTCACCTCAAAAGCCTCACGAAATATGAAATAATTTTAAAAGAAAAAGGTTGAAGATGAAAAGCGTTTAGCTCTTGGCTTTAAATATATCAAAGCTTTTAGTTTTATAGTTTCACTATGATTTACACGCATATTAAATCTGTCATGCCAAAGCGTCATATTAAAATATAAAGTTGATATTGCTGATTTTTACAAACATGGCATGTGTAGAACAATATTTTGATGTTGTAGTAATTAGTAATGCTACTATTACAAAATATCTGAAATTAAGATAGTAATATATATTTTTTTGTTTATACACATGACCTTTTTTCATTACAGTAATTAAAAAATGGTTTCATATTTTTCTTTAGCCATTTTCCGAAATCGTAGTTTGGTCAACTTCTGATTTATTAAGATATACGCGAATAAAAGTTTTTACGCAGAACGACAGGCATCTGAACTTTACAACCGAAAGGGCACACTGAAAACAGAAGATTCAAAAGGAGAAAATTTATTGCATAATTCTATATGGAAATAAGAGTCTAACGAACATTAAAACTGTGATTTGTTTAAATTTAATTTAGTGCTTGAGACTTTCTAATACGAATTAGGTCGACAAAATATCAGGATAGGCGTTATTATATATTGTTACGAAATAATTAAAAAAAGACTTTACTTTAGTTTAAACAAGCAAAGTTTTCATTGATAAAAACAGTCCGTAAATTAAGGTCAACCCATCATTTCAGTTCTATATCACGAAAATTTTAAATTACTGATCAGACTTTACCTAAAAATATTCTTAGAATTTTTTTAACAGAAAACTTGGGATCCATCAGATGTCGTTTAATAATAAACCTTGATTTCACGCAGGTGGCTTTGGAGAAAGTTGCTAATACCAACTTTACACTCGCAATGTTGAGCTTTCGAAACTCTTGAATAATTTTAAATCAAGGAAAGTTTCTCACCGGTATAAAAGGGAGAGTATCTTGGAACTTTGAAGGCCTTTGATAATTCTAATGCCTCTGGTATTGTTGTATTGAAAATATTTTGACAATTTTGGACAAAACAATAAATTTTGCTCGAGCAGATTGTAAACCATAAATGAATTAAAATTTAATATTTTGCTAAAACACTTATTTTATTGTATTAATATTCGAAATTTACACATGTTTTTTAAATATTTATATAGATAATCACAAATATTTACTCGTAGACAACCCTGCAATAAAATATTTATCAATATAAAATAAACACTGTAAATATTTCTATCACCTTTGTATTTTCTAATGTCATCGTATGCTTGGCTTTTAATATTTTATTTAAATTATTACACGCAGATCTCTATAACCTAAACGTAAACTGGATCCTAATTACGAATTAATTGGCAACAAATTTGAAGTTTCTGACATCTTATAAAGTGTGCCAAAGATTTTTATCTGCCCATCGGACGCATGGATCATTTTACTTTTCGGAAAATTAGGACCCCGCAGTATTCGAAACCACGGTTTATAAAGCAAGAGCTAATACCATTATGCGGTGGAGACGGTTAAAAAAAACCTAACATCACCTTCTAATATAACAATTGATATAGTAGAATTAGAAGAAAATTACGAAAAGAAGCGGAATTTACTTTTAACACACGCTTCATCATCTACCGGCTTTGAAATATTTACCATCTCAGTCTCTCATTTAACTTTATAACTGTAAACGAAAGCTTGGACAGCTGTCAGTGGGTACTAACGGTTTATTAGATACGGTTTTTATCTCATATAAAGAAAATTGTAAGAATGAAGACCTGAACCGACAACCATACGATTGGACGTAATAAGCTACCACTTTTACCCCGGTGTCCAAAAAAATATTACAGTACTGATCTTCAACAAATTAACACAGTTTCCTTCTGAACTACATGTGACCAAATATATTTAAAGCCAATTTATGTTAAAGTTGTATAGATTTCTGCTTTAAATTGGTTTGTTTAGGTGTTATTTATTAAGTAATTCATTTTGTTTCAAATCGGGTATAACAAGAAAATTAAAAACATACACATTTTAAAGGTGTATCTGTTATATTGAAGTCGTTAGCCTTGTTTAAAATGAAAATGTTCCGCTGCCAGAATCCAATACATTTTCAGTACATTTGACTGCAGAACTGTTGGAACCAATTTCCTTTTTGAATTTTAAACTAAATACTCGGCCTAAGCTACTCTGCCAGTAAAGTGCCACGATGCACGATTGCGTTTTGATACCGTTTCGGTAGCGTGAAAAATGAATAATGACTGAAATGTCGGAAAAATATGAAGGTTTTTTTTATGAAATATTTGAGTGATATGTACTCGTACGAGAGGCTTTAGGCAATTCAGTGATGAAACGTGACATGAAAAACTATCTCCCCATTTGTTTAAACAATAAAAAACGGTTAATAGGTAGACGTCGGACAATGATATAAATTAATTAATAATTAGTTAATAACACGAAATATGGCAAATATTTCGTGTCTATTTAAGCTTTCTTAACAAATAATATAATCGCAAACTATGCTACATAAAGTAACGGAGTTACAAACTTAATTAAAGAACGTAGGAGGTGAAAAAATCAGGGGGAAAATGTAAGCAATTTATCTTAAAGGTAAACGCCGCCAGTAGGAAACGGATTATTGATTTAATGGTTCATTGTCAGTTGTCACCTGATAAACGACTGCGCCTGTTTCAAGGTATCTCGGAATGAACGCTTGTTAAGGGGAAACACCGCTCTTGTTTTATAACCTCTGATAATCTCACATGTTTGATGATTAAAATTAAACTTTAAGGTCTTACTCGTTGTTAAACTTTATGACAGCTAATAGTTATGTTAAGAGTCAATACTTTTTTTTAAATGTTGCGCAAATTTGAATTGAAATTTAAATTTTCCAGGATTCTCATAAGGCTGCACTTTGAACCGATATTCAAATTCTGATTCTGATGTATAAAACATACATATTTTGTATAACTAGGGACCATATTAAATATCAAACTTTTTTTTTTGCCATACAAATCAAAAAACTACCTAGTTCTGTTCATTAATAATATTTTAAGATTATCATCTGCAAGTCAAGCGTTTACTCATTTTCCATATTGAAGCTAAAGTTTCCTGAACAGAGAAACAAAAGATCTCCCACTTAATAGAAATGGAAGGAACCCTGTAGCGACGTCTTTCAATATAAATAACTATGGCAAGGGAAAGGATCGCTAGACCGCGGAATTTGTAGGCATTTACAATTTAAATGAGATACGGTATTCAGAGCAGGTAAGACCTAAATTTATAGGATTTCCTCCAACCTTAATGATATATTGTTATTTATTTTAAATTTGCATTTATTGAAAAACTATTTACGCTTATTGTTTTTCTTGCTCGTTGACTTTTCTAGCCTTTTTATAATTGAGTAATACATAGAAACTAAATGGGAATACATACTGACCATTAAATATGTCCATTTTACATATCATTACGACGCGAAATTCAAGCTATCAGAAGCGTAAAATAAAAAAGTTTATAAGGTGATGTGTATTATTATGCCAGAAAGGCAAAATACTGCTAATATAATAAATTTAAGAGTTTGTGAGGATCGATGTTTGTTAATCTTTCACTCAAAACTATTAGGTGGATTTTATTGAAATATTACAATAAAAAGTTTGCATATAAGAAGAACTAATAAGCTTTATATATAAAGTGTAGTTTATTCACATTTTAATGAAAAGTGTCTCTAACAAAACATCCGATATAGGCGAGCTATCCCGGCTCGAACCATAAGCACGATTACGCTTAGAAATATACATATATTATTTGTAATGATTATTATTGCAAATCACAATCACTACACGGATGGAACCGCTGGGTAAAGATAATCATTTAAGGTTATTAATTGATTTCGATTATCTTTATATGTATATTTTACGTGGCTCGTTGCTTGTCCTCGATGGACTCGTGATTCTATTAAACGGGTTTTAATATAATTTACACACCGTGTGTAGTTTGATCCAGCTTGGGGTATAGGATACTATAAATCTCAATTTACGATACCAATATTGTTGTCTCCGCCTCCGTGGCCCAGCGGTATTAGCCCATGCTTTGTTAACCGAAGGTTTGAATCCCGCGGGGAAACCTTGTGTTGTCTTTGTTTTCTGATAAATTTTGGCCAATCACCCAATTGTCTGAAAACTAAGATGATCCACGCGTCGGATGGACATGTAAAAAGTGGGTCCATTGCACCATCGTGGTGGCGTACGGTCTAAAAACCTTCAGTTTTCACACTATTGCTTTGCGGTAGAAACAGGCACCGTGGTGGTACCCTCCCAGACGGTCTCATGTAAAAACGGGACCTACCACCGGTAAAATACAAATTAGAATTAGCTAGCTCCAAAAGATTCTGAATTCAGAATAGTTGGCGATATCTGTTGTTGTTGTCAATAGATGGAGCTTTATTAAAAATACAACCACTTCATATGATTTACTATTTTATACCAAAACAAGAGCTTTCCTGAAGTATAAGTTGAATTTATTTTTAGTAAACGAATTTCGGTATAATTCAAATTGTGAAATAATTTACTTTTGCTGCCTACTAGCTACAGGCGTAGGGATGTGACGACTCCCACCGCCCATTTTGATAGGCGGATCTGCCTTACTGAGGTAAGACAGATCCGTAGTACAAGTCAATTAGTCAATGCCAACCCGCCTGCTCAGCGTGGCAATATGAGCATTTTTTTAATGAACGCCAAGGAAAACGGCCCCTGGTTCCCGGTAGTTCCACTATTCCTGGTTCACGGTAGCAGCTAGTAACGGTGCGACAAGGGTGCGAAGAATCCGGTTACGGATCGATACCAGCAAATACTTGAACTGGCTACGTATAATGGACGAACGTTGAGACTTGGTAACACCTAGCCGAGCTGGAGGTAGAACTGGTAAAGATCCGGTGGCACGTTTTAGGGTTGTAGAAGTCCCAAGACCAGGAAGGACACCATAACCTTGCCATCAGGGTCACCTTTTTCTACTCTCGAGGAGAACGACCATCCGTCAAAGGCGGCGTGGAGTTCTCGTCAGTAAATCCTTGTTGACAACAATTGTTCGAGTTTCGAGCGTGTCGAGTAGGGTAGCGTACATTGCTTTTAAGCTCACAAAGAGGTATTCCTTCAATGATACAATGTGACGCGCCACTTCGACACGCCCTGACGCAAGTGAGGCCTACTTGAGGATTTCTCCTGGGCCTTACACAACACCATAAGGCCCACTATAACGTTGTCATGGGATTTTAATGCCAAAGTGGAGTACGACGGGCTTGAATCGTGTTTGGACCCACGGTATCAATAGTCGAAATCACATGGGACAGATGCTTGGTAAACTTTCCTGAGAAGGAAGGCTATCTTCAATGAGCTCATATTTAAGAAGAGCCTCACGGAAGTGGACTGGCAGAGTCGATATTGACAAGGAACGAGATAGACTTCATCATGACGGACGGAAAACATATTCAGGGATGTCTCTGCGATCAATCGGTTCAAAACCGGAATGATCACCAACTGGTGAGAAGCACCCTGAACTTGATTTCAACAGTAGGTCCGCTTGGAGGTCTACTTCTAGACCTAACTTCCGGCAAACCGTCATGGACTCGGAAAATTCCAACTGGAATTAAACCGATTCGATGCCATTAACATATCAGAAACCATAAGTGAGTTGACAAGGCCCTCGATAGCGTGGTGGACTGCATACGGGATGTGGGTCAAAGTTTTGTAGGTAAGCGTACTGGCGAGAGAGTCCAAACTTCCGATGAGGCGCTCAATCTTATGGAGGAACGTCGGCATGCATAGAGACCACTTCGACAGATGTGAAAATTCTTTCAAAGCGGATCCGCAAACTTATAGCCGAGAACTCTCGCTGCTCAAATACGCAACGAATAACTAGAGCGATTGAGCAGAATAGAGGGTCAAAGGTTTTGCGAAAAAGCTCGGAAGAAACCATCTGTCGAAGCTCAGGAACAGCTCTGACTTCGACTGTTTCTACTAAGCCTGAGATCTTCCGGAGATGAGAGGACTTCTATCGCAAATTGTACGCGTCACAGGCTCCTCAACCTATTCCAGTCTACGTATCCGTGCTAGTCTGACTCGACATTCAACTGGTCAGAGCTTCCTAACGTCAGCTTTGATGAGGTATGTCTAGTTTAAGCCGAGAGGAAAGGCTCCGGAAGGATGAATCAGAATCTTGAACTATTCGGCAGGGGACCCGTGTTCTAAGTGGCTTTCCTCAAAAGTATTCGATCCGTCCTTAAACAGGCATTTCCAGCATGTGAAAGGAGGTTGTTGTTTTAAGAAAGGAGAACAATACTTCCTCATAAAAGTTACGTACTGATCTCGCTTTTAAGTCACATATAAAGTGTCTCAGAGTCTGACAATCGCCTCCATAAGCGATGGATTCCAGCACCGGAGCAGGAACTGGTATTCGCAAGATTTAGCACATAGACCACATCTTCACATAAGGCAATGTTGTACAAAGACCTACGTACAATCAGCACTTTGCACTGCTTTGTGGACTATGAGAAAGCTATGATCTGTAGAAACTGGGCTTTATTGGATCTTCAACGATGCAGTCGATTATCGATACGTGAGTGTTGCGAGGTCTCTTAGTGGCGCGTCTGTCGTCTGATCCGGGTCAGATGAGACATCAAGTGTTCATCGAGAGTGGACAGGGATGTTTTTCCGAAACTGTTCACTAATGCTGAGGATGTCTTCAAGACCCTAGACTGGACTGGATGGGATATATCAACGGCAGATTTCACACCTCCGTTTTGCCAACGTATCGTTATATTGGCCGAGACCTGGAGGACTTGCAGGAGATGTTGCACAGTCTAAATGAATCATCCGAAGCATTGGCCTCAGGATGAACTTTGACAAGACAAAAGTCTGTTCAACGACTTCGTTCTCCGAGGCCAGTAATGTCGACGTGTTATCCTCGAAGTTGTCGATGAATATCTACCTAGAGCATATTCAGTCGGATGACACTTCGAGAGAAGCCGATAGGATGATTCAGTGTGGCTGGCGCATTAAACTGAACCATATTCTCCAGTCGCCGATACTATGATTAAGGCGAAAGTCTTTGACCATGGCTACCCGTGATAACCCGGCTGAGCCACTGACTGTCTGGACTGGTCACAAAATTGCCGTAGCTCAACGGAGCTATGGAGCGCACATGCTGAGTTCTTGTCGATAAAATTCGCAGAATGTATCTGAGAACTTGGTCCGACATAGTGCTAGGTTAGTGTTGAAGTAGGCAGTGGGCTCTATGTAGAAGAAACCGATGGCCGATGGGCCATATGGTTCTGGAGTGAGCCGCGTTTGGGAAAGACGGAGCGTTGGTCGACCCGACCAGGTGGGATGCGATTCGCAAGCGTTAAATTGTGATTAGCGGATCAAGCGATTGGCGTTCATTGAAAAAGCCTTGTCCAGCGTGGACGAGAAGGCTGTAATGATGAAATGATGCGTACTAGCTTATTCACTACATATATGAATTGTGAGATGGCAAGTGAAATTCTATCAAAAAAATATGACGTACTTTAAACAGTACAGTACCATTTCACGCAATACAAGCAGGTAACAAAGATAAGTTGCCTCGTGATTTCTGTCCCCACATTTTAAATCTCTCATACTTTTTAAAATATTTATTTAATCAAAATGTCGTATATCACATGTTTTATGCCAACAAAAATGAAGAATTTTTTAAATGAGTTAATATTTATAAAAACTTACACTATATACTATACCTTAAATGAGATTTAGACATGCCTTATTGCAATTTGTGTAAAAGGTAAATTAAAATGGTTATTCTTAAAACGTAGCATATGTGCACTCGCGGCTGCTTGTAAGTCAATATCTATTATTAAAATAAAGAATAAACAAAATCGGAATACTAGGAGTGGATAAACGAAGTTCCATATATGAAAAAAAACTTACGCTACGAATTGAGTACTTCCTTCTTTTGGGGAGTCGGCTAATTATATTAAGTCTGACTCAGACTTCAAGCTCAAGGAAAAAAATACCCGTGAAATGACCCAACGTGGATAGTGCTTAGATGGCTGATACTATATCGTAAAGTGACATAGAAACTTTGAGCGCTTTGTCGCCATTTATGAGTACAATATTTACGGAGTACATGAGATCTTGTCGATATTGTTGGGGTTAGCCTATGTTTATCCCTTGAGCAAAAGAAGAAAGTAAAAAACTATCCTATAGCTTTCTCGTAGCGAAGGAGTATTTCAAATCCGTTCAGTAGTTTCAAAACAAACAAACGGTAAAATCTTTCCTCATAATAATGATAGTATACGATTTTACTATTATTTGCGTGCGATTTTGTATCGCCTAATAATATTTCGCTTGACCCCGATTTAGCTAAACGCTTTGGTACTACGTATGCTTTTCGAACAAATTCTTATTACCCTCCAGATTATTAAATGCCGTTTTAAACTTTTGTTACATGTAGAAATAAGCGATATTTATTCAGAAACGACGGGCGAAAAATATGAACCTCAAAAGTGAGTACTTTAAAATTAGGTATTATATTTACGTAAATAAATTCCAAGCATTATTTACTGTCTTTAAGGCAGGTACGTTTAAAAATAGAATTATGTTAAACTTATTACGAATTAAATGGAACAAATAGATTAACGAAAGGGAGCTACGAACACGTAATCTCCAAAAATCGGCTTAAAAGATTTTCTCTTGAACTTGATGTATTATCCTGTAACATTTTAATAGGTTTTAGATTACTCCCTTTTGCCAGTTTATTTTATATTGCTGTTTTTGTTTATTCTGTTTCTTTTCTTTTACAAAAAGTTTACAATGAAAACTTTTCAAAATCATGATACATAAAATATTTAAAGATACGAAGATAAAATATTTAAAGATAGATTTTTACAAAAAAAAAATAATGTTTTTGGTAGATTAAATTATATCCAATGCAGACTGATTAAAACGTTAAGGCAAGTCTTGCCTAGTTACTGGTTAGGCCATTGTACTTTAGATTAAATATTATGTAAATTGCAAAATTTCTGCGTCTGTACGTTATACTTGAAAAATGTTACTAAATAATTTCCTAAAATAATATACAAAGAACTTACTTACTTAATAAACAGATGCCAAATGTAAGCGTCACGTACTTTAAAGAAAATAAAGTATTAAATACGTAGCATTAAACTTGTGTTCACATAGTGGCATCGGCAGCTGCCGCGTCTCAGTTTCCGCTGCCAAATGCAAGACGTATGCGACGTCTTTGCGACGTTTTAAGCACCTACAATACAAAAGACTTCTTTTAAAATACAAGCCTTTGACTAACTTCGTTTTAAATCATCGGTAAATAGAGCTTGAGGCAAAGAGGAAACGGTTTTTATTTGAAAAATATTTAGTACACGTGTAAGATTTACTGAAAAAATTAGTACCTGGATAAACACCATTTAGCATAACAAAAATGCTTATTTAAAAAAAAGTCACGTAAATCGAATAATGTATGTACTATTTTGTCTTGCGATTTTATTATTTTTGAAAGTTACGTTTACTCCTTAAGTATTTTATGGTCATAAAACAAAGAATTAGTTTATGGGAGAAAGTATTTCTAGTAAGTTAATAGATAAAACAACATGCTCAAATAAAAATTTATTCTCATTATTTTTGAATCAATGCGATGTATGGCATAAGGATATCCTTTGAGTTAAATTTATTGGCATACATCTAGACGAGTACATGTAATCTCTTGCTCAGTTAACGGCAACTACTGAGTAGTAACGAGCAAGATGAAGATGAATTTAACTGTTGGCTAGTAATGTTCTGCCTATTAGAAATGCAACTTAAGATGTCACAAATCCGCTTGCCTTATACGATAACAGCTATTCTCGAATTTCAATAAATTCGGTAAGCATTATAAATTTAAATCAATTCACAACAGAATCTTTTTTTATTCGTTTTTATATTCAAATCTTCGCATCCAAAATTATTTTCAACTTTACGTTCCCCCTACCGAAGAACGTACACGCGTAGCTAGATGATTACAAAGCATCCATTTGAGTCACGTAGCACTTATCACGACACTGATGCTGCTTCAATTTTCTAATGGCACAAGCGAGGAATATGTACGTTTTGTTAAAATGTTTATTTTTTCAATAACTTGCTTAAATTTTCACTAATGGTAAAGTTTACGTAAATAATACACATAATTATACAATAATACACATACGTTATAATAAAATATGCACAGTAAATATCTTCCTTGTGAAATTTTGATTTATATGTTCAGGTTATGTGTCATGTTCATTCTAACGTCTAATAATTAGACGTTCACCTATACAATTTTATATAGTTTTAATGATAGACATCATTCACTTCATTTACAATGGTACTGACCTTGATACTTTTTTAGATGTGAAAAAAAAACTTTTTAGAAGAAAAATATGTTTCTTTTTCCCACCAGGTTTATGGAAATCATCTCACTGGCTCTATATTTCGTTACTGAAGAAACTTTTTTGCAAAGACTGGGCTCTGTTGTCTCCTTGTAAGTTACAGTAATGAAATATGTTTTCTATCCTCCGTGACTCGGCTAGGCTGCATTGTAGATGCGGTGTGAAGAGGCCGTGGGACGAGGCGTTATTCAATAAGAAGTAAACCGCCACATCTCTGCTTTTCTCAGCTTAAAGAAGGAAAACAGCAGAGCAGCTGAATGCCGTCAATCTTGTCTCTGCAAGTACAAAAGTCCTGGCTTCTCTTACGTTTAGGTAGTATATGCAGGGAAGTCTGTTGTCCATGTATAGGACAATAAAGCGCCTTAGTTCCGACGTATCTAAAATTATGAACTGTTTTGAAGGCCAGCGCTATTCGCAGAAGATAACGAAATCGTTCCTTGATACCACCTCTTGTTCAAGGAAGGAATCTCGTGGTTACTACTACGGTCGGTGTGAGTCCAACATAAACCATCCTTTTTTTCGCAAAGAAGTTTAGGTTACATTTCTCCGCGGGAAAATGCTGAGTTTTGAGGACTATATCAAAGAAAACTTAAAACTGTAAAAAAGGACACATTATAGGATGATGACACTACAATTATTTCTCCAAATACCGTGCGTTCATTGTGAAAACTACTATTTTTTTTATAGGTTTGAGTTGGATTTAAAATCTAACCCAATATGTATAAAAATCTACAAAAACTAACGGTATAGTACGAAACATTAGACATACAGAATTTTATATATATGTTCCATCATTAATAGTGAAATCGAAATATTTGCCAAAAAATTATTTTCATTACAAATAAATGTATTTTTAACAACTTTAAATATTCGAGATAATGCAATAAATATAAATATTTCTTATCTAGAAGCGTGTAACAAATCTATTTATAGCGGTTGCTTACGGGAAAATAATGTTCCAACAAATTTATTTTGCCTCGTTGGAGTCGTTTAGAGAGTAAGCAGGCTTGCCTTTAATTTGTCGTACCGCAATTCTGTTTCATACTTTATTCTTTTTATATGATAATGTTTTCTCGCGGTGTGCAAAAAGCGGTCAGAGTTTAATTTATTTATTCATAGAACCATTACTAAGGGAATAAAGAAAATGATCCGAGTAAAATAACATTTTACGTTTAACAAAATATACTTAATAACAATATTTAGAATAGTTTACGTGGTAACGTTTTAAAACTTTTATAAATTGTAAGTCATTAACTTTATTAAATGACTTTGGCATGTTTTATAAATATAAAATGATTTTTTTTTAAAATTAAAGTCAACGAGATATGTGTAACAAAAAATATGTTTTGTAAGTTCTTATTTTACACAAACAGACCTAACATAAATTAAAAGTGGTAGGTCCCCTTTTTACAGGGGTGGTAACATCTACGGTTCTATTCCTGCCGCAAAGCAGTAGAGCGGCAACACTACTGCGTCCCACTTAGAAGGGCACCGTAGCCAGTGTATTTACGGCGTAAACGAGACTTATCATCCTAAATCTCATGGTTGGCAGCGCGTTGGCGATACCCCTAAAATTACCAATATCTATGGACGTTGGGGACCTCTGCCCATCAGTACATACACAGAGAACGTTTCATTTAAATCCATTTAGTTACGCTTATGAGACTTACAAAACACTAATAACATGCCTAATGTATAACTAGCTATGCTGCTATAAGCATGTCGGTGACGCAAACATTAAAGATGTCAGGCATCCAAGAAACATCTAATATCTTGAGCTCGTTGGTGACGTTATTCAATAAGATATTCTTATACCAGAAGGTACCCAACAGTGCTATAGAGTTGCCACTGAAAATATGTATCATAATAACGTAATGAGAGTTTTACTGAGCTAACAAGATAATTACGATTATTAATCTTTATTCCATTATTAAATGTGTCATATTCGCGTAAGTACAGGCAATGATTGTTTTATGTAGATACAATGACAATTTTATGTTATATATAATTATAATTATCATGTGAAAAAAATATGATATATAGAAATTATAATGACAGGTGAACCTAGGAGACATTTATACCAACGTAGACGTTTGCGTTCGCCGTTTGATATAGCCAATTAAAATCAATTAACGAAATTGATAATATAATATATTGCTTAGGTTCAAAGTGAGTCATATTTTTGGCTGTGTTTTTATTTAGTGACTACAAATTTCTTATCACAATAAATTTATGTGTTGTATGGATGATTTTTTTGTATCGTGCATTTGTAAAAAATATTTATTTATGGAAACTATCAACATTTTTAAGAGTAAAACGTTAAAAAACTACGCATAATATTTGCTTTCACTACCCATAGCAATGCCCGCATTACTTCTGAGTATGACAGACTTCGATTATCTTCATCAACAGTCTGTGTAAGTCCACTGCTGGACATAGACCTCCTCTTCTCCATTATGGGGTTTATGGACCGTACCCCTTTACGCTGGTCCAATGCGGGTTGGTAGGTGGACTGACATTTTACGCCCTCACTACTAGACAGTTAAAACGAACTAAAAGTATATGGCACGAACATTATAATAATATAAGTATCCCATTCGAATATCTTTATTTATGGCAACATATAATTAATATATACATACATAGCATACCCTGAGCTAATTCTCCACCCATAACCCACAAGCCTGGAAAGAGAATAGACGCAGGTCCGACGTTTTACATTCCCTCCTCAAAAATATATAATTTATACGGGCTATCGGAAAATCAGCCTGCATTGCCCCTACCTAGACCTAGAAAACAACAATGGAAAGTCCTTGTTTGTCTGTATTTTGTTTCAAAACCTGAAAAAATTTACGTGTAGTTTAGTACTTTTGGGTATATATGCAAAATTGTTATGATTCATACGTTTTGCAGTTACGTCTTATCAAACTAAATAAACTTGGATAGGAGTCCTCGCTAATAATTTATAAAACTTATTTGAAAACTGTGTAGATTTGAACTTAAATTTGAGGGTTTTATTATTTGATATCACACAATTATATAGTTAGTTTTGGAAGAGTGTGTGTGCGAATGTCATATACATAATATTTTGTAAGAATGTATTTATATATAAATATATATGTATTTATGATTAAGTATAATATTTTAGGAATATATATAAATGTATTAAGCCACTTCTAAAAGTTATTGCAGCCTTAGTAATTTTTCACCTCGCTCAAAGTTGACCGGTAGAGAATGCCCTATGGCAATAAGCTACTTGTTAAGCTTATAGTAAGGTTTACAATTAAGTTTAAATAATTTATTTGAAATTCATCAGCCATGACAAAAATGTAAATAAATAACAGGCCCAATGAATTATATAAAAAAAATATTTGTTTCAGTAAATGCTGAACATATTATAAAAACAATTTATTCTGTATGAAATCAAAAAAGCGTACATCTAAGTTTCAGAGTAAGGAAGAATTCATCCGTTAAGAGATCATAAGGGTCTTGCCTCCATCTGAATACGTGAACGTATAGGCCATTATCATAACAAAGGACACAGTCTGCGTCTATTATTGTTAGTAATTGGCGTATATCGAAATATAAATGGTCTGTTATACGCCTACTTAATATTTGTCTCCGAAGCCTTGTAGTTTGCGTTTTGGAAAAAGAGTTCGAATCCTGAGTGGAAACAAGGACTTTCCATTCACAGAAAGATAGAGACGGTTCAATAATACATTTTTTTTATTAGTATAAAACCATGTCATTTAATGCAATATATATACGCATATATGTGGAAAATGTAGGCGGTTATAATTTAATTAATAAGTATTTAGTTTACATTCATTTATTATCTTCACTTTCTTTTCATTTATTATCTATGGTACTGAACAAGTAACGTTTGACAGCAAGAAAAAGATGTACGATGCAATAAGACGAGTGTGTAAAATAAATGCTAATTATACAACAATACAGTGTTTTCGATGCCTAAATCTCACTATAAAAGTGGGGCGCTCGTCCGGGATTGAATGCAAAACATTGCAGATTGTTGTTTGAAGATCAATTCGAAAGATTTCAAGCGTCGAAAATATTTGAACAAAGTTTGCACGTGGTTGCGTTCCATACTCCATATTGTACGACGAAATATCGAGTTT
The DNA here is from genome assembly GCA_029286875.1 of Lamproptera curius. Taxonomy (NCBI): domain Eukaryota; kingdom Metazoa; phylum Arthropoda; class Insecta; order Lepidoptera; family Papilionidae; genus Lamproptera; species Lamproptera curius. The sequence continues at coordinate 3,674,920 of JAGSMT010000054.1, forward strand.
TTGCATTCTCAAAACGTTTCATACTCGAAGAAGAATATTTTACGCACAAGACTGACTGAATAATTAGTTAAGAATGCCACCGAAAAAGTCTAAACATGATGAGAAAGACTTTAGTGCGGATTGCATCTTACCTTCAACTGCCACTCCGAGGATATCTTTTAGTGGTTTAGAAAAGTCAATGTCTTCATTTAGCGGAGACAATAATTACGCCATTAAAACATGGATTCACGTGTTTGAGGATGTTGCCGGACTAATGCAATGGAATACAATTGAGAAAATTATTTACGCTAAGAGACTATTAATTGGTACTGACAATTTTTCTCAGATCAATGGAACTTTTAGTTCATGGGTCAGTTTAAAGGTTGGATTATTAGATGAATTTGGTAGAAAACTTAGTAGTGCCACTATCCATAAACAACTTGCTGCACGTAAGATGAGATCAGACGAAAACTACCAACAATATTTTCTCACATGAAAGAGCTGGCTTTGTTAGGAAATATTGAAGATGAAAGCTATTATGGAATACATTGTGGATGGTATTCAAGATGCAAGCTAATAAATCAATATTATATGTACAGCTAACATGAAGGAATTTCGGAAGAAGCTAGATTTGTATGCAGAGATTCAAAAAATCTGCAACAAGAGCTCTGTTCCAAGATCTTGTAGCCATCAACATCAAGGCCACATAACAGACATTTCCAGAAGCCTACACCAAAGATGAGATGTTTTAACTGCGGTGATACGACCATCAATCGTCTAACTGACAAAGAGAATAAAGTGTTTCCGATGTAACAACTTTGGACACAAGTCGACTCAATGTCCTGATATCACAAAGAAGAGCCTGAATATTCACACTAAAGCTAAGAAAGAAAGCCTCACACCCTATAAAGATGTTAAGATAAATGAAGTCAAGTTTACTGTATTGATAGATACGGGTAGTGATGTCAATCTGGTTAAAGAATCTCAATACAACATTATAAACGGTTCTGATTATAATCCTGACTCAGTGATCAGTCTAACTGGGATTGCTGAACATGAAGTAACGACTAAAGGATTATTCACAGCCAGGGTTCAGATTGATGATTGCTATTTTGAAACAACACTGCACATTGTTGATGACGATGTAATACCTGTAGACATTATTCTTGGAAACCCTATACTAGATGTAGTAGAATTGAATTTCACTGCAAAGGATATTGTTGCTAAGAGGATCCTGCATCTTACAACTTTAGATGGTCATAAAGAGGAAGGATTTAATATTGAATGCTCAAAGCTTAAGGGAGAAGTAAAAAATCTAATTAAGAACTACAACGCGACCAAGGCAAGTAAAGACTCTCGAGTGAATTTGAAAATATTATTATCAGATGAATCCCCTGTATACCAGAATCCTAGAAGACTATCACCTCTTGAATTAAAATTTGTAAATGCTCAGATAAGTGAATGGCTTAATGATGGAATTATAAAACCTAGCTCTAGTGACTTTGCCAGTCCAATTGTATTAGCTAAGAAGAAAGATGGTCAATACCGATTGTGCATAGACTACAGGAGACTTAATAGCAAGATAATTAAGGAGAGATTTCCCTTACCACTTATAGAAGACCAGATAGATAAGCTGAGGCACGCCAATTTCTTTACTACGCTTGACTTAAAAATGGATTTCTACATGTGAATGTACATTCTGAAAGTCAAAAGTGTACATCATTTGTGACTCCACAGGGCCAGTATGAATTTAATAAGATGCCATTTGGATTGTCTTCGGCACCATCTGTTTTTCAACGTTTCATTAATGATGTATTTAGAGACCTTATTTTGGATGATACTGTATTAACCTACTTAGATGACCTTATCTACTAGCATTTCTACAGAAGAAGTAGCAATTTATAAATTAAAGAAAGTATTTACTAGAGCTCAGGAGTATGGCTTAGAATTTAATTGGAAAAAATGCCATTTTCTACAGAAGAAGGTTAACTATTTGGGATATGTTGTTAGCGCTGGAAAGATAATGCCTACTGAAGATAAAATTTCAGCCGTAGCTCACTTCCGCCAACCCAAAGACTTGAAATCACTGCAATCTTTTCTGAAACTAACAGGTTATTTCAGGAAGTTTATCAAGTTTATTCTATTATTACTAATCCTCTTTCAAACTTACTTAAGAAATGTGAGAAATGTGGAGTACTGAAAAGTGTGAGAAGAGCATTTGAGGAAATTAAACAGGTGTTATGTCAATACCCTGTATTGAATATTTATGATCCTGAATTGGAGACAGAAGTTCATACAGACGCGAGTACAGAAGGTTATGGCGCAGTCCTACTCCAAAGAAACGAATTAAGAGTAAAAGCAAAAGAGAGTATACAAAAGATCCAAGAAGAGAACAGAAAGAACTATAATAAGAAGAGAAAGAAGGCTCTTGAGTACAGTGTTGGTGACTTGGTTGCCATTAAGAGGACCCAATTTGTTCAAGGTTACAAGCTTTACCCAAAATTCTTAGGAGAGAAGAGAAATGACCGGTATGATCTCTTGAAAGTTGGTCAAGGCGAAGGACCGATAAATACTTCAAGCTCAGCTGATATGATGAAGCCGTGGGTCACTACTACAGCCCTTTCAGACTCATCTGAGGCAGATGAGTGAGTAGGATGGCCGTGTGGGAAATGTAGGCGGTTATAATTTAATTAGTTAACATTCATTTATTATCTTCACTATCTTTTCAAGCAATAAGACGTGTGTGTAAAATAAATGCTAATTATACAACAATACAGTGTTTCCGTGCCTAAATCCCACATATATATAATGCAAATATAAATGTAAATATAATGCTATATATATATATATATATATATATATATATATATATATATATATATATATATTACACAGAAATACACTAAAAAATGTACTAAAATTTATAAATAATGTATGGAAGAGTAAAAAGCTTTCATCTTAATATAATGGATGTATGATGTCAAACGAAATATTACGCGAATGGTGATTATTTTCTCTCGGAAATCCAATTTAATATCATTCGACGCTTTTTTTTTCAACCAAATGGATTTGGAAAATATTGATGATCGATTGTTTATTAATACCATATGCATTATAAACTGTTGAAGAAAGAGTAAGGGGACACCTTTATAAGATATCACATAATGAAATGATTAATAGGTTATTCTGAAATTGTTAAGTAAACGACTTCAAAAATGTTATGTGACATATGCTGGTACCATCGCTAGGCATTGGAAGGTATATACAGAGGAGGTAGGACCCTTTTTTACAAGGACGTCTTTACCGGCTGGGGTACTACCACGGCGTCTAATTCTGCCGCAAATTAATAGTTAGACGCACTACTGTCTTCTACTATTGTTCATCTCTACTACTACTGGTTTGGAGGCCACCTTACTAGTTAAACAAGACATAATTTCTCAAGTGGCGTTATAGTCTCCTTTTATTATGTGCAGGATAGGTATCACTTACCATATGAACGACCGGCTCGTCTTATCGTTTTAACCAATGAAATAGAAAAAATAAATAAAACACTTCATTTCGTAAGCGTAAGAAAAGATTTTCAAATAGGTTATAATATTTATAATTTAAACAAAAGTTAAAATTATCACATTATAAAGGATTTTCTGTCAAAAGCGTAATCTGTGTTACATAACTACGAAATACATGTTTCAAAATAATGTAGTCTTATCGTGGGCAAAAAACTTTTTAAATGTATTTTTTAAAAACTCTCTGAATGTACATAAATCATTGCTTATCTTTTGCTTGTTTTTCTTTTTTTTATTGCTGAATATACCGGATGTTCCTATTGAAAATATCTGCGCAAGTAAAAGCAATAGCTCGGTATAAAAAAAATTATAACTATTACAATATAGCAGTTGTAACTTCGCCTTCATAGACCGTGAAAATAGTGTATAACTTTCAATATTATATATTATAAATATAAGCATAACATGTTATAAATACTACGTATAATACACTTTAGTCACTCTGAAGGTGTACTTGTATTTCACATGCTAAATATTTTTAAGAAAGTATACAAACAGGCACTCTTTGATTTTCATAACGAAGATTCGTTTTACTGGGCAAAGGTAAAGCATACTTTATTGCTACGTACAACTCATAATGGTATTGATAGTTCTCCAATTTTCTAATGGCACATGCTGGGAAAATATTTGTACTGTTGAAACGTCTATTTGATTTAATAAGTCGCTTAAGAAACATTTTAATGAAAGAGGCTAGACATGGTATGCATATATTAAGAGTTATGTTAAACTAAAACGTAAAACAAGTTTCTATATTTTGTTAAGTAATAATGCTGTAATGCCTACATAATACTAATAAATGCCATGCTAGCGTATCGGTATGAGCTTACGTTTTGGAAAGTAGGGGTTTGAGTCCACTAGGGACTTAACGTCTTTTTAATGTTGTTTCCTAGTTTGTTAGGCCAATGTCAAAGTCCTCGAAGATATGAAGAAAACTCAGTGCTTCATTGGAAACTATTAAATGGAAAATAATAGCTAGTAGAATATCATGACTGACGGCATTGAAGGCACATGAGAAGTCGATCAGTACTAGAACTGTTACTTCTGTACCTTCTATACTAACCCTTATGTGGCTGGTCACTTTCAAGGGAACTGTATTGGTACTTTGTCCTGGTCTAAATTCAGATTGAAAAGAGTTGATTAAATTGTTAGTCATAAGGAAATTGGAATTTGTAGCTGGGAGGTTTGATAAATGCGACTTACAGATACCTAGAGTCCCAAGGAACTTCCAGATATTAGCAGGAAGCTACAGTAATATTATTAAAATTGTTACGGCGTTTTGCGTTACGTACCATTTAATTACACCAATTTCTTACTATTTTATAAAGATTCCAATTTTCATCCAACCAGAAGCGAATAAAATTTTGTAGGGACGGTCTCTACATCTCATGACCAAGTTTACTTCAGCATTAAGCAAAGGGGCCGCAGGGCGCCTAATTTTAACTTTCTTTATCGGTGCGGTGACATCGTTCAGCCTTGTTACCACATCATTGAGGACGTTGACCTACTCATTAACTGAATTGGCAGATTCCAAAGGCACACAGCTGAGTTTTTCTGCCCAACGGCGTAATTCCTTAACATTGAAATGTTTAAAAGATCGCACGTGCAAAACCTTGGGTTAGGGGCTTATATAGTTTCAAAATATATCACAGAAAGATAAATAATGGAGGGATTTTAATAAATCTTTATTAAAGAGGTTATGGTGAGTAGCCCTTCAATGCAGTACATGAAAGCAGCTTGACTTGATAAAATCAAAGATAACATCGTGTCCGGGAAGTTTTTGGTGCCAGGAGACTTAGTGTTAAATAGCCCATGAATAAGTGTACTCTGAACCCAAAGATTCCAGAGTCGGTTGAAAACCTGTGGAGAAGTCAGCAGTTGGGGGAAAATATATCGCAGCTATGATTGTCTTGGCATGTTATACAATGACCTCGAGGAAAAGTTTTTTAGCAGAGGCTGAATCTGGTGAGGATAAAACCAATACTTTATATGGAAAAAATACTTTTTAGATATATGGCCCGACGCGTTATTAACAAACCGAATCAACATTATCTTTTTAAGTAATAAAAAGTCATGCTAATAAGAACTTTGAATCGTTTGAATGACGTGATGTAATAAAACGGACAAGGAAATTTTCATAGATATAACAGTCAAGAAAGTACCGTGGTGATATTATTTCAAACTTTTAGAAGATCTTTGCTAAAAAACTAATACAATGTTAGGAAATATTATGTAACATTTTACTTAATGTTTTTACCATATTGTTTTCTGTATTGTTGTATTTATGATAGTAGGTTATTATGTATACAGTAATACAACACCATCAATAAAATTATAATAATATTGAAATTTAAACAACGAGGCATTTATAACAACAAATAATACAAGATAAAATAATATAAACCTTGCATCGGGCAAAAGTAAAATATGGTAGTAAAGAAAAAAATTTATTGACGTTGTTCATAAATATAATGCAGAGTTAAAATGAATGTAGGTACAACGTTGAAGTCGCTCAGAAAGTAAGCGGGTTTAACCTTTAATTTGTCGCATCGCAATTTTGTTCATACTTTATTCCTCCTGCATGATAATGTTTTTGCGCTTTTGGGAAAAATACGGACTTTAACCAACAAAATTATTATTTTGAGGGCTCAGATACGATACAATTTAATATTATCTTTGGACAATTTGACTTGATGCTTTAAAAATAAACTATGAATTTCATACCTTAATATAATATTGTAGATTCTAAATTTCCTAGGATGTATATCATAAAGATAGTTGCGTTTTAATCAATACCATCATCATCATTTAACATATACCTCTTACTTCTAAAGTTTTTACCACGATTAAGTTTAATTTGGTACATAGTTCAAATAGACTCCAAGAAACGGCATAGGCTTTTAATTATTTCAATAGTGGTCGAAAGGGTTAAAGTGGTGAAAATGGTTGAAATAGGGGATAAAATTTTATTTGGAAATATCATTGTTGAACATAAAACGATAATTTTTAAGTAATGTTACAATACTTAAAATTTTATTTTTTCTATTGAGGTAATAACATAACATCTAACAGTTAAATAATTTTTCAAAAACATTCACCTAAACCGTCTTGCGTTGAGGAATGTAATACAACGTAAGGAGGCTTATCTTTCGTAGTCCATGTACGTAGGAAAATGTTTCCTACTTATATAGCCTACTTTCAGACACACTTTGGACTTCGCTAGGTTAATAGAAAATGGAGAAATAAAAATGTATAGTTGGTTTGTAAATACGGACAAACAATAAGGTTTATAGTTTATTTAAAAAACAAAAGAATAAAAGTTCTTCATACACCAAAAAGGATTTCTCTCAGCATTATATTATAAAATTAAGAAAAAGTCTGCAAATGTCTGCAAGGCAAATACTTATTTTTTGTTTGCACAGTAGGAAGATAAAGTTCACCTTTAACAGTTTTAACGTGATAGGATTTCCTTAAATTGATGCGAACGATTCTTAGCTTAATAATTAAAAAGACATTTATCATTAAAAGAAAGATAATTTTTTATAACTTTATTAATTCAAGGCATAGGCAAATAAAAATAATTTTCTTCTTTATTTACGTGTTATTACACCTTGGTTATGAGATGATCGCTAATTATTTTTAATGGCTGGTTTATTTCATAGTGATAAGATCACTATGAAATTCTATTCTCTTCATTGGAGGGTAGAGAAAATACTTCAAGATTAGCCACAGTCTATCTATTTACCACATAATGATGATTTATATGTGTAGTTATGTTAAATTTTCAATTTAACAAGGAAAAATTTAAATAAAGGGTCAATAATATTTTATAATATTTATTGACGATGTATGAACTGAATGAGATAAGCTGACCCTATTTTCTGTCATAATTATTTTCTTCTAATACACTAAACAAGCACTATGAAATTCTGTTTTCTTCATGTTGTCAATGACATTACAAGAATAGAATATAGAATATAATTTTTCTGGATAAGATTTTACTCTACATAAAATATATTAAAGTATGAGTTCAGTGAATTTCTTCATCGTGAGCTTTCACTAGAAAAAGAAAAAAGAAAAACACTGTAATATTTCCCCAAACATATCAAATCGCACGTGTCGCCAATATATTACCGTTTCATATACATCGGTAATATAACTATATAAGTTTTACGCTTTCATTCCCAAACGTGATGGCTCGACGTGTGCGTTTTAAATCACATGTACAGCACATAAAAGTCCCGTATAATACATTAAAATTAACATTTCACGCGCACATGCTTGCGTATTTAGTTACACCTTTGGGAAGCTTCGGTTCGCTAACGTTTCGGTACGATTTCGTTAGGTAGAATGATGCCACCCGTGGGAGTATATATAATTTAAATGTATACATTTCAATCAACCATAGCTTTTTCTGTATAGTAATCAGTTTAAAATATTTGTTTAGCTATGTCGTGGAAAAATTGTTTAAAGTACTAAAAGCTTTATTAAAATATTTTTAGATCAGTAAAATTCTAGAAATTACTTTAACTGTTATATTTTAAGGTTTATTCGAAAAATATAAGGGTATTTGCCCTAGGAGGATTAATATATTTATTTTTAAGTATTTTTGTGTCTTTTAAATATTTTTTTGTTTACACTTATTTCTCTACAATTAGGTACATTTACCCTCATTAGTTAAATAATAAGATTTAAAGTATCTACAAAGAATGGCTTTAATAACAGTATGGTTGGCTTTTCCAATAACATTAATCTATTTTATTTGCGTAATAATAGGAAATGAAATTTGGTTTTTCGTGAGTTCTGCAAATTAGGGTCGATTTGATAATTTCGCTTTCTAAAACGTTTTTCATGTCGACTAATAAGAATTGCGTGATATTTCTCTCTATCAATATATCACTATTGATACTTCAAATATATTTTCAAATTCGGTGCAGGCAGTCTGGTTATCGAAAAATATATTTGTTATTTTATTTTATAAATTACATGCGATTAGTTTACAAGGGTTAAGTTTTACAAGGGACCGTGTGGTGTAGGTCTATTTCTGCTGCAAATCAGCAGTGTGTAAACACTACTGTCCTCTTTTATCAAGGGCACGGTTGCTAGCATAATTGGTATGTTAAAATGAAACGCAACGTCAAACGAACTCCTACCGGGACTCATCATCGTTTTGACTGTACGGTGTTGTACGGGTTTGTAAATATATAAACTTGTACTCTATTTCGGTGATAATTTCCGATAATTTTATATTTGATTTGATCTAGGACCACGATAAAAAAAGTTTTGTAAACGTCAATATGATTATTTAGCAATATAATACAAAAAACAAATTGTCATTCACATATTTTTTACGTAATACTTATTTATTTGATATACTCAAACAACTTACACATAACCTATTGTCATAGAAATGGCTCCTGAACTCTTGATTCTTGATTTTTGTAATTAATAATATATGTTATGACTTGACGCATGTTAGAAATTGATAATCCATTATCTTATCTTTTGTGGCAGTCATCGCTTTAATACTTTTCTTGCAGCTTCTCTTTTAGTAGAAAATATTGCGCTCTACAAATCTTAATAATAAACACATTGTAGAGTAATAATTGAATTGCTTATGCTTTTATTTCTCTTGATTATTACAATCGCAGTTTTATGGTATTAGAATTATTAATATTTCAATTTCAGAGACGCAAATACAATAATTTTACAGTAAGCGAGATAAGTATTTATCAGGCGGTACGCGTGAATTATTATTTCCCAAAAGGCTTTACCGGATTGAGTCCATTATATGAGTATTAGGAATAATATCTTAAACAGTCAGTTGTTTAACTCAATGTAACGTTTTCATTTTGTTATAATAGTAATTTTTTTAACAGTTAATTAGTTTATAGCATGCAGAATCATTTAAGATTTTAGCTGCTTATATTCCGCAAATAGTTATACGCTGTTCGAAATCGGCTAGTTTATTATTAAAGTTTTATTATCGTGATATTTAAATATTTTATAAAATTGTTTAAGCTAATAAATATAAAAGTTCAAATAGTTTTTATTTATAAATAAATAACTGGCCCCGTAGCCTAGTGGTAAGGGAGTGTGATTTAGAAACCGGGGGTCGTGGGTTCGAAGCCTGTGGGACACTCCACGACTCCACAACTTTTTATTATTGTTTTCCTAATTGGTTAGGGCAATTGGGACCGATCACCCAATTGTGTGAAAAGTAAGATGATCCATGCGTCGGAAGGACTTACAAAAAGTCGATCCACTCCCCAACCCGCATTGGGACAGCGTGGTGAGATACGATCCAAAACCCCTTAAAAGATAAGACGTGCATTACAGGTGGCTTATGTCCAACGGTGGACTAACATAAGCTGATGATTACGATGAATAAAATAGAACTTATGCGATAATGCGACAGGTAAATAAAAAAATACACAAAATTAAAACTAACTAACTGATCTAGGCTTACAAAATTTCAAATTGCGTTAAGGTATATACATAGTCAAAAAACATTTAAGCCCCAACGCACTGTAACAACATAAAAACTGTTTTATGTTAAAGGCGAAGATAAGAGTAATTTAGTAGAAGAATCTGGTTTGGGATAGCCTATAAAGTGTTAATAATGACTCGGCCGACATTATCTCGAATAAATCATTGCAAAAATAAACGTTATATCGCTTAAGTTTTGAGGTTCAGATAATTTTTATTTACGGCAACTGTAGTAACGTAACGAATAAAATAATTCTAATAGCAACGTTTCGTGTATATAAAAATGAATGGAGACATCTATATTGTTTTGGTTTGAAGAATAACTTCACATATTAATTATTTTATAAACTTTAACCTACGTTGTAATAAATTACAGTTATTTAGTTCTTACTTACAATTACATTCTGTAATAAATCAGTCATATAATTGTGGAGAATGAATCTTAATTGTTCCCGATGTGTTTTTTTTTACGAAAATAACTATTAATTTTACGTTAACGTCCTTTACTTCAAGGACACGTTTATTAAAAGTGCCCATCCGGTGGCTGCATGACGTATTTTAAAATGTTTTATTTATGTAACTTTTCTGTTATTGTCATTTAGAAAATAAGAAATTTAAAAATATTACTGAAGGGTTTTTAAGTTGGTTCTTCTCTAGATTGTTCACCATATTAATGCTGGTTGTAGTTTTTATGCTTATATGATATTAAGGCCAGGCTAAATTTTGTATCAAACAGAAATTTACTGAGCTGGCTACGAGATTATTGGTATAATCTCTAAAATTACTGACACCATCCACCCTGGAATAAAGGACAGGAGACAGAAATGAACAGTGCGTAAATTTCCATGCGTTAAGAAAATTAAAAATTTATTGTGCTAGTGACAATAATTCCATATATTTTGGAGAGCACCGTTGTTGCAATAGTGACACAGCGATTTGGAATATATTTTTTTAATAACTGTAGTAAAAGTGTTTTACTTTAATATTTATTTCAACATTAAGAGCATCATAAAAATACAAACTTACCCTGGTTATATAATTAATGTCATATTTAGACTTTACGAAAAAAAAATTAAGTTTAAAAAAACAAAAAAGCAAATAAATTGAAAATATGGTAACAACAAGAAAGTATCAAAATTAACATACACAGCATTGTTATAATACCAATCCATTATTGTTATGATAGAAAATGATACAAAACTTTTTAATATCCATCGACAGGTGTCCAAAAACCTTGACAGGAATTTAACACTTAGAATATATTCAAAGAAACTTTGTCTTTGAACATATTCTAACAACAAGTTTAATGGGAAACATGCCACGTGCGTGTTAGAAGTAATATAAAATACGTAAATAAGAAACAGGAGCAATTTTAATCACGGCTTTTTAATTTGTAATTATTTTAGTAATAACAGACACGTGTTACTCTTACCATTTAATTTAAAATAAAATGTCAAAGAACTATTAGTGACTTTTTATATAATATAAGGTAAAACGAAACGAAATTTACATCACGATACAACAGTTGGACCAGCACTTATAAGTAATAATAATATTTGTGGATAGATCATCATCTAGTCCCTAATTAAGTAAACCTTGTACTTTTGAAAATACAAGATCGATAAATACATAGACTTACTTTTTTTATAAATAAATACATATAATATAGATAAAAAACCCGGATGAAATGAAATGCAATGAAACAATATGTATATCACGCAATATTTTTACTGTTGTGGAAATCAAAATCACCCCTATGGCGCAACGGTCAGTGTCACCATCATCATCATCAGCTGATAGTCCACTGCTAGACATAGGCCTCCCCTAATTTACCCCTCTCCATTATGGGGTTTTAAACCGTGTCCCACCACGCTGGTTCAATGCGGGTTGGTGGGTGGACCGACTTTTTACACGCCCATCTGACGCAAGGATCATCTTACATTTCAGACAATTGGGTGATCGGCCCAAAAAAATGCCCTAACTAACTAGGAAACAACAATAAAAATATTGTTGAGTCCCCGCGGGATTCAAACCGCCTGTACCACTAAGCTACGGAGGCAGGTGAGTCTCATCACCACTACTTATTACACCGTATTCAATAAAAAAAATCAAAAATTTAGAAACCTATGTTAATGTGATCACGATCAAAAAATCTCCTTGTATATATATGTATACATATATATTAGATGTTCCTACATCTAAAATTTATTAAATTCTGAAGTACACCGTATCATTTTCTGTTTAAAAAGACAGTACCGTTGTTTTTATAGAATTAATTACGTTTGACGTCTGTCTGTTATTTTAAGGCATTAATATTCTTAAGAAGTGTAACTTAAAATTTTCTGAAGTTTTTGTAATTAAAGCCATAAATTAATAAAGGAGAGGGAATTATACTGTAGAATTTATTCAAATATTGTTGGTATATAAGTGATATTATAAGAATAGATTTTAACAAATATTATATTCTTGGGCGATGAACTTGTAGAAATAACAACAATAAAACTGGTAACAAACTTTAACGCTTTGCATAAAGGCTTTGTTGCCAGGAATATAGTAGACGTTTTTCGTTCAAAAGAATGTAAATGAATTATTTTGCAATACAATTTTTAAAGACCGATGTCAAATAGCCTCATATATCATTTTTATTGGATGCTTTTCAAATTTATTTGGCTTCAAGCTTGAAATTTAGTAATTGTAGCCAAATTTGTTTAAGAACCGTAACTCATTAAAAATAATAAATTTTGGTGGTACGTAAAGAAAAAAAAATAGTTTATGGACGTTGGTTTGACTTTCATGCACGCAATTCATTGATTGAGACGGTCCGAAAGAATATTTTTTATACAAACAATAATCGCAGTGGACTCTAAATTAAAAACACAAAAAATAATAACGACAAAAAATTAAACTTATTTTAAGCCTTGCCTTTACTTTTGTTCATCGGTTCATACTTTATAAAGATTATTAATTCACTTTTAATTCGTTAAAATAACACTAATTTACTTATATAAAAAATATACCTTGCAAATAGACGATACTTTCATCTCTTGTAGATTATTTTCTTTAAAGTAAAACTCAAAAACATATAACGTGCTAGTGCGTAAAACATAACCTATAAAAGATCTGAAAAGTTTTGTGCAATTCTAACTTAAATCCGAATAACTGTTTATCAAAAAAAAGTCTGTCAAATTAAAAAATATGAATCATCATCAAAATCGTAAAATAATCAAACAACCAACCTGGTTAAGGGTTTGTAAATGTTCAGCACATGTAACCCAACGATTTACAATGTTCTACACGCACATAACGTACGTACATAGTACGTCGGACTGAGCTAGAGCAAGGTTTACACATCCTGCCTGCACTACCCGTGGCGGATTTGTTTGCTTTTGATTGAATCTAAATAGCTCGAAATGTGCCCAGAAGAGCGAGAGAATAGCCGCTTGTTAATTCTCTCAGAGCGTTGCACGAGGCGTATGTACCAACTTTAATGTTGGTACCAGACGTTATCCCGTAGCCCCGTATGTAATTATGTAGTACGATATTTGTTCATGTAAATTATTATGAATCTACATCGTAAAATAAAATATTTTAACTAAAATATTTTTGCATATAAATTACTAAAAAAAGCTGCTTAATAACTTACTCTAAATAGCAAGAATGTAAGATTTGACATGCAGAGCTTTTAACAGAGGAAAAAGCAAATCATAAACCAAGCGCTCCATGCAAGCTCTCCAACAAGCTAGCCATAGCAATGAAAGCACTGGGACTAACACCGATGTGTTAGTTAACACCGTTGACTTCCTGGAAGTCGATAGGCTCACGCCGAGCTAGATGCCACCGTTGGATACTTCACCGCCCGCTTAGCTGTACTCCGCAAGTACAGAAACTTAATTGAGGTAATTCGTGGGAATTAAATAGCAACACACCCACAAGTTTTGAAAACAACGGCCCGGGCCGCGTAAAAGCCACGCGCATTTAACTTAGTCTTTTTAACGCAAACGGTCTCCATGGAAACAAACGACCGAAGTCAAGAATTCCTTCGCGAAACGACATCGACATTATACTGGTGCAGGAGACATTCCTAAAGCCCGGAAGAGGAGATCCGAAGATAGCTAATTATAACATCATAAGAAATGACAGGACCGGCGCTTCACGGCGGCACTCTCATTTATTATAAAAAGTCACTGCACTGCGTAGCAATCGACGCCGTCGAATCTAAAGCATTTAAACCTCGATCTGCGGTTAGCCATGACGGGTCACGCGCCGATTACAATAGCTTCAGTATATTTACCATGAGACACCTCATGCATCGCACAATCCGACTTCGAGACGCTATTATCCTTAGGAGACGCCGTAATCCTCGCCGGCGATTTCAATAGCAAGCACCTCGATGGAACTCATACACTACAAATCCGCGGGGTCTAGCATTAGACGAATTGTCAGATAAACTTAACTTCAGTGTGGTTGCGCCGTTGATGCAGAAACACTTCCCTGCACACTGAGTGGGACAACGACCGGATGTGGCTGATATTGCAATCGTAAAACGTCAATCTCGCTCCTTAAGAGCATGAGGACTAACATCGGATCACCGTCCCGTGCTCTAAGCTAGGACCTTCAAATCACCCAAACATAGTTCTCAAAACTAAAGTCGACTGGCATAAGCTAAAGTCACAGCTAGACTTTACTAACTCACCCCATTTGAATACCATCCCAAATTCCCTAACACCGCTCACGACGTGAATCTCGCCGCCTCGCATTCACAAGTCATGTCCAAAGTGTCGTCGAGGCCTCCTCGAGGCAAGTCCCAGTGGAGAAAACCCACGGCCTTGCCGAAACGCGCTCTCTTGCGACGCAAGAGAGCCGCGATTCACCCACGATTGGTATCCAACTGAGCGGAACGAAGGCAGCTACGCGCGCCTTGAACATCAGTTCAAGATGCGCATACTGAATTCAGGAACGATCGGTGGGATAACGATCTGAGCAACCCATCCTCCCATGTGGCTTTCTGGCGCATTCCTAAAAAGCCTCAAAGGCGGCGGCGGCCATCCACCTATGCGGCCACTCATCCAACCCGACAAGCCCACAGCGTTTCTCGATGAGGAAAAGCCGAATGTCTGGCCGACAGCCTCGAGGCTCAATGCTCGCCCAGCTCACAACCGGTGAGCGCCGCTCATCTCCGCAAGGTAGAGGCGAGGTTGACGTTGACACACCTACCCTCACGCGACGTACTCACCCGTAACGGAAAGCGAAGTCGAATCGATAATCAAAAAGCTTAGACACGGAGAGCCCCGGGCACCGATGGCATATCAAACCGCGTCATAAAGATTCCTGACTCACCTTATCAACCTCCTAGGTCTAATCTATAACGCAGCTCATTCCAAGAGTATTTTTCCAAACACTTAAGGATTAAAGATAAACTTCCTTAAACCGGGAAAACCTCCCAACCAACCAACCTCCTATCGCCCCATTAGCCTGCTTTGGGGCTTCGGGAAAAATCTACGAAAGATTGTTTTGACCCGGGCCTTACAGGACTTTATGCGGGCTAATGGGCTTCCCAATCCAGTCCAAAATTGGCTTTCCCAAAACTTCCTGCAAATCAGGTCCACCGCATCACGGAGCAATCAAATCCCGAGTTACGGAGCCAACACACTGGAGGTTTTCCCGTGGCGAAGGCGTTCGAAAAGTATGGCACGACGGGCTTTATATACGTTATAAAGCCTCGGCGTGCCGGGACCTCTCGTACCTTTCATCGAGACTTAATTATTTCTATTGCTTGCGCGAATATTATCATTATTAAATAAAATTACTTTACGGATTTTATCGCGTTTTATTTTACATTTTTAATTCCGACGTTTCGAACACTTTCCAGCCCGTGGTCACGGGGTAGACTGAGGGTTATGCGTCTTGTTGCCAGTTGATGAAGGGGGTTTCCAGATCTTAAATTTTTAATTAATTGTATTTAATCTGTCCCGATCTATCCAAACGAACGTTTTATCCACAGCCAGCGGTGGTATTATGCTTGGGTTTAAATTTTTAATTTTTAATTATGGGATCCCAAGCAGGTGGTAGAACCCAACCATCTTTCTATTGAAATTTGGAGTTTTTTAATCTCAATAGCCTCACGGATCATCCTTGGTAGGAATCGGTGTTCTTTGGGGTTTGTGGTCGATCAAATCTTATTGTAATGGTTTGGGTGATTTAAGGTATGGTCACACACTGCCGACTTGTTGGGTCTTTTCTATGTTTGATGTCGCTATATGTTCCTTCACGCGGGTAAAGGACTTTTCGGAAGCGAAACGTTCCAGATACCGCGTCGAGGAAGAAATCCCAACTACAACCGCTATTGGGAGTTTCCAAAAGGTCCTTTTAGGCCCCGTCCTATTCAACCCTCTACACCAACGATATCCCTGTAACTATAAAGTTAACACCGCCTTGTTGCAGACGACACATGCATTTTTCATCCAGCATATGTCCTTTTGTCATCCAAGACGTCTCCAAACCGCAGCCAGGCGCTTGGGACTGGTTTCCACGTTGGAGAATCGAAATAAAAATCCAAAAGCGCGGCAGTTTGTTTACACACAGAATGCCGACGATCCCCCATATCCGACTCCTAGACCAACCAACCCTGGGTAAAAAGTCAAAACCTCAAAAACCCCGACAAAACCCTGCATCGGCCCGCCATCAAGCGGGTCAAAAACAGAGCGGCCCGTCCCGGGTCGCCTGTTCCCTTTAATTAATCCCAAACAAGGCCGTCTCGCGTAACAAAATTTGCCTACAAAAACAGTTATTCAGACCTATCATGACTTACGCCAGTCCGGTGTTCGCTCATGCATCCCTTCCGATATCCACAAACTCCAAGCCCTGCAAAACAGGTTCATACGCAGGGCCACGGGTATGCACTGGTGCGTGCGCAACCTTGCCCTGCATGGACCTGGAATTGCCCCTCAATACATCAACTTTTGAAACAAGCATCTATCCGATTTTTCGACTCGGCTCGCAACTATCCGAACGAACTGGTACGTAGCGCCGCTTACGTACCACGCAAAATAATTTGTCCCAAACATCAGAAACACAACCGATATAGGCGACCGCTTACATCCTACTAGATCGGGTGACGATATAACGATCTGCAAGCACGTGTTAAATCGCACAATCGAAACCTTTTGCCCTCGCCGTCGAGGGCAAACGCTACCCGTTACACTAGATATCGGCTACCAGGCCGATTTTCACCTACTAGATAGAGCGGTTTTTGCTAAAAATTAACATGTCCTAAAGCAACTGATCGAGGCCGAGTTCGGCCACCGGGCGCCCTCGATACATGTTGCTAACGGGTTAACAAAGGATCAAAAGCGACTAACCGAGCCGAGGTTCGGCCCTCCTGGGCACCCTCGATTAGATCGCTGACGGTTTAAAAATAGTGGCAGCCCGAGCCGAGGTCTCCCCTCTGGGGACCCTCGGAGCTAAGCCAACAAATTAAGAGGTGAAGCCTGTGCACGCTTAAAGTTGCACAGCCCTCGACTCCGCCGGTTTGTAATGGTTAATTCCACCAATGAGCCATCAAATAAACGATAAACGATATGAGGTAGGGCAAATCCTTACAATAAAAACTTAACTCTTTTCAATAGCCATAGTAATTTAGATATATAGGCTGATTTTGTTTACCTCATGCCAACATTAAATTTTGTTTAATATAGAAATATACTACTCATGATAAAAAGGGTGATGATGAATTCGTATTATCCTCCATGAGACAAAAGCTCACAGGCAATTCTTTATTTGTTTCAATTTCACGCAGCTTATGTAGTTTCATACAACAACCAGTAGTACCTAGTTATAATAGTAGTCTTGAATTAAAAACAATATACCATTTTCTTTATTAATGTGCAAAATCCACTCTTCAAAAGCCAGACCAGTACTTGGATTTTATTATATTTTAATTTTCAGAATTCTTATTTGAGTTATTTGTTTCGCTAAATGCAATAACGCGCCGCTCTGTTCTTTATTTGTTGACAGATATGCATAATAGCGTAAAAGCAAGTTTTTACTTTAAACAATTAAGTAACAAGTGTAATTAAGTTCCGCTTTTGTATCATTAAAACTTAATTTTCCAATTTAATTTTAGAAAATTACGTTAAACTATCGCATAAGTTTCCTTTCACCGCCCGAGAGTATGCAGCGGCAGGTGTATACCAATTTACATAGTAACCAAGTAACATAATAAAGTTACCCTCATTAAAATTTCAAATATGAACTGAATTTTTCATAATCTAAAGTTTCACTTGCTATTTTTCTCGTTGATGAACGCAGTTACCTTTCCATTGAAATACTGATGGTATAATACATCGAGGTTTAGGCAAAGAATTGACATTATAAGAAAAGTGCTGCATTTTATCCCTACTTCGTTCTTTCGACGATTGGAAAATATATTTAGCATTGCATTAGCTATATCAGTGTAAACCATCAATACTTTTGAAATGTGATTGTAATAATAGAACTATATAAATTTACTTTAATTTGATCTATTGTAAAACATATATGTAATCATTATTTATATATTTTGTAATAGGTGTAATAAATAAAATATGTTCAACTGTTCTACGGTCGTGTTACACTTTATGATAGCTATGTTTAACAACCAAAATACAATAACAACTAGATATAATCGTGCATATTGTAATTATGTTGCAAGAACTTTGTACCCGGTGCGGTACTAAGGTACGAACATTATTTTTATTAATGTTGTTTTACGTACATTGAACATACAGCGATAACAGCATTTAAACCTTTACTGCGATTATGTATGATTTGTGATTTTCCAAGTTTTTAATCGGTTTAAGTAATAATTTACTACGTTGTTCAAAAAATGTATTATTATCTATATTTGTTACATATTATAACGCTATTTAAAGTTAGAGAGGCGCCGATATATATACTTGGTTCAACGAAATCTAGAAATTTACACAATTGAAACAATAATAATAATAGTTTCCTTCAAGTCTTTCTCGACTACGGTGGTCGATGTTTATTAGAGATCAGCTAACTACGCAGAAGATATTATAGTGCACAAATATACGCACAAAAACAGGTACAATCGCTTTTCTCATATAACAAATACTCTCCAAGTCCGATTGGACGAAAATTTCCGGAGAGAGACAGGCACAGGATGAACTTTTTCATGCCTTTACAAATCATGAGGATCCATGAGTTGTTTTAAGGTATTAAAGTTAGAGAGTAGTTTTAATTTTCTTATCTAAAAGTCAATTATTTATCTATTTTAATCATAAATTGTTAAACGGAACCAAATGATTTCACAAATTTAACGCAATCTCTTACTCACCATATATAACTTAGACAAAAAATTATCTCTTATTACATGCGACCAGTGTACAAATGTATATTGTTTATTTAAAGATACATTTTTTTTTTCAATATCGCGTATTTAACCGTAGCGTTACGTGTTTAAATTTGCATAGAAATAGAGTGCATTGTATTTTCTCTTTTTGCTATATATTATATTTGTCTAACATTGTAACATAATTAATTCACATTCTGCTAGTGCCCACGTTGTTGCTTAATAAAGCACATAAGTTATGTCTTCGTGATTGTTTCCATATTTTAAACTATTTTCAAGAATGACTGATGAAATGATTATGAGATTACCTATAATTATTTTTATTATCTGGTTATTTCATAGTAATAAGATCTCTATAAAATTCTCTACTCTCAACTCGAGGTTACATAAAATACTACTAGATTAGCCACAGTCTATCAATTTACCACATAATAATGATATACATGTGTCGTTATGTTAAATTTTCAATGGCACAAGAAAAATCTATATTGAAGGTCAATCATATTTTATATATAATGAACATAAATGAACTGAATGAGATAAGTGGCCTTTTTCCTTTCTGACATAATTACTTTACCCTAATGCACTAAACAAGCACAATGTAATCCTGTTTTCTTCAAGTTGTCAATGACATGACAAGAGTAGAAGATAGTATATAATTTTAAGAATTTCAATTACGGCATTATCTAAATAAAATAGTAGCAAAGAATTTGTTGTTTTCAAATAACTAGTAGTTCATATTTCTGGATAGAATTTACTCTATATCAAATATATTAAAGTATGAGTTTAGGAATTCCTACATTGTGAGCTTTTACTAGAGAAAGAAAAAAACACTGTAATATTTCCCAATGACATTAAATAGCACGTGTTGCCAATATTAATATATTGGCATATACATCAGTAATATAACTATATAAGTTTTACGCTTTCGTTCTCAAAGGTGATGGCTCGAGGTGTGCGTATTAAATGCCATGTACATCAAATAAAACTCAATATTATACATTTAAATTAATATTTCACGCGCAGATGTTTGCGCATTTAGTTACACTTAGGGATGTTTATGTTCGCTAACGCTTCGGTACGATTTCGTTAGGTAGAATGATGCCACCCGAGTGAGTATATACAATTTAAATGTGTAAATTTCAATCAATCATAGTTTTTTCTGTATTGTAATCAGCTATTTAAAAGATTTGTTTATCTATCTAATGGGAAGTTTGTATAAAGTACTATTAAAATATTTATAGATCAGGAAAAAAGCAATTTCGGAAACTTCAAACTTTTTTTACGCTGAATATATTTATTTTAAGTATTTTGGTGCCTTTTAAATACTTTTTTTGATTACTCTTTTTTCTCTAGAATTAGATACACTCATTAGTTATACAATAAGTGTTATCTTATCAATAAAGAATGGCTTCGATAAGCGTATCTCACTTTTCCAATAACAATAATCTATTTTATTTGCGTTATAATAGGAAATGAAATTAGGTTTTTCGTGAGTTCTGCAAATTAGGGTGGGTAGTTTTTCATGTCGACTAATGAGAATTGCGTGATATTTCTCTCTATCAAAACATCACTATTAATACGTTGAATAAATTTTCAAGTTTGGGGTAAGCAATACGGTAATCAAATAATTTTATAGTTGTTTTATTTTGTAAAAATACATGCGATTAAACTGCCTCCGTAGCCTAGTGGTATGGGCGTGTGCTTTAGAAACCGGAGGTCGTGGGTTCGAATCC
The DNA here is from genome assembly GCA_029286875.1 of Lamproptera curius. Taxonomy (NCBI): domain Eukaryota; kingdom Metazoa; phylum Arthropoda; class Insecta; order Lepidoptera; family Papilionidae; genus Lamproptera; species Lamproptera curius. The sequence goes on from JAGSMT010000054.1 coordinate 3,696,039, forward strand.
TGCGGGGACTCAACATATTTTCATTGTTGTTTCCTAGTTGGTTAGGGCAATTTGGGCCGATCACCCAATTGTCTGAAATGTAAGATGATCCATGCGTCGGATGGGCATGTAAAAAGTCGTCCACCACCAACCCGCATTGGACCAGCGTGGTGGGATACGGTCCAAACCCCTGATGGATAGGGTGTATTGAGGAGGCCTATGTCCAGCAGTGGACTAACAAAGGCTGATGATGTATGTATGTGATGTATGCGATTAATATTCGTAAATTAAATTTAGAGCAGGGTTGGTTAATTTTTACAAGAGTCTATTTCTGTCGCAAATGAGCAGTATGTAAACACTACTGTCTTAAAAGAGGACAGTAGAGTTTACACACTGATCAAGTCAAGGGCACGGTTGCCAGCATAATTGGTAGGTAAACGAGACGTGAGACATCAGACGACAATCTCATGTCTCAGGGCAGTGACTCGATTTGTGGAGTCTTACGCTTCTTTTATAATGGGCAGAATACCTAATCTGATTTGAAATGATACCTATCATTTACCACTAGATGAACGTTCTGCTTCACATAAAAGCATGAAAAATAATTAAATTTATTATTAATGATTATTAGGACATTACAATATTTTTTATTAATGTTATAATGTAAAACCATTCATAGCATAATACTTTCTTGTATTTGTGCAAATACTATACATGATTTAATAAATATATATGCACGGCAAATTCAAACTTACTGAAGGCTTTACCATTGGTTGGAATGAAGCGCAACGTCAAACGAACTCCTATTGGGTATCATTATTGTATTGACTGTACTGTGCTGTTAGGCTTTGTAAACATATAGTCTTATACTCTACTTCTGTGATAATATTTGATAATTCTATATGTGTTTTGATCTAGGAGCACTTTTAAAATAATTTGGTAGAGGTCAATCTGATTATTTAGCAATACAATACAAAAGGCAAATTTTTCACTCACAAACGTAAAGTTTTATGATATATTAAACAACTTACACAATATATATAGGAGCATTTTTTACGACAATAGGTTATCTATTGTCGTAAAAATTGCTCCTGCACTCTTGATATTTTTTCAAAGAATAAATACTTGACGTGAAGCATATTATAAATCAATAATCCATATTCTTTTTCTTCGTGGCAGTCATCGCTATAATACTTCCCTTGCAGCTCTTACCCTTAAGCAGATAATACTGCGCTCTACAAATCTTAATAAAAACACATCCTGGAGTAACTGTTAAATTGCTTTGGCTTCTATTTTTCTTAATTATTACAACCGCAATTTTATGTCACTGCCATTATTACTATTCCAATTTCGGAGATGCAGATACAATAATTTTGCAGAAAGCCAGATAAGTATTTATTAGGCAGTACGCGTGAATTGTAATTTCCCAAAAGCCTTTTCCCCCTTCTCAAACAGTTGATTGTTTCACTCAATGTAACGTTGAAAACGTTCACTTCGTCTTAATTATGATCAAAAATTATTGTTTTGATATTTACATATGACTGAATTTCCTCTCGTTTCAACTTTACGTATAATTCGTAATGTACATAAACAGTAAATCAGTTAATAGCATGCAGAATCATTAGAAGCTTTGTTGATTTTTTTGTTACCAACTTTCCAAAAGACAATTCCGAGCGTATCTTTTTTAAATTCTTAATTATATATGTTACCACGTTGCTACGCTTCCAGTGCTCCGATTGTGTTCATTTTTTTTTTAATTAACTTTTATTTTGCTTACATTTGGCTTAGCTGTTTTAAAAATTTCGATTAGTAGTTTAATAGATATTTAGAAATAGGAAAATTACGACCAAAATCACAACCCTTGCGTATAAATTACAAACGCTGCCAAAACCGTAAAAGAGAGACATGAAATATATTTTACATAATTGTACTAATAGAGTTGGTCTACAATAAAGTCCGCAATAGCATACATCTATGTTTTAAGAATAACACACAACAAGCATTTTAATGTAAACATTTTTAAAAACCGCAATCAGGCACATTAAAAGATATTGAAGGATAGTACAGTTTAATTCACGCAAAAGTTATTGCATTAAAAAAAAATCGTTTTATGTACATAAAACTTTTCATAAAGTTTTATTTACATAAAACATAGTACATAGAACGAAAATTTATTTGACGACATTTTGATGAAATGAATACCTTAAAAGTTATCAGAGATTTAAAATTTGGTGACAGAAATCACCACGCAATTTCGTACGGAAGCACATACCTAAAAGCTGGTAAAGTTAAGGTTGCGTAAAATACGCTGTTAGAAGTTGGTCATATTTTGTGTCAAAATTTAATCAATGTAATTTAAAAAAAAAAATAATTATTTAAGCTAACAAATTTCAAAGTTCAAATATTTTTCATTTATAATAAAAAAACTTACTAATGGATAATGAAACAGATGAATAAAAAAATTACACAAAATGAAAACCAACCAAACTAACTGATCTAGGCTAATGTAATTCTAAATTGCGTTAAGGTATAATAAACAAAAATCAACCATAATCAAAATAGAATTAAGCACCAACGCACTGTAACAATATAAAAACTGTTTTGTGTTAAAGGCGAAGATAAGATTAATTTAGTAGAAGAATCTGGTTTGGGATAGCCTATAAAATGTTAATAATGATTCAGCATATCATCAGTATCTCGAATAAATCATTGCAAAACTAAACGTTATATCGCTTAAGTTTCGAGGTTGAGATAAATTTTATTTACGGCAATTGTTGAATGACGATGGTAATTATTTCAAAAGCAACGTGTTGTTTATTTTAATAAGAATGGACAACTTTAATGTTTTGGTTTGAATAATAACTTTACATATTATTTATTTTATAAACTTTTAACTTTGTAGCAATAAATTATAGAAATTTATAATAGTTCTTAAATACAATTCCACACTGCAAGGTACTTCCATAATAAATCCGTAATTTATTTGGAGAGAATAAATCTTAATCGTTCACAATGTGTTTTTACAACGAGGCGGCTCCAAATAATGGTTGGTGTAAGTACAAAATTTCTAATAAATATATAACCTTAGCTTAGTCTCAGATTAGTCCCTAAAAGTCATTATATGTATTTATAACCTTAAAGGTTAATAAACAGTGCTTAGTAGCGTTGGCATACTTTATCTTCAAGGACACGATTAATTAAAAGTTTCTTGATTGCAGCTTGACCTATATTGAGAATGTCTCATTTATGTAACTTTTCTGTTATTGTCATTTAAAATTAGAAATTTAAAATTACCGAAGGGTTTTTAGTTGGATTTTCTTTAGATTGGCCATCATATTAATACTGGTGGTAGTTTTTCACTCATAGGAATTAAACTCAGGCTAAATATTGTATTGAACTGAGATATACTAAACTGGCAAAGAGATTATTGTTATAATCTCTAAAATTACTAAACCATCTACCCTGACACACTAAGGACAAGAGAAGAAATAAACAGTTCGTAAATTTCAATGAAAAAAGCAAAATACATGAAATTTGATAATACTAATAACAATAATTCCTTATATTTTGATAACACAGTTGTTGAGGATGCAATCACTGACTCACAGGTTTTGAATATTTTATGCGATTATAACTGTACAATAACTAAAGTTAAACACAACTTTAACATTTACTTCAACAAAATTGAATTAAAGTGAACTTTTAGAGCATCATAAAAATACAAACTTACCTTTTAATAATAAATGTCATATTTAGAGTTTACGAAAATAAATGGAGATTACAAAAATCAAATCACAATCTATGAAAGACCAGTAGTACAATAAAAAAGTTGCAAGTAAATTTAAAATATGGATGTAAATACAAGAAAACATTTAATTCATTAATCCATTATTGTTATAACAAAACTTTGCAATATCGATCGACAGTTGTCCAAAAACCTTGGCAAGAATTTAACACTTGGAATATATTCAAAGACAATCTAACAAAAAAATTGATGAGAAACTTGCCACGTGCGTGTTAGAAGTAATGTAAAATACGTAAATAAGAAATAGGAGCAATTTAAATAAGGGCTTTTTCAACTTGTAATTATTTTAGTAATAATATACGCGTGTTACTCTTACCGTTATAGTTATTTGTTGATGAGATTTAAAAAAAAAACCTAAGAACTGTCAGAGACTTTTAATGAGGTAAAACAAAATTTAAAATAATGCTATGTTAATTTATGTGTTTATTCATATTGTAGATGTTCCTACAACTAAAATTGAATAAATTCAGAAGGACACCGGATCCTTTTCTGTTTAAAATTACATTACATAGTTTTTATACTATTAATTGCATTTGACATCTGTCTGTTTTTACGGACAGTTTTTCTTTTCATGTTATTATATATATTATTCAAAATTTTTCCGAACTTTTTGTTATTAAATCCATAAATTAATTGCTAGGAGAGGGATTCTACGGCAGAGTTTACTCAAATATTGTTGGTACATAAGTGATACATAAAAGAATAGGTTTTAACAAATATTATGTTATTGGTGATGAACTGAAAAAAACTACCAATAAAACTAGAAACAAAATTTGAAGGCTTTCCACAAACGCTTTGGTGCCAGGTTTCATAGACGTTTTTCGTTGAAAGAATGATAATAATTATTTTTGCAACACAATTTTAAGACCGATGTCAATTAGCCTCATATATAATTTTTATTGCATGCTTTTTAAATTTTGGCTTTGAGCTAGAAATGTAGTAATTGTAGCCAAAATTGTTAAAGAACCATAACACATTAAAAATAAATTTGGTTAAATGTACAAGAAAAAAAAAATAGTTTTGTTATAAAACCCCGATATACTTGTATTAAAAATAAACGTTGCAGACAGATGATATTTTTATCTCTAATAGATTCTTTTCGTTAGTGCGTAATATTTAACCCGAAAAGATCTGATTAGTTTGTTGTAATATTACCTTAAATCTAGAATTAGAATCATCCACAAAATCGTAAATTATTTAAACCAACGTTGTAAAGCGTTTGTAAATGTTCAGCACACGTAACACAACGATTTAAAGTTCTATAGGCAATTGACGTACGTACATAGGTACGTGGGACTGCGCTAGAGCAAAGTTTGCTCATCCTGCCTGCGCTACCCGTGGTGGATTTGTTTGCTTTTGATTGAATCTAAATAGCTCGAAATGTGCCCAGAAGAGCGAGAGATACACCTTGTTAATCTCTCTCAGAGCGTTGCACGAGGCGTGATTACCAACGTTAATGTTGGTACCAGACGTTACCCAGCTAGCCCCATTGTATTTATGTGTACGATATTTGTTCATTTATTATTATGAATGTACATCGTAAAATAAAATATTTTAGTAAAATTTTTTTGCATATGAATTATTTAAAAAAAGTTGATCAAAAATTACTCTAAAAAGCAAGAATGTAAGATTTGGCATGCAATTAGAGCTTTTAACAAAGGTAAAGCAGAACATAAATTTAAGGAATTTTACTTGTACTTGAGATAATCTATTTGCACTTGCTTAACTTACTACTGATGTGGTCGCGGATGACTGTAAAAGCACTCGCGATATTATTAAATTTAGGACGAAACACCACGCAGTTCGAATAGTGTTTCTAATCAGTTTGAAATTCGTGAAACACAGCCTATCAGCCCATCACGATGAGGGTATATATGTAATAAGAGCGGATGAGGCAGGGGCAAATCCTTACAATAAAAACTTCAACTGCATTTCAACAGCCACTGCAATTTCTCGTACCCATAAGCTGAATTGTTTACCTCATGCCAACATTAAATTTTGTTTTAATATAGAAATATGCTACTTATGATAAAAAGGGGTGATGATAGATTCGTATTATCCTCCATGAGAGACAAAAGCTCACAGGCGAATTCTTTATTTGTCTCAATTTCACGCAGCTTATGTAGTTTCATACAACAACCAGTAGTAACCAGTTACAGTACTAGTACTAGAATTAAAAACAATATACCATATTCTTTATTAATGTGCCGAAATTCACTCTCCAAAAGCCAGACCAGTTCTTGGATTTAATAACATTATTAATTTTCAGAATTCTTATTTGAGTTATTTGTTTCGCTAAATGCAATAACGCGCCGCACTGTTCTTTATTTGTTGACAGATATGCGTAATAGCGTAAAAGCGTTGAACATAGCGTAATAATAGACCAATATTTACCTGCGCTAGTACTAAGCAAGTTATTTTACTTTGAACAATTAAGTAACAAGTGTAACTAAGTTCCGCTTTTAGTATCATTAAAAACTTAATTTTCCAATTTAATTTTAGAAAATTACGTTAAACTATCGCATAAATTTCCTTTCAACGCCCGAGAGTATGCAGCGGCAGGTGTATACCAATTTACATAGTAACCAAGTAACATAATAAAGTTTACCTCATTAAAATTTCAAATATGAACTGAATTTTTCATAATCTAAAGTTTCACTTGCTATTTTTCTCGTTGATGAACGCAGTTACCTTTCCATTGAAATACTGATGGTATAATACATCGAGGTTTAGGCAAAGAAATGACATTATAAGAAAACTGCTGCATTTTTACAGCGCTAAGCACGTCTGAAAGGCTTATCCCTACTTCGTTCTTTAGACGATTGGAAAAGCTATTAAGCATTGCATTAGCTATATCAGTGTAAACCATCAATACTCTTGCAATGTGATTGTAACAATAGAGCTATTTAAATTTACTTTAATTTGATCTATTATGGAACATATATATCATCATTATTTATATGTATATAAGTTTGTACAAATTTAAAACATGCTTAAATTTTTTTGTAATAGGTGTAATAAATAAAATATGTTCAACTGTTCTACGCTCGTGTTACACTTTATGATAGCTAGGTTTAACAACCAAAATACAATAACAACTAGATATAATCGATCAAGTTGCAGTGATGTTGCAAGAACTTTGTATCTGGTGCGAGTAGTAAGGTATGAACATTATTTTATTAATGTTGTTTTACGTACATTGAACACACAGCGATAACAGCATTCAAACCTTTACTGCAATTATGTATGATTTGTGATTTTCCAAGTTTTTAATCGGTTTTAAATATAATTTACTACGTTGTTCAAAACTGTACTATCTATATTTGTAACATATTATAACGCTATTTAAAGTTAGGTGTGCACCGATATATATACTCAGTTCTACGAAATATAGAAATTTACACAATGTGAAACAATAACAATAATAGTTTTCTTTCGAGTCTTTCTCGACTACTACAGAAGATATTATAGTGCTGCAAATATACGCTACAAAAACAGGTACAGTCGCTTTTCTCATATAACAAATACTCTCAAAGTCCGATTAGACGGAAGAGCGTCAATTCCGGAGAGAGACAGGCCTGGGATGAACTTTTCATGCCTATACGAATCATGGATCCTCTTACTAAACTAGTAATCGGGTGTTAATGCCGCATTCAAATATAGAAGGCACAAGAAAATCTAAATAAAGGTCAATCGTATCTTATATAATGAAGATAAATAGAACTAGGTAATGAATGAGATAAGTGGCCTTTTTCCTTTCTGACATAATTACTTTACCCTAATGCACTAAACAAGCACAATGTAATCCTGTTTTCTTCAAGTTGTCAATGACATGACAAGAGTAGAATATAGTATATAATTTTTTGAATTTCAATTAAGGCACTATCTAAATACAATAGTAGCAAATAATTAGTTGTTTTTCAACTACCTATTAGTTAATGTTTCTGGATAAGAATTTACTCTACATCAAATATATTAATGTATGAGTTTAGTGAATTCCCTCATTGTGAGCTTTTACTAGAGAAAAGAAAAAAAAGACTGTAATATTTCCCCAGTGACATCAAATCGCACGTGTTGCCGATATATTACCTTTTCATATACATCGGTAATATAACTATATAAGTTTTACGCTTTCGTTCTCAAACGTGATGGCTCGACGTGTGCGTATTAAATGGCATGTACATCACATATAACTCCAGTATAATATATTAAAATTAACATTTCACGCGCAGATGCTTGCGTATTTAGTTACACCTTTGGGATGCTTATGTTCGCTAACGCTTCGGTACGATTTCGTTAGGTAGAATGATGCCACCCGAGTGAGTATATACAATTTAAATGTGTAAATTTCAATCAATCATAGTTTTTTGTATTGTAATCACTATTTAAAAGATTTGTTTAACTATCTTATGGGAAGTTTGTATAAAGTACTATTAAAATATTTATAGATCAGGAAAAAAGCAATTTCGAAACTTCAAACTTTTTTACGCTGAATATATTTATTTAAGTGATTACTCTTTTTTTCTCTAGAATTAGGTACACTCATTAGTTATACATGCGATTAATATTCGTATATTAATTTTAGAGCAGGGTTGGTTAAATTTTACAAGAGTCTATTTCTGCCTGCAAATGAGCAGTGTGTAAACACGACAGTACAGTTACAGAGGACAGTAGGTTTACACTGATCAGAGTCAAACAAGACACAGTTGCCAACATATTTGGTGGTAAAGCGAGACGTGAGACATCAGACGACAATCTCATGTCTCAGGGCAGTGACTCGATTTGTGGAGTCTTACGCTTCTTTTCTAATGGGCAGAATACCTAATCTGATTTGAATGATACCTATCATTTACCACTAGTAGAACATTCTGCTTCACATAAAAGCATGAAAAATAATTAAATTTATTATTAATGATTATTAGGACATTACAATATTTTTTATTAATGTTATAAAGTAAAACCATTCATAGCATAATACTTTCTTGTATTTGTGCAAATACTATACATGATTTAATAAATATATATGCACGTCAAATTCAAACTTACAGAAGGCTTTACCATTGGTTAGAATGAAGCGCAACGTCAAACGAACTCCTATTGGGTATCATTATTGTATTGACTGTACTGTGCTGTTAGGCTTTGTAAACATATAGTCTTATACTCTACTTCTGTGATAATATTCGATAATTCTTATGTGTTTTTGATCTAGGAGCACTTTTGAAAATAATTTTGGTGAGGTCAATCTGATTGTTGCTAATACAATACAAAAGGCAAATTTTCACTCCTAACGAAAATTTTATGATATATTAAACAACTTACACCATATATATAGGAGGCATTTTTACGACAATAGGTTATCTATTGTCGTAAAAATTGCTCCTGCACTCTTGATATTTTTTCAAAGAATAAATACTTGACGTGAAGCATATTATAAATCAATAATCCATATTCTTTTTCTTCGTGGCAGTCATCGCTATAATACTTCCCTTGCAGCTCTTACCCTTAAGCAGGTAATAATGCGCTCTACAAATCTTAATAAAAAACACATCCTGGAGTAACTGTTAAATTGCTTTGGCTTCTATTTTTTTTAATTATATCAACCGCAGTTTTATGTCATTGCCGTTATTACTATTACAATTTTGGAACGCAGATACAATAGTTTTGCAGAAAGCCAGATAAGTATTTATTAGGCAGTACGCGTGATGTAATTTCCCAAAGCCTTTTCCCTTCTTAAACAGTTGGTTGTTTAATTCAATGTAACGTTTTCACTTCGTCTTAATTATGATCAAAATTATTATTTTGATATTTACATATGACTAATTTCCTCTCGTTTTTAACTTTCGTATAATTCGTAATGTACATAAACAGTAAATTAGTTAATAACTCAGAATCATTAGAACTTTGTTGATTTTTTGTTACCAATTTCCCAAAAGAAGGAGGTACTCTATTCGGAGCGTGTCTTGTTTAAATTCTAATTATATATGTTACCAGTTGCTACGCTTCCAGTGCTCAATCGTGTTCATTAATATTTTTAATTAACTTTTTTACCATTTGGCCCTCACTGTTTTAAAATTTTCGATTAGTAGTTTAATAGATATTTAGGAAAGGAAAAATGACGACCAAAATCACAACCCTTGCCTATTAATTACAAACGCTTGCCAAAACCGTAAAGATAGACATGAAGTATATGATAACATAATTGTACTAATAGAGTTGATGTCTACAATAAAGTCCGCAATGCATACATCTATGTTTTAAGAATAACACACATAAAGCATTTAATGTAAACATTTTTTAAAAACCGCAATCAAGCATCACAGGCTGATAGTGATGATGAATCAGGCACATTAAAAGATATTGAAGATAGTACAGTTTAATTCACGCAAAAGTTATTGCATTAAAAAAAAATCGTTTTATGTACATAAAACTTTTCATAAAGTTTTATGTACATAAAACGTCGTATATAGAACGAAAATTTATTTGACGACATTTTGATGAAATGAATACCTTAAAAGTTATCAGAGATTTAAAATTTGGTGACAGAAATTGCGACGTAATTTCGTACGGAGAGCACGTTGTTACCTAAAAGCAAATAAAGTGAAGGTTGCGTAAAGTACGCTGTTAGAAATTGGTCATGTTTTTGTGTCAAAATTTCATTTAATAATTTTTAATTGTTTGAGCTAAAAAATTTCAAAGTTCTAATATTTTTCATTTATAATTAAAAAACTTACTCATATAATGGGATATTGAAAGAGATGAATAAGAAAATTACACAAAATGAAAACCAACCAAACTAACTGATCTAGGCTAATGTAATTCTAAATTGCGTTATGGTATAGAGAACAAAAATCAACCATAATCAAAATAGTTTTAAGCACCAACGCACTGTAACAATATAAATACTGTTTTTATGTTAAAGGCGAAGATAAAGATAATTTAGTAGAAGAATCTGGTTTGGGATAGCCTATAAAGTGCAAATAATGATTCAGCAGACAGTATCTCGAATAAATCATTGCAAAACTAAACGTTATATCGCTGAAGTTTCGGGGTTGAGATAAATTTTATTTACGGCAACTGTAGTTGAATGACGATGGTAATTATTTTAAAAGCAACGTGTTGTTTATTTTAATAAAAATGGACAACTTTAATGTTTTGATTTGAATAATAACTTTACATATTAATTATTTTAAAAGTTTTTATTTTTGTAGCAACAAATTATAGACATTTATAATAGTTCTTGAATACAATTACACACTGCAAGGTACTTCCATAATAAATCCGTAATTTATTTGGAGAGAATAAATCTTAATCGTTCACAATGTGTTTTTACAACGAGGCGGCTCCAAATAATGGTTGGTGTAAGTACAAAATTTCTAATAAATATATAACCTTAGCTTAGTCTACAGATTAGTCCCTAAAATTCATTATATGTATTTATAACCTTAAAGGATTAATAAACAGTGCTTAGTAGCGTTAGCATATTTTATCTTCAAGGACACGATTAATTAAAAGTTTCTTGATTGCAGCTTGACCTATATTGAGACTGTCTTATTTATGTAACTTTTCTGGTATTGTCATTTAGAAAATAAGAAATTAAAAAATTACCGAAAAGTTTTTTAGTTGGTTCCTCTCTAGATTGGCCATCAAATTAATACTGGTGGTAGTTTTTACGCTCATAGGAATTAAACTCCAGGCTAAATATTGTATTGAACTGAGATATACTAAACTGGCAAAGAGATTATTGTTATAATCTCTAAAATTACTGAAACCATCTACCCTGACACTAAGGACAAGAGAAGAAATGAACAGAGCGTAAATTTCTATACGTTAAGAATATAAATGAAAAAAGCAAGATACATGAAATTTGATAATACTAGTAACAATAATTCCTAATTTTTTGATAACACAGTTGTTAAGCTGCAATCATGACACAGAGGTTTTGAATATTTTTTGTGATTTTAACTGTACAATAACTAAAGTTAAACACAACTTTAACATTTATTTCAAAAAAATTGAATTAAAGTGAACTTTTAGAGCATCATAAAAATACAAACTTACCTTGCTTTAATAATAAATGTCATATTTAGAGTTTACGAAAATAAATGGAGATTACAAAAATCAAATCACAATCTATGAAGGACCGAGTAGTACAAAAAAAAATTGCAAGTAAAATTAAAATATGGATGTAAATACAAGAAAGTATTAAAATGTTCATATTCAAGTAGCGTTGTTTTATTACCTATCCATTATTGTTATAATACAAAATAAAACAAAACTTTGGAATATTGATAGACAGTTGTCCAAAAACCTTGGCAAGAATTTAACACTTGGAATATATTCAAAGACACTCTAACAAAAAAATTGATGAGAAACTTGCCACGTGCGTGTTAGAAGTAATGTAAAATACGTAAATAAGAAATAGAGCAATTTATTTTTAATTATATCTAAGAACTGTCTAGAGACTTTTAATAAGGTAAAACAAATTTTAAAAAAATGTTATGTTAATTTATGTGTCATATTGTAGATGTTCCTACAAATAAAATTTATTAAATTCAGAAGGACACCGGATCCTTTTCTGTTTAAAATTACAGTACCGTAGTTTCTATACTATTAATTGCATTTGACGTCTGTCTGTTTTTACGGACACGTTTTCCTTTTCATGTTTTAAATAATTAATATCCAGGAATGAAGGTTATTCAAAATTTTTCCGAACTTTTTGTAATTAAACCCATAAATTAATTACACAGAAGAGGGGATTCTATTGCAGAGTTTACTCAAATATAGTTGGTACATAGGTGATATATAAAAGAATAGGTTTTAACAAATATTATGTTATTGGGTGATGAACTTGTAAAAAAAAAATCAATAAAACTAGTAACAAAATTTAAGACTTTCCACAAAAGCTTTGGTGCCAGGTTTACAGTAGACGTTTTTCGTTGAAAAAAATGTTAATAAATTATTTTGCAACACAATTTTTAAAGACCGATGTCAAATAGCCTCACAAATCATTTTTATTGCATGCTTCTTAAATTTTGGCTTCGAGGTAGAAATGTAGTAATTGTTATCAAAATTGTTAAAGAATCGTAACACATTAAAAATAATAAATTTGGTGAGGCTAGAGCAGAAACCAACGATTTACAATGTTCTACACGCACATAACGTACGTACATAGTACGTCGGACTGAACTAGAAAGGTTAACACATCCTGCCTGCGCTACCCGTGGTGGATTTGTTTGCTTTTGATTGAATCTAAATAGCTCGAAATGTGCCCAGAAGAGCGAGAGAATAGCCGCTTGTTAATTCTCTCAGAGCGTTGCACGAGGCGTATGTACCAACTATAATGTTGGTACCAGACGTTATCCCGTAGCCCCGTATGTATTTATGTAGTAAGATATTTGTTCATTTATTATTATGAATGTACATCGTAAAATAAAATATTTTTAGTAAAATATTTTTGCATATGAATTATTAAAAAAATCAATAATTACTCTAAATAGCAAGAATGTAGATTTGACAGGCAAATAGAGCTTTCATCAAAGGTAAAGCAGATCATAAATTTGAAGGAATTTTACTTGTACTTGAGATGACCTATTGCACTTGCTAACTACTACTGATGTTATTAAATAAAATTACTTTACGGATTTTATCGCGTTTATTTTACATTTTAAATTCCCGACGTTTCGAACACTTTCCAGCGGCCGTGGCCACTGCATGCCCATAAACGCAATAAAATCCGTAAAGTAATTTTTTTAATAATGTATAATATTCGCGCAAGCAATAAATAATTATTACTACTGATGTGGTCGCGGATGACTGTAAAAGCACTCGCGATCTTATTAAATTTAGGACGAAACACCACGCAGTTCGAATAGTGTTTCTAATCGGTGCAAATTCGTGATACACAGCCTATCAGCCCATCACGATCAGGGTATATATGTAATAAGAGGGGATGGGGTAGGGCAAATCTTTACAATAAAAACTTCAACTGCTTTTCAATAGCCATAGTAATTTCTCGTACCTATAGGCTGAATTTGTTTAACTCATGCCAGCATTAAATTTTGTTTTAATATAGAAATATGCCACTTATGATAAAAAAGGGGATGATGGATTCGTATTATCCTCCATGAGAGACAAAAGCTCACAGGTGAATTCTTCATTTGTTTTCGTTTATCGTTTATTTGATAGGCTTCCGTTGGTGGAGTTAACCATTACAACCCGGCGGAGTCGAGGGCTGTGCAACTTTAAGCGTGCGAGGCTTCTCCTCTTAATTTGTTGGCTTAGCTCGAGGGTCCCCAGAGGAGACCTCGCTCAGGCCTGCCACTATTTTTAAACCGTCAGCGATCTAATCGAGGGTGCCCAGGAGAGCCGAACCTCGCTCGGTTAGTCGCTTTGATCCTTAGCTAACCCGTTAGCAACATGTATCGAGGGCCCCGGCGGCCGAACCTCGGCTCGATCAGTTGCTTTAGGACATAGTTAATTTAAGCTAAAACCGCTCTATCATTGGTGAAAATCGGCCTGGTACGTCCGATGTCTGTTGTACGGGTATGCGTTTGCCCTCGGCGGCGAGGGCAATAGGGTGTTTGATAGTACGATTTAACACGTGCTTGCACGATCGTTATATCGTCGTCCGGATCTGTAAGTATATGGCGCGGTCGCCTATATCTAACGTGCTTCCTATGTTTAGGATGAACTAATTTGCGTGGTACGTAATCGGCGGCGTTACGTACCAGCTCATTCGGATGTTGCGAAGCCGAGTCGAAAAATTTGATAGATGCTTGTTTCAAAAAATGATGAATGGAGGGCAATTCCAGGTCCACATGCAGGTCAAGGTTGCGCACGCACCAGTGCACACCCGTGGCCCTGCGTATGAACCTGTTTTGCAGGGCTTGGAGTTTGTGGATATTGGAAGGGGATGCATGAGCGAACACCGGACTGGCGTAAGTCATGATTGGACGGATAACTGTTTTGTAGAGCAACACCTTGTTGCGCAGAGACAGCTTGCTTTTGGGATTAATTAAAGGGAATAGGCGACCTAGGACGTAGGCCGCTCTGTTTTTGACCTGCTTGATGTGCGGGCCGAAGCTGAGGGTTTTGTCGAGGGTTACCCCGAGGTATTTGACTTTGTTTACCCATGGAATTGGGTGGTCTAGGAGTCGGATCATGGATGGGATCGTCGGCATTCTGTGTGTAAACAAGACTGCCGCGCTTTTGGATGGGTTTATTTCGATTCTCCAACGTCGAAACCAGTCACCGAAGCGCCTGGCTGCGACTTGGAGACGTCGTTGGATGGTGATAGGACATATGCCGGATGTAAAAATGCATGTGTCGTCTGCGAACAAGGCGGTGCTAACTTTATAGTTACGAGGGATGTCATTGGTATAGAGGGTGAATAGGACGGGGCCTAACACTGAGCCTTGTGGTACTCCGGCTAGTAGCGGGTGAGGTTGGGATTTTGTTCCCTCGACGCGGTATCTGAACGTTCGCTTCCAGAGAAAGTCTCGTATGATGAGTACGAGACGGTCAGGCACGCCGAGCTTATATAACTTGTATATAAGCCCGTCGTGCCATACTTTGTCGAACGCCTTCGCCACGTCGAGGAAAAGCGCTCCTGTGTGTTGGCCCCGTGTCATGCGGGATTTGATGTGCTCCGTGATGCGGTGCACCTGATGTGTACAGGAATGTTTGGCCCGAAAGCCGAACTGGACTGGATTGGGAAGCCCATTAGCCTGTTCATTTGTTTCAATTTCACGCAGCTTATGTAGTTTCATACAACATCAGTAGTACCCAGTTACAGTACTAGTACTAGAATTAAAAACAATTCACCATTTTCTTTATTAATGTACCGAAATGCACTCTCAAAAAGCCAGACCAGTACTTGGATTTTATAATATTTTTTATTTTCAGAATTCTTATTTGAGTTATTTGTTTCGCTAAATGCAATAACGTGCCGCACTGTTCTTTATTTGTTAACAGATATGCGTAATAGCGTAAAACCGTAATAATAGACCAATATTTACCTGCACTAGTACTTAGCAAGTTATTTTACTTTGAACAGTTAAGTAACAAGTGTAACTAAGTTCCGTTTTTAGTATCATTAAAAACTTAATTTTCCAATTTAATTTTAGAAAATTACTTTAAAGTATCGCATAAGTTTCCTTTCACCGCCCGGAAGTATGCAGCGGCAGGTGTATACCAATTTACATAGTAACCAAGTAACATAATAAAGTTACCCTCATTAAAATTTTAAAATTTGAACTGAGTTTTTATAATCTAAAGTTTCACTCGCTATTTTTCTCGTTGATGAACGCAGTTACCTTTCCATTGAAGGACTGATGGTATAATACATGGAGCTTTAGGCAAAAAATGACATTATAAGAAAAGTGCTGCATTTATTCCATACTTGGCTTATCCTACTTCGTTCTTTTCGACGATTGGAAAAGATATGACGCATTGCATTAGCTATATCAGTGTAAACCATTAATACTATCGAAATGCGATTTATATGAAATTTATATAGTTCTATTGTTACAATAGAACTATATAAATTAGTTAATTGATCTATTGTGAAACATATGTAATCATTATTTATATATTTTGTAATAGGTGTAATAAATAAAATATGTTCAACTGTTCTATGCTCGTGTTACACTGAATGATAGCTAGGTATAACAACCAAAATACAATAACAACTATACAACGATATAATCGTGTAAGTTGTAATAATGTTGCAAGAACTTTGTACCTGCTGCGGTAGTAAGGTACGAACATTATTTTTATTAATGTTGTTTTACGTACATTGAACATACAGCGATAACATCATTCAAACCTTTAGTGCGATTAAGTATGATTTGTGATTTTCCAAGTTTTTAATCGGTTTAAGTAATAATTTACTACGTTGTTTAAAAACAGTATTATTATCTATATTTGTTACATATTATAACGCTATTTAAAGTTAGGTAGGCACCGATATATATACTCGGTTCAACGAAATCTAGAAATTTACGCAATTGAAACAATACTAATAATAGTTTCCTTCAAGTCGTTTTCGACTACGGCGGTCGATGTTTATTACAGATCAGCTAACTATGCACAAAGCATACGCACAAACACAGGTACAATTGCTTTTCGCATATAACAAATTATCTCAAAGTCCGATTGAACGGAAAGGCATCAAATCCGGAGATTTTCATGCCTATACGAATCATGGATCCTCTTACTAAACTAGCAATCGGGTGATGATACCGCATTCAAATATAGTAATATCTAGTAGGAAAAATAAAAAGTTGTTTTAAGGTATTACTGTTAAGTAGTAGTTTCAATTTCTTATCTAAAAGTCAATTATTTATCCAATTTAATCATAAATTGTTAAACAGAAACAAATGATTTCACAAATTTAACGCAATTTTTACTCACCTACTATAACTTTGACAAAAATGATCCCTTATTACATGCGACCAGTGTAAAAGTATAATTTTATTTAAACATACATTTTTTCAATATTGCGTATTGCACTTAAACTTTTTACTTTGTCAGTTTTCGATTAATTAAAAATTAAAGCTATTACAGTGAGCTTTTTTTGACTCCCTCCCTACTTGCGGGTAATATGAACCGTAGCGTTACGTGTGTAAATTCGCATAGAAATAGAGTGCATTGTTTTTCCACTTTTTGCTATATATTATATTTGTCTAACATTGTAACATAATTAATTTACGTTCTGCTAGCTCTCACGTTGTTGTTTAATAATGCGCATAAGTTTTATCTTTGTGATTGTTTACATATTTTAAATGA
Organism: Lamproptera curius; assembly: GCA_029286875.1. NCBI lineage: Eukaryota > Metazoa > Arthropoda > Insecta > Lepidoptera > Papilionidae > Lamproptera > Lamproptera curius. The sequence goes on from JAGSMT010000054.1 coordinate 3,713,611, forward strand.
TTTTTAAGAATGCTATATGGCATATGACATATGTTATTCAATTATTACTTATAGGAATAGTTAAATAATATATTTAATACCCTAGTATGATGTTGAATTATTCTGACGTCCTTCAGCGACGTTAGCCATTTTTCAGGTGGGAAAATGGCTACTAGTCTTGGTCATAGCCAACAGTATCCTCTGAATCCATTACACAGTGAATTTGGAGATCTATGTCCTTGCAGAAGCTAAATTCCGTGCCCCCAGCAGTGGCTTTGATGTGAGGCTGCACCATCGATCATCATCGCTTTGAGTCGCGGTGGGCGTAGATGCCTGCAAAATACCGATGTTTCTTTCTGGCCTTTGTTACAAATATTTGGCATGTATTATAAACGTGTGAGAAAATAAGATTTTGTTTTACTTTAAAACATCTTTAAATTTAGAACTGTAGTTGAATACTTCCTTCGCACGTTTGAAACAATATCATAAAAAACATCATACACTAATTTTCATATAAAATATGCTGTACATGGTTATGCTTTATAAAAGAAATAGACAAAAAATTGACTTGTCCTTGTTATGTTATGCTAATATAGAAACGGAAGTTTTGTATATTTATTCGTTTTGAATAGGCTCTGATACTGCTGAACTGATTTCAAACATTGTTCAACTACTAGAAATCTATATTGTTCGTCAGGAACACTGGTTACTTTGTATTAAAAATCTAAAACTAACATGGGCACTGCTTTGCACGGACCTAACAATTTCAATTAAGAGAGTGCAAAATAAATATATTAATATATTCGAATTTTATCTTCAGAATCCAAACAATTATATCAATTTAACTTGTGATTAAAATGTCATTTCAAAAAGACTGAAGACTGAGAAATCGATTCTGAAAACCATTACGAACTTTAAACCCCGACTCGGCGCTGCAATAAAAAGCATTTAGCGTAATCCTCTGCAGCAATTCTGACTTGGTACTCTCCGTTATTGCTAGTTGTTACTTGAACGTCTCAGACAATAGGAATCTAATGCCTTCGCCTAACACGTCACAGTAATAGTGGCACAGCTGTGAACTTAAGTGAGTGTAAATGTATGTACAAGTATGATGTATGACGTATGACCTAGTAGACGACATTTCTTTGCATAAATTAAGTAATTTATTAGCTAGAATCATTGATTTGCTTGAAGCCTATTTTATAAACAATATTATTTAATTTAATGATGGATATTTAATATAACAAAATTAACTTATCTACTTTTCGCGAGTTTGTTAGGAAGCGAAGTTGTCTACTTCAAACACCAGATGGGATGAAGGTTTTTATTTTCATGAAAAGATCAATTTGATTTTACTAAATGATTAATGTTTTTTGTGCATTTATCATTCATTATTTTGGTGTTAAAAGATGTTTATGCGATGGCAAGATTTTATATAACAAATCCACTATGTAACGGATTTCTTGCGTTATTTATATAATTATATATAGTCCTCACGTTTTGGTCTCTAAATATTTTCATTACAAAATATGAGTTTATAACTGGCAACAGAGCGGATGGTATAAAACCATCCGCTCTATTGCCAGTTATAATTTCAGTGTTTCTAATAATTAACGTAAAAAAACACCGTGAATCATGTATAAAGCGAGATTTTCTTATTTAAATGATTTTGTCATTGCTTTTAAACGAAACTAGTCCATTAGGTCAACGCATATGTACATTATTATACTATATACCCTTGATAATGGGATGGTCTATATTTGTTTTTATTTTCAGTTTATTTCATTGTGATAAAAATAGTCAAATAATGACTCGTAGAGAAGGTACTAAATAATTAGCTACAGTTTAACTACATAATAGGGCTTACCACGCCATGTAAAATTTTAGATAAAACAGGAAAAATCTCGAATATTCGATTTTATAGTAATGATGAATAAAATGGAGAAGATTATCTCATAAACTACATATCACAATATTATTAAAAAAATAATGGGACCTATTGAGAGCTAATATGTATAGGTAATATAAAAAAAGAATTAACAAAATCAGAGCGCAAGGAGCGGAGCTAGGTAACATATATTAAAAAAAGGAAAAACATGCGCTCCGAGTTGTGTACTTCCTTCCTTTGGGAAGTCGGTCAAAATAATTATGAACTAACAAATATATGACTAATATTTTTAATAGTAATAAAATAAATCGCACTTTTATTTCGCGATAACAAGACAGCTGAACATAAAAGTTACACAAAAGAGAAATTCACACTAAATACCTGAAAAGTACTTCATTACGTTATAAATCTAGGCTTATTTATAATTTGCGTTAAAGTATAATAGACAAAAATTAGCCCTAGCCAAAAAAGATTTAAACACCAGCGAACTGTAGCAAGCCAAAAGTGTTTTTACGTTAAAGGCAAGATAAGAGTAATTTAGTAGAAGAATCTGGTTTGGGATAGCCTATAAAGTGTTAATAATGACTCAGCAGACAGTATCTCGAATAAATCATTGCAAAAATAAACGTTATATTGCTTAAGTTTTAAGGTTCAGATAATTTTTATTTGCGGCAACTGTAGTAATATAACGGAGAAAATTATTCTAATAGCATTTTGTTGTGTATGTCAAAACGAATGAAGAAAGGTTTTCTGTTTTGGCTTCGAATCACCTTACAAAATAATTATTGCATTAACTTTAACCATCTTAGCAATAAATTACAATTCTTTAGTTCCTCAATATACATTTAAAATGCAATCTACTAATACTTACTTCCCTATAAATAGCCTAAATGCGAAAGTGACTATGTCTGTCTGTCTGTCCGCTTTTACCGTCTAAACCAATTAACCGATTTCAATGAAATTTGGTACACATACAATTATAACACCTCATTTATATTACTATAAATACAGTATATTAAAATACACTATGCGGACGTTCCTCCACTTTTTCACACTATTTCCACGTAGATGAAGTCACTAATAAAAGCTAGTTTTATAAAATTTTCCTTACTGGATTCGAACCCACGACCTCCGGTTTCTAAAGCACACGCTCATACCACTAGGCTACGGAGGCAGTTCCAATGCCATAAGTACAGAAATATTAAAACAGATGGAGAGATAAAAAATTCCCAACAAATAAACACCAGTTTATTATGATGGGCTGCCCACATAACACAGCAAAAAATAGCCGTATAATAAGTAGTTTAAAACCAATAACCCTGCCTGATTAATATTAAATTAAGATTTGACGTAAATAAAGGTACGGACCACAGATCTACGAAAGATTAAGTAGTACGAATAACAAATAAGGAAGTAAATTAAAAATATGCATGTAAATACAAGAAAGTATTAAAATAAACATATTCAAGCAGCGATGTTTTAATACCAATACATTATTGTTATATTACAATATGAAACAAAACTTTGCAATAACGATCGACAGTTGTCCAAAAACCTTGGCAAGAATTTAACACTTAGAATATATTCAAAGACACTGACAACAAGTTTAATGGGAAACTTGCCACGAGTTTGTCATCACTAATATACAATATGTAAGAAATAGGAGGAAAGTTAATTAGGGTCTCATCAACTTCTAAATGTTTAAGTATTAACAGACGAGTATAACTCTTACCGTGATCGTTATTGCTTTACGAAATTAAAAAAAAAAATTCATGTGACTATAAGTGACTTTTTGTGAAGTAATATAAATACTAAATACATTTCCCTAACGATACACTTGTATGAAAAAAATACTTAAAAATAAAGAATTATTTCAGTGCCAATAACTTTATTTACTTTGAATTAGACAAAGCTTGTACTACTTGGCTAACCAAATTTATTAAAGAACCGTTAACCATTATAACTAATGAATTTTGATAGCATGTACATAAGTTAGTATATTATATAATTTAAAGACCTTGGTTTGACTTCCATTCTCGCAAGACTCAATTATTCGAGACGGCCTAAAACTTTTTTTTAATCAATAATCGTAGTGGACTCTTAATTTGAAATACCAAAAATAATTACATAAAAGTAATGTTGTTTTTATGGTTTATAATTAACAAAGAAAGTTAATTTTGTTATATTTATTAAAAAATAAAACTTGTCTTACTTCAAAAGTGTACGTTGCAGATGGCTATATTTTTTTCTCAGAATAAAACATATTACGTGTTAGTGCGTAAAACATGTAGTTAATACTAGCGAACCCGACGGGCATAGTTGTGTCAAAACGATTTGAAATGTGTTAAGTGTTTGTTCCCTATTTCATAGTAGTGGCGAATTACTTGTAATTTAATATGAACTATATTTAATATTTCAGTTAAAAACGTTTGTATGGGAAAAAGAAAAGGGCGGTTTAAAGTGTTTTCCCCTTAATTATTTGAAGTTTCTCGCCGTGAAAACTATCTTTGGACTACGATTACCATTGAAAAGAATTAGCCAAAAGAATTTCGTGATGTCGTTGACTTATGTGCTTACCAACACATTGCTATTCATTTTTGTGTTACAGGATATAACGATTTCCGTCAAAAAATAACTAAAAATAGATCACATCAAAAATTTTACAAAGCGAGATGTGAAAATATGATTACTTTTTTATTACAAATGTTAATTTTATAAAATAGCCCAGTTTGTTTGGTGATTATATATGAGGAAAGAGCAGAAATATTAGGCGTAATATAAATCCGTTAAAGTGTATTATTTATCAATATAGTCCAGCCAAATTAAAAAAAATAAGAATTGTCCGCAGAAAATATCTAAATCTCCTATTCAATTTGTTGGTTGAATGGAGAATCATTCAAACTTCTAATATGGGTAAATGTTTGTAAATGTTGAGCACATGTAACGCAACGATTTACAATGTTCTACAAACACCGAACGTACGTACGTCGGACTGTGCTAGAGCAAAGTTTGCGCATTCTGCCTACGCTGCCCGTGGCAGATTTGTTTGCTTTTGATTGTATCTAAATAGCTCAAACTGTGTCCAGAAAAGCGAGGGAGTTGCTGGATGTGCTACGGCCCCGTATGTAACTGTGTAAAATAATTTTTTTGGTTATTGTTTTTCAATTCTTTTTATTATTTTTAAAATGTTTCTCTTATTTTTAATTTTTTTTTGTTTGATCTTAATTATATAGAAAATGTAAGATTTGACACGCCATTAGTGCTTTTAACAGACCTAAAAAGAATTATGAATTATAAATATAATGAAATGAGTTGCCGTTGTAAAATCCACCTTACGGATTCCCCGCCGCCAAAGTGAGGAGACAGCAGGGATATGTGGGTCTCCCCGGCTAAAATGGAGCGACTGGTATCCCCACTTAAAAACCAACAGTTACTCCTTTTTCATATCACTGTGGCCTGTCACTGTCAATCACATCCTCACAGAATGCGTGGACGACGCCCCACAACCTTTCACTCTCTACCATCCTGTGCACTACGGTGGAAAGAAAAGGACTTGCCCCAAGACACTACGCAGCTCTCAGCGTTGCTTAACCCAGGCTGGGCGCACCTCCACCGCATGCTAGGCCGTCTTCTCCGCACATACGCCACAGTGGCGGCAATCCTCAGTAGGCTTCCTACCAGCCATGCAGCACAGGTACCTCCCGAAACAGCCGGGTCCCGAGAGATGCTGCGTTGCGCGGAATGTTAGGGACCCGTGAGCTCTTTCCAGCCACCACTTCTAAACAGGGCGTATGGCCTCCACTATTCGACGGCCAGCGCTGGGTTACTCTAGCCGCAGCACCCATTCCAATATAGCAAGGGAGCCCAATTCATCTCTGCGCCCCTTTATTTTTTTCTTCTGGCTGGCCTGCAGCCCCGGGACCTCAACTCCTTGCACCAATAATACAATAGGCACGCCGCCTTGCCGGAGACGGTCCGGTAGCTCCGTATGAACCGGATCGCTAAAACCCTCTGGGTGCTTTTCAGTACCAACGTACTCTCCTTTTGGAGGGTATCGGCCCAAGCGGGTGCCCCGTACAGAATCATGGTCCTGACGACTTTAGCGTACAGGCGGTGACAGGAGCGGCTGGGTCCTCCAACGTTGAGGAACAGTCTGCCGAGAGCTGGTACAGCTGTCGCCACTTTTGACACTGTTTTGTGTTTGTTGACAGATTTGGTTGCCCACATACACATGCTGTCAGCCTGAGTGTACTTCATGCTTGCGAATTAAGGGTTTATTTATCCCCGAGTACTTTGTTTATTGCCCATAAATCTTAAATGAAAAAATATTCTATAAGATAATTGATTAGGTAATGAGCTAATATTAAACTGTACTCTTACAAAGCAAGTTTTACTTTAACTTAATTTTTCAAAGTAATTCAAGAAAATTACTTAAAGCTAGAGCATAAATTTCCTTTTAACGCCCGAGAGCTTGCAGCGCCAAGTGTATACCAATTTACATAGTAACCAAATAACATAATACCACACAAGTTACCATCATTAAATATTTCAAATATGAACAGAATTTTTTACAATTTAAAATTTAACCCGCAATTTTTCTCGCCAATGGACGCAGTTTCGTTTTTGTATAGACACTGGTGTATATTTATCGGTACGTTCAAGGTAGAATAAATGCATCGAGGCTTAGGCAAAGAAATGACTTAAAAGGAAAACTGCTTTATTATTACAGCGCTAAACACGTCCCAAAGGCTTATCTCTACTTCGTTCTTCAGACGTTAGTAAAAATCTATATGGCATTGCAACAGATACAACAGTTTAGATTGTTAATAATCTTGAATGTGTCTGTTACAATACAACTATACGAACTCACAGTTTAATTTGACCTGTTCTATACATTAAGTTTGCACAAATTTTAAATGTGCCTTAAATTTTTGTAATTGGTGTAAAGGTTAATTTTTTTCGCAGTTAAACCTAGTCAATCGTATTACTGTTAAAACTTGATGCACGTAAAATAAATTTATATATTTAATAAATTATTTGCATATGATATTATTAATTTATAGCAGACTTTATTTAATTGCCTCATTAGTTTTAAAGTTACAACTAATTATTATGTATTCAAGCCCTAAAAATGTATGTCTGATATAAAGTGGGAAACCTGTAGATATGCTTTAATAGATATAAATTTATATTTTAGTGCTGTTAATCCATGTTCAACTGTCAAAGCCAAAGTGCAATAACTACTAGATATAATCGTGCAAGTTGTAATGAAGTTTCGAGGGCTTTATATGTACCTAAAACGGTGTTAAAGTACGGACATTATTTTTATTTATGTTGTTTACCGTAAATTGTACACACAGAAATATCAGGATCAAAATCTCTACTGCGATTGTGAATGATTAGTGTCTTTCTAAGTTTTTAATTTTTCTTGCAATGTTTAACTATGATGTTTACATACTGTATTTTTATGAATATCTGTTACACATTACAGCGATATTTATAGACAGGTAGACAGTGACAGTTATATTTAGTATAAGAAAACCTGTAAAATTCACACAATTGAAACAATAATAATAGTTACCTTCCGAGTCGATATTGACTACGGCCGAAGTTCTATATGTGAGATCAGACAACTTCGCAGGAGATAGTATAGTGCACACACATAGTGTACACGTTTACGCGGAAACATGGGAGCAATCCATTTTTTATAATATCATAGTCCTACGGGTCGAATAAACATTTCGATCGGAGAGAAACAGGCGCAGGCGCGTTCAGAACGTTTTCTTCAGATAGAATGATGCCACGCGAGTAATTAAATACATTTTAAATGTAAAAATTTCAATCATCCAATTTTTTTCTTATATATAGTTGCTAATATAGCAGTAAAAGTTTTTATTTCAATTTCTAGTGTCTTTTTTACACACGAAATATTAAGAAATGTAATTAGGTATTTCGTAAATTCTGCAAATTAGGATGGACTGGAGAAAGATTAAATGATAATTTAGTTTTTTCTAAAACATTTTCCAAGTAGACTAATAAAATTTGCGTGACGTTTTTCACTATCTATACATCACTACGTACGTTGAATATTTTTTTTTGGCATAGGTAGGCCAATATAAAATTATATTAAAATGTATATGATTACTTTTAAATACATATAATAAAAGATTTTTAAATAATTTAACTTTATGTGACCCTTAACTGTATTATATTAATAAAGCTTAGAATAAGCCTGATTGTATTTTCTAATAATGATAACATTATAATGTGTTATGTTCGTTATTCTTAAAACATAGATATATGCAATTGCGGACTTTATTCAATACCAATTCAAGTAGTACAATTATGCAAAACACACTAAAACGTCTATCTTATACGGTTTTCGCAGCGTTTGTAATTTGATCGCACAAGATTGAGATGTGCGTTAACAAGACTAATAAATATAAAAATGAAACAAAATGGAAATTATCACAAAATACCCAAAAATTATTTCATTATGTTAATATCGTCACTAGCCCTGTGTTATTTACTGCTGGACAAAGACCTTTCCTAATGCACGCCTTCTTCGTTCAAGGGCTTTTTGGACCGTATCCCACCACACTGGTCCAATGCGGGTTGGTGGGTGGACCGCCTTTTTACATGCCCTTTCTACGCATTGATCATCTTACTTTTCAGACGATTAGGTGATCAGCCCAGTTGCCTTAACCAACTCGAAGAACAATGAAAATTTGTTGAGTCCCGCAGATTTCAACCCGACCTCAGTTTCTAAAGTCACGCCCTTACCACTAGACTTAGGAGCAAGTTTGTTATGTTATAGGTCTAGGCTTAATTATAAATTGTATTAAGGAACAATAGACAAAATAAGCCACAGTGAAAAAATATTTAGGCATCAGCAAACTGTAACAATACAAAAATTGTTTAATGTTAAATGCGAAGATAAGAGTAGTGTAGTAGAAGAATCTGGTTTGGGATAGCCTATAAAGTGTTAATAATGACTACGCAGACAGTATCTCGAATAAATCGTTTCAAAAATAAACGTTATACCTCTTAAGTTTTATTTACGGCAACTGTAGTAACATAACCAAGAAAATAATTCTAATCTAGCAACGTTTTGTGTATGTCAAAATGTATGGTGACAGGTATATTGCTTCGGTTCGAAGAATTTTCTAGTTCTTAATTACAATAACATATTTCAAGGTAATTCTATAATAAATTGGCAATAAAATTGTACCGTTTAAGTCGTAATCTTTCTCGATGTGTTTTTTGTATAAAAATCATCATAAATTTTAATAAGTTAAGGTTAATGCGGACAATCCATTACAATATATAGTTCTATAAATTTATCATTACCCAAGTTTAGCTAATCGACTGACGAAGCGACTGCTATTAATAGTATTAATATAATCAGCTTTGAATACAATATTTCTATTACAGAAATAAGCTGTCAGCAATTTAGTCCTTGAATATCATTATACGTTTTCCAAAAAACATTCGACGTGATAAAATGCATTTATTAAAACAAATTTTATGTTTTGGCAGAATATGCGGTCCCTAGTCTCAGATTTCCTAGGGAGAGCAGGACGCATTAAACATTGTACAGTGGCCCTAAAATTAATAAAAAAATAATGATAACGAACAGTACTTGGTGATGCTGGCGTATCATTCTTAAGGGCACGTTAATTTAAATGCTTACTGCTCTGTAAAACAATCATTTAATATTATTAATAACTTGTTCTCTGCACAAGCATCTAGTCCTCATCGTCATCTCCTAGGGGCTTCTTCACCTATAGGAGTAATGTTTGTTTATTTGATTTTACTGTTATTGTCATAAAAAAAAAAATATTAAAAAGATTCAACCGCACTGACTGAGTATCATATGGTTCATATATATCTCTCTCTCTTCCTAGCTAGTATCCCACATGGTGGTGGGGTCAGCTTTCTTTATACTTTTTCTCCATTCCGTCATATCCTCGCCATATCCTCCTTAGAAACTTCGCATTGCACCATGTCTTTGACTACTACATCTCTCCATCTTATTTTGGGACTACCTCTTGGCCTTCAACCGGGGATGGAAAGCTGCAATGCCCAATTTCCGACGTAGTCAGGTGGCCTTCTCATCACGTGGCCATACCATCTCAGCCTACTCTCCTGCAGCTTATCGGCGATGTCACGTACGCCTAGGCTTCTTCGCACATACTCTTGTCATTGTTGTGAATTTTGTATAACCTGGTAACGCCGCACATCCACCTCAGCATTTTCATTTCGGGAACTTAAATGATATGTACATTTCTTTAAGTTACTGCCCATGTCTCGCTGCCATACATAAGGACTGGTCTATTCATGGTCTTGTACACTGAGCCCTTTAGTCAGGTTGGCATTCTTCTGTCGCATGTGACACCAGTTGATTCTCACCATTTTAAGCCACGCCGCTGCAATTCGGTGCTAAATGTGTAATCTATACTCCCACAGAGTTGTAGATCATACTACCCAAATACTTGTACTGATTGCACATAGTGACTAATTGCCCACCGATGGAAATGGGACTATCGCTGCATGGATCTGGTTCATTTAACGACATATACTGGGTTTTTTCAACACTCAACACTTGGCCGCCGGCCTGTAACTGATGCTTCCACGACATAAAAGCATCTTCCAACTCAGAGCGTCTCTCTGTGCAGATTGCCACATCGTCAGCATAAAAGTCATAACAACATAAAAGTCCACCAAGCTAAACTTTGCGCTGTCTCTGTGAGCGAATCCAAGACTAAGTAGAACAGAAGATGGCTTAGGACCGAGCCTTAATGAACGCCTTGTTACATCTATCGGCTTAGTCGCACCCACTAACATCCGATCTATCGATTTAGCATTCCTATACATGTCGGCTATGATTTTAATATATGGATGTTTTTTCTTCGAAACCTCCACCAAATTGTATCTCGTGGAACCCGATTAAATGCCTTTTCCATGTCCAGAAATGCCGCAAAGAATGGCCGGGCTTTAGAGCGATATTCCTCAGCAATGGTGTTCAGGGCAAACATAGGATCAATGGTCGATAAGTCCGGTATGAGCCATATTGATTTGGTGATAACGAGCACTTGGATCTGATGCGGCAGTTAATTATTCTCTATAAAGCTTCATTGTATGACTTAGAAGCTTGTTTCCGCGATAGTTGGTACACTGGTACTTGCTACCTCTGCCCTTGTAAATTGGGACAATGATGCTCAATCTCCACTGGCATTTTTGAAGAGAACATATGGTTCATATCTATATTCAACAATTTAAAACTGTTTTGTAATTTTGAATATCTAAAGTATAAAATATGAAAGCGGAGGAAGAGATAAAAACGATTTTTCCACACAACTAGTTATGATTAATTTGTTAACAAAAAAGGTTTCCAAAAAAAATCCTTGCATAATATGATAAGCTGCAAACATAACACAGTGCTTAATAGCGTTTTAGTACTTATACCTGTAGTGAAGTATTAAATAGCCACAAGATAAATAGATAATGATACAAAACTTTTCAATTGCAAATAACACGTGTCTAAAAACCTAGGCTATACACAGTGATTATATTGACAACAAGTCGACTGGGAAACTTGCCACGTGCGTGTTAGAAGTAATATAAAATACGTAAACAAGAAATAGGAGCAATATTAATCAGTGCTTTTGAACTTTAATTTATTTTAGTAATAACAGACGCCTATTACTCTTAGTGATCTCTTACAGGATCTTTCTTTATAAATAAATTGAGTATCATATATTTTTTTAAATTAATATGAAACTAAACAAACTTACCTTACGATACAACTATATAAAAATAGTAAAAATGTTTCTGGACAAATAACACTACATCATCTAGTCCCAAACATCATCTAATCCTGTAAAATCTTGTACTATGGAAAACCGAGGACCTAAAAATATATAGACTTAATTTTCTTTTGCAAATAAACATATAGAAGTTAGATAAAAACTCCCAGGCTTAAGAGAAAAAGTATGATTATCACACAATACACTTCTCGTGGTGAAAATCGAACCCACACCCTTTGGAGCTACAGTCACGGTCACTAACTACTCCTTAAAATATTTGTTGATAATATTGCAAGCATCTTATTGAGAAGTTTTATTATCCCAGTCTATTTTTTTGTTGCTGTATTGTATTTTAAACATGCTACTATGAATGTCAAAACATTATTAAGGGTAGAGAATTAGAGTTATATTTAAATTTATGATATGTTTTACTAGTATTCATTAAATAAAACCATAAATGTAAAATCCTATATTAATGTGATCCCGTATAAAAAACATTTATGTCTTCTAGCGATAACTAAAATTTATAACTTTAGAAGAACACCGGATTGTTTGTTGTTTAAAAATTGCATTCGTTTTTATTGGATTAATTACATTTGACTGGTTTATCGGTCGTGTTTTTCTTTTTATGTTTAAAGTGAATGTGTGATAAAAATATTTCCTAACGTTTTTTTAATGGAACTCATAACTTTAGGACACAGGAGTTCCTAGTTTACTATCATACATGTTTACAGATATTATGTAATTGATTGATAAACTTGTAGAAAAACATTGATAAAGCCGGTAACAAAATTCAAGACTTTCTATAAAGTCTTGGGAGCCAGGCATATATTAGGGGTTATTTTCTTGAAAATATTTGCTTTATAAATATCTTTTAATTTAAAAAAAACTGGAGTTTGTAACAAAATTATACTGTTTGGTTATACTGTATATTCATCCCTCATAGATTATTTTCTTGATACAGAAAAGCACGTGCACGAACTTTCTTTAAAATAACCATTTTCATCATAACCTAACTAAAAATAGCTCTAGATTGTCGTACAAAATGGCAAAAAAAATAGGATTAATAAATAAATTATGACTATTTATTTTTAATACAAATGCAAAATTTTTAAAAGAAAACCAACCGGTCCCGTGATTCTGGATCCCCAGATAGACCTGAAACGTCGGGTATATTGATTGCAAATGCCTAAAACAGTTGTTATTTATCACAATAGTTCTTTACAATCAAAAAATAATTAGTATCGTCCACAAAATATAAAAAAAATGTAAGATATTTAAACCTCCAATATGGTTAAATGTTTGATAATGTTCAGGTCATCAACACAACTGTTTACAATGTTACACAACACTTAACGTACGTACATTGTGCGCCAGATTGGGCTAGAACAAAGTTTTCACATCCTGCCTTCACTGTCCGTGGCAGAGTTTTTCGCTTTTGATTGAATCTAAATAGCTCGAAATGTGTCCGGAAGAGCGAGAAAGTAGCCGCTTGTTAATTCTCTCAGAGCATATGCATCAGCTAAAATCTTGCTATCAGACGTTATGCCAAGGCCTCGTATGTTACTACATAGTACGAAATATCGTATATCAAAATTATTTTATTTGTTTGTTGTAGCTGCCATTTTATCCTCTTACTTATAACTTTGTGATAAGTAGCTTTATAAATATTTAAGAATCAATAAAAATTACCTCGCCATTAATCACAATCTGGTGCGATTAAATTGCAAAACCGTAAAAATAGGCTTAAAGTATTTTGAACGGTTGGTCTACAGAAGAGTCCGTAAGAGAATATGTCTGAGTTTCAAGAATAACCCACAATAAGCATTTTAACGTCAACATTTATAAAAACTACAATGCGCCACATTTAAAGTTGATTTACAGTAATATAACTAAATGTAAATAAGAGGTAATTCATTTAAAAACACTTTCTATTAGCAACAATATGTAGAGGGCACATTGTCTCCCGCTTACATTGGGTAAAATGGTTATATACTGTTTAAAGTCGGTGATACTTTTGGTTGAAATTTCACTTGTGTGTTAACTAGATAGCTAATCAATAATTATTTTAATTAAATAACAACATTTGACTCGACATTAGAGCTATAACAAAGGCAAAATAGATCATAAATCATAAACACACTATTTAACGAGTTCTTCTAGCGGTTTACATCAACTATTGCGTTTGTTTAACTTACTAACTTACTTACCTTTCAATTCTTGCATTTTAGCATGCTATATCACAAATTTCCTTCCATCGATTAATTTGTAGTTGTGGGATTGTTTTTATGTCCAACTACGTGGTTAACAAGAGGACATAGTAACGAAATTTAACTAAGCACCAAGAGCACCTGTCTGTCCGATTGTCTGTCATTTCATTAATCTGAAATATTTCTCGTCTATCACTGTACTAATTCGCAAAGTTTGTTTTCCATTTACCATCATTAATATTTGTTTAAATTAAGGAACTATCGATGATGCTTGATCTTTTTATCCTTCGTCATAAACGAAGGGACCCCATAAGAATTCTTTATTTGTCTTGATCTCTCCTACGTGGCTTCTTACCACTACAGCTAGACATACAAAAGTTTTTTTTTCTGTATAAAGATGTGAAATCTCCCCATTAAGAAATGAAGTAATAGTCAGAATCCATATTTGAAGTATCTGTTTCACTAAATGCGATAACGCGCCGCAGTGTTTTGTGTTTGTTGACCGATTTGTTTGTCCACAAACAGCTTTTGGCCTGAGTGTACTTTATGCTTGTGAATTAATGCTTTGGATATTCCAGAGTGCTTTGTTTCTTATCGATAAATCCTAAAAGAATTAAAAAAATATAATTTTTAGGTATTACAGCATAATAATAAGCTGTTATTAACCTTTGCTCGTACTGAGCACATAGTACTATTTTACTTCTAACTTTTAAGTAACAAGTTTAACTAATTATTTCTTTTATTTACGTGATTATTATACATATCAAATCCACTAATTTACAGATTTTCGCGTTACTTAAATATATTTATTCCTGACGTTTCGGATTCTTTAACTATCCATGATCACGGACAGACTAAGTTGGTATACGTCTGTATTCTATGTTTCGAATAACCGTCAGAGTTTTATTTAAAAATTGACATATCTTCCGTTTCTTAATTTTTAATGTTGGTTTGATAAAAAGTATTTATATTGTCCTTCGGTTTTGTAGTTTTATGCTCTGCTTTAATTTTAAATTATTAGGATCCTAGGAAGGGCAAAGACCAACCTCCTCTCTATTAAAAATTTGGATATTTTTATTTATTTGCTTCTGAATCATCCTTGGTATAAATCGATGTTCATTAGCCAGTATTTTGGTTCATCAAATCTAATATAATGATTACTTGTCTAGAACATGGTAGAATTGTAGATTTCTTATAGCGTCGGTGCTTAACATCAGCTATATGTTCTTTTACTCTGTTCTTGCTGGTCTTTTGTTTGTCCAATAAGAGACCTCAATTAAAAGTCTAGTTTGTACATACCGGTACCTGTATATGACATATACAACTTAGTCTGCCCGTGATCATGGATTGGAAAGAATCCGAAACGTCGGAAATATATTTTAGTAACGTGAAAAATCACATAAATTTGTGGAGTTTAACTAAGTTCCGTTTTCAGGATCAATTACTTTATTTCCCACGTTCATTTAAGAAAATTACCTAAAATTATCGTATAATTTTCCGTTTACCGTCCTAGAGTATGCAGCGCCAGGTGTATACCAATTTAAATAGTAACCAAGTAACATAATAAATTTACTCTCATTACAATTTCAAATACTAACAGAATTTTTAAAATTCTAAATTTTACTCGCTTTTTTTCTTGCCGATGGACACAATTGCGTTTACATATAGATACTGGTGTATATTATGGATACGTTCAAGGTAGAAATAATGCATCGAGGCTTAGGCAAGTAAATTACTTTAAAAGAAAACTGCTGTAGTTTTAAGCGCTAAGCACGTCTCAAACTTATCTGTACTTCGTTCTTCAGACGTAAGTAAAAATCTATACGGCATTGCAACAGCTACAACAGTTTAAAACGTTAACACTTTTGAAATTTGTTACAATACAACAATACGAATTCACAGTTTAATTTAACTTATTCTATACATTAAGTCTGCATAAATTTTTGTGCTTAATTTTTGTAATAGGTGTAAAAGTTAATTTTTTTCGCAGTTAAAACTAACCAATCGTAGTATTGTTAAAATTTGATGCACCTAAAATAAATTTATATATTTAATAAATTATTTTCATATGAAAATATAAATTTAATGCAGGCTTTATATTATAGCATTATTAGTTTTTAAGTTAAAATTAATAAATATGCATTCAGATGTATGTCGGAAATAAAGTGGCAAATATGCAGATATGTTTTGATAGAGATAGATTAATATTTTCGTGCTGTTCATCCCTGTTCAACTGTTCTACGGTCGCGTAACACTTTATGAAAGCTAGCTTT
Organism: Lamproptera curius; assembly: GCA_029286875.1. Classification (NCBI taxonomy): domain Eukaryota; kingdom Metazoa; phylum Arthropoda; class Insecta; order Lepidoptera; family Papilionidae; genus Lamproptera; species Lamproptera curius. Next base: position 3,729,770 of record JAGSMT010000054.1, read on the forward strand.
AACAGCCAAAGTGCAATAACTACTAGAAATAATCGTGCAAGTTGTAATGATGTTGTAAGAGCTTTATATCTAGAATCGTGTTAAGGTACGGACATTATTTTTTATTTATGTTGTTTAACGTACATTGTACATTCAAGAATAACAGGATCAAAATATTAACTACGATTATGTATGATTTGTGATTTTCTTAGTTTTTTTATTTTAGTTGCAATGTTTTACTATGTTGTATTTTCATTAAAGTTTGTTACACATTACAGATATTTACAGACAGGTAGGCAGCGATATACTGCTTCCGTAGCCTAGTGGTATAGTGTGCTTTAGAAACCGGAGGTCGTGGTTTGAATCCTGCGGGGACTCAACAAATTTTCATTGTTGTTTCCTAGTTGGTTAGGCAATTTGGGCTGACACCAATTGTCTGAAAGTAAGATGATCCATGCGTCGGATGGGCATGTAAAGTCTGTCCACCACCAACCCGGTGGATCAGCGTGGTGGGGCAGGTCCAAAACCCCCAATGGATAGGGTGTATTAGGGGAGGCTTATGTCAGCAGTGGACTATCACAGGCTGATGATGAAGGCAGCGATAGTTATATTATAATAATAGATTTAATTATTACAACAATATAGTACAATAATAATAATTTACCTTCCAAGTCGATAAAGACTGCGCGGTGGAACTATATCAGAAATGACAACTAGCAGGAGATGTACACAGATGCAATCCACTTTTAAGATATCCAATGAGTCGAAAAATTCATGATCGCAGAGAGACAGACGTAGGACTAACTTTTTACATCCTAACCGAATTATACATCTTTTAATTAACTGGAATCGAGTGATCATACCGATAGTAAAAAAATGTTTTAGTGTAGTAATGTTAAAGTAGTTTAAACATTCAGTCAATTTTAACTTAATATTATCTGATTTAATATAAACAGAAATTGTTAAATTGATTGAAATTATTTCACAAATTTAAATTTAAATATATTGTTTCATTTCTTTGCTAAATATTTAACGCCTAAAACAAAAAAATAATATTTAATTCGCTTTTCGGACATGTACTGCCTGTGTATATAGACTGGACAAATAAACATTTTATATCACATAACCGTTTACCGTGTCAGTTTTCGATTAATTAAAATGTAAACTATTACAGGAGCTTTTCCGACTTCCTACCTACTTGCAGGAATGGAACCGTAGCGTTACGTGTGTAAATTCGCATAGAAAAGAGTGCTTGTATTTTCTCTTTTGCTATATGTTATATTTGTCTAACATAGTATGTAATTAATGAACGTTCTGCGACGCTCCGTTCTGCTTATAATGCGATCAGTTATATGTTCTGTTTGTTATATAACTGTAAAGTATGGATTTTCGCTATTCAAAATGATCAAGTTACCATCATATCACATTTTTAGGCACCTGTCATGCATTATTATGACGTTTAATTTTATGACGACTTTATCGACTAAGCCACTTTTCATGTACGAGTATTTTCTCATCAGCCCTTTAAATAACTAACATACACCCTGAATCCATGATATTTGGATGGATTTCAATGCCTGGATAGTTAGGTTAAGATCACACGCGCTGAGTCGCGTTGGATGGGTAACCCAAATCCACATTCTTTCAGTCCTTTCTACAATTGTATTTTGTATTGGTTTGTATTATTTAAAGTCTAGTAAATATGAGTTCTGTACTTAGAAATATATTTAAACTTGGGACTGTGTTAAACTTTGACGCACGTTTGAAACCAATAAAATAACTTGTTTTTAGATAAATACGACGAGTTAGTTTCAGTTTCATGAAAGAAAGAAAACGTATTATCATAGTTAGACAACATTTATACTAATATAATAAACAAGAAAAATTTATTTATTTCTTTGTTTGAATAGTCTCTAAAACACTGAACTGATTTGAAAGAATTCTGTCACTACAAAGGCAAAATAATAAGACATTAAGCTTCAATGACAAGGGCTGAGCCATAGACGAGCTTTGATTAGTAGTTTGTCGTCTTGACCTTTAATATTTGTATTATTTCAGTTCAATTTCTATAATTTTTAATTTAACTTATTTATTATGAGATCTTAAAATAATTTTTCACAACATATTAAATCTACTTATTTTTATAAATTATAACTATTAGGAAACTGACATTATGACTTAAAATCTACTTCTGAATTACAACACTTGTCTCATCAAACTAAAAAATAGTGAGTTTCAATGTCATTTCAAAAGAACGAAAATCGCTCCTCAAAACCATTACGAAGTTAAAACCCGACTCAGGGTGCAAAAAAAGCGTTAAGCGTAATCCGCAACAATTCTGACTTGGTACTCTTCGTTATTGCTGGTTGTTGCTTCAACGTCTCAGACAATAGGAATCTAATGCCTTCGCCAACACGTCACTGTAATTATGGTGACTGCGAACTCGGATTGTATACGTATGACGACGTTGACCTAGAAGACGACGGATCATCGTATAATTTAATATACTATTAGATGAGAGCTAGTATTGATTTGCTTGAAGCCAATACTTCAAACAGTGATATTGAATTTATTTTTATTTTAACAATATTATAGTATCAACTTTTCGTGAGTTTGTTAAGATGCAAAGTAGTCGACTTTACTTAAATACCAGAGAGTATAAAGTTCTTCCATGAAACGATCAATTTCGATTTTACCGAATAAACTGTCTTTAAATTTATGTTTTTGTACATTTATCATTTATTATTTTAATTATTGTATTCTGTTAACTATTGTAAGCTTTTATATAAAACAGTTTCGATAATATGTCAATTATGTATTGAACATATAATTCGATACAGCTTGCATATGAGCGCTAATGGTTTATGTGGTTCACTTACTATTTAGTATTATTTGAGAATTTGGGCTTTTTCTTGTCAAATTATAGCCTGTTAAAAAGTAATAAAGGTTAAATATATAAACTGAGTAAATTTTTAAACATAAGTCAAACGTAACTATTAAGAATAATATTTTATATAGTGAGCTTCTTTCCTCGGTTCTTAGGTCGGAGGGATTTTCTTCCACACCGGTGCAGTAGAAGCGTCCTTGACAATCAATAACCGGTGTTACACTTTTATATTGAATATAAATATTTAACTATGAATGTTTACTGATGTTACGTTTAATCTTTTTTGGGATAATCAATAAATTTTACAGTAAAATTCTGGTCGTTTTACCGTACGTTATAAGAGTTAGTTGTAACGATGTCTGTTGTTTGAAGATTTGCTTATAAGTGCTCGACGTATTTAAAATGTTGAAAGCTTAGATTAAGAAAACAGCTGAAAAGCTAGAAACCAAAAAGTTACAGTATTTTTAAATTTTACAAAACAGATTTTAAAACAAACCTTAATTAAATATATTCGTTGACGACAAAATGTCCTATTAGAATTTATCGTAATATAGTAGTAATATTAATTTTATTATAATATACGTCTGTTGTCGTCATCGTCATCACAACCTGTGTTGGTCAACTGCTGGACATTGCCATCTTCAATGCACGCATTCTCCATTAGGATTTTGGACCGTATCCACGCTGGTCCAATGCGGGTTGATGGGTCAATCGACTTTTAAATGCCCATCCAACGCATGGACCATCTTACTTTCAGGCAATGTGATCACCCAAATTGTAAAACAACGTTTACTAAGTTTTTCCCTGGATTCAACCCACTACATCCGGTTTCTAAAGCAGGGCTAACCGCTAGACTACAGGACCGGAGGCCATTGATCATATCTGTTTCAAGCAATTGTTTTCATTCGTTTGATCTACAAGTATTTTTTTTAGTATTCGTCGTATGTTGATTTATTAATTTACACAGAAAAAAATATCGTGAATCAATATTAAACTTGACACATTTTAAAATTTCCTATTTGCATTTGAACATTTACATTTTCTCCTTAATTATCCGTTCGTTCTTTTAAATCAATACGCAACATTAAATTGAGGAACTCGAGTTGTTAATATTGTTTACTCAGTCGTAAATTAACGATTAAAGGAGCATGCTGCCCAGTGAAAGTTAGCGGAGTTTGAATAACTTCAAACACGAAACAAAAGTTTGCTTTTGCCACATGAGTTTCGGTTACGATAAGCCCTGAAACGTATTTCAGATTTGAACAGATGTTTATTTTTCATATTTCAAAGAGCGAAAATGTTTCCATGGAACGCTAAAGTTCAATAATTTGAAATATGTTATGAGTGCTTGATTGTTTGTGCTCAGATAAATAAAATAGGTGTAATATATATATATATATATATATATATATATATATATATATATATATATATACTTTATTAGTTTTAAGTAATGAAGTTTATATTTGACAATACAGTCAAACATAACATCACGACTGTAGATCAAAAGTTAGATTGTCATAACCGAAACAAAAACGATCGACGAACAGACACTAGCTTTTGTCCGTGACTTCGTCTGAGTGGTAATTTTGCATTGTTATCCACGATACACACTTATATACGGTATCTCGTATATACGGGATCTCCTATACATAAATATGTATATAGATTACAAAGAAAACATTTTTTTTTATTTAAGTAAACTTTATTAAATAGCATTTACGGGCTAAACAGACGAAATAGCTTAGAAACAAGACGAAATTCCGGTGCGTCCAATCTTATTTCAAATTTATGAGTGTTAAGTAATTACCGCGGCACAAATGGTGGGTTTCCATCGAAATATGAAATGGAATTGATTTTCATTTCAGTGCTGAACGTTTCGTGTTATTAAAATTAAATCCAATTGATATTTCCTTTTCTTTATTCATAGCATTAAAATGGATAGGAATTTTTAAATTAAACGCCGCAGTTTGATTAAACTTCGTATTAATGCGTTTGAGAGTTATTATCTGGGATTAAATTAATTTGTAGGAAGGGATTTAATTAGCTTTAAAGACATTATTGATTCTAAAGTAGAGTTAAAGTTTGAAAGGTAAAAATGATTTAATTTTACAAACGATTTGGATGTCTTTCTATATTTACAGTTATGGGAGAAACAGGGGTACAAATTTTATTTTAATTAATAAATTCTTACAATTTTTTAACATAATTTTAACAGCATTGTTAAGTTAGGTCGTCAAATACATTTTTATCAAGCTTGTCGCAGACAACTGCCTCGTGCTTGCTACCGCAGTGACAATCTGTCCAAATTTCCAGGAACTCGGAGTTACACTATCGTATCTTTCGGTGACTTAGAAGGGAGGCTTATTTTCATCAGTGAGTTATAACGGGCTAATATAATAATAGATGATGATGATAATGCAGCAGAAAAAGATGCGGAAATTAAGATTCAACATCAACAACATCATCATCCTTTAATAGTCCACTGCTGGACATAGGCCTTCCCTAATACACCCCTATCCATTAGGGGGTTTTGGACCGTATCCCACCACGCTGGTCAATGCGGGTTGGTGGGTGGACTGACTTTCACATGCCCATCCATGCATGGGTCATCTTATTTTCAGACAATTGTGGTGATCGGCCAGTTGCCTAACCAACTAAGGAACAACAATGAAAATTTGTTTGAGTCCCACTGGATCGAACCCGACCTCCGGTTTCAAAGCACACGCCATACCACTAGACTACGGAGGCAGTTGAAATAGATTACTTTAGGTGAAATATTTGTGTTTATCACTTTTATTTTTTATGCGAGAAAGATAAGAGAGTGTTTGTATTTTTAGCTTTTTAAGTTATGGTGCAGTGTTACTTTTATGTTTACAAATATCTGTCAACTCTGTTTAAAGCTTTGATTCAATGAAACTATAACAACGTTTAGATTAAATCAGTTTTTATACAGAACCATATCAAGTAAAAATAATTTAATGTTGTATCTATTGTTTCACAAAAAAAAATATTGATCCACGACAATTTACAAAAGTGCTAGTAATTATTATACAATTATGCTTGATCCACGAATTATCAGTTTCATTCCTTTTTTCTCTACCTCATTTTATCCTTATTTCAGTTTATTTATGGATAATCCATACACGAGGCCCGGTAGCTTAACCTGAATTTATTGATGTACGACTTTCTTTATATACATTTGTAACATTTATATTGACATTGTATTAAATTATTGGCTTGCTTCTTAAACTAATTAGCTAGATATGAAGTAGTAAAATTTCAAGGCAGTTGATATAAATAGATACAAATATTAAATTCATTCAGAAGTATTTCGTGTAAACGATTTATGATAAACTAAACCAATCAAACAACTAATAAAAAATCAATATGGAAATTATACGCTCAAATTTAGTAGCATTTTGAACGAACATTGCTGTGGACCGACTTTTTACATGCCCATCCGTCGTATGGATCATTTTGCTTTTCAGATTGGTTGATGGTCAAATTAGTCCCAACTAGCTAACGAAGACAACAATAGCACGAAGTTGTTTTCCTGGGATTCGAACCACTGGATTATATGCAAGGGTCTCTCATACCTAGGTATTTTTTTTTAGTAAGCTACAAAAGTAGATCTTCTTTGTTTATTACACGAGGCAGCGAGCAGCCGGGCCATGATGGAAAGTGGTTACCGAGCCCATGGGCTTGGCAATAACAGGAGCTATAACCAAGCACTGCCTACCGTAAGACATAAGGTGTTAAGTCTCATTTACGTAAATACGCTGGTTACAGGTGCACCTAAACCGGAACACAGTAGTGTGAAAACACTAGTGTGTAAAATAGCACTCGGTGCTAACACACAGACGACCCGCTGTATAAGGACCTACCACCTCTAAAACTGTGATCTGATCAAGTATACAAAAAACGATGTTGGCCTAAAACATTTAGTCATTTATTGATTTAATTACATTACATTAACAAAAAAAAATACTTAAAATAATATATTGGTACATATTTCAAACGAGAACTGTCTGCAAATTGTTGAATTGATCGTAAAATCTAATATGTAATCAATTTACCAATTTCAGTATATTACGATACACTTGAGTGTCGTAAACAGACTAATGAATAATATTAGCACAATGTTCTAATTAATACAAGGAAATACAGCAAAAGTTAACTGAAAACATGTAATTTTTTGATTAATTCAAATGAAAAAAATATAAAATTTCTATCACAAACAAAAATACATATAGTATTTCGCATTTAAATATATTGGCTATAACACGGCTTGCACTTTAGTAACCGTAGGTCGTGGATTCAAATCCTGCGACGAATCAAAAACTTAGTTATTTCCTATTGATTCAGCCATCGTATTTGAAATTGACTTGAAGGTCCTTATATGTTGGATTAATAATGCCTTTATATATCTTACATAGAATATTGATGTCATAATTAAAATATTCATATTACTTTGTGATAATTATTAAATTTTATTTTTATGTCTTACTCTGATAAATACGGTTATATCATAATAAGGACTTAATGTTGTAAACGTTTGGTAATTGATAACCTTCCCTTTTTGACGGTAGTAATTGACGCTAATAAATTGAACAAAATAAATTTTTGCCTCGCCACAGATTTTATTACCTCCTCAGAAGTTACCTAAATTTGCGATTCGAGGAAAGATTGTGATGTTCATTAGAGCTTGAAGATATTTTTGAAATGAACAACCGTATTCTAATTTTTCTTCTAATTAGAATACAAAACGATTCCTATTCAAAGTTCAAGTAAAGAAAATACATCGGTTGTATTTTTGTGCAATATTATGATTAATTACAGCATTTTATCACGTTTTATAAAGATAAATATCGTTTTCCTTCTTCTGCGTTAAAGTGTTGATTTAAAATAACATTTTATTTTGAATAAAACCTTTTAAAAACCTTTTGTTGACCTGTAGTTGGACAGCTTTATGTGTCTAAGACTCTAAACTGAGGTTTGAAATTACAGTAAATATTTTTTAACAACAGTAACCCAAAAACTACCAAAGAATAACAAGATCACTTCAACACACTTTACAAAAAGTCAGTACCTTTAGTCAGGCTCAGCTTTGATGATTGTTGTAGGTGCCCTGAACAACATTTAAATTTAACTCATCAATAAAAATCGGTTTAGTTTGTTTAGAAGCGGAATATTCTTAAAGATCTTACAATGTACTAAAAAAATAAATATGTGAAAAAATTAAAAGTATATTAAAAGCCATGCTGCAAATCGCAACGACAGCTGAATTAAATAAAATTAAAATATCTTAAATTTTATGTCCAAATGACACAGTTTGTATTGGTTTCTTATTTATTCCCAAGGTTAAACATATTAAGACTTTTGATTTAAAACTTAAATTGGCTTTTCTTAATAGGAAAATTTAATTATATCTCAAGCATTATAGCCAAGTACTAGTCAGGCTGGAATCTCACTTTTCTATTATAACGATTAATGCTTATTTTAAACATTTGTAAAATTAAAAATGTTTCTTAGCAATTTACAACATAATACAGCTAAATTTAACAACAATTTGTATCTATAAATATTAAAATTAATAACAACAGTTAGGAGTTAATACTCTTTAACCTATTTATTGTTAAAAGTACATTAATATCATTTTTAATCAATAAGTATACTAATATACAAAGACCAAAACTACTGACCGGACTTGAATATTATTTCATACTAAAGTATATTACCTACGATTTAAAAATTTTTTTACACCAGGAAAACAAACATCTAAAAATAACGTATATAACGAAATAAATTAATTAATTTGATAAACCGTCTGACAATCTTGAATATCTTTGCACCTTAGATATATTGTACGTTTTTGTTGCATAATTATATTTGTATCAATAACCTATGTTAAAATCAATAACAAATACATGCTACTTTAAAAATACGCACAAAGGAAATAATCATAAATATTTCGTTTCAACAACCCATCGCTGAAACAGGGCAAAGTATCTATTGAATATCCCATACAGTTCCAATTACGTGCAATATAATATATTCAGATTGGAGTCCTTATAAAGACAACAGCGTTTTGCTATATGTATATGTCGGCATATGCATAACGAATATGGCCTGAACTGGCTTTATGATCTCTATATGGAAGAGTTCCTTATATTAGGTTAAGTCGATAAAAGCATTCTTTAAACACACGGAATATATTTTCATATATCTATACGAATATAAAATTAGAGTGTCTGTTTGCAACATCTAAATTCAAATGATTATATTGTGATAACTGTCTCCGTAAGCCTAGTGGTGAGGGCGTGTGCTTAAGAAACCGGAGGTCGTAGGTTGGAATCCTGCAGGGGACTCAACAAACTTTCATTGTTGTTTTCTAGTTGGTTAGGGCAATTTGGGCTGATCGTAAGATGATCCATGCATCGGATGGGCATGTAAAAGTCGGTCCACCCACCAACCCCGCATTGGACCAGCGTGGTGGGTACGTCCAAAACCCCTAATGGATAGGGGTATGATAGGGAGGCCTATGTCCAGCAGTGGACTATCACAGGCTGATGATGAGGCAGCGATAGTTATAATTATAATAATAGATTTAATTATTACAATAATAATAGTACAATAACAATAATAATAATAGTTACCTTCCAAGTCGATAAAGACTGCGGCGGTGGAACTATATCAGAGATCAGACAACTAAGCAGGAGATGTAACACAGATGCAATCCACTTTTTAAGATATCCAATGAGTCGAAAAAACATTATGATCGCAGAGAGACAGACGTAGGACTAACTTTTTACATCCCTAACCGAATTATACATCTTTTTAATTAACTGGCAATCTAGTGATCATACCGCATAGTAAAAAAAGTCGTTTTAGTGTAGTAATGTTAAAGAGTAGTTTAAACATTACGAGTCAATTATTTGACTTAATATTATCTGATTTAATATAAACAGAAATTGTTAAATTGATAGAAATTATTTCACAAATTTAAATTTAAATATATTGTTTTCCATTTCTTTGCTAAAATTTTTAACGCCCATAAACAAAAATGAATATTTAATTCGCTTTTCGGACATGGCGCAACTGTCTTATATAGACTGGACAAATGCAAACGATTTATTTAAATAAAGTTTTTTTTGCATATTGCACATAACCGTTTTACCGTGTCAGTTTTCGATTAATTAAAAATGTAAACTATTACAGCGAGCTTTTCCCGACTTCCTACCTACTTGCGGGGAATGTGAACCGTAGCGTTACGTGTGTAAATTTGCATAGAAATAGAGTGCGTTGTATTTTCTCTTTTTGCTATATGTTATATTTGTCTAACATAGTAATATAATTAATGAACGTTCTGCGAGCGCTCACGTTCTTGCTTAATAATGCGCATCAGTTATATGTTCTATTTGCTTATATAACTTTAAAGTATGGAATTCGGTATTCAATAATGATCAAGTTACCATCATATCACATTTTTTTAGGCACCTGTCATCATGCATTATTATGACGTTTAATTTTTATGACGACTTAATCGAAGTAAGCCACTTTTCATGTACGAAATTATTTTCTCATCTAGGCCTCTTTAAATAGACAACATGCACCTATGAATCCATGATATTTGGGATTTTGGGGATTTCAGCGCCATGGATGTTAGGTTAAACCATGCATCAACAACGCGCCGAGTCGCGTTGGATGGGGTAGCCCACAAGTACCGACAATTCTTTCAATCCTTTCTCACAATTGTATTTTGTATTGGTTTGTATCATTTAGCGCTAGTAAATGATGAGTTTGTGTTACTTAGAAATATATTTAAACTTGGGACTGTGTTTGAAAACTTTCGACGCACGTTTGAAACCAATAAAAATAACTTTATTTTTAGTTAAAATACGACGAGGTTAGTTTTGTTTCATAAAAGAAAGAAAAAAGGTATTACTGCTAGTTGGAGCAACATTTATACTAATAATATAAAGAAGAAAGATTTATTTATTCGTTTGTTTTGAATAGGCTCTAAAACACTGAACCGATTTAAAGAATTCTGTCACTACAAAAGAGCAAAAATTAATAAGCATATTAAGCTTCAATGACAAGGGCTAAGCAATAGACGGGCTTTGATTAGTAGTTTGTACATCGTGACACTTTAATATTTGTTATTATTTCAGTTCAATTTCTATAATTTTTAATTTAACTTATTCTATTATGAGATCTTAAAATATTTTTTACAACTATTATTAAATTTACTTTTTTTTTTTTAAATTATAACTTTTAGGAAACTGAAAATAAATAAATGAACACATATTCTAAAATCTACTTCTGAAAAAAAACACTTGTCTCATTTAAACTATAAAAATAGTGAGTTTCTTAATGTCATTGCAAAAAGAACGAGAAATCGCTCCTCAAAACCATTACGAAAGTTAAAACCCGACTCGGCGCTGCAATAAAAAGCGTTTAGCGTAATCCTCTGCAACAATTCTGACTTGGTACTCTTCGTTATTGCTGGTTGTTACTTCAACGTCTCAGACAATAGGAATCTAATGCCCACGCCTAACACGTCACTGTAATTGTGGCACAGCTGTGAACTCAAGTGATTGTATACGTATATGTACGACGTATGACCTAGAAGACGACGGATCATCGTATAATCTTAATATACTATTAGATAAAGCTAGTATTGATTTGCTTGAAGCCAATATTTCAAACAGTAATATTGAATTTAATTATTTACATTTATTTTAACAATATTATTGTATTAACTTTTCGTGAGTTTGTTAAGAAGCAAAGTAGTCGACTTTACTTAAATACCAGAGAGTATAAAGTTCTTTACTTTTATGAAACGATCAATTTTGATTTTACCGAATGATTTGTTTTTAAATTTATGTTTTTTGTGCATTTATTGTTTATTATTTTAATTATTGTATTCTGTTAACTATTGTAAACTTTTATATAAAACAGTTTCAAATAAATATGTTCAATACAAATATCTTGCAAGCATTATGTAAGCGCTAATGGTTTATGTGGTTACACTATTTAGTATTATTTGAAAATTTGGGCTTTTTCTTGTACAAATTATAGCCTGTTAAAAAGTAATAAAGGTTAAATATATAAACTGAGTAAATTTTTTAAACAAATAAGTCAAACTTAACTATTAAGAATAATATTTTATATAGTGAGCTTCTTTCCTCGGTTCTTAGGTCGGAGGGATTTTCTTCCACACCGGTGCAGTAGAAGCGTCCTAGACAATCAATAACCGAGTGTTACACTTTTATATTGAATATAAATATTTAACTATGAATGTGTACTAATGTTGCGTTTAATCTTTTTTTGGGATAATACAAATAAATTTTACAGTAAAATTAACTGGCCGTTTTACCGTACGTTATAAGAGTTAGTTGTAACAATGTCTGTTGTTTGAAGATTAGCTTATACGTGCTCGACGGTATATAAAATGTTGACAAAGCTAGATTAAGGAAACAGCTGTAAAAGCTAGAAACGGAAAAAAGTTACAGTATTTTAAATTTTACAAACAGAATTCAAAACCAACATTAATTCAATATATTTGTTACACGACTAAAAATGTCCTATTAGAAATGTTTGGTATTATAGTAGTATTAGTAATTTTATTATAATATACGTCTGTCATCGTCATCGTCATCACAACCTGTGTTGGTCCACTGCTGGACATTGGCCTTCTTCAATGCACGCATTCTCCATTAGGGGATTTTTGGACCGTACCCACGCTGGCCCAACGCGGGTTGGTGGGTCAACCGACTTTTTATATGCCCATCCAACGCATGGACCATCTTACTTTTCAGGCAATTAGCGATCGCCCAAGTTGTAAAAACAACGACTACACAAAGTTTTTTCCCCGCGGGATTCGAACCCACTACCTCTGGTTTCTAAAGCAAGGGCCAATACCGCTAGACTACAGGACCGGAGGCCGTTGATCGTATCTGTTTCAAGCAATTTTTTTTTCATTCAGTTTGATCTACAAGTATTTTTTTCAGTATTCGTCGTATGTTGATTTATTAATTTACACAAAAAAAATATCGTGAATCATATATTAAACACATTTTTAAAATTTCTTATTTGTGTTTGAACATTTACATTTTCTCCTTAATTATCCGTTCGTTCTTTAAATCAATACGCAACGTTAAATTGAGGGAACTCGAGTTGCTTAATATTGTTTACTCAGTCGTAAATTAACGATTAAAGGAGCATGCTGCCCGTGAAAGTTAGGCGGAGTTTGAATAACTTGAAACACGAAAACAAAAGTTTGCTTTTGCCACGCGAAGTTCGGTTACACGATAAAGCCCTGAAACGTATTTCGAGATTTGAACAGATGTTTATTTTTCATATTTCAAAGAGCGAATAAATGTTCCATGGAACGCTAAAGTTCAATAATTTGAAATATGTTATAGAGTGCTTATTTGTTTGTGGCTCAGATAAATAAAATAGGTTTTATATATGTATATATATATTTTTTTGCTTTTATATTAGTTTAAAAGTAATGAAGTTTATATTTGACAATACAGTCAAACATAACATCACGACTGTAGATCAAAAGTTAGATTGTCATAACCGAAATAGAGAACGATTTACAGCTGTTGTCCGTGACTTCGTCTGAGTGGTAATTTTGCATTGTTATCCACGATACACACGTATATACGGGATCTCCTATACATAAATATTTATATATGTTACAAAAAAAACATTTTTTTTATTCAAGTAAACTTTATTAAATAGCATTTACGGGCTAAACAGACGAAATAGCTTAGAAACAAGACGAAATTCCGGTGCGTCCAATCTTATTTCAAATTTATGAGTGTTAAGTAATTACCGCGGCACAAATGGTGGGTTTCCCATCAGAAAATATGAAATGGAATTGATTTTCATTTCAGTGCTGAACGTTTCGTGTTATGTAAAATTAAATCCAATTGATATTTCCTTTCTTTGTTCATAGCATTAAAATGGATAGGAATTTTTAAATTTAACGCCGCAGTTTGATTAAACTTCGTATTAATGCGTTTGAGAGTTATTATCTGGGATTAAATTAATTTGTAGGAAGGGATTTAATTAGGTTTAAAGATATTATTGATTTTAAAGTAGAGTTAAGGCTTGAAAGGTAAAAATGATTTAATTTTACAAACGATTTGGATGTCTTTCTATATCCACAGTTATGGGAGAAACAGAGGTACAATTTTTTTTTTCATTAATAAATTCTTACAATTTTTTTCAAATAAATTTTTATCAAGCTTGTCGCAGACAACTGCCTCATAGCTAACTACCGCAGTGACAATCTGTCCAAATTTGCGGGAACTCGAGTTAAACTATCGTATCTTTCGGTAACTTAGAAGGGAGGCTTATTTTCATCAGTGGGCTATAACGGGCTGATGATAGATGATGATGATAATGCAGCAGAAAAAGATGCGGAAATTAAGATTACTTTAGGTGAAATATTTGTGTTTATTCACTTTCTTGTTATTTTTTATGCGAGAAAAGATAAAGAGAGTGTTTGTATTTTTAGCTTTTTTAAGTTATGGTGCAGTGTTACTTTTATGTTTACAAATATCTGTCAATCTGTGTTAAAGCTTTGATTCAAGTAAACTATAACAACGTTTAGATTAAATCAGTTTTAATTCAGAACCATATCAAACAATAATAATTTAAAGTTGTATCTATTGTTTTCATAAAAAAAATTGGATCAACAACAGTTTACAAAAGTGCTGGTAATTATTATACAATTATGCTTGATCCACGAATAATCCAGTTTCATTCACTTATTTTCTCTACCTCATTTTATCCCTATTTCAGTTTATTTATGAGATAATCCGTACACGAGGCCCGGGTAGCTTTAACCTGAATTTATTCGATGTACGACTTTCTTTATATACATTTTGTAACATTTATATTGACATTGTATTAAATTATTGGCTCGCTTCTTAAACTAATTAGCTAGATATGAAGTAGTAAAATTTCTAGGCAGTTGATATAAATAGATACAAATATGTTAAATTCATTCAGAAGTATTTCGTGTAAACGATTTATGATAAATAAACCAATCAAACAACTCAATAAAAAAATCCAATATAGGAATTATACTCTCAGATTTAGTAACTTCTTTGAACGAACATTGCTGTGGACCGACTTTTTACATGCCCATCCGACGCATGGATCATTTTGCTTTTCAGATAATTGGTTGATCGGCCCAAATTTTCCCAACTAGCTAACCAGAAGACAACAATAGCACGAAGTTGTTTTCCCTGCGGGATTCGAACCACCGGATTATAATGCAAGGTCTCTCATAGGCCTAGAGTATTTGTTATTTAGTAAGTTACAAATAGTAGATGTTTTCTCTTGTTTATCACATACGAAGGCAATCGAGCAGCCGGGCAACTTGATGGAAAGTGGTTACCGACGCCCATGGGCATTGGCAATAACAGGGCTATAACCAATGCGCTAGGTGTAAGTCTCGTTTACCCCGTAAATACGCTGGTTACGGTGCACACCAAACCGGAACACAGTAGTGTGAAAACACTACTGTGTTCCGGTAAAATAGGCACTGCGGTGCTAACACAACAGACGGCCCGCTGTATAAAGGGACCTACCACCTCCTAAAACTCTGATCTGATCAAAGTATATCAAAAACGCTGTTAGGCCTAAAACATTTAGTCATTTATTGATTCAATTATATTATATTAACAGAAAAAATACTTAAAATAATATATTGGTACGTATTTCAAACAGAGAACTGTCTGCAAATTGTTGAATTGATCGTAAAATCTAATATGTAATCAGATTTTCTCAATGTTCAGTATATTACGATACACTAGAGTGTCATAAACAGACTAATAAATAGTATTAGCACAATGTTCTAATTAATAGCGAGCAAAATACAGCAAAAGCTAACTGAAAACATGTAATTCTTTTTATTAATTCAAATGAAAAAATATAAAATTTCTATCAACAAAATACATATATTTTCATATACATTTAAATTTTTGGCTATAAATTACTCTTTAGTAACCGAGGTCGTGGTTTAAATCCTGCGACGAATCAAAAACTTAGTTATTTCCTATTGATTCAGCCACCGTATTTGAAATTGACTTGAAGGTCATTATATGTTGGATAAATAATGCCTACATATATCTTACATAGAATATTGATGTCATAATTAAAATATTCATATTACTTTGTGATAATTATTAAATTTTATTTTTATGTCTTACTCTGATAAATACGGTTATATCATAATAAGGACTGTTATGTTGTAAACGTTTGGTAATTGAAGTAACCTTCCCCTTTTTGACGGTAAGTAATTGACGCAATAAATTGAACAATATAAATTTTTGCCTCGCCACAGATTTTATTACCTCCTCAGAAGTTACCTAAATTTGCGATTCGAGGAAAGATTGTGATGTTCATTAGAGCTTGAAGATATTTTTGAAATGAACAAACCTATTCTAATTTTCCTTCTAATTAGAATACAAAACGATTCCTATTCAAAGTTCAAGTAAAGAAAATATATCAGTTGAATTTTTGTGCAATATTATGATTAATTACAACCTTTTATCACGTTATATTAAGATAAATATCGTTTTCCTTCTTCTTCGCTTAAGTGTTGATTTAAAATATGAAAGGTTAATTTTGAATAAAACCTTTTAAAAACCTTTTGTTGACCTGTAGTATTAGGTACAGTTTTATGTGTCTAAGACTCTCTAAGACTGCTGAGGTTTGAAATTACGAAGTAAATATTTTTTAACAACATTAACCCAAAAACTACCGAGGAATAACAAGATCACTTCAACACACTTCACAAAAAGTCAGTACCTTTAGTCACGCTGAGCTTTGATGATTGTTGTAGGTGCCCTGAACAAGATTTAAATTTAACTCATCAATAAAATTCGGTTTAGTTTGTTTAGAAACGGAATATACTTAAAGATCTTACAATGTACTAAAAAAATGAGAATGAGAAAAAATTAAAAGTAAATTACTAGCTGTGCTGCAAATCGCAACGACAGCTGAATTAAATGAAATAAAATTACTTTAAATTTTATGTCCAAATGACACAACTTGTATTAGTTTCGTATTTATTCCCAAGGTTAAACATATTAAAACTTTTGATTTAAAACTTAAATTGGCTTTTTCTTAACAGGAAAATTTAAATTATTTGTAAGCATTATAGCCAAGTCCTAATCAGGCTGGAATCTGCTTAAATTTTTCTATTATAACTTAAACTTTATTTTGTATTTTTTTTCACTTCTTGTAAAAAAAATCCAAACATGTTTTCTCAGCAATTTTCCATTACATAGTACAGCTAAAATGTTCTGCATTGCATTGTGCTTTTATTACAACCAATTTGTATCATAAATATAAAAATTAATAGCAACAGTTAAAAGTAATATATACATACTCTTTAACCTATTTATTGTTAAAAAGTACATTAATATAATTCTTTAATCAACCTAAGTAAACTAATATTACAAAGACCAAAACTACTGACCGGACTTGAAATATTATTTCACTACTAGAAAGCTATATTACCTATGATTTTAAAAAGCTTTTTTTTACACCAGGAAAACCCAAACATCTAAAAATAACGTATATAACGAAATAAATTAATACTATTGATAACACCGTCTGACAGTCTTGAATATCTGTTGCACCTTAGATATTTTGTACGTTTTGTTGCATAATTATATTTGTATCAATAACCTATGTTAAAATCAATAACAAATACTCTTAAATATACGCACAAAGGAAATAATCATAAATATTTCGTTTCAACAGCCCATCACTGAAACGGGCAAAGTATCTATTGAATATCCCATACAGTTCCAATTACGTGCAATATAATATATTCAGATTGAGTCCTTAGTAAAGACAACGGCGTATTTGCTATATGTATATGTCGGCATATGCATAACGAATATGGCCTGAACTGGCTTTATGATCTCTATATGGAAGAGTTCCTTATATTAGGTTAAGTCGATAAAAGCATTCTTTCAACACACGGAATATATTTTTCATATATCTATACGAATATAAAATTAGAGTGTCTGTTTGCAACATCTAAATTCAAATGATTATATTGTGATAACTGTGTCCGTAGCCTAGCGGTAAGGGCGTGTGCTTAAGAAACCGGAGGTCGTGGGTTCAAATTCTGCGGAGACTCAACAAGTTTTCATTGTTGTTTCTAAATTAGTAAGGGCACTTGAGCCGATCAATCAATTGTCTGAAAAGTTACATGATCCATACGTCGCATGGGCATGTAAAAAGTTGGTCCACCCACCAACCGGCATTGGACTAGCGTGGTGGGTCCAATGCCGCCCAATACCCCCTAATGGATAGGGTATATTAGAGATATATAACCGATACATCTGACAAAACAATATTATTTTATTTTTTGGTCTGTACATCTGTCTGTTTATATTGACTAATATCTGGGGTGGCTGGTCCGATGAAAGGAACTTCACTAGATGTATCTGGTGATGCAATTGTGAGAACTTAGGATACATTTCTTATAGAAAAAAAAATATTTCTACACTTACTAAATGGCGAGCAACAGCTACTTTATTATAAAACAATCAAGTATGATTTTCTGTTAGGTTATGCATACATAGAACATGTTACGTTTACCATATGTATATAATATAATTTTCGCTTAAGGTGGTAGGTATCTTTTTTTACTAGGAACCGGCTAGGGTAGAACCGTCATGGTGTCTGTATTTGCCGCAAATCACTAGTATGTTAACAATACTAATAACTGGTTTAAAGGGCAACATAAGTGGTGGGTAAACGTGACGTGACGTAACTAGCCATGTCTGAGGACATGATGAGCAGAATTGTCGTATATTACGATGTTTTTCTTATGTAGGGCTCATCACTTACCATCAAGTTAAACTCTTGCTTGTCTCATCGCTTTAATCAAGAACAGTTGTATGTATATATATATATGATAATAAGTACGTACTTTCCAGTACGTACGTACGTCATCAGCCTGTGAAAGTCAACCGTTGGACATAGGCGTCCCCTAATACACCCTATCCTTAGGGATTTTTGGACCGTAACCCACCACACTGGTCCAATGCGGGTTTGTGAGTGGACCGAATTTTATATGCCCATCGGACGCATGGATCGTCTTACTTTTCATACAATTGGTGGTCGGTCCAAATTATTGTAACCGACTAAAAACAACAACATTGATAATTTGTTGAGTCCCCGCAGGATTTGAACCCACGACCTCCGGTTTCTAAAGCACACACCCATGCCACTAGGCTACGGAGGCAGTTTCCGGTAAGAATATTTAATGCATGACTCTGAGAAAAATTGAGTTACATCTGTCGAATGTATCCCGATAACAATACATTGCCTTCTGGTGTCATTATCCAAGACACTTAATGACACCGGCGGTCTGTTATTTCGTTTCGACATTACATTTTCGTCAACAATCTGGCGTAGATTTTGTTACAAGTGTATTGTTTCCATCAATTGTATTATAATGGACGGGGACTAATTGAACTTTATTTATTGTTACTTTCCGTATATTTCATGTATATACAGATGTATACATTTTGATATGAACGATATAACGTATATCTATATGTATATATCATCTACCCGCGCATTGCTTTTGCTTCAGTAGCTTTATCTTTTCTACTTATTTGAAAGCCAAAGTTAGATTCTTAAAATTAATTTATCAAGGACATCACTTTTGCAATGCACATCTATTGTCTTATTATTTATTATATAAATCCATAATTGTGTTGTGACCTATAAGCCGTTGCCGTTTTAAGTAGGTACCCTTACTACATATTGTTTATTAATTTCAACATTCAAATGTTCAAATTGAATAATCAAAAACTCAGCGCATTTGACGTTATAGTAAGAACATACAACCTTGCAAATTGTCCGCAATATAGTCGCTTACAACATATTTTTGTCTGCCAATTTTCGTCAACAACATTTAAAAATTGACAATGGTATAATAACAATATCATAAAATATTTTAACTGTAAGGCAGACAAGCTGCATGGAAAGTGGTCACTGACCCTACATCAGCAGGACCTAGGGTATCAACAAAACGCTGCCTACCCGTAAGACATAGAGTCTTACATCTCGTTTACCTAGTTATCACGCTGGCTATAGTGGCCTACGGTAGTGTTTTGACACCACCGCTTTGCGGCAGAAATCGGCCTAGACGGCCCACCCCCCTTTAAAACGTTCTAACAACCTCCAAAAATGTTAAAACTCTAAGTAACCTAAATGTGTTTTATTTACTATGAATAACAAACAGCGAGTATTTTATATAAATTCATGCTTACATACAATTTCAGCAGAATCCTCGCGGAGGCGAACGCATGAAGCAAATTGAATTTCCGAACTAAAGAGCCACGGTTTCACTGCTATAACCAATGCAGAGATTTTTGTATAATGTATTCGCTTTTGCTATTTCGTTGCAATGCAACTTTTATATTGACGTTTCAACATAGTTGTGAGCTTTTAAATGTTTTATGAAGCAGTGGTAGTAATTCACTTTGCATAAAATAAGTTTTATAGCAATATTTTTAAAATAAACGAGACGCAATCACTTTCCAATAAATGAAACATATTCTTACCTTCTTTTAGTTAAAGCGAAGGGAAAAGAAAACAATTAAGCAAATTAACCGATACTTTGAGTGTACTGTTCAAAAACATGATTTAGAGCTTAATTTAATGTACGAATCTTTCAAACTTTTATTCAACACTTGATCCAATCGAGAGCAACTGATTGTTTAAACATCTTTACATTGTGTTTTGTAAGTATACTGTTTTATACGCATGTATGTAGTATGAAAGTAACGACAGCAGTAATTCATGATTGGACATGTGTAACGTAACGCGTAAGGCACAAGTCGAACGCACTTAGAGCCATATCTCGCACAGACCCTACGGAGTCTGCAAGGAGAGATCAACAGTTTTGCGCGCGCCACGGCCCACCCATCAGTTAACCCCCGGACGCGGTGCCGACCGCACGTCTGTAAAAGCCATCTCCAACTTCGAACACGCCGATGCACAATCAACTTGACATAACACACTGAGAAACGTTTCAACTTAACTGAAAACAAATATCTGAAAGGCAAAAAGAGAATCGACCGTCTGACACTCGGTAGAACTGATCACGTGTTTTTGTGTACGATGTGGTATAAAACTGATATAGGCTAACGACGGGCCTGATGACAAAATGATCGTGATGGCCAAATGATGCGGACGAAGCAGCTGCACTGAACGTGGGGCCAGGTACTGTAATTTTTTTTAGATATTAGAAAGTAATTTAGCTAAACAAAGAGGGATACGAAACGGTAAAACTACAAGGCAGAATATAGATTTAAACAAAAATGATTATAATCTTTTATTAAAATTAAGATTCGATGCAGCTTATAAAAATACATAGTTCAGTTAATTACCTCTTGTTACTGTTGCGACTTTCGCGTGTCTTTAATTTTCACAATATAAAAGAGATAATTTTATTTTAAATATGATAGATGAAACATACGATTCTTTAGTAAGTAATAACTATATACTAATTTTGCAAGATTTAGCTTGCACAAATTATTTATCAAGTGAAGTCAAGCCGACGATACAGGTTTCAGTCTTCCACTAATGAATTACAAATTCTTCTTCATACGTTTGTATGTAATACGACCTACAGTCGACATAAATGACTCTGATAAAAAACTTACAGTGATTAATAGTTCCTATGTTATTCGTTTAAAGTTCAAATTAACATACACAAAATTAAATAGTAATGCAATAAAAAATAACTAATAAAATTAATATTTCAATTTTTTTTCATATAACTATACTACACATATAACATAAAATAATTATAATTAATAACAAAATAAAGTCTCCATTTTGTATATTTACATCAAAATTAAAGTTTATAAATATATTAAACGCAATCTATAGATATTGTCAAAATAATGACTTGTATATAGTTACAAACTAATTCTGGATAACACAAAGGCGTTGAATTCAAAACAATTGGCTATTTGTCACCGCTGTCCATTGCTGTCGAAGTTTCTAAAACTAATTTCAGACAACAATTACATCGCTTATTTCCTATAACAGTTCCTGAATAAACCTGTAAAAGGCAACCTGGTAGTATGCATCTCAAACCAGGTTCTATTTCTTCCGTTATTTTTTATTCTTCTTTTTAATTGTTAGCAAAACTTTCATCATTTCATTATTTCATCGTTGCAAAGATCCGTGTACTAAACAAATGTTTTTATTTTATTATACTGTAGCAACAAAAAATGTGAATTAAAAGGCCTCATGGGATTAAAGGGGTATTATTATACAATTTGTTGCGATAAAATAAAGGCTTGGTAGGATCAAGTCAAACGCCACACCGAGTTTACATCGAAGGGTCATTAATTAAGAAAATTAAAGATTACAAGCGGGGCTTGTTGGACGGGAAAGATAATTAAACATCGCTGTTTTCTACATTATATACAAGAAATATATAAAAGACACACTTAAGGTACATTTATTAAAATAAAACATGAATTAATATTAATTTTTTCCTTTCTCCACGACAATATTTATTACATTTTACTTAATAACATATTTTCCTAAACATCTAACAGTACTTTCAAGCTTGAAGTAACCTAAGCTATTATAACTTAATTATAATTTGAAGTTACTAAAAAAACATGGTCATCTTATTGTCTGTGTTTTTGTTAATTATAGAGAAAACTTGAAGATGTATTTTAAGTACCGGTCGAAGTGTATACAAAACAAGGAAAACATTTTGTGCCCACAAATAAACCGTTTTGTTTATTTCTTATTTCGTTCCCGTTTAAACCTAAACATCTCATTATAATCGTCAATTATTTTTGACGTCCGTCTTCTATAGCAGGGTAATGGTATCAAGGAATCTCTTTAAAAATTAATATTCGTAAAGCCTTGGCTAACTTGTTAATAAATTGTAATGAAAGCAGAGGGTCGTTCCCTATTTTTTTGTTTTTAAGGTCTTTTGAGCTGTGAGGAAAGGTAAAATAAAATATACTATATCATTTGAAATATGCGTGCTATACATTGATTACAATTTTATAAATATTTTTTCATATTTAACCTGTACTAAATGGAACTTTTTCAATACGACGCATTCGTTTTCAATGATTAAAACTTTTCTTTTTTAGTTTTTGCTAATCTCTGCAATGAGTCACTGCCGTTTTCTTAATATGTTTGCAAAAGTTATCTATTTTTTCCTTTTTTTTTCTTTAATTACCGTGCCAGATTTAATGTCAATGGCATTATCTAGAAGCCTACTTGTAAGTGATACAGAGAGTAATCAGATACTTAGACAAATATATTATAGGTAGAAGATGCAATAAAAGCTGTCTGTTCATGTTAGCTTGTTACTGTTATTTGCAGTAAAAATAAAGATTAACTACAATTATTAATAACATACTACTATATTCATACGCCAAGTAAGCCATAAGTTATTTTCTGTTCCAAGAAATCCGCGCTTTGGTGTTTATGTATGTTTTTAAATGTCTTTTAGGCTTTTATGAAAGACTTTTTAAGGAGTATAACCCTTCGGCCATCCAAGATCATCATATCGAAATGAACATATTGTTAGTATGTTAAGAGGAAAAAACGGCTTTGCGGTTAAGCCGTACGCGAAAATTATAATTTTAATCCCCTCTTATAGTAGTGGTGGTTGCAAGCAGACAATTTTGGCAATAAAAACTCAATATTTTATTTATAAAAAAACTTTAAATTATATAGGCCTGACTAATAAAAATAAATAGGGACCAAAATCTGAATTTTTGTTTCTTAAAATTGTGTACAACTACAGATCCGCCTTCAGAACCAAACACTACGTATTTACAATAACAAAAAAAACTAAACTACAATCCTCATAAACAACGTAAATCGTAATCTAAACTAAGTACATCTCGGTCTGACCGACAGTACCTGAAAATTAGGAATAATTAAAATAAACTTGAACGATATAAAATCGACAGCCTTTTATTAAATCAGTACGACAGTACGTCAAATGTGTACGTAAAATATTTCAAATATAAAAGAAATTTCTTATGAGCGTGTGTGTCGGGTGTTTCGCTTACCATAAGGTTAGGCAACAATCAAAACAAAACGTTGTTTTGTAATTTAAGTGACTTACATAGAGGGCAGTGATAATTATTACACACTATTTTACAGTTTAACTTAACACTATACCTACAAATAGAAAAAGGCGTTTACTAATTGTAAAACGGAGCTTTTCCGCAGAATTATACCCATCAACTATATACATATACTAAGCATGAAATTTTCAAGTAGTTGTTGGAAAGTCAAGCGGATGAAGTCAGAGTGTATTCCATTGTTCGGAATAATGCGAACGCTGAGCAAATAGCGGTCCGTATCTCATGCATAACGTAATGTTGCTTTTTTTTTCAGTTATTACTTTGGATAAATATCAACGCATTTAAAAAAAAAATAACAAGAGAAAAAGAGAATGTAGGTTATTGTTCCACTATGCGATAATAAGACAGAGCGGAGCTGATTTTAATAGCTGTATCATGTGTTATAAATTATTTTTGCAGCTAAACTTTTACTCGTCAACCCTTTGCGTCGTATTAAACAAATTATATTGTAGCTACATGTTTCTACAACCATTGAAGTATAGTTTTATTTCAATATCTATATAATGTGCTATTTGATTATGTAGCGAAATTTGGATATAAATATAAGCAGAAATATAATATATTTGAGAATCTTACGAGGGTACGTTTTTATGTTACAGTTGTTTTCTGGTGGATTATAATAATATTGTTTGATAAGCCGTTGAGCAATGGACAGGTAATTCGGTACTAGTCGTCACAACTATCTTTGAAAGTAGTTGTCATTTGTTTATAGCAGACAAATGACTTTAAATGTATCATATTTAAACCATTGACCGAATGCAGTTTACCTTTCGGATTATGGAGGTAATTTTTGATTTGAATAAATACTTTTTTCAAGATAATACTTGACAAAATGAAAGCCCGTTCACTTAGGAAATTGGCAAAGACCACGACTGGTTTTCAAAATAGTTTCGTCAAGCAAATTTTATGTTAGAAAAATGTTTAAAATTCAGCCCTAGAATAACTCAGTTTAGACGACAATCTAAATTCACGCAGTGAATTTCAGGTCCTTTATCTGTTGCCTTTTTCGCATCACTGTTGGTTTCTTCTATAACAATCACATTAAGAGTTATATGCACCATTCTCCCATTAGGTTAAATTGAGTATTACCATATACAAATTAGACTTTGATCTGAATTCCTGTCACGCACCACGCCACACATATTTTGGTCATGGTCTGAATCCATTTTCAATATGAACAAGTAAACAATACCCAAAAAAATACTGAACGAAAGACAAATACAAACATATAACGAACGCGAATAAAATGTTATTGGTCTACGTGATGAAAGCAAAAAAATAAATCACGGCAAACAGCAAGCGACGTACGCAGGACTATCACGACCCATCCATTTGTCTTATGCAATCGACAGTTAAAGAATCCTTATAATGGAAACAATGCATTACAATAATAATATATAACATTCCTTTGTTACAATACAGTTATGTTACGACTCGTTATAAACATTATTTAAGTATCCAATAATACTTTTTATATTTTCACAATTATTATCAATTGCCATATAAATACAAATATTTAAATAGCATAAGTGGGGATCGTGGGGATCGATATTAAAATATGTTTAATAAAATACATGTCTGACTGTTTGGCGGAAAAAATTTGAACCACTAACCCAAAGCAATGTCAGAGGGTTTATTAAATGATGATGATCCTGTTGCATGTGAACATAGCATGTGTTATAAATGAATTATGTACAGAGGAAGTCAAATATATAGGTTAGATTTTAGTGCGATCGTTAAGGTCGAAGAAAACTATAGAATTTTTTGGATTTTTCCTTCATTTGGTTTTATTCGTTGCAAAAATTATGAATTAGTAAACAGAGTAATTTTTTGGTGGTTGATGTGATAGGATGACAGGATTTCACCTGACGGTAAGTTATACGCCCAGAGACATAAGATGTTACGTTTCGTTTACCCAATAAATGCGCTGGCTACGGTGCCCTGTAAACCGGAAAACAGTAGTGTATGTTCAGCATTTTGATGCTTTTCTCTTGAGGTATGTTCTAATTGCCTGCCAATTGACTGCCTCCGTGTGCTTTAGAAACTGGAGGTCGTTTGTTCGAATCCGGCGGGGACTCAACAAATTTTCATTGTTGTTTCCTAGTTGGTTAGGGTAATTTGGTCCGATCACCCAATTCTCCTGAAAAGTAAGGCGGTCCACCCACCATACCGCATTGGACTAGCGTATTGGAATACAGTCCAAAAACCCATGTCCAGCAGTGGACTAGCATCATCATCATCATCATGATTTTCATTGTTGTTTCCTAGTTGGTTAGGGCAATTTGGGGCCCATCACCCAAATCTCCGAAAAGTAAGTCGGTCACCACCAACCGCATTGACTAGCGTGATTGGAATACAGTTCCAAAACCCATGTCCAGCAGTGGACTAGCACAAGCTGATAGTAATGCTGATGAATAACTGTGTTTCATGTCTTGTTTCAAACTTTATGCCTACTTGTTAAGTAGGCTCTGTAATAAGTAATTTTATAGGACCACCAATAATAGCGCAGCGTAAATGATTTCTGTGACAAAAAAAGTTGCGCGTGTCAGGTAGTAAAATAATAAATGTCAGCTTATCTTAAATATAACGAAACGTTTAAACTAACCTAAACCTAAATTGAAATAAGTAAAATAAAAAATAATAAAGATACTAAAGAAAACGTCAGCGTTTAGTAAGTTTGCTTAAACACCTAAATATAGTAATCGGTCTCGTTTCTGAACTGTTTTATCATTTAGTTGTAAGTATTTAAACAGTTATTATAAAATTATTAAAGCATTCTTATTATATAAAATTAATATTGTGTAGTACCTGAGAAATTTTCAATTCTTTTTCTCTCGTCATTGTTATTTTGTTATAGTTTCAATGTTGCATAATTAAATTTAAATTCTGATTATTATATATTTAATTTATCATGCTTTATGTAAAATAACCAAAAGCTGTTTGTTCTTAAGCAATAAAATATTATTATTATTTATACCTTATTAATAAAGTAACGATCTAAATTTAAAAATAAGTTTTAAAAGATACCATTCAAAACAACAGTCTACAATATTATCTATAGTAATAAGAATCATGAAAGTTCTATTATGCGAAAAATATTTTATATATAAAAATATTTTCTTAGATTACAATTGACATGTTCTTCTGTAATATATAGTATATGATGTAAAAACATATTAGTGCAATATTATGTAAAAAAAAGCAAGTCTCCGTTTGTCTTTTAGTCTATACCGGCTTAACCTGAAATTTTAGATACGTACAATAAATAGAAAGGACATATGACTATTACATATACTACTCATTTATATTACTATACACTATAATTAATGCAACTCGATATTTCATGCGGACATAGTCGCGGGTACGTACTAGTCAATTATATAGGTTATAATTTATAATAATTTATATAACAACATTTACCATGAATATGCGTGTTAACATAAAACGGGACGAGTGCTGCCACGTATGGGCTTTTAAATAATAAAAGTAAAGTAATAATAGTTTGGGTCATATAAAACCGTAAACGGCTAAAACAATTTTCATGTCAACATAAATGCGTTGTCATTTCCCGCTATCATGTACAATATTAAATTTGCCCATATATTCGTTCCCGTAAAGGTTTTCGGGCAAATGATAATATGTTTTACCTAGTGAATGAACTATTAACTACGGGGGATATATACAATGCATTATGTTCATTATTACTGTAATAACAAGCGTTTCTTAATTTTATTAATTCTATTTCTATGGGATGATCAGGTTTGCGTCTTTTAAGTTTAATGTAAAGAAATGATGTTGCCAATGATAGCTGTTTTTTCTGCATATAAAAAACTATGAAATTTCAATGGATACAGAGTTAGGACCGATCCTACTAGTAACTAAGTATCTTGTTCATTCCTATTATTTAACGCAATCTTCTTATTATAACTAAATTATTCAACGTTATCTGTAAGCAACAACTTATACGGTTTTAGAAATAAAATATTTTCTTTCGTAGCAAAATAAAGTAATCAAACTTTACCAATATTTTAAAATTATCCCTTACGTTTCAGACCATTTCAAAATGGAAAGAAATGGAATTTTATTATATATTTTTCCTACTAAATTCTTTCATTAACGAGATTGCTATGCATATTAGGTCCTTTTTTTACGGATTATCACGTATATTCTGCATATTTTATTCTCGACGTTTCGTTCTCTTTCCAGCATCCATGATCACGGCCAGACTAAAATACTAGGGAGAGTCCGAAAATTAAAGAAAAAATATATAGAATAAACGCAAAAAATCCTTAATAATCGGAATTATTATCATCATCAGCCTGTGCCAGTCCACTGCTGGACATAGGCCTATCCTATCGCACTTACCTTCCGATCTTCGACTGTTTTCATTCAGCTCACACTAGCCACTACGCGAATGTCGTCACTCCATCTTGTTGCAGGGCGTTATACACTACATTAGACGGGGCTCGGTCTCCATATCAATATTTTCTGACTCTACCGATCGTCAGTACTGCGGCTTATGTGACCGGCCCATTGCCACTTCAGTTAACTACTCAAGTAATTTACTAATCCGATGGGCTAAATCGGTGACTTTGGTTTTCTGACAGATCACATAATTTCTGCTGCGGTCCTCACTGCGGTAAATTTGTCGACCAGTCGAACTATGAGTGTATCGGCACCGTAGGTCATGACAGATAGGACGCACTGATCGAAGACTTTCGATTTTAGGCACTGTCGGATGGGTGACGAGAAAACTCGACGAGCTTGGGAATCAATATTTTTTTTTAATTTAAATATCTTGATAAAATACCAGTTTATAAGTTAATACGTAAAATTAATTTGATTAAAACAAATTTGATTAAAAGTTATTAATAGGAGAATCCACAGAAGTTTAAGACCTTTGGTATTGCTTAATTAACACTAACTACGATAAACGATCCGTATTTGAGAGTAGGGTAATGGAATAGCTCGGGCTATAACTGTACATGCATTCATAACATTAGACTAATAGCCGTAATGTTGGTAAACGTAATATTAAATATAATGTACAATTTTGCTAGCTTATTGAAGTTACGTCTATATTTATTCATAATTGTACAAAAAACCAAGAAAGGAATGAATCATTAGAGCAACCATGTACAAAACGTTGAAAATTTTATTTTTTAATTTACGTAAGCGAAATTGAAATCGTTAAAATTAGGAAACTAAAAACAAAACTGTTAAAAATTTATTTCATTCGTGTATAAATGCGCAATGGTTGAATTAATTATCATTCGAAGCTTTTAATATGCAATCGAGACTATAAAATAGTGTTGCAATGTATTTTAAATGTTCAATAGCTAACTGTTTTATTTCATACTAATTGATGTAGTAGGGATTAATTTGAATAGCATGATTGCAATTTTAGATAACAAATATTTTTACATAGTACAGGAAAAATATTGTGTGATAAACATGTACATAATTATTTCTTTTATTTACGCGATTATATCATATCAAATCCACTAATTTACGGATTTTCGCGTTACTTAAAATATATTTATTCGACGTTTGGATTCTTTTCCAGCATCCATGATCAACGCAGACTAAGTTGGTATAAGTCATGTATTTCAATGTTTCGAATAACGTCAGAGTTATTATTTAAAATTGACATATCGTTCGTTTTCTTCATTTTAATGTGGGTTTCACAAAAGTTTTATACTCTGTGTTTAATTTTTGAAATGATTGGATCCCAGGAAGGTGAATGACCAACCATCTCTCTATTAAAATTTGGATATTTTTAATTTCGATTGCTTCCCGAATCATCCTTGGTATAAATCGATGTTCATTAGCAGTATTTTGAAATGTAAAATTTCTACAGGTACCAGGGTGTACAAACTAGACTGTGATTGTGGTCCTCCTACATTGGACAAACAAAAGACCAGTAAGAACCAGAGTAAAAGAACATATATTGATGTTAACACCGACGCTATAAGAAATCTGCAATTTGCGACCATGTTCTGAACAAGCCCAATCATTATATTAGATTTGATGAACCAAAATACTGGCTAATGAACATCGATTTATACCAAGGATGATTCGGGAAGCAATCGAAATTAAAAATATCCAAATTTTAAGAGAGGATGGTTGGTCATTGCCACCTTCCTGGGATCCAATAATTCAAAATTAAACACAGAGTATAAAACTTTTTGTGAAACCACATTAAAATGAAGAAACGAACGATATGTCAATTTTAAATAATAACTCTGACGGTTATTCGAAAACATTGAAATACAGACATATACCAACTTAGTCTGCCCGTGATCATGGATGCTGGAAAGAATCGAAACGTCGGAATAAATACATTTTAAGTAACGCGAAAAATCCGTAAATTAGTGGATTTGATATGATAAACATTGTGTTTTTTTTTTTAATGTGTTTATTTAAATATGTATAGATTTAAATCAAGTCTATATATATTAGTCATCTAGTTTTCACAATACAAGCTTTGCTTTGTTCTGAACTAGATGACGTCGTGTAATTTGTTTCGAAATGATGTTACTGTTATTAATAAAACATGCTCAGCTCTCGCGCGAAGAACAATGTAAGTTAGTACAACATATCGTAATTTAAACAACAGACATTTCAGCAATACGTATGTGGACTTTAAGTAACAACAAACCATTAATGTACCTAATACCGGATCATTCCTCTTTGATAACGCACTTAATCCATAACCATCTAATAGATCAACACGCTCTACGCCATAACATAGTGGCGATAAATCACTTGCAATGTTCGCACCATTCGGGAGGGATGTTATTATTGCATATTTCACATTCCCTGTGATCCATTACCATATTTATAGAATCTGAGTTTCGTGACCCGTTATCTTACGATATATATTGAGTTGTATAACCGTTTCTTCATGATTTAATGGATGTAAAAATAAAAGATATAGCTAGGATTATTTGCGGACTACTTAAAAAGATATTTAAGTGTTTGACAATACTTTATAGGTGAAAATCTACGTAAAGAAATTGTTTCCATATCTCATTTTATTGATAATCTGCACTGAAAACCATATAACATTGACAGTACAATAGACTCTTACTAATATATAGCCTTTGCAAATGGTGAAGGTTTGTTTTAGCTTTTTTTACTCTATTGGCTGTTTTCAAGCCAAGTTATTGGTGTTTTATTTACAAAGAATGGATAGAAGGCAAGAAACTAATCCAGCCTTTTATATATCTAATGAAAAAAACAGTTAAACGTTTAGTACATTTATCATTTTAAATTTTTAAAATATAGTCAGGTTAAAGAAGTCTATAAATAAACCTTGTATTCATTAAATCAGTCAGAACTTTTAATTTTATTTAAATATAACTTCAATATTGTAGATAAAAGCATATACAAATACTTCACAAATAAAATACTGTTTCGACCTATAAATTACAACTAGTGTCGATAAAAAATAGGCTTGCCAAATTTACTTTCTACCTCATAACTTAATGCAATAATTAAATTGTAACAATTTAACTTTTTGACTGACTTTTTAGAACAAGCAGGTGCTGAATTCGGAGTAATTTTTACATATGTTACTCAGCACCTGTTAGACCCATTTCATCAGTTATTGTAGTGTTTTAAAATCGTGTAATAAAAGAAAAAAGCGTGGTTACAAATTTATAAAAATCGTAATATAATTATTAATAGTTTTATTCTGTAATATTATTATTATTATTTGTTTCGAGGTCGATAAGTTCGAACTGCGGACCAAATTTTCATTGTTGTTTCTAGTTAGTTAGGGCAATTTGGGCGATCACCCAATTGTTCGAAAAGTAAGATGATCCATGGTTGGATGGGCATGAAAAGCCGTCCACCACTAACGCATTGGACAGCGTGGTGGATACGTCCAAACCCCTAATGGATAGGTGTATTAGGGGAGGCCATATGTCCATCAGTGGACTAAAACAGGCTGATGATGATGATGATTGATTTGTTTTTTATAGAAGAATGTAAGAGGAATAAGTAATATATATTTACTAATATGCTCGAACAATTAGTCATACATGTATAGATAATGTTAATAGAGACATAAAATAAATAAAAACATAAATATCTTGTTTTTATAATGTGTCAAGGTGAAAAGAACGTTTATCTGATGGTGAGGGCTGTACCCTTACAATAAAAATGCTTATATAGGAAAACACAAAAATAAGTTACGTTTCGTTTATACCAAAACATTACTAACAAAAGAGAAACATGTAATATCTAAAAAAAAGGCTTATTAATGCATAGTAAAGTGAAAATCATTGAAGAAGAACTACTATCTATCAATCTGTACACAGCTAAAGACATCTCAAGAAATATGCCTTCATTATAACCTACAAAAAAAATATTACTGGTCACAGGAAAGGAAATAGCTTCATTATTTCCTTTGCCAAGAAAAGTAATAGAAAAATACAAGAAAAAATTCGCGCTCCTTTGAAAGATATTATTCTTTCTATACGTAAAGAATGTTATATCACGCAAAATAAGTTATTAAATATGACGTAAGAAAATAACTATTTTACAGTCCCTACTAGACATTGGTCATAAAGAGTACAAGTCTCTCAAGATTACAGTTGGCTTGTGTATTACACATAAAGTATTTATTGCCGGATTGTCTTATTGCTTATGCGGCATAAGGTCATAGAATATCACGCTAGAGTAGTCAATAGGTAAGTCTATAAATATTCGAGTCTAGGCTTTAAGGTCACACTTTGTACTCACGAAGGCGATCGGTCATTAGGGTATTGATCAATCGACTCACAAAGCTAACTGGCTTAGTGATAACAACAATTTGCTAGTATGACACTTCAATTTACAATACAGTGACTATCAAAAATCTACTACCGTTAAAACATAAAAAAAGAAATATCGAAAATCGGCAGAAAATAATAAAAGGAAATCAAGCCTCGGGAGCTAAATATTTATAGTTCTTTTTTATTTGCAAAAAAAATAATAAAAAAAATAGTTTATTTTTATCATCATCATCATCATTCGCCTGCGTCAGACCACTGCTGGACATAGGCCTCCCATATTGCACTATTTGCTTTATAATGTTTCCTTTATGAAGCAATATTTAAGATTTTTTATGATATTAAACGACAATGGCCTACTATGTTTAACTGACGGTATTCAGTTATTACAATGTCGCAGTTCGAGCCAGAACATTGTTGCGTTTAGACACCGCTAGTTTGCAGCAGAAATAGACACCATGGCGTTAACTATATGGTCGGTACCTTGTAACTCAGAATCAAAAATAATATGGAAAGTTCTGTTTTCTTCTTCAAGTGATAAGATACAGGAATTTCATTGCATACTGAGTTAAATTTAGGTCTAAGCCTATATTCAGATATAAATAAAATGTAACTATCGTACAATATCGTACAATACAGATTCAAAGCATGAATTATACAGAGACGGCGTATGTATCTTTAAGCGTATAATGCATTGATGCCGTAATTATGTAAATCCCATACCATTTAGCAATAACCAGTATTCTGGTAGCTACTTGATTAAACATCATCAGTAATTTACAGTCTATTCAATTAGTATTTACGTGAATCCTCCAACTGAACAGATATTGGCAGATTTTATTAATCTGTGCATCATTTGTTGTTCTGAATAGATTCAATATAATTTTCATTATACGAGGTTGGACCATTTACTAACATAGAAAAAGAAGGCTATGCAAGCAATTGTTTAAAAAAGCTAGTCTAGTCGGTAAATTATAAATTTTATTCCATTACGGCGCGGTTTTTTAAATACAAAAAATATAAATAATTATAAAAAATATATTAGATTTTACGCTTAAAACTTAGCTGGCTACGCATTATGAAATTAATAGGAAAATATTATATTTGAGAAACTACAAGTATGAAAATTTACGATTTTTAAGCAGACATTATTGAGGTACGATGGAAAGTGATCCTAACGCTTTGTATCGAGAAACCTGGAAATGAATCGCTGCTCTCTGAGAGATGTTTCGTCACCAGCTACCCAGTAAAACGTAGCTGGTACCTTCATCGAACAGTGTTTTCACTCACCTGTCCATCAACGGCCCCTCTTATGGAACCTCACCTTAAATCATTCGAAGTTTATAATCTTGTCAGTTGACCAATACGCTTGATTAAACTAAATGGACTTTTCAGAGATGTTTAGTATATATGTGCTTACGTTTAATTCTATCACGTACAAGGTTATTGCGAGCAAGTATTGTGGTTCTGTTTCCGTGTTTAAATTTATTCAGTGAGTTAATAATTGTCTTAATGTAAGTTTCAAAGATTCCATACGAGTATTGTTTATTACATGAATATAGTAATTCGTATGGTTCATAACTAAATTTATTGCAGCTGAGTGAGTAAATCTTGTTGCATTGAATTTCGGGAAATCTATAACTAGTTGTTTCATTGACCGAATTGTGGCGTCGCAAGGTTATTTACTGTCAGAATTTATTTTATATATCTATATATAATGTATTAAAAGATTTAGGTAACATTAAATAACACCAAAAACTCTACTTTTAGCTATGATATTCTTATGGGATTAGTTGTGCTTACAGAGGGTATAGGGGTCAGGCGAGACGATAAATACACACTGGACTCTCCAATCTTCTCTTGTCCATAAAAGGGTCCGCAGAAAGGGTAGCTTATTTCGATTCCAGAGGAAATTTTTCGGTTCAACAAGTAACATGCGAATAAATGAACTGTGCCTTTATTTTGAACAATTCTATTACGGAGCGCTGTTTTTTTATTTTTTTATACAGCAGAAAATATAATATATTGTAAAAAGAGTTACATTTCAAACTTTTCTTATTATAAGTCCTAGAAGAAATAGGAAATATTATATCAAATTATGGTAAAAAATTTGTACGCTTTATGAAAGTGAGATAATGTAAATAATTGTCTTGGTATACGTCATAATTAAAATTTTTATTGATAATTTATGAGAGAAGTTAAATTTATAAATAAAAATAAATAATTATTGACCATTCAATTGTCATTAGTGCCTTTGGAA
Organism: Lamproptera curius; assembly: GCA_029286875.1. Classification (NCBI taxonomy): domain Eukaryota; kingdom Metazoa; phylum Arthropoda; class Insecta; order Lepidoptera; family Papilionidae; genus Lamproptera; species Lamproptera curius. The sequence continues at coordinate 3,764,882 of JAGSMT010000054.1, forward strand.
TTTAATCCACAATTGTACTTCTTCTATACACAAAGTATAATTAAACTAATTAACAACATTATACTGGTCTCGTCGGTAAATAAATTAAAAAAATTATATTCACTTTTAATAAACATAAAAAGAAGAACAGAATGTAAGCATGTAAAATGGACTTAATAATTACAAGTAGCACAATTGCACAATGTATGCAAAATATACAACTTATTCTAATAACAAGAAACATAACTATCTTGAAGAGAATAAATTATTTATGTGCCATTGCATATGAAATAACTACGTAGGCAGGCATGTAACATCTCAAGTCCCAAGTGATGAGGAAAATTGCGTTTTGTTTTATAATCATGTAGTATTAAACCTGTGGCTTCATAGCTATAGTATTAATTCCTTTTACTTTTTTATCTTTTTTTAGTTATGTTTAAAAAAAAGAATATTAAGTTCACAATCTTCACTTTTTGAGTTTTGTTCTGTAGTTTGAATCTTATTGAAGTATTCGTTATGTTATGTAACTGTCCTACTAGTGTATGGGCTGTGCTGAAACCGATTCTGGTCCAATTCGGATGCAACAATTTCATTGTTGTTAGTATGTTAGGATTAGGCATCTTATTGGTTTGAAAGAGAGATCCATGTGGATGGCATTAAAGTCGTCACACAACCCGCTTGACCAGCGTGGTGGATACGGTAAACTGATGATAGGGGTGTCATTAGGGAGACTAGTCCAGAGTGGACTAAGGCTGATGATGTGCATGTATTCGTTGTTGAACTCACTAAATTATTCTCCATTTTCAGCATTTCTGCCTTAAATTTTCAAGTAGTTGATAATATCTTCTGGTTTGAGACACAGGTCGTAATGCGTCACACGTATATCAGGGCAATAGTTAGCGTTTAGCTGCATCACTTATATACTACTTATATACATTAAACAAATATACATCAGAGAAGTTTGTCCATCATCTTACTCTAAAGTTTTAGAGGAAAGTTTTCAATCGTGGATTTATATTGAAGACCTATATTTCTGTCGGTTGAGTCTCTTCTTCATGTTTAAGTCACTGGCAACTGTGTCAAGATGTTGCTGCGATTTGCTGACAAGGGCTACTCAGTGACTGAAATGTTTCTTATACGATTTTTTTGTCGGTTATTTTTGTGCCGCAAGTTGAAATTGATTCTTGTTTATTGATAAATTGTTATGTTCAGGTTTAATTATTCAGCATATCACATTTGACTTCTATAATTTTTGACCGTACTCATAAAAGTATTTAATGAGGACCACATTGTTTTAATATACCCAGATGTTAACTGGTATTGATATCGAGGTCCGAAGCGACCGTTTTTTTATTTTGATTCCTTAGTATATAGTACTTACTTAGTTTTTAAATAATTCATAATTTAGCCTTTAACTTAAAACAGCAAGTCACACTGCGTAACACTTGTTGTTCATTAAAACTCATAAAAATACAAACTAATGAAGGTGTAAGGGTAGCGCTACCCAACTGGCGTGTAACTGTCTTCTAAAGTATGCAATATTACGTCCCTTTGTAATCTATAAAGTTGTTAATACGCGTCCCGTGCGATATTAATAATCTACAAACTTAAGTCGGGCCAACCTTAATTGCTACGTCGACCGATAAACTGCGGTGTTTGTGCCTCACTTCGTCTCGACGGATTGAGCTCGTCATCCTTGTGACAGAGACAAATGGCACTGGTCGCGTATACACATGACCAACGCCACCTTCGAGGAAATGACAGGGGGCGACGCAATGCATCACGGGAGATTATGCTGCGCTAAGTAAAACGGGCTGACGATCGTTATGGACGCAAAAGGATCGGAGGGTTTCAACGTCAGTTTCGTGTTATACAATAATAGTCAGATAAGTTACGAGACATTAAGTTGATCTTTAATATGTATTTATACTATGGATGAGATTTTGTAGTGTTAAAATAAGTTTTTCGATAAAATGTATAAAAGACACAAAATATGCTTGTATACTCACTAATAATGTGTGAATATTTATAGTATTTTAAGTACACTTTGACTTGGAAGCTAACAGACTACAAAAGTTATCGATATTTATATTTTATCTATCCCTTATATAGAATTAATAAGTAAAGTAACCTTTTTAGATTAACAGCCTCGCAAAAGAGAACAATCCAATACCCTTAACTTCACTCAAGCTAAAATAAATTAACATACAGTCGTGGCTTACTGAAGATCTAAGTAAGAGCATGTCTAATGAGATTTCTCCTCTGCGGTGAGCAAAATCGAATGACGCAGCATTTGTCATGAACGTCGAATAGCAAAGCCAGCCAATTGTCTAGTTTCGATCTTTATTATCAAAGAACATTGGAAACTTATCAATGTATAGACTCGATTTCGCCCTTGTGCGTAGATTGAATAAAATATTTATTGACGCAGACATTTACGTAGTTAGTACGAATACTGCCAATTATTTCTTTAAATTTTGAATTCGTAATGAATAGGAATATTTACATTATTCTGGTTGATTACATCACTGATTTGCATCGAGTATTAACACTACAATGGCAGCTCTAGTCGATCTGTAAAAGAGAAACCAACAATCTTAAAGAAAATTACTAGCCCGTCGTTATGCAAGTAAATGCTACAAATATAAAACAAAATATAAATTCAGGTAAAAAAAATATTATTGTAATAGTAGTATAATATATTTAATATTGAATCGACTTCTTTGTGAAGAAACCACTGCTGGCTTCCCCAATTCAAAGTGAGGGCAATGAATACACATCTGTTGATACACAAATCAAATAACGGGCGAAAGAACTGCTCCCAATCGTCAGCCTGGTCCCTTTTCTCTTTCAAAGGTCATTTGAATAATAAGATTACAAGGAAAAAGCCCTGTTTCTGTCACGGTACAATTTATGGCTAGCATGTACCATACATTCAAAAGAAGATAATTTTTTTAAATACTTTTAATTACTAGAAGTGATTTATAAAGCTTTTTTAAATATTTTTGCCAGAAAAATAATAATACTTCAAAAGAATATAACATTTTTTTATTAAAATATATAAACTTTATCATCATCATCATTATCAGCCCGTGTTAGTCCACTGCTGAATATAGGCCTCTTCTAATATACGCCTTCTCTTTTAGTGGGTATTTTGGAGCGATTTTTATTTGCCCATCCGAGGAATGGATCATCCTACTTTTCAGACAATTGGGTGATCGGTCCAAATTGTCGTAACCAATTAGAAAATAACGAGTATAAGTGTATTCTATAACAAAAAACAAAAATTTGTGTCCTCGTGGGTATCAAACCCAAGACCTCCAGTTTATAAAGCAAGGGCTAATACCGCTAGTCCGAGGAGGCAGTTTCACATTTATAATTATCATTATCATCAGCCAAAAAGCGTCATTACACTACGTTTACCGGGGCTCGGTACCCCCTCCAGAACTTTCCGATTCGTATAGTCAGGCTAATATTCAGCTTACTAATCCGGTAGGCTATATCGGTGACTTTGGTTCTCTGACGGATCACATCATTTCTGATGCGGTCCTTTAGAAACTCAGAGCATGGCCCTCTCCATAGCTCGCTTTTTGCAAATTGCGCAAATTTGAAGGCCAGTCGAACCGTTAGTGTTCAAGTCTGGTTACCGTAAGTCATAAAGAGTAGGACCCACTTATCGAATACTATCGATTTAAGGCACTGTAGCATGGGTGACGACAAAACTTGACGAAGCTTACGTACTGTCCAGCCTAGCCGAATCCTTCTGTTGGCCTCTCCTTAAAAATTGATTCTGCCTAGTTCGAGCGTTTACCCGTGTTTAGGTAAACGTTATCCGAATCCACTTCGTGATTCCATCAATTGTGATCGGTCCCGGATCAACTTTATACCGTCTGTAAAATCTCTTGTATTATATTATTTAACTAAGTACGTAATAATCGTATAAGCTTTTGTTTAATAATAAATAAAAAAGTCTCATAAATAGCTAATATATTTTATTCTATTTATTAAGCATAAATAATCACAATACCATCTAACCAAACATTATACGAACACAAGACAGCGTCATTCGTCGCTCATCGAGTTACATAGCAGCCAAATATATCGCAAATGGACGAAAATGATCTCACAATAATTTCCCAGAGGTCGACGGTTATCCGAGACGGCCAATAATATCACGAGCGGTTGACACGTAGTAGCGTAGAACATAGCCGGTCTAATCTTGGTTAGAGATTATCTTGTGTTTTCGCCCTACGAAATCGGCCACTATTATTATCTGTAACGTAACGAATATGTTCCGAATATTATAGACGTTATTGATTTACGTAAAGATTAGTTGGTAACGTTATATTAACTTGTCTATACTAATATTATAAGGAGGAAAAGTTTGTATTTTTGTGTGTATGTTAGTATTGAACAAACTTAAATGTTATTGTTCCTATTCGAAATATTCTTTTACGACGAGAAAGTTCTATTATCTTTAAAAAACATAGGCTATATTTTGGAAAAACATTAGAAATTGTTTTAAATAAATATTAAAAGAAACCCAAGGTATAAAAGAATGCCATAAAATGTTTTTAATCTCGTTCCAATTCCTTTTTTCAGCCGAAATGACCCGCTAGCCGCGTGTTATGTTGCTTATTTTAATATGTTATATTTAAAAATAATAGAGAAATATAACTTGCAACATTGTAAAGTTTGATTTAATTCAATTCTTTGGGTTTTAGCGTGAAAGTGTCCCAAACATACATCTACTCTCACCAACTTCGCTGTTACAATATTATTGAAGTTTCAAACTCTCTCTCTCTAAGAATAAGATGAAATACATTAAAATATATAACGTGTAAAACATATTAAAAAAGCTGTTACCCAAAACAATAATACTTAAGTTAGCCTAGGCTCTTAGTGAAATTTATGAATAAAATTTGTGACGCCTTTATTAAATTTAGTCCCACGGGCGAACCGAGTCAACCGTACTATATCAAGACACTTGTGGGACAAGTTTAACCCAAAGCTTATTTCGTAAATACCTGCTACCCTTCAACGCTACTGTCACATTTAATTGTTTCGATTAAAATGTTTTCATTTTGCATTAATATTAAGTTTAATAGTTTATTTTTAAAATCGACACATTTTTTGGAAATGTGTTTATTACATTTTGATATCATATCATTCATTATCATTAGCAGCCTTTATTCGTCCACTGCTGGACATATGCCTATTTCAATTAACGCCAAGACGGCCGATCGCTTGCTACTCGCTGCCAAGTTGAACCGGCTACTCCACTCCTATTTAGTTTAGTACATTTACGCGATTACTACACTTTTAGATTAAATGGAGACAAGCCTTTATAGAACAGCATAAAATTTTTTAAAGTTCTTTCCTTCAAAATTGCCTTACAATAAAATAAACCATATAGAGGTAGGAAAGAAGAAAAAATGGGATAGTCTTTTTTTTTCATATTTGAGATCTTTGTTTATTGTTCTAAAAATATTTCTTTACTTTTTAAATAGGAGACTAAGTTATCATATTAATGTCCGTTATTGCTCCAAGCTATAATCATATATAAGAGTTAAGTAGTTAGAAGGAAAACGACATCTTATAAGTTATAAATATTTCACAATTACTTTTTCTGTAATAAATTTAATGTAATTTCTGAACAATGTCAAGATGGTTTATTGTCAAATTTTTGGAACGAAGTTCCTTACGGCAGGCTTGGAGGGGATAGGGATTTTGCTGCGCGACCGAGCTGAAAAAAATGTAATAGTAAAACCGTAAGAAAAAGTGCGTGGAATAAAACCGTTAAATGAGACGTGCGCAGGCGCGACAGTCGCATACACAAGCGATTATTGTATAATACCTTTCTCTTTCTCCCTCTTTCTTTTCGTAATCAAATATTATGAACGTTATTTTTTTTTTATTTTTATGTAATATAATGTTTTCAAACAAAAATAAAGAGGCATATTTTGTTATTTTACTTGATAATTTGAATTACGATTTTTTTATTTTACGTAATTTATTATGCCCCAAAAAAAACTGAAATTCCTAAATACTTTTTCTAAACTTAAATAAAAACTAATAAAATCAACAAAATTTGGTTTCTTTTTGCAAATTGAGTCGATTCTACATGAGCCGAAGAAACTTCGTTCTTACCTGGTGTCCCAGGACACCACATCTTTTATTTTGCTTTATTTAGTGTAACGACTAGAAGAGCAGGATGTTCACCTGACGTTGTGACACGCATTGCCCATAAGAAATGTAGTGTTTGGCGCCACAAGTCCGATCCCCACTTTGACGTAGGATGTTACGTCGCGCTTACCCAGTGAATACTCTGGCTACATGACCCTTTAAACCGAAACGCGATAGTGTTTTTACACGACTGCTTTGCGAAAGGAAAAGTTAAAATTTAGTTTTAGCTTAGCCTTTGCGTATTTGGATAGGAATGTAATTGTTCCGGGTGTCTAAAACATCTTTGACGGGCCGTTTACCGGTATCTTCAGTTATTCTCTAATGTAATGAACCACGATTGCTCCGCCTAAAAATACATGCAAATGTCCTGGAACTTTACACCTAAGCTGTTTTGCTTATTTCTTATTACTACAGTCAAAATGCTAGCTACTGACGGCAAATTATTCCACAGAAAACCTAGATTGCACTAATTTATGGCTAATTAATGATTATCTAGCGACCGCCCCAGCTCCACACGGGTGCAATACAGATGACTGTAAAATCTATTGTTACAATATTTACCAGCGTTTCTCTACAATATTTTGCATGAGTAAGTATAGATATATAAACTAAAAATAAAATCTAAAAAGATTTAAGCATACAGCATAGGTATATAGGGACAGATAAAGCTACTTTGTTTTATACTATGTAATAATTTATTATTATTAATTTAATATTTAACAATAATAGAATGATTATTAAATAAAATGACTTCTTAGGGATTTTATCGATATTTATTCAACTATTTACATATTTGAATCCTCCCCCTCCCCCCATCATCCCTTAAGTCACCCCGTGACCACTGCCGCTGGAAAGTGTTCGCGTAAATAAAAGAGAAATAAATAAATCGATGAGTTTGAAGAATAAGCACTATTCTCATAAAATACGAACAAACAATTAAAAAGAATATGATTTATTAAAGATAAAATAAATTTATATTATTATCATGATACAATTTGTATTACGGCGACAGAGGAAACGAGACGAATCTTGACGATCATCGATTTTGTTGAAATTGCACCTACTATAGTAAAACTATACTTTGTTTTGATTTAAAGGCCACCGTCATATGTCGTGTATACTTCTTCTTCTTCTTCTTCTTTTATTTATAATGGCTCCACCGAGGAAGTTTCGGTGATTCTGCTAAAGTCGTGTATACTTAGCATTCATTTGATTTATATGACAGAGCGTATACCCTTCGGAAAACGTCATGACTTGTTGTCATTAAAAAATAAAAAGGCTTTTATCTATAAATAAAGTTGAGCTTAGCGGTTTAATAAACTTATCGCTAAATGGAGCAGGCATTGCTTGGTTTAGTTCAGTGTAAATAAACCATTTAAACTGCAACCACAAGTTGCGGTTGAAGTAGTCTTAATTAACAGCTCGAATGTTTGTCAACCTAACAAACTTCGGTAAGCGATCTTCATCTGACGGTCTTCTGGTGTATAAATCATTTTAAATTATTGTATTGAATCTTATATAATATATGTTTTACTACGCATATGTTGTAACAGCCAAGTAAAGTAATGATAATAAATTAACCGCTAAATTGCTTGAATTAAGTTTAACATTTAAAGTCATCCCGTTATAAATTGTAATACAGTACACAAAGAATAATAACAGAAAAATATCAAATTATAGATATTAAAAAAGTCACATTGACAAGAAGCTCAGGCGTTAATAACAGCTATCGAAACTCTCGTAATTATTTTATCGATTTTGACGCAAAAATTATGGTTCTTAACATTGTTTAAAATAGCTTAAAATGAAATGATATAACATTATGATAGTCTCAGAATGAAACGTGAAAAAAATCTTATCATTAACTTTCTCTGTATGTGTCTATTAATAAATTCTCGCAGAAAGTTGATTGTTGGTAAGCTTTCTGCATTTTTTTTAATTTTAGTTGTACCAAAAGTATTTGTGGTATTCCGCATTGAACCATTCATTTCTTATCACTGCGGATTATTGAAAGGTCAGCTAAAGGTGGGTCCTAATAAGTCTTATCAGACATCCAAATTGAGGCCTGCGTGATTTCAAGCAATACTAAAATAGGAAAAGAGTAGCAAATCGATGATGCTTCCTACATTTATTTTACCTCTGTTGTTATATATAAATCAATTTAAGCTCTTTCCTTCCAAGTTATTTTAAAAACACATAGTGTTCTATAACTGTGTACGGGATATTATATAGCTACGTTATAAAATTATCGATAGAGTGAATTCTCTTCTTTCTCATTCGATTTTGTAAGTCCCTGTTCCATTAATAAACATAAGCAAATATAAAATAAACATAAACTGAAATAAAGACAATGAATGTACAATTAAATCTTCCTTACTGTCCATTCGATTTTGAAATTTTCTCAGAGCAATTAATAAATATAATTAAAATTTGCTCGATTGTTCTTATTCTTCGAGGTACGTCAGGTTTACGTCAGATTAAATTAGTTAGACAAAGATTAATTAACTATTTTATTAAAAACATAAACGATCAGAATACATCACATATCGGCTTTCCGAGTTAAATTTTTGTACCTCTTTTCTGTAATTTCTTGTTTCTTGATAACTTTGCCATTTTTGACAGACTTCCAGAAATAAAGAGGTACTCATATATGTTACCTCGTTGCTCCGCTCCTAGTGGTCCGATTTTGTTCATTATTTTTTATACGATAGATATTAGCTTCTCATTGGTGGTGATTAATTTTGTGATGAATAGTTCAAGAAATATTAAAAAAATAAAAAAACTACGGCGCCTAACATCACAATCTTGTGCAATTACATTACAAACGCTGCCAAATCCGTAAAAGATGGACATAAAGTATGTGTTACGTAATAATACTACTATATAATTGTATGTTTTAAAAATAACGCACAATAAGCATTTTAATATAAACATATTCAATAATTGTAATCAGGCACATTAAAAGCTTATTTAAGATACAGGTTAAGTTCACATAAAAGTTATTGCATTTAAAATAAATTTCCTTCTATGTATATAAAACGTGTCATAAAAGACATTTTGATGAAATTAATACCTTAAAAGTTATCAGATATTTAAAATGCGGTGACAGAAAACGCAACGCAAATTCGTACGGAGAGCACGGTGTTACTTGCCTATGTTGCGTATAATAGTTATGCGCTGTTTCAAGTCGGTAATTTTTTTGTGTTGAAATTTCACTTGTTTTTTAAACATCTTTTATTAATAACCCACAGTAACTATTTTAATGTAAAAATTGCGATCAGGCATATTCAAAGCTCACTCAATAATCAGATAATACAGTTTAAGCTAACATAAAAGTTATTGCATTTGAAAAAATATTAACACGATCTGTAGAGTAAAAAAATCGAAGATAGAAAACTTCTTTAATGTACCAATAGTACTGCAGTTCAAGGCGTCGATTAATACAATTTCTTTAACATTTCAAAGATATAAACAGTAACGCTTCAATAGTAGACTCAAAGTTAGAGTAATGAGCGCAATAAAAGGCGTCGGCCGTAATAAATGGAAAAGATTGCATTTGTTAGCCCTTTCTGGGTCACGTTCCGCTTCGTTGGCTTAAAATAAGACATCTTTTGTGATCGCCACCGAACGAAGTTGAAGAGTAAGGTTTGCTATACTATTTTCTTTTAGAAATTGTGTATAGCTTGTGGCGCACCGCAATATCTTCGCTTTTCGTTCGTGCTATGATATTGTTATATTAAATTGAAGTTTATTAACAACAATATTTTTAGAATTTCAATTGTCTTTATTGCTACAATACATATGATTTTAAGAAGTTAATTTTGTTTAAAGGATTTTATCGTTTTTTTATTAACTTAATTATATGTTTCTATTGCTACTAGCGTACTTGTCCTAAATTTAGCGCTTAGATATCAAAAGATTATGAAGCCGAAAAAAAATTGGTTTATCAATTTTGGTTTGAAATCCCATCAGTATTTAATATACCAGTATATGCTGAATTAGTAACTGACGCACCATTATTTATATTGGCTCTATTTCAATAAGAAAAAGATGATATATAAGAAAAATTAAAACTTGTGTAAATGAAATTTTCCTACAAAAATCAATAGCCATACTAAAAAGAAAATCAACGGACATGAAAAAATTAAAACAATAATTTAATATAAGTTAAACATAATTTACTTCTAAAAGTAACTTTTGAGTTTAGTCAAATAATAATAATAACGCGTAAACAATTGTACAACTTTGACTTCATTGCTGTATTTAAGCAAATAATAATCACAAATTGTTGGACTATGAAGAATCGTTTCGAACGAGATTTTGTTTCCTAATTAACACCGCAGTGCAAAATTGACGCGCCGACTAGAACATAGAAACTTAAGTTGATATGTAAGTTTACTTCCAGAGATATTTGAAATAAGGCTTCTGAGATTGCGGACTCAGTTCAGTAGTTTATTCAGCTACTAATAACTTCTTAAATTCAGTTACTATAAGTTCGGTATTTAGTTTCAGCTCAAATTATAGCAAATCCTAGTTATATAACTCTTGGTAAATAGAATAGTTATCTACAATATCTTTAGTAAACAATCTTGATATTTAGAAATAGGGTTCTCGGAGTTTGTCATGCAGTGTATTAGTTCTGTTCAGTTTTAATTTGCAGCTTAAATTATAGCAAATATCGCATACGAAGAGCAATCTTGATCAATAACTGTTCTGATTACTCAAAATAAAGTTTATTCCAGTTATATTTAAAAAAAAAACAAATGGATATTTCATTTCTATTTTTGAAAATTGTCATCATTCTACATTACCGTATAATATTCGAAAACGCACTCTGCTTGAAAGAGAACTCCCAAAGGCACGTTCGCAGTCTTAATTTCATTGGACGATAGCAGATCATTAACAAGATTAATCCTTAATTATCAAGTCCAAAGTCCCCCAGGCGGTACAGCACTTTGTCGAATTAAAAAAAATTCGGCAGCCGCGAAATAATATCCCGCCTCGGGGACGTGAGATCCAAACAAGGAACTCGCTGAGCCCACTCTTATTGCGATCGCTCAACGCCAGAGCACTCCGGATAATTGTCGACGAAGGAAACGGGAAATCGAGTCGGGGCCTTATGAGAATGGAACCGATGTACGAGCTTAATCGTGTTACTGGCACGATTCGTACGATTTTCATCCGATCACGACCGTAAACGTGCGTTCCCTGGTGTGTCTAACTGTTACCAACTGACTTAAGGTTATCTTTTGTTTTTCCTCGTTTTTTTTTTTAAGGCTAACGCCATTTTGTAAATGAACATGATTTTTTTAGGTTTTGTTTATTAATTATTGATTAATACTTAAAACGTAACATCGTACGTCTCACATAGGCAGCGCCCCCATGATACCTCGGGTACTTCCGATGCTCATAGTACACCTATGAGCATGGAATGCAATCACTCTCTATCGGGAAGCATGATTGCTCGTCTGCCTTCATTGTCAAAAATATTGCTAAATTATAATAAAACAATCATTATGCATTAGTTTTCATCACTATAATACAATTCTCAATTGATAGTATACAAATTGACAAGTTAAAGTTGTTCAATGCTTTAAATCACATGGTGGCCTGACCCTCGCTTATTACTTCATAATGAACGATTTATTAAACAGTTATTATACTATTCACAACTTGTTTTATAATTTCAAATTATTTTAAGAATAATATCCCTACAATAATTACATTTTAAAAATATTTTAGTGTCTAGTAGGCCTTTTTATTTAAAGTATAAAACCTAGTAGATGTTCGTTAAAAAAGAAAATCCTACCATTAGAATCTTGGAATAAGGTTTTCGCAAATAAAGCATTCAATGTACAAACCATTTTAGTAAAGTGCACAAAGCATTGCTTATTACGAATGCGGTTACCTGAGTTTCTGCTATCGTGTGTCGCCGGCCACAATAAAGGGTACCATTCCAGTTTAATTAGCACCTTACTTGTTGGAAAAACTTGCTTTATTTTCATGGACATTGTTAAGGTTACGAAATGCATTGTTGCATTTAATACTCGGTCGGATTGAGTCGTTAAAATGCTATGTATTAAAATTACGCTACTTTTTCTATCGTTAGAAATAATGATGGCGAATAGTGGCGCGACCAAAATAAAGGCAGCAAGGTTAAAAAATATTACAAAGCAATAATTGTAATTTAGCGCTGTGTCTAATAAAATAGTTTCTGTTGCTTACGCGAATATTATACAAAATAAGTAATACTGTTGCCTTTTTTATCTGAAATATTTTGGCGTAAGAAATTTCTATATGAAAGTTGAAGTATTTATTGTTGTAGTATTTTTTTTATTAAATCAAATTTATGTGATTGTTATATGGATTTTATTATGATCGTCACATTTAAAACTAAATTTTAACTCTTGAAATTACAGTCACTACAGATCGTTGCAACGTAGCACTTGCAGACGTATCACAATTAATATTGAATTGAAAATGCTCGGAAGTCTTCATCATCAACCTGTGTTAGTCCACTGCTGGACAAAGGCCTCCCCAATGCACGCCTTCTCTATTAGGTGGTTTTTGACCATATCCACGACTCTGGTCCAATGCGGGTTGGTGGGTGGATCGACTTTTTGCATGCTCATCTGATGCATGGAACATCTCACTATTTATACAATTATTTATTTTAATTTATTTTTAATTATGGGTTATTGATCCAAATTGTCCTAACCAACCAGAAAACATCGATAAAACAAAGTTGTACCCCGCGGAATTCGTACCCCACGACCTCCGGTTTATAGAGTAAGGGCCAATAGCTCTAGTCCATGGAGGCGGTCACTAGAAATTAGTTTTTATGATATTTATTTATTTTCTGCTACATAGCCCACATATTGAATAACATCGATGTTTCGATACAGATCAAGAAATTTATTAATTTGCATTTTTAAACGTTTATATAATTTAACTGAGCTAAAAGAAACTATGCATATTAGCTTCGAAACAAAAAGAAAAGCTCCCTTTAACCGGAGCAATAAACAGGGGCGATGAAACGCAAAAAATGCATCTCAGATGTTTCTGGGTCACCGCACCGATAGCGTGTACCTTGTGAAGGAATTTCATCGTGAATTTTACAGTAAACGATGCAACTTAAATAATATTCTGCATTTCGTTTAATATCTGAAATTTCTTATTAAATTAAAATGTACCTTGCGTTGAAATATGTGCATGTGCATGTTTTCGTTTAGTAATATTTAAGTAAGATTTATACAAATCAAAATATTTCTTTAGGTTTTTTTATTAGTTGGAGTAATGAGATGAGCCGAACACACTGATGACTTGCATTGTCTATTAAAAACGCCACAAATCCGCCCACCATCCTAATACTTTGGACGTTACGTCTCGTTAACCCCGAGTATACTACGTTGCCCTTTAAACCGGAAGACAATAGTGTTAGAGCACTAAAGATTTGCGCCTGAAATACACTGCAGTAGGCTACTCCATCGTTCTCTTGTAAAAAACAGGCCTATTACTTTGTATTGAATATATATTTCCGTTTTCCCACATTCAACCGTCTTACCTTGTCAAATTTCAAATTCTGTTACTCTCTTATTCATATTTCCATACACGACAGTCATAAATCACGGCCAGTATCATCCTCACATAAACATTGTTATGTTTTCATCACAATGTGCAATGTTTGCTTGAAACATGAAACTATTACAGCAACATAACCTAATAACACTGATTGTCATCTTCGCTACTGGCCGTAATAAAAATCTTTACTGCCGAAATGGACATTTCGCGTGTTCACTAGTTTTCACGGCTACTACGCGTGAATAATAATATCGTAAGCATGACTATGAAAATAGTGGTCGTAGTTTTAGGTAACGAAGTAATAATGGTATTAAAAGTCCGTTACTACATCGCTCGTGAACGAAGTTACAGGATAAGATAATGTAACGTTATCATTATAGTTATTGTGTAAAACAATAACTTATTTTAATATGAATTATTACAAAATGCAATTTAAGTGATATTTAAATAGTAATACGTATATTTATTTGTCGGGTAGGACTTATTAAGAATAAAATTAGGCTAAATTAAAATTACTTACTTTATTGCTACAAAAACTAAGTAATTTCTTAGTATTGAGAAATAACTCTCAAAGATATAAAAATATTTAAAGTTTGCGATATATTTAATACTCACAGTAATTGTCAATCATTAACCTCCACCTCAGTTAAAACTCTAAACAAATGAATAGATTTTTTAGGATTCCATCAATTAGATACAGACTAGTATTAATCTTCTACTTTATAGTCTAAATTATTATAAGTTGCTAGTAATCCCACTATTAATTAATTAACTGTTTCACCTCATCAACTCACATGGTTAGATTTTTTGATTGTTGGTCAATACATACAATAATCATTATATATTCAGACATAAACATAACATGACATTCAGGTCTGACTATTACCATGGTTTTGTCACAAAACGAAAGATGAAATACGATAAATTCCTCGCAGAATTAAAACATACGGCTTTTGTAAAGCAAGAAATGGTACGATTAGTCCTTACATAGTTATGAGTATAAAATTTTAATTTTAAGCACTTTTAATTTTTTTTAAATATCTTTGAACAATACAGCATCGTTTTTGTTATATTGATTTAATTATTTTTTCTTATAAATAATATGAGCTGTTCGATTATTAAAGTCCTGCATAAACCTAATTAAAATGCGGAAAACGGCGCTGAAAGTCCGCTCGTCACCATTAGACGGCAAGCGTGCCAGTTACGTCTCATTTATTTTATTTTATTTTTTTGGAAAAAAAACAGCTAATACAATAAAAACTAACATGTTTTCACATTTAAATATCTAAGAATAGACGCCAGTGGAACAGACACTTATTTAAATGTATATAAAGGTAACATAAAAAGCATACAGAATTTAAACAAAAATTAAATGAAACTGCCTCCGTAGCCTAGTGGTATAGGCGTGTGGCTTAGAAACCGGAGGTCGTGGGTTCGAATCCTGCGGGGACTCAACAAATTTTCATTGTTGTTTCCTAGTTGGTTAGGGCAATTTGGGCCGATCACCCAATTGTCTGAAAAGTAAGATGATCCATGCGTCGGATGGGCATGTAAAAAGTCAGTCCACCCACCAACCCGCATTGGACTAGCGTGGTGGGATACGGTCCAAAAACCCTCTAATGGATAGGGGTGTATTAGGGAGGCCTATGTCCAGCAGTGGACTATCACAGGCTGATGATGTGTGAAATGAATTTAAGCTACAGTATCAAACCAATGTCAAGTCAATGTTTTTTAATAGTAGATATATTTGAATTAACGATATAAAAGTCATGTTTTTCTGAGTATTTGTTAACTAAGGTAGAAGCACGACAGAAAAATGTATTTTTTCTATATTTCGTTGTGTGAAGAGGTATGTAAAGAATTGCATGCTTTCGTCGTGATACCGTTTTTTGCGGTACAGGAAATAACAATCTATTTAAGAGTAACGGACTATTAACCTTATTTTGTGCAATTTTTAATAGAAATGTTATATATGCTATGTTCCGTCTTACCCTTATTTACCCAGTAATTACCCTAGCTGGTTTCCCTAAAACCGGAACACCGTAATGTGTTCACACTACTCTGCATACAGCTTTGCGGCAGAAATGGTCACCACGGTGGTACTACCCAGGGCTCCTGTAAAGAGAAATCTACCAACTTTGGTGTTACTATTCATAGAAATTTATGGTGAAATAAGTAAACCTTAATAGTTTGTTTAAGTAACGATTAAAAGATAGATAAAGGGATAATGCGAGGGAAGAAGATCATTAAAAGCGACACAGGAAAGCCCCACTGTGAAATACAATGACTTCTTAATCACCCTATTAGTCGGGCGATCGTATAGAATGATTTGTATTACGCTACATTTCTTTTCATTATTATAGCTTTTAATAAACAAAAAATATATTATATTTTCACAAGATATAAATGTAGCTCTATCAATGTTATATATTACTATAACTTTGAAAAACGAAAGGGTTAAATATTTTAAATAAATCTCGCGTTTGATATCGTATTAAAATGATATTCTTGTTCTCGAATTTATGGATTAGGAGAATCAAAATAGAGAGCTCGATCAAGATAACTTGTGTGCTATTTTGAACTAAGTTTAGAACTGCAGAACAAACTCGACCGACTTCTGAACAACTGCAATAGATTCGTTTTCAATCTCCGTAAATATGACCACATATAAGACTATATATTCGAAATCTATTTCATACTGGCTGTAACCAATTCTTTCCGTACTTAAATTGTCCTTTCAATCTTAGCTCGTTACTTTTCTCCTTACTTTTAATACCTTCGAACTGTCCATAATAAAAAAACTTCGCTTGACCCAGAACTGTCTTTTATGTCACATCGGACCGATTTTATTCATTTGTTTTACTTTACATAATCTTTTTCTTTATACAAAGTTTCTTCTAAAAATCAGAAATAAATATTATTGACGTAATCGTGATATGAATATATAGAATTTTTATTGTACGTTTTTTTATTAACATATTCACGGCTAGCGCAAGTATTTTTTTTATTAACATGCACAGTTATTAAAAAAAAGCTTTCGTTTGAAGTGTTTAACGAACAAAAAAAGAACTGACCTTACTGACCTTTGTTACTCGGACAGGCATGTACATTCAGAAAATAGAAAATAAAATCGATTTTTCAGAAAAATAAGGGGTTCGTTAGAACAGCATTAAGTATTTGTAAAACATATTACGCTTTTGATAGGCTCTCGCCGTTTCAATCATAAAATAAAATAAAATATTAAATTATACACCAATTATGGACAGTGTAAAACAAACTTGCTTGAAGGGTTCCGTGCCGTTAATATTCCGTCTGCGAACAAGTTTTTAGTAAGGAATCCCTTTGAAGAATTATGTTTTCTTGCGACATGAAAAAGACGCCATCTGTAAATATTTTTAATGTCCGGAGCCGGACCAGTTATAAACAGATGGTAAGACGAACGATAGTCGAAAATCTAATACTTTGAAATTTACCTATAACCATAACAATATGCAAACTAACCACATCATAGTTTGTTAAATAATAAGTTATTGTGTTTTTACATCATGGTGTTTATTATAAAGTAAAAATATTTTTATTATAAATAACAAAACTAGTTTTTACGCTTACAAATAAAGCCATTTAAAATCATTGTATATGTGTTAGTTTTTACAAACGAAATATTGCTTTTATGAGGTTTAATGAGTGTGAGAAATTATTTTTGCGTTTTTTCCCGTATATAAAACAGATGCAGTTGTTAATATTTACATCTTAACAATATTAGGCTCTTCCTAAAAAAATAAAAGCAAATGAGAGGATTACACATTCCCTTAAAACACTTTCAATGTTCAAAGCAAAGCTGTTAAAACACTAACGTTGTTAGTCAATCTCGTTTTAAAAGCTTCTAAATTATTTTCTAGTTCCGTTAACTGAATTGCAGATATTTCGAATTAATGTTAATTAAACAATTGTATTATTTAAATGTCGTCTAAACAAAATTTGTTGAGATGGAGTTCTGAAATCCACTTGATTTTAGTTAATTTTATTAGAATTAAGTCTAGCGCCACAGTCATAAGTGATAATTCATTTTGTTTTTTGCTATTTTGTTTTCCGCTGACACCTAACTTCTTGTTTTACCATTTTCAGAATGAAAGGCCAGACAGACATGTGATGTATAGCCTACTATTCTTATACTTTAAACAATACGATGAAAATATAGCATATTGTTTGAGTTAAGACAACTAAAATAATTATGAATAAATTATGCAGGTTCTATTGACCAGATGATTAATAACCAACCTTTAGAGAAAATATTCATCGAGGGAACACTTTTCAAAGCATTTGTAAGAAGAATGTAATTCGTGGAAAAATATATGAAGAAATAGAGATAACTACGTAGAGTATTTTTTTTAATTTGTGCTAAGACGAATAATCTTAGGATATTGGTTTAAATATGCAACCTTGAATAAGATGACATTGGCATGAGTTCATAAATAACGATGCAACAATTTTTAAGTTATTTTATATTTTTTAATTAAATACAAATAAATGTCTGTAAATATTTGACTAAAAACAGACACGAAACTCTAAAAGTTATTAAAATGAATTAAAAAGTACGATAATAATTACACTTAATAATACCTTTAGAACTTTTCTTTAAAACCAGCCAGAATCTTGACTTGACGGTTATTAAAGGAAACTAGAGAATTCACATAATACTTACTTGCATTTACACGAATACTACACACGATTTATTAAAAGACTGCGGATTTTATGGCGTTTCACTTAGTTTAAATTTTCAATTAAATTTGCATAATTTTGAACTTTAGGATATTATACGTCTGCTAATAAAATAAATTTTTGACATAAACTTTCAATAGAATTAATCATTCACACATTAAATTTTACAAGAAAAATAAAAACATTTTAAATTTAATCTTTAATTCACAAGACCTATACCCGGGAGCTCACGGTTTAAAATATATAGTTCTTTCAACATATTTTGTGATTCTTACTCACTCAATGTAGAAATATTGTCCTATTACCAGTAACTAAATGAATTGAAGTTTTTTAAACTTTACAATATTTTGACACAAAATTTGTTCTCTGTTATTTTTTGAAGAATTTGATCATGTACATTAATGATGACTAATATTGTTTTATCATATGCGCACATATAAATTGATGGTAAGGCATAATTTAAAGTATCTTTTGAAAGGCGCCATGCAAAGAGCTCGTATGTATTCATGAAAATACTTAGTCACGGTTCGTTATAGAATACAAGTTGACATGAAGGAATTTTATTATGTACGGGTAAGGAAATTTCATCTTTACTCACGCCTCGTAACCATATTTAATGTATAATATTTTACCTATTACCCAATGATTTGACATGTATCAAATACTTATTGAATAAATATAAAAGTAATTGAGAAGTAGAATGCATGATGCTGATTGTATTACGCTAAGTATTTTACAATATGTAGTGAAGACATTCCTCTGACTAAGCTTTAAGCTTCACAGCAATTGCATTGGTCAGTTCATATCTAGAAACGACCTCGTCTAGTACCCTTATTATTTCTACATCATTATCTTAACACACATATTATGCTCTTAACGAGCTAATATGCATTTGAAGTATAAGATCGCCTTGATGTTATTATCTAGAGAATATTACTACTATATTGGTTAGTATTTTCTACCGCGTTAGTCTCATATACATTTCAAGAAAAAGCTATGTAAATACGAATTTTCAAGTTAATATTATTTCAATGATTATTACTTATGTATAAAAATAAATAAAATTGGAGTTTCTATAAATAACATCAAAAAAATCGTTTATTAAATGATTTTATTGTGAAATATAACCGATATATTTAACAAAACAACCTTTTTAAATTTTTGTCTGTGTCTGATTGTTCTAGATAATCTCTAGAATAATGGGCCCGATTTTGTCAAGATTTGCACTGGATGTTGGCTGGTTTAACTGGAATTAACTAAGGCCATATTTCCTTACAATATAAACTAACAGAATTATTAAAATTTTTGATACCAAGACATGATGAATCCAAAGAAACGTCGTCTAAGGATCACTTTATTTTACAATTTCTAATATTATCTTCACGGATATAAATCTGAAAACCAAACTTGAACACAACGTTATTTAACAATAAATTAATAAATTTTGATATAATAAAAAAAATGGGATTGATGATAGTTTCACGGCTTATTCTATTAAAATTAAACACAGTTTGACCAAGTAGTCTTAGACTTGCCTTTTCTATGCACTCGTATATGTTTATCATATTTAATTTTGACTATTTTTATCTTGTACATTTTATACTTTTCTTTTTTATTATATCATACATTTTATTGTTTTCCTTTGAGGTCCTGATGCTAGTTATGCAAGAGTGCCTAAGCTCATTTTCAAACCACTGATATGTTAGCTACAGTAAACGCCTTTCCTGAGGCGTTTACTATAGCTAAATTGTACTTGAACATAAACATATATTAACTGGTATACTGTATTTCTGGATAAAATCATATTTCACTCTCATTAATGATTTCCCATAAAAATATCAATTATTAGCTTCACTGTGTTAGTGACTTCTAATTTGTTACATATTTTTGTGGTTGTCGAGTTTTTATTATTAAAGTTATTAATATTGTCATCAACATTTTCATGAGCTGGCTTTTATATGCATACAAATACTGCATAGCTGATGTCCCTAGAAATATAAATAACATAGAAAATGATAAATAAAATGATAAGAAAAATAAAAAGGCAAAAAAACTGTCCCAGTAGGACTTAATATTTACTGGTGTCTCAGGAGACATTCGGCAAAGTACGTCGACTCTCCGAATAAAACTGCTCATGTGCGTAGTAAGAACGTAAGAATTTTTCCTTGTGTAAAAACCGCGTAGGGTAAAGTTTTCCAATTATTATACAATATAATTAGAAAATATAGCTACATATAAGTGAATTGATATTATATGAATACCAGTATTGGTGATCTGATGGTATTCAGATATATCATCATCATGTCTGAGCAATGTATATTGTCCAATAAAGCTGGACATAGAGCCTCCTATTACAACCTATAATAGCTGGTTTTGGCCCGTGATTCACACGACTGGCGCCAATGCGGCTGGCTGGGTGAACCGCTTCTAACATGCCCATCCGTAGCATGGATCATCTTAATTTTAGACAATCGGGTATTCGGCCCAAATTTCAAAAACGATATACTGCAAAAACAATGAAAATTCATTCAGTCTCGCAGGATCGAACCCACGACCACCGGTTTCAAGCACAGCCCATGACCACTAGGCTACTGAGTGCACGTTACTTTTGGTGTTTTTTGGTATTACGTATGGGATTTTTGATCAGTAAAAACTTTTTGAAAATTATACAATGTTAATAAATTTTACATATGTTTAAGGAGAAGCCAAAGTTTCATGAAAAAGACTGAGTGGAGACAGTAGAAAAGAAACGTCCCGTAATAGAAGAATGACCATGTTAAAAGAAACGCTTTAATAGCTTAATTCAAATGTGGTAAACAATATTAAAGTGTTAAATGAAGGAACTGCGAGTTCGTTGTAACAGAACTACAGTATAAAAAAAAGGATTTACGCTTTGCGTTGGTATAAGTAAAAAAAAAATTACTTTACTAGTATATTTAAAAATAGATTCAACATAAGAGCTACTTATGAAAAATTTTAAAAATATTCTTTAAAAAAGATGTGAAATCACTATATTTAGTAGTAGAATTCAATACGTAATAGAAACTCGCTTTAGTCCATATAGCAACTATATATGCTGAAAAAGAGATAGTAGTGGGGTCGTTTTGATTCTAACAAATTCAAGTGTATACTTTAAACTTTTGATGTCATACCAATTACTTTTAGTATGTTTCATACCATCTTTGAGGCCAAACGGTATTGGCACTTGGTTTATTACCCGGAAGTACGAACCCCGCGGGGAATAAACGTTAAACATTGTTCGAATTATTTAATTGTTACCTAATAATTATTATTGCTGGTTGGTTAACAGAAAATGGGCTGATTACCCAATTGACTGAAATGTAAGATGATTCATTCATTCAACAGCATGGTGGCATACGGTCCAAAACCCACTAATGGAGAAGGCGTGCATTAAGGGGAGGCCTATGTCCAGCAGTGGACTAACACAGCTGATGATGATGATAATTGTTTCAAATTCTGTGATACTGATCCTGTGATTAATTAGTAAAACTTAGAAATAGTGACACATAATATAATATTCATCTACATGATGATGAGTATTAGAGTAAGCAACAGAAAAAAAAAATTGTATTTGTTTTTATTATATTTTAATTGGAATCAAAAATATATTTTTATGAGTACCGATACTTTGAGTGTACACATGTAAATAGTATTGTAAAATTATTTGAGTAATAGATTTATTCGTAAAGGTATCGAAATGTCCCCAGTTAGTAGGGGATAGTCAATAGTAAATAAAATCATCGTAATTTTATTACATGCGTCACAAATCGTTCAAGAAATATTTTTTGACATTCAACTAACCCTATAAATACCTTCAAAATAAGTGGTTTATAATTAGCAGAATTGTTTACATGATTAATTACCACTTTATTCTTTCACCAATCTTCTCTCATAAAAAATAATCATAGAAGATTAATAGTATTTTTGTATAAAATACACAATATTGGTAAATTAATCATGAAAATTAATTCTTCGCTTAATTTTTTGCCTTTGATCGTAATACTTAAACGATTAGTACTTTGTATGTAGCAGTAAAAACATAGAATTAAGTATTATTGCAATACTAATCCTCTTAAAATCTTAACTGTCACTAAATTATGCAACGACACAAAGTAGACCAATTAAAATTGATTATTATATGAACAGCGAGGCGGGCTTAAACTTCACTATGACAAAGGCGTGTTACCTACGGGATTAACATGTTGACAATTAAATTTATTAGTTCACTTTACAATTGCAACCAGGGTATGGCGTCTGCATCTAATATTAGAATCTAATAATAGAATTATTTTATAAGTTATATTACAAGACAAAGAATCATTGTACATTTTATGCATGTATTTTATATTTAGTCCTCATCAAAAGTATTGCTTTTAAATAAGGTGGATATCCAAACATAAATATAATAATAAAAGCTATATGGAAAGAATTAAAACCTAAATATTTTTTTTAGTCTTTGGTGTGGGAATTGTTTAAATTATGCTAAAATTGTAATAGTGATTTTATTTTAACTTTTAATACCTGAAAATCTGATGCACTTTGAGGCCATATTCAAAATACATATTTTTTTAAGAAAATGTAAATTTAAAGAAAATTTTGTCTGTAGTTCTCAATACTGTATCCATTCCAGAAGTTACATTCTTATTGATTCTTAAACGCTATTTTTACCTTTTCATGTAAATATTATTAAACGCTATTTTAACAAATTTTTCATCTTAATAATTACTATTATTGACTTGAACATGACATTTTAATCATTCAAATAAAACATTCCTACGTTTCAGAGTGTTTAAAGCAAGTAGTAAAACTACATGGTTCTCTAGAGACTAAGCGTAGAGAACTTATAGTAGACAAGCGAGACAATACCCAACACTGAGAAAAATAACTTTGGTATCACTAAGTTTTATGAATCTTAAGAAATACGGGACGAGCATGATAGCAGCGCGTATTAAAAAAAATGCATCCGCCAGCTAACTCCGGGTCACGTTCCTATGCCAGCGATTATAAAAGAAGACGGGTATTATGTCTGCCTTTTATTGCTTCTTATCTCTTTAAATGAAAAGTGCTCGCCGAGGTTTTGTTCAGAGCTCGGGCCGCATGCTTTGATTGGTTCTACTATTATGTCTCCCTTGTGTCTACGCGGCTTTATCGGCTAATTGTAACAGATTGCCCGACAATAATCATAGTTCGTCTTTGTTGCAGTTCCCTCAGTGCGCGAAATGAGAAATTTTTCTTTATTAAAAAGAAGTAAGCGGAAAGCATCAAAGCTGTTTCAGTGTATTCACAGCTAGATGTGTTATATTAAACTAAACAATAAGTACATACTTATAAAAACTTCTTTATCCGTTGTACTAATGTCACGTAGTATTTAAAAATGCATGCATCAATTTTGGTCAAATGCGATATGAGAATCTTGAGACAAAACCGGAGAGTACTAATGGACAAATATCGCTTGTATTGACATATTTATTAATTGGCATTCGTAAACAATGTTACCAGCATCAAAGTCTACGCGCTTTAATTAAGAACCGAATGGACAAATCACGACTTCGATTGGCAATTTGTTTCGTAAGCGAGTTTGTTTACGTGAATATTTTTTCTGCTTTAAACAATGACGATCAAATATCCTAAAAACTATTTTGGACTATGTTGCTATGTATGTTACAAGACTAACTAATAAAGTTATATCTAGTTAACATATTTTAATTTTTAAAGACAATATTACAAATATTCACGAAAAAGTAAAAAAAAAAATGAAAGTAAGAATGTAAGATAATTACTCAAACATTTGGCTCTGCGCCAGAGGTTGAGTTACATTTTCATAAAAACTGTAATAAAAATTTAACTGTAATAAACTTTGTCTTTCTATGTATTGATTGTTCGAATACATATGTTTTAAAAAGTAAGTCAGTTTAAGTACAAATTAATAACATTGATTGTTGTATATTTGCACTTAAAGTATTATAAATATTTTTTTTGTTACCATTAATACGAGTTAAAGCTTATTTAAATATATAGAGCTAAATGAAAATAAAAGTCTTTATGATTTTTCTGTCTAACAAACAATAAAAAGATATATTTTTTTAAGAACTTCTCAAAAAATATATCCTTACAGAACTCTTAAAATGAGTAATTAATCAAATTAAACAAATACTTTTTATTTTATGAAATTTCAATTTACTAATAATATTCATTATTCAAATATTACTTACGTTTCATAAAATGCATAATTAAAAACTTGTCTTATTTCTCGCAATTGAACATGACATCCCCACAGATGTCGCTGTGGGAAATCATCTAGAGATACTGTATACTAATGATGTTTACCTACTACTAGAATTTATTTCAGCTTTATATACAATCGTGGCATAAATTTATTTTCTTTTAAATCGTCTAAATTAACCGATCACTTGTGAGATATTTAAATCGGTGCTATTTCATACGCCTAAGAATGAAACGTAGTTATAAAACAAAAATCAAACGCCTCCGTGGTATAGCGGTATTGGCCCTTGCTTTATAAACCGGAGGTTGTGGGTTCGAATCCCGCGGGGAAATAACTTTGTTTTATTGTTTATATCTGGTTGGTTAGGATAATTTGGGTCGATCATCCAACTGTCAGAAAAGTGAGATGATCCATGCGTCGGATGGGCATGTAAACTGACGGTTCACCCACCACCCCGCATTGGACCAGCGTGGTGGGATACGGTCAACAAACCCCTAATAAAGGAGGCGTGCATTTTTTAGTTCAGCAGTGGACCGGTTGATGATAAGTGACTAAACTAAAAGCACATATAACACAATTTAAAACATACACATATATAGGGAATATAAATTATAATAAATGTAATGTATGTCTGAAAACGTGAGTCCCAAACGGTATTATATATTTCTCGTGGCGTAAACATAACCAGTTGTGGAGAAAATTGAATAGCGTTCCTGGCTAAATAACACAAGCGGCCTCCTGTCGGCACAGGATAAATAATGAACAAATATTTGGGTAACGCGTAGCGGTAAAGGTAGGCATGTGGTTATTTGTATGTATCAATGAAAATAAACGTGTAAAAATGATATTTTAAAAGAACCTCAATAACTTAAGTATTAAAATCACAATATAACATAAGAATAACATGAGAAGATAAGAGAAGATCTTCTCTACTCTGCCATTAAAGATTATTACAATCATTATAATAAGATTATTATAATAATAACATATAGTATCATTTAAAGGATGAACATAAAATAACTAATATCTAGCTTTATATATTCTGTAAATTTCAGGTAGCGTCTAAATGATGTATTTGTTAATACCCTGATTTTGTAAATTTAAAGGCTATACCTAAAGAACTAAGGTCTATCTACTTGTAATTATTTACCCCGATTTTAACGACTTTAAAAGCTGTGTATAAACTATATAAAATATATTTCTATTTTCTAGAACTATTTGTGTTTTATGTTAAGAGTAAATAAAAACATTAATAGAGTTGTCAGTAGGTGTGCTATTAGTTTTAAAAATTCGTATGTCAATATATTTTAACAAAGCAAAGCCACCTTAGCTATTATTATCTTACATTTAATATTGCATAAAAGTTCAAGTTGGCTGAAAGTGAACAGTGCTAAGCTTGCGCAAACGTTAAATTGGCATTCCTCTTCTGATACGGTTCAAAAGATTTTAATAATAACTCTTGTCTCTCTTTTTCACGTTAACATTTTAATTACACCTAGACTTGAGCCAAGTTGAATGCCATTTTGTGTTCCTTCATGATATTATATTTCAACTTATTTTACTGTTATGTCGCAAAAATTTAAAGATACCGTGCTTTTAATCATAAAATGGTTTAACGCAAACTTTCTATACTTTCTTTAATGGCTTACAAGCTTTTATGATATACATATTAAATTCCTCAATATTTATTATAAAACTTATTGTATAACATTTGTAACCTTTAAGAATAATACCTAACCTTTATAAATATAAAATAAAAAATATATGTCTACGGTTTTTGATTGGTAGTGGTCATATGCAACATATAGTAATATAATAAATAATTCTACATACAATTTTTTTCGTGTCGCACAAGGGCTACAATTTATACGAAATTTATGTACAGCGCATATTAAAAATATCGTTAGAAATAATGTGATCGCCCAAGTAGGTGTCATATAGTCTTTTAGTAATATACAAGTAAGTAATTTACAGTTTATAAGTACGGAGAAGTGTTAAGTGAAACAAAATCAATCCTCATAAATATCATCGGCCGATAAAAATTAAGCTGACAAAATAATTCGTTTAAGGGCTCTTAAGCATGTTTTGCATTTACGCGGTAAAAGTCCATCATAGTGTGCTCTCTGGACATAAACGCTGGAAAGAATCTGAAACATCGGTTACAAAAAATATACAAACAACGCCGTAAATCCGTGTAAAGTAAATTTAATCTGAATGTTTACTGGCATTAAATATACTAGCAGTCCGTCCCGGCTTCACATGGGTAAATTTTTTTATATGAATGGGGTTCAAGACATTGAACTGTTACCTATTTTATTTTTAGGTCTATAGTTGGCTTCAGCAGAAATTTTGAATTTGAATTGAATTTGGATATTTTTTTCTTATATTTTCCTCAGGTATAAAAGTTCCCATTTATTTTTTGTATTGCTACTTTATGGCAGTGATGTTAGCCATGTTCAGGGGCAATCTTATGGGCTAATAATGTTTTCTGAACTTGTTTTGACTAGGATGGACCGCCGATATATTAGAGATAAGCTAATTACGTAGGCATATTATAGTGCACAAGTGCACGGGCAAACACAGATGTTCCTCTCATAGTACTCATACCGGTGGTAGTGTCCCTGTTACAGGAGACCGTCTGGGTGGGTACCACCGCGGTGCCTATTTCTGCGCGAAGCAGTAGTGTGAAAACTACTGCTGTGTTCCGGTTTGAAGGACACCGTAGCCAGCGTAGTTACTGGGTAAACGAGACTTAACACCCTATGTCTCACGGTAGGCAGCGCGTTGGCGATACCACTGTCATGTATGGGTGTCGGTGACCACTTTCCATCAGGTGGCCGACTGCTCGTCTGCCTGCGTAAGCCATAAAAAAATTGTCCTATAGGATGGATAACTAACACAGCCAGCGAGAGATCGAGTGCAAAAACGGCATTGCGATCCGACACATAGATCATCTGACTTTACATCTATTTTGGTGATCGGCTCAAATTGCCCTATTCAACTACGAAACAACCTAGAGGAGTTAAGTCCCCGTGGGATTAGAATCCACAACCTCTGGTTTCTACAGCACAAGCCTTTACGACAAAGCTGCGGAAACAGTAAAATGTATAGTATGCGGCAGTACACCATAGAATAGATTAAATAAATTTGGTTGTAGAAAGTTTGTGTCCAGTAAAGGCAAATACATAAAAAAACGTTTTAGTAATTAAAATAGTGAATTTTATCGAGAAATGTATTGAAAACAATCAAAAACACAAATATCATTATTAAACTCATGTCATTTCATAACATAATTGCGTTGAGTAGTTGTGAACAAAAAAATATTTCAATGAAGTATTCAATCCGTAACAACTAATTACGTTGTCGTAGCAAAGCGTTGTGGTTAACCGTATTCAACTTTGCGAATATTAAAGCACTATTCTGCAACAGTACTACAGATTTCGTTTAAACCACTGTGCGAAATTTAAGCGAAAAGTTAGTTATGTGCGCTGGCCGCATTTACTGTTTCAGGGATTAGATTAAAAGCGAAAGTTCAACGGTGAATTCAAATGAAAGGCAGCCTCATTACTGTGAAAGTTAAATTGATATTTGTGAGTCGTAAGAGGTTTTTAAACAACGATAAACTGCATTGGCTGGCTTTTGGCGTAGGATTTTCCGGGACTTGTAACCACTGCGCAGATCGCTATTATATTTGCTGTCATAGCATGGATCTCGTTGTCAAAAACAATTGACAGCCACCGTAGCTTAGTGCTAGAGATTTTTGCTATCCACTTCTTTAGTACATTTGTTTTTTATACTTAGTTAAGGCAGTAAGAGCAAAAGATTATGTTTACGGTGTTTATAGCATATTTAAGAATAAGGCTCGAATTTCTTTAACTGATGGCGCGCAATATATAAGGATAACCAGACCATAGTATTGCTTTCGCATTATAGGGCGGGATAACATTTGTTCTTGTAATAATGCAACCAAAAATAATATTAAAATTATTAATTGAAAAATACAACCAACAGATTCTTTAATTTATCCATTTGATGATTAAAGTAAATTTACGTGACCGATAGCATTTTTTCTTAATAAAATAATAATATTTAGGAAAAAGTAAAGATTGTTCGAAATTCACTGTTAAATATATAATTTTATAATTTTACTAATAACGCTCCTATATTCTCGGAGGACACTTTACTTTATAGAATAACTTAGAAATTTGAAGTTAAATTTAAATTTTTTTTTCGAATTTTAGCAGTTCCATCTAGGAATACAACAATTTAAATAAGTTTCAAAACAACAACCGCTAATTGAGTATACCTCATTTTTAAGCACAAATTTAATGTTATTTTTAAGTAAATTTCCTCTTTTAAATTTCAAGGGTCAGTTTGAGTCGAATGATTGCTTTGGCATGTTTCTCTTAAAGTAAATTTTTATTCTGCGCGACTTATTTTATGAAAGGACGGGAAAAACGTAAAGGAAGCACTCTCAAGACATCGTGAAATATTTAGTTAATAATAAAAATGTTATGAATTATATCCGTAAATATTATACGTATTTATATTGTCCAAAATAAAGCTATGTTTTAATATTTGAAAATTCCTTAATCAGGTTCTGTCAAAAACTGACAAAACTGCGATCGTAATTTTTTTTTTTTAATTAATTTAATACGTGAAAAGAATTATTATATTATTAAGAAATATCACCATTACAAAAATCAAACTGGCTAGTGTACATACCAGAGAAGAAGATAAATCATTTTTCTATCATCAACAATAGCTTAGACATAAATTTAATTTAGCTTTAACTACTTTTTGTAAAATATCAACTGTCAAATTTAAATCAGATAACCTGTGATTTTCAGCAACTTCCTTCCATATTGTAAACTAATTTTGCCCGTCTTGTTTTCAGGAGCGCTGGTGGCTTGGGGCGATATGATGAACGATACCCGAATCTCACGAGATTTCAACGACTCCAGCGGTAAATTTTCATTCGTTCACTTTACTATTTCATCTACTTAAGTTTTTTCGAAACATAAAACACGTTTTAGATTATATATACGTAGTAATAAGCGCGTATGTGTAAGCGCGGAAATGATAGTGTGACATAAATGTTTTTTCTTTTTCATTTATCTGATGACAATTAATACAGTTTACCGGATTTTATCGCTTTTGATTCGTCAGAATGGTTGAAAAACCTGTCAGTTGAAATAATGGTCACGGGTTGACACGTCGAGTATTATTTTAAAAAACTGTAAACGCGGTTAAATCTGTAAAACTTAATCATGTACAGAATTCGCGTAAGCAAGAAACTCTTTATATGATCAGTTCTAAATACTGCATCAGTATTGCTAAAAAATACTAGATAAACAAGTGTACTATTTCCCACAAATAGCAAGAAGTCATTGGTCTTCATACAAATATGAAAAGCCTCACAACAAGGCCTCTTCCAACCTCGACCTAATGTCAATTTAGTCGCTTCGACACACTCAAACGGTGGCTGTGAATTTTTTGAAGGCATATATTCAATAGATTTCGTCGGCATTTCCCTGCGGTACTACTCTTACTCGAAAATGTGTTATACAAGTGTTACTTCAAAATTGTTCAAGCTGTTTCATTGGGATTATCGTTTTTCTAGAGTTTTATATTGACGATAGTTTATTTAGTACACCGTGACATCTTGTACAACGTAATTACTTTATCCTTTTGTATAAGATTAAGACACATAACCTCTCGCCGTCTTAATATTACATCTCGTTTACTTAAGTACCGAAAATTATACTAATGTACAACGGTGCACAAAAATCACTGACTAACACCAGAAATAGCGTATTATATAGTACGTACTGCGATAGTCCAAAGTAGCGAGAAAACCTAATGGAATGATTCCTCTCTTTTAAACTACGACAATTTTTTTTTGTGTGTTTCTTTAACTAATAGAATTTCACTACTAGTCATTTCCTTAAATATATAAATCTTCTTGTACATATAGTCGTTTTATTTATTTAAACTTCATACAATACAATCAAAGACGACTAATCCCAAATATCTACAGTCGATCTTGAGTGGTTCGAATACGTTTTGAGATTATGATGGATCTTACTAAATAGATTTTTAAAATTATGGATCTCAATATATTTAGCGAATTTATCTAAAAAACTAAATTTACATATATATATTACTAAAAATGTAATTGCCTATTAGATGCTACTTAATTGTTGTTCTTATACGCTGCTATATTGCGTATCTTCTTTGTCCTTTACTAAAAGTTTTTTTCACATTAATACCTCTAGCTTACTACCATAACTTTAAATTATTTCCAACAAGAGAACTAAATGTTTCTTTCGCTTTAAAATACTTAACGTTGTAATAACTATTAAAATATAGGAAATGCTAATGACAATTGTAAATAAAATGCAAATTATCGTTCCGGTATCTATCGGTAGTGGTCGTTATTGCAAAATGCCGTAAAACGATCAATCTTCTTTGCCATTTTAATAGCAGACTTGAAGCCGCTTTTATGATTGGAGGCGGCGATTTTACGATCAAATTAAATGATACGTAAGATAAGTGTTCTTTCTACTGAAGGCCTTTTCACTTTTTAAGGTATTCACTTTTATGCGGTTTGTTTAAAACCCAAGTAATAAGGTTATTTTATGATTTTCATTTAAACATGTATATAAAATATACCAGGCTTAAGGTTATTTTTTCTATTAACACTGATGTAATAAAGAATTATGTGAATGATTGTAATAAATAAACAAATAATTCCGTATCTCACATTTAAAAAATGTGGA
This sequence comes from Lamproptera curius, assembly GCA_029286875.1. Classification (NCBI taxonomy): domain Eukaryota; kingdom Metazoa; phylum Arthropoda; class Insecta; order Lepidoptera; family Papilionidae; genus Lamproptera; species Lamproptera curius. The sequence continues at coordinate 3,796,373 of JAGSMT010000054.1, forward strand.
TTAAAATTTAAACTCCAATCTTTGCACAGGCATTTTATTAAGGTTTTGACCCTTTAAATCATTGAAGAATTAATACAATTAAATGATAATGTTAAATAAAGAGAATTATTTTTGATGGCGTTTTCATTTTACAGATTACATTATGCTTTATTTAATAAAAGCAATAATAAAGGATATTATATATTATATAAATATAAAATATACCTGTAAACTTTAGTCATATTATTTTTATGAAATATTGATTTAAAACAATAAATGTAAAACAGTTTCAAAAATAAAACAAACTAATTAAATACATTTCTTCTTAGCATATGAGTTAATTGCTGTCCTTAGAAACCAGGATTGTTGAGGTTTTGAACCGGACTCAAAAATTTTCATTATTTTCCACTGATTAGAAGGCAATTTCGATACACGAAAATTTTTAGAGAGTGATCCATGCGTCGGATGGGCATGTAAAGTCAGTCACCTCAACCCGCATTAAAGTTCGCGTGGGATAGTTCCAACTCCTAATGGATATTGTTTAGGGAAGCCTATTCAAGCAGAATATCAACAGGCTTGTGATGATGATGATGATGAATTAAATATAAGCTTTGTTATAATAAAGATAAGCTGCATAACGATTTTTAATTACTTATTACAAATCAAATGCATCTTTTTATAGAAAAAGATACAGAATTTCTGTAGTAGTAATTAATTCACAATGATTTTGTAGATATCTTTAGTATTTACAATAAATCACGAGGATTTTTAATTTAATATTCATCATCTCCAATTTACTGTAATATTTGTAAACAATATAAAATAAAGGTGTTAAAATAATTTTTTCATAATTATTTTGAGAAGTTTAGTACAATACTTTTTATTTTCAATACCTATATGTGAGTGAGGTCAGCTTTTAAAATATCATGTCAGCCTGTGATAGGGGGTTCTGGACCGTATCCCACCACGCTGGTCCAATGCGGGTTGTTAGGTCGACCAACATTTTACATTCCCATCCGACGCATGGATCATCTTACTTTTCAGACAATTGAGTGATCGGCCCCAATTGTTCTAAATAACCACAAAACAACAATAACACAAAGTTGTTTCCCCCTCGGGATTCGAACCTATGAGCTCCGGTTTATAAACCAAGGGCCAATACCACTAGAATACGGAGGTAGTTTAGTTACTCCTTCAACCTATCTAAATATCTATCCATCAGCCAATTGAAGTTCACTACTGAATATAGGTCTACCCTAAAGAACTCCACAGTTACCTGTCATAGGCAGTCTGCATCCATCGGCGTTCCGCGATCTTCATCAGGTCTGACCATCTTGTCGGTGGACGCCATTGGAGAATTTTTCGGTCCGATCAGCCATCAGTTCTCCGCGCTATGTGCCCTGCTCATTGCCACTTTAACTTACTTATTAGAACAAGTTGAAATTCGGTCAACCGTACTCTTCTGGGCGCTTAGGATGAGCAGTGTGCGCTTAGACGTCAGAGTCTTCAACCAACTAGGAGGGTGCATATAATACCATTTTATTCTTGTTCCGTGGATAAATGATTACGCATGCCCGTTCTCACTAACTAAAACCACCGACTAAAACCACCACGTTGTTCCTTCTTGGTGCCTTAGACATCGAGTCACAGGAATTCAATGGCAGTCTTTTGCGACCCAACCAGCGCTAGCCGCCGAAGCAGCCCCATCTCGGCCTTACAGCCACCTGTCTGCCTCTGGGTTCGTCGCACAACTAACACGACCTTCGTCTCGACCCCTGAATATAGGTAACAGACTCCCCGGAGTCCATTACTTTGGAGTCATAGGAGCCAGGAGATCCCAGCCCATGCAGGGACAAGGCTCTCAGCCCCCAGCGGCAGCCTTGGTGTTGGACACCACCGCTACTACCGTTTCGCCGCAGAAGGATCAATACCATGCTGAATATCCCTCCTCCCATGGCCCCTCTACAGCGCATCAGCGGTGCGGTTCCACCGTGTCGCGGAGGTTAAGGAGAGTGGCCTACGAACTACCAACACTCCGCTTACCTCGCGATGGCACCTTGGGTGCAAAGTACAGAGATGGCAGCGCGTCTATCACCTCTTTCCCGCCTGCTGCACCCTCCTAGGTGCATGCGAAGTTGGTTGCTCAGCCTGCTTGGAGCAACCTTCTCCACGGCCGGGCTTACTCCCCTGGCCAGCCAGGTTCCTCTTAGCTTTCCCGCGGCTGGATTAAGCCGCAGGTACTGAGCCTCACCTCTACGACAAAGTGAAAACCAACGACAAGAGGAGCATATAATACACTAGGGTAAGGAGGTGACTTAACTTAAAGTCAAACAATGTACGTATAAGAAAGTCGAGCTAACGAATAGCATGTACTACATTCTAACGTGGCAAAATGTCTAACGTAATTTTTGTTAGTTATTAATCACAATATATAACATGACTTACTATAAATTATTTGTAAAAGTTAAATTTATTATAACTTTTCTGGTTTACTCTATGCAAACCTACGAATATTTAAACAAAATGATAAAACTTATTGTAAATAAAAGACTGTCCAAATAAAAAATAATTCTGTTTAATAAAAATATTTCAAGTAGTCAGCCTAATATAATTGATGCCACTAAAATATTAACTTTTAACATAATATTGCATTGTATCTATTAAATAATTAGAATGATAACCAATTTAGCTTATATAACCGCTAACGAATGACGGTTTCTTTTTTAAAAGACGTAAAATATTCCTAACGTAATGAAAAAATATTTTATTATTTTACTAATTTTCTACCTTCACCCTCCACCGCCTCCATAGCCTATCGGTATCGGCCCTTGCTTTATAAACTTGAGGTCATAGGTTCGAATCCCGCCGGGAAACAACTTTATGTTATCGTTATTTCCTGGCTGGTTAGGACAATTTTGGCCAATCACCCAATTTTCTGAAAAGTTAGTTGATCTATGCTTTGGATAGGTATGTAAAAATTCTGTCAACCTACCAACCCACAAGAGACCAGCTTGGTGAGATACGGTCAAAAGACTATCAAAAGGAGATGGCGTGCATTAGGGAGGCTTATGTCCAGTAGTGGACTAACACAGGCCGATGATGACTAATGTTCTGAAATGCAAAGTTTGGATTGTATGAATGTACTTTTTTCAGTTAATTATAAAAAACCCGATATAACAGTTTATCATTATAAAAAAAATTGGTAAACACATTTACAAACTTCAGAAATATTTTTAATACATTGCGTATACTGAAAAAACGTAATACTAAAATTACGTTTTTAGTTCATAAATTTTTTGAAATAAATTGAGGCGCCTATTTATAAATTATTACTATGTATTTTTTTAAAATATTGAATTTTACTTTCTATTCATGAACAGTCTAAAAACACCAATTAAAAGAAACAGATGAGAGAAATATTGAATAGGTAAATATTTTTTCTTATTTTTCCACTCTTCATTTTAGAAAAAGCGGTGGAAGCGAAAAATAAGAAAGATATTTAAATTGCAGTCCTATATTATGTATGCCTATACTCGATTTATGTAGTGTAATGTGTATCTAGTAGTAGTGTAGTATAGTAGCAGTGAAGTATTTGCCTTTATAGCGGTTATCTCCGATTAGGTTTTATAAATTATATTTTTAATTTTATATTGTAACACTGTAGTCAAGAAAAAATTGGTAATTGCAGGGAAAATACGTATGGAAAGATAGAAATATTAAAATACTTAATATTTGTTAAGGCGCTGAGATGAGCAGGACATAAAAGTAATATAAGATTCTCCGTCTGTAAAAAATAAATGTTACGCTTCGTTTTCCCAGTAATTGCGCAGTAGGAGCAGCTCCTCAAACCAGAAGATAGTAATGTTAAATTTAATTGACACCTATGCTTAGCGGTAGAAATAGACACCACGGTGGTACTTCTCCTTGCCATTTTAAATAAGTTAAAAGTAAGCAGCATATTATTAAACACAGGGAAATCCAAACACGGATCGTTACTTGATTTATTATACGGAGCCTTTGGATTTATTAGATGTTACCTATTTGGTCCGCTTCGAGAGCTCCGATTTTTTTTATTCTTTTTTATTAGATAGGTATTAGCAGTCATTCAGTCCTATTTTTTGAAAATATTTTTTTCAATAGAAATTATAAGTAGTTAAATCTAAATTTAAGTAATTAAGAAAAATCACGACCTTCGGTTACACAGTTTAATAGAAATTGCAAACGCTTACTTAAACCTTAAGAGGTTGATTCAACCTATTTTATAATTGTACAACTTGAATTGGCCTACACTAAAATCCGAGAGAGTATATATTTTTGTTTTTAGAATAACCCACCATAAGCATTTTCATGGAAATATTTTTAAAAATTTCCTAAATTATAGTAGTAGTAGTATAGTACCAGTTTACATGAAAATTATCGAAAAAATTATTACCTTAAAATATATGAGAGATTTAAAAGATATTGGCAAAAATCGCGAGGCAGTTTTGTGCAAAAAGCACGATGCTACCTGCTTATATTGCCTCAGTTATACGCTGTTTGTTATATATTTTTTAAAAACTTTACTTGTAATAGTTTTTTGAGCATGGGTGCTTGTTACTCTTCACTTCAAAATATTTTAATAAAACTTTACACTAATATAACTTATATATCAATTAACAATTCATATCGTATCGCTGTTGATTAAAAAGTACTATTATATACTGTAAAAACCGCCTGATGTGAAGTGTGTGCGAGAGCTACGTCAACAGTAAATCAGGGCTGATGATATAATGACTATATGTGTAATTTGTTCAAGCATATAATAATTGAAATGCTAAAACATCAGGCGACAGTGCTAACTATTTCCAGACATTAAAAAGTCTTGGGTCTTTATATTAATAGCTATTTATATATGAGTTGTTATCCTAAATACATTGTAACTACTTCTGACAAATCCAGTCTCAGGCGACTGTGTAATATATGTTACTATCTACACTAAAAAAGTAGTGGTCTTTATTCGCATTCTGTACATGTTTATACTTTCTTATAAGTAATTAAACGATGTGATAATAGGATGAACATCAATAGAATGATTCAAAATCCCTTTAATACTTACAAATCTCGAGTCTCAACAATATTTCCTATTAGTTATTGATTATTACAATCTACCAATAATCGTCAAGTTGATATATCTTATAAATGATCAAATTCTGATTACATGTCAAAATATGTGTTATTATACGATTTATATCAAGTAGGTGTAAATCCTACAACGATGTGATAAATAGGAATAAGGGAAGCAATCATATAGTAAAGATATGAAAATAACTGTAAATAAATTGGACTTCAACGAATTTTTCCCTCTTTGTTTTGGAATTGATTGAAAAAAATACAAATTACAATAATCTGCTTAAATTCATTTGGATATATCATTATATAAGACCAAAATGTCTAATATAATGATACAAAAATAATTAGTTATTATAACGATTTATTAAAACAGTTTATGGTCGTATCAAATCAAATTTGAACGGATTTTTGGACTTTACGTTCCTAGCATCCATTATCACGTGCAGACTAAAATGGGATGATATGTCTGTATCTTGATGTTTTTGGATTACCATCAGGATTTTTTATTTGAAATTAGACACGTCTTCTATTTTCTTAATTTCGCAAATTGCTTTGGAAAAAAGTGTTTACGTTGTCTGGTGATTTTGTAGTTTTTATGTTATTAGGTTTTTGTTTATTATTAATATAATTATTGGGAATAAATATATTTATGTATAATAATCGCGTAAATAAAAAAAAAATAATTATTAGGTTTAATTTTTAAAATTATTGGAACCCCGCAGGTGGCATAGACTATCCGTCTCAGTCAGGCCAACAATCATCCATCTCCTCTATTAAAGTGAGGATATTTTTAACTGGTATAGCTTCCCGAATCATCTTTTTTATAACTTGATATTCTCTTGCAAATATTTTCATTTATCAAATATAAAATCATGATTGGGTTGTGCTATAGAGTTAAAAAAAAAACTTTGGTCCAACTAAGACTTATAAATTTATTATAGAATGAAATCATGTTTAAATATGAATTAATAAATCTTTTTACAGTATTCAAACAGATTATTCAGACATAAGAATCTTTATGACAAGAATTAACAAGAATTAAACGAAACGCACAGCGCACGGCCGCTTCGAGTGCGATAGCTCTGAACATGACAGTGACGCAAAACAGTGACATTTCACTGGGTTTACGGCTAATCCAAACATATCAGATTAATGTTTAATTCGACACTTATTCTTGGTTGACTTTATCGTAATTAAATAAGGAGATTATCTCTACTTGCTTTGACATACATTTGCAAATATTCAGCATATATCTAAATGCTGAATATTTGCGATTTTTAGACGCGCACTCTAAATATAGTTGGTATATTTACTGTGCGCGTCATGTAACGTTTGTAAAAAGGAACTAATAGTGGAGAGAGAATATAACCTTATGGAACACCAGAGTAATATGACATTGATTAAATTTGTCAATTACTAGCTTCCGACCGTTCTTACTAGTGCCACCGAAAATATGAAAAAAACCGGGCCAGAATTTCTGCGGAATCAATAAAATGGAACAAGACAGCGATTCATATACGATATTGTTACAGACAGTATTGAACTTGAAACCAATGTAGTATTTCTGGTGCTCTTAGTAGCTTAGTAGTGCCGGTATTATAGAGACTTGTTAAATTGTTTTTAAGCGCAAAACTAAATAAAAATATGTTGTTCAAAAAGATACGATAGATAGAGATATCCAATGAGCAAGAAGTGATGGATTGGATTCTTTTGGAAGAGCTTAGTAATCAAAGGTAGTAGAGACTCTTACAAAAGATTTACACTGTAAGCAGGGGTAGGAGGGATAGAGAGGAAGGATGTTGAAACCAAAAGAAATTTGGATTTGTGTTATAACAGAGAGGTAAATAATCGGAATGAGATTGAAATATTTTTCTTATTTGGATAGAAATATATCAAAATAATATACATCGTCACAAGGTCACATTCAACCTTTTACTAATATATTGTTTGATGAAACATTGTAAAAGTGGTGAGACAACGTTAATTTAAATTATCTAAAGCATTTTGTTTAGTATTGTTATAGATTTACGACTTTCCGATACCCTTGAGTAAAGTACTCAAGAACTTTCATATATCGCTATGGAAGAAAAAATATTACAAATAATATGAATATTTTTTAAAGTTAAAATTGTAACAAATTTTAATCTGTTATTATTTCGTTCGTGACCTAGAACAGGCTGCTCAATGAACTGAGGTTAAATGTACATTGTAAACATAAGTTCGATACTCATTAAGCAATTTTGTGTTTGGGATGTCATCGAATTTATTTTTTAATAATAAATAAGATTCAATGTGTTCCTCGGGAATTCGATCATGAACTCTATTAAAATTGTAGTTTTTCCTCAGATGTATTTTTACTTAAGGAATACATATTAATATAGATCTAAAGAATAATTTAATATGTCACATTAGTCCATTAATATTATGTATTTTTCAGATGTCACCAGTTACTCACGCCGCCAGGTTGGTACGACAGCGGCAATTGTTCTTGGGTGGACACGGTCTCGTGGGGTTGCAACGTGACACTAAATACAACTGGGTCTAACGTCACTACTAGTGATGTTACATCAATCGTTTTGATGGCAGTCACGTCAGTTGTTCTTGCGCTGATAATCCTCGCCACTATCGTCGGTAGGTATTTTATGACATAGAAAGGAATGTAGGTAAGTTGCGGTCACAAATTAAAATTAAGTTCTACAAATATGGGCCTTGGGAAAAGCATAGATTTAAATAATATTATTTGATTGTTCAAAAGAGGGGTCCTTTTACAGGGGACCGTTTGGGTAGGCATTATCCCGGTGCCTATTTCTGCCGCAAAGCAGTAGTGAGAAAACACTGCAGTGTTCCAGTTTGAGGGGCACCGTAGCCAGCGTATTAACTGGTTAAACGAGACTTAACACCTTATGTCTCGCGATAGGCAGCGCGTTGGCGATACAACTAGTATTACCAATGTCTATGGGCGTCGATGACCACTTCCCATAGGTGGGCCGACTGCTTGTCTGCCGGCCGTATTGCCTTGCGTAGGCAAAAAAACCGAAAGACTTTATTAGTTCATCAAACATCTATAAAACTTAAATTGTGTCTAATAAGATCTTTTCATATAAATGATTAAATATTAGAAACGTATTTACAAGCCAAAGTGATGGTATAACACCAATTAACCCACTATTAAAATATTATATATTTTAAGTGTTTACTAGCTATCAAATAGGTTGCAAAGACCTAATTAATTTCTTCAACTAATGGTGCTTTTACGCGTCCATAAATTCTGCCTGTTCTGGATTCCAATTTCATTCATTTCGACAAGGCACGTTTAAAGCTGTTTAATGACTTGGCATCGAAGTAAAACGTAGTTTACCAACCAAGCGCGGCATGGATTAGAAGGCTCTAGGGTTGGGATGTTTCTACCCTTTTAATACCGTATAAATAATTACTAAAGCAAATACAGATTTTTTTCGGTCTTTGTAACAAATAATTGAGTGTATTTGCTTTTATTTGGGTAATAATAGCTAAGAAATAAAATAAAGCTTATACAGCAAAAAAAAATTTAAAGATTAGTCACTAACTACTCTTCTTGGAAAATAGTTTAGTATAATCTTTGCAAAATGTTTGAAAGTCTTAGAAATACAGGTAGTGAGTACTAATTCATTTTGGGACGTAAAATGTATGCTAATTTCATCATAGCTATTTTCGTATTATAATAAAACTAAATTACTTTAACGCCCAAGATAGTCTGGCATCAGGCCAAATTAAAAGTTTATCTGCTACAAAGCAGATAATTTGGCATAAAGTTGTACACTATCAAAAAGCGCAAAAATAACATTAATGCGGTATTTATTTTTACATTAATAATTGATAAGATAATAATAAATATTTGTTGCAGGACTTATCTTATAGATACAAACAGTTTTGATTATATTTTATTAAATACTGCATTTTTTTAACAATCACGTACTTAACAAATATAATTAAGCAGATCATGTTGCATTTTATGTTTCGTAAAAAAAACAATCGTTGCAAAAATAATCATTAATAATGTTTGTTTTGATGGCAAGGCATGTGTGATTTTGTAGCACACATAGGGGTCTCGGCTTGAATTCCTACGTAGATAATTCTACCTAGAAATATTACATACATTGAAAATTATCCTTAAAAATAATTAAAACGCAGATGAGCATATATGACTTTCACAATTTCTCCTATGAAGCGTAAGTATAAGACATCGGTTTTTATCGATATTTTATGCGGAGCAATATGTATATAAATTTTTATTCCGTTGTTCTTGATCCGACTTAATGCGGACTCCGTATTAACTTGGGGATAGGGGACGTAAAACGTCGGTCGCAGTACGGTCGGTTAAACGATAATAACTTAAATAGCAGATTATTCTGCAATAGTCATTTGTTTTTAAACTTTTTTGGAATTACAACCATCTCCATCCAGATATCCTTAAATAACCGTTTTTACGCAGATGGACTGGCAACATACTTCCACAGCTACGTTTGTTGAATGCAATGGCGTTTCCTTTGGGTTTTAGAGGTCAGATGCTCATCGCTGAGTGCATATAGTTAGGTCATGATAACTTAAGAGAATAACTAGACAGAAGATTTTGGAAGTCAATAGCCTTTTCTAAACAGCGACACAAAAGAAATTAATACTTTTAGGCAAATATGTTAGGCACTATGCTAACCAAGGTACCTGATTAGAACAGTTATCTTTTAATCACAGCAAAACATTTCTACGTTATACGCTTCTAAATCAAACCCCTATCGGTACTTGAACTGATCAGATTGGTAACCAACATTTTCAAACACCATCGACAAAGTTCGAGATCGGTTTCACTTGGAAATCGATAAACCACAGCTTCACGAGCCGAAACACGAGAGGCTTAGTTAATGTTGAATTGCCAGGGCTCAGACTAAACCCGCAATAGTTTTGTGCGCTTCTTGTTTGTCAAAGGAGTAAAGTAAAATAATTTAAACTTTTATTTTATTTTGATAGATAACGATATTCTGAGTAATTCGATATTTGAATGTAAATGTTAAACTTTATTGTAAATGTTACTTAATTTCATGTTATTGTTTAATAAATGGTTCAAAAATTTTACAATGCTTTTAAAGAATGGTCAAAGTAAAGAGAATATTTTGTCAGTGCCTTCGTAGTTTATTGGGGAAAAAACGCAAAGCACCGTACAAAATAGATTGGATGTACAGGATACGGCAGTAGCTTAGGAGTCTAGCCATTAAGTGGGGTCTCACACTTAAAATGGGTGCGAAAACCCAACAACAGTCTAGGACAAATCGAGATTATTGACCGTCTTTTTAACATTGACACGGACATAGCGTTTGCATCCACACATTAATATGATCGTCTTCAAGTCACACTATCTCAAAGAGAAGAAGCTTATTGACTTGACTAAAAGCTTAGCAGATTCGGATTTTTTAGCGACGTGCCTTCCCTTTAACAGGATATGTGTCCAACTGCTAAAACGACAAGGCGATGGCAAGAATCTCATTTCGTATAAAATTGGGGCTGTAGGTGGTTATGAAGGTCATAATACAAATAATACACACATTCATATTAAAAGTTCCAGCAAAAGTGGTCCCAACACCGACCTCGGTGAAACGCGACATAGGCAAAGGAACTCAACACGATTGAGCGACATGGGAGCGTCATTAATTATTTGTATTATATTTCTACTCAATTCAATAATATACCTACTAATTGATTGTACTTAATAGATACGGATCGATTTTCACTTCATAAAATGTTTTGTATTTTGTAAATTCAATTCAAATATCTTTATTCAATATAGAAGTGTAACACTCAGCTTATTGATTGTCAAGGACGCTACCACCAGTTCGGAATAGGACGCCTCCGATCTGAGAAGAACCAGGCGAAAGAAACTCACGGGCCTATTTTGTCATCTTTAAAATAATCAAATATATACATATAAATTTTCTTATGAGCTACATACAGTTCTATCATATGTATATTATAGCTTGAAAAAGCCTGGAGCGAGCATTTCATTACTGTGTTATCATTTATAAATTCATTTTATGTTATAATAACCTTATTTAATTAGAAAAACCCCATTATTAATAAAAAAGAAATTAGGAAACGTTTAAAAGCGTGTCATTGAGAGTAAAGTGCGTTATATAGCTTCCTTTTTTTAACTGAGTACTCTATATATATTCAGGTTGTTAACTACTTACTACGAATATTTTCAAATTGTACAAAGCAACACACCTCTAAAAATACAAACATTATTAGGTAGACGTTAAGCAAAATAATAAAATGTCTACGGTATTTTAAGTTATATAAATTCGATAATATTCCATAAACTTTTGACAAAAAATATTTTTGTTATGAAATCAATTCATTTAAATATTTATAAAAAATTGCTTTCACATACGTATAAAAAATAATCACACGGTGAAGAGCCCAGCTCAGTACAATATCCTTGAAGCTTAAACCGTACGGAAAAGTAATTTCGAGAGAGTAGGATACCTAGAAAAACAGCAAACGTAACTGTTTTTACATGTGAAATAATTTATCGTTCTTATTATAAACTCTTATTTATTACGTTAATAATAAAGTTATTTAAAATACATTTGTTAATAAAATCATCCTAAAACTAACGTATAACTCATAAATTTGATAATAATTAATTGTTAATTGGCATGCTTAATTTCTTAAATAAATAAATTTTGATGGCACGATTAAAATTTTCTGCAAACTAATGCCTTCCTTTACCTTAAAAATGTCTCTGATTCTCTTACTTTCGCGTACAATCACTTTTCATACAATATTTAAAATTAATTGAATAAAGTAAACTCTGTGCTCTAAAAGAAGCAATGGGTGAAAGGATAATTTTCGGTATCCTTAAACTGTAACAAAAACTTCACAATAATCATACGATATCAATACGACGATTGTCTAATTTGTTATGTACTTAAAACAAACATCAATATTTTTTTCACAGGTAACGTGTTTGTGATAGCTGCGATTATAATTGAAAGGAATCTACAAAACGTCGCTAATTATCTCGTGGCCTCGCTCGCTGTCGCGGACTTGATGGTAGCCTGCCTCGTGATGCCTTTAGGAGCTGTTTACGAGGTTTGCTTTATTTGGGATTAAAACTTCGCTATTACATAAAACATCTATAATTGTAGTTGGATTAGACTTGGTAATTTGGACTTAATTAAGTTTATTTTAAATGATGTACCCAGTAAAATACATTTGCGATAATAGTGTGTACATACGAAAATTTACTAATGTAAACTTGTAGTAAACTTTATGACTGTATTCTATTTTAATGACAAATATTGACTTTAGTAATTGAAATTGTAATCAATTAAATATTTTATTGTAAAGATCTGACATTAGCGCACTTACCTAACTAAAGCTCACTTAACGAAAGTAGTATAATGTTCAAATTCAAATATCTTTATTTAACATAAGAGCGATACATTTATTGATTGTCAAAAATCTAACACTGTATATAAGTTACATTTAAATTTGCTGCATCTTAACAGGTCAGCCAGGGGTGGATTTTAGGACCTGAGCTGTGTGATATGTGGACATCAAGTGATGTTCTCTGCAGCTCAGCGTCTATTCTTCATCTTGTCGCAATAGCCACCGATAGGTATGTACAAGTATCTAAATAAACAAAATAACTTAAATTTAAGAGTATGTACAACCTTTACCGACTCTGAACGTTCTTCTTTTATTACAAAACCCTGCTTTTGGCTTCAGGATATCAGATCACGATAATATTAGGGAATTTCTGCAAAAGTGTTCACTCTGGATAGACCTGTTCTCTGTGAAGGACATTGTCTTAACAGAGCCTGTAACTCCCGTAATTCATTCACTTGTGGATGTATTCCTTGATTTATTTTAATAGTATTAATAAAATACTAATTTAAATATTGAAAACTTGATTGGATTAAAGAAAAGTTTCAGTAAATCTAGTCAAGTCCCTAGTTTCTGCTTAGCATACTGAATCAAATCAGCCAGTCATAATAAGCTGAAGTATTTACGTTGCTCAACACATTGTCTTAAATCGATTTCCGTTTGCATCAGCTTTGAGGAGTATCGATTTGTTTATACCTTATTGAATCAATAACGACTGCAGATTAATTTGCGATTACTCAACGTGGAAATGCTTCAATAAAAACTACCTGACCTACTCAATTATGCATATATCAAGCTAGTTTTAATAACTAGTTAGTAAAAGTTGGAACACTTCACGTTATTTAATTTATTTAATGTTAAAATATTTCTTCAGTATTCTATTAAGCGTTCAGTACCAACGTGGTAGTTGGCACGGGTTTAATTATTAGTGGTACTTGAGATTACCGCATCCGAAGGTAAACCACTAAATCCATTTGCTCGAAAAGTTCGCATTCAGAACTGAAACTAAATTGCTTAACCACAAAAGTAGGCTAGAGACGTTATTTTATAGAATAAATTGTTTAATAAATAATGAAAGGTACATTGAATTTGAAGACATTTTTTTAAAATCTAAATTAGTTTATTTCGTTTTCAATTGATGGCCTATTAAGTATTTTTTATAAAGATAAGTATTTTTTATATTAAAAATATACTTATTATTAAAAACAATATGATTTTCATCGAAGTTTAACTTTTTGTGGCACAAATTTTGCATGGGACCGTTGGTAAATAAATATACTTTAATTATTTAATATGTACATGTATTTTTTATTTTATTAATAAAAAAACATTTTTCACAGATATTGGGCGGTAACTGACGTGGACTACATCCACATTCGCAACGAGAGACGGATCTTCACAATGATCTTCCTGGTTTGGGGTGCCGCGCTCGTGGTTTCCCTCGCCCCGCAACTGGGTTGGAAAGATCCTGACTACCTAGCGAGAATAACACAACAACAAAAGTGTCTCGTCAGCCAAGATCTTGCATATCAAATTTTCGCTACCTGCTCCACCTTCTACGTCCCACTTGCAGTCATTCTCATTTTGTACTGGAAAATTTTCCAAACCGCTAGAAGACGCATTCGAAGGCGGCGGGAACCACCTCCACCACGGCCAACTTCGGCTGATGGAGCGCCACCATCGGGTCGACCAATCCAATCAGCTCGAGACAGAAGATTTATCAAGAAGCGTTTCTTGAACTTAAAGAAATGCAATCAACGCACGCGAGCTGAAACTTTGGCCGCCTCCTTACTATTGACTGAAGGTCAGAGTACGTCAACGGTAGACACGCTCGACGAGGAACCGAGAACAACAGCGTTTACCATCAACGAAAAGATACCGTCCTCTGTGTCACCTGAAAAGTCTTCCTCCACAGTTACAAACGGATCAAAACCGGAACGATCTGTCGCTCCTGCCATGTCACAAAGAGAAAAGAAAGAGTCTTTAGAAGCGAAGAGAGAGAGGAAAGCAGCAAAAACGCTTGCAATAATAACTGGAGCGTTTGTTTTCTGCTGGTTACCATTCTTTATAATGGCATTGGTGATGCCAATTTGTCAGACGTGTGTGATCAGTGACTCCATAGCTAGTTTCTTTTTATGGCTCGGTTATTTCAACTCGACATTAAATCCAGTTATATATACAATATTTAGCCCAGATTTTCGGCAAGCATTCGCACGGATCCTCTTCGGCACTCACCGGCGTGGTCGTAATAAAAAATTCTAACAGAAATATCCCTACTATGTATATAATTGAGCTAATGCTCGTTAATGGACATTGTTACTCTTTTCCTTGTAAAAATTTCAGGCTTCTGTATGTTATACATACTTATCGTTAGTCGTTAGTGTAAATATGTCTTAATCAGAGTTGTAAATAATGTGGCAGTATAACAATATATTAAAACGGTTGAAAATTGTTTTTTTACGCGTTATAGAATTTATTGCCGCGACGGCGTCGCTCGCGAGTCCAAAGTGACACCGCCGCCTGCTCCTTCGTTGTTTCCGGTGACATTACGAAATAAATACTAAATTATATCATCTCTATGTTTTTTATTACAACCTATTTTTTTAATTTAAATGACATAGTGTGAGACATAAGTTTAGCTGCTAACATCATTACAATAAGTTATGTCATTGCAAATACGAGCACAGCAATGTTTACATGTTACTGCTTTAAGATAGAAGTGAGCACTATACTGATATATGAATGGGCTTTAAAAAACTACATATTTCTTTATCTCAAATTTGTTGCTACGACAGTCAATTTATCTATGTAAAGAAAATTAATAAGCCTACAACTTGAAACAGAAAAGTTTAGAAAAAAATAGGTACAGCATTTTTTTTTCTGCACCGAATAAAATACTCTTCGCTCTTATTTAATGTCCTTTATTGGTAGAGTATACTTACTGGGTAATATACCAACTCTGGTATCAAGTAGAATTATGATTTAGAAAAAACTAAAATTTTCATGGATTTGGCTAATTTTACATACCATCAAGTATTAGGCAGACATTTTTAAATTTTCTCCAATGATAAAATAAACAGGTTTCTTACGTTTATTATAAGATCTAAAATAAATCGCATTAAAGTCATTTAGAAATGGCTCCAAATGTGTTTGGTTTAATTCTGTAAATTAACTTTAAGTATGATGAACTATAAATATCCTAAAAAATATTTTTTGATTAGAGAAACGCAAAATTAAATTTTTTCTCAACACAAAAAGAATTTGTTGGTCTGTGTTATGTAGTTTGAAAATAAAATTATTTGATAAATTTATGGATCGATATACCACCGCATTATATAATTAAATTTTGTTATAACATTAACGCTCAACAAAAACTAGAAATTAATTTAACAGCGCCACTATAAACTTAACGTAACACTAAATTTCGTAGAAATTATCCAACAGTAGCCAGTTAAAATCGGCAGCATTTGTACATGTCTACTAGTGATGATTTTTTACTTTTCAGTCCTAGCGATTAAATCATACAAAATTTAAATATTATAAAGTAGAATGACTAAAATAGTATTTCAATAAATGTTAACAGTTGTCACAACTCAAATTGCCAGCTGCATCTGTGGTGACACACTGTATTATTATTTATTAGTATAGTTATGAGATTAGTAAGTACTTTATTAACAGGGACATTATTTAGTTACCATATTAGGATACACAAAAATTTAAATGTGTTATTCACGGTCGTGTAATATTCTTCGCGTCGAGTACATTTCTATTTTATCATGTGGGTAATAATTATTTTTCGAGAAGGCGAAGGCGTAACATTGTCGTCGCTTGATTTATAGGCCATTATGATAATAAAACCTTTCATATAAATTTCGTTGTATTGTGCAGAGATAAATACTTTTCTCGCACAATACAATGGCAGTTTAATAAAGAGAAAATTATTTATAAATGAATTACTACGCATTTACATTGTTGTTACATTTAAAAGTTAAATATAATGACGTTGTGCAATAACAAAAGCAATACTAAGCTACCTTAACTAACACTAAGTTATACATATTCATTTGTGACTTATGATTAATAATCAAAAATTGTTTTTGTTTCATTTAAAGCTTAAATATAAAAGATAATCTAGTCCTACATATACAGCATATTTTTGTTAGACTCTATGCCCTTATTCTAATAGATGTGTGATGCGAATCTAAATTACTAGATTTCAATTACATTGTATCATAATTTAAGTTAATTTGAACTAGATGACAAAAGCTACACTGAGATTTCTCATTAGTCTTCTTCACCACCACAAATAAACTATTAGGAGCTTCTAAACTGTTTTGAATCCCTAGGGCTTGGTTTTTACGCTGTGAGACTACGATCTGACTTCCGCAACCTAAATGTAAATTTTTAGATTGTTCATTTTAAAAAATACCAAAAGTTAAGTAGTCCCTCGCAAGTTTCAACCTTCAAACAGCAATATACGAAACTACCGAGTCACTTATGAACTTTTGTACAACGTTCGGTACACTCGAAACGGATAATGATATTTTGATAATGTTTCGGTTTGTCGGTGACACAAAGTTGTGATTTTCGGGCGTTGTTGAAAAATAGCGATAGCAACGTAATTTAAATTTATTTTTATTATGAATACTCAATGTAATTAACTGCATTGAAATTACTTCTATCACAGAGATGTAATTTAGTTTCTAATTTATTATAGATTTATTTATACTATTACAATAGGTGATGATGGACATGCAACAACAGATGATCTGCTCATCATGTTTTTGTTACAAGTTTCGCCCATAACGTGAAGTAAAATAAATGAATAAGTGGTTATAAAAGCATTGTTTTTATTAATTGTAAAAATAAAAGTAGTACCGTAGTTTTTAATGGTTGTAACTATAATTTTAAGAAATATAATACATATGGTAAAATCAATAGAAAGCAAAAATAGGAATTAAATATCTTACTAATAACATATATTGTAAGTGACAGTCAATAATTCTCAGAAGCATAGTTTTTGTCACGTAATAACATAAAATATTATAAGTTTCATGTATGACGTGAAGAAAAAATTGTGGACGTGTTTTATCAAAGACTGACGCAGCAAGAATACGATCTGTCCTCCAGTAAGGAAGGAAATAGGCATATGCCACATCTATTTTCGTAGGCTCTGACAGTTGTTGGAAGGGTCTGACACCGCGATGTATTGCAAAAGCGTTGGCGGATTTAACAATTATTTATATAAATGTTCACATTAAATCATCAATCTTGTTGACACTGACTATTGTGTGTATACATAATTAGTTGCAATTTGAATTTTTTTTAATTTCTTCCGTCATAATGAATGCTGTCTTAAAAGCTAATTTATTGAAATCTTAGATTTACTCTCAAACAAATCTAACAATTTAGTTATTTTAGTATTTATAAACTTTACTAATATGTTTATACCTTTAACGCTTGTGTCACAAAGCGAAATTTCGTTTGGTTTATGTTTGTCATACTTTTGGTATTGATGTGCACGTTATATATATTATATTGCATTGGTTTACGCCACTTCTTTAACTCTATGAATTGTGGCCGGTAAGACTGATGCTTTGACGTGTCGACGGGTAAAGAAAAAATAAATTGCGGTTTAGTGCTCTTTCCGACCCCGCCTGAATACGAGGCCATAATTCATTTACCAAAAAGTTCAATTTCCTCTGCTTTCTTAAGAGAAAACAAACACGTAGCTTGCGAATCGGACAATATTAAATTAAAAAAGTAATAATGTTATTTAGTTATTTGTGTATCATTCGTATCCATTTAATAAAAATTAAAAAAGTGCTTTTTTATCATGGTGGTGGTCATCGAAGCTTTTGTCTAATATTTCTATTTTGTTTTGCGTTTTCGGACACAGTATCTAATATATTTGAGATTTGTATTCGAAGCACGCCATGCTATGGGGCGCAAATTACAAATAACTCTTGTTTATATTGCTACAACTTGATAAGATCGCCGACACGCCCACAATGAAATAGGGCTTAATACCCGCAATTTTTAACTCCTACAGAAAGCATTGCTATTTACTCTCCAAGGACAATCCGGTGATCAAACTTAATTATCTTAGCCAAATGTGAA
Source organism: Lamproptera curius (assembly GCA_029286875.1). NCBI lineage: Eukaryota > Metazoa > Arthropoda > Insecta > Lepidoptera > Papilionidae > Lamproptera > Lamproptera curius. The sequence goes on from JAGSMT010000054.1 coordinate 3,814,997, forward strand.
GCAAATACGCCACGGTTACAAGTTTACCAGAGGTCGAGAATTTTGACTGCGTAGCAAAATAATTGCATTATTTTTAAATGATTTTTTTTTATAGTGATTAGATCAAAATATTTAAAAATTATTAGTTATCTGAAAAAAAGGAGGGTGCATGCATTGGATAGACAAACAAAAAGACGGCGCTGATTGTCAAGACGATTATAAGAGGTAGTAGGTCCCTTTTTTACAGGGGAAACCGCCTCAGACGGCAGTACCACCGTGGTGCCCAGTACTGTGTTCCGGTTTGATGGGCACCATAGCCAGCGTATTTACTGGGTAAAGAAGACGCAGCATCTTATGTCTCACGGTTGGTAACCCCTTTCCATCAGGTGGCCCGACTGCTTGCCTGCCTTCGTATGCAAATTAAAAAAAAGACATGCAGTCGTTATAGCATGATAATGCCTTCAAATTTATCCATTGATCGCAGTTAACCCGTTGGATTGTTAAAGTCAGATGGCAGATAGAGTCAGAGAGTCACAGAGTCACCCTGCATTAAAAATATTTTTCAGCTATATCTGAACGTATCAGATGCTGGCCCCATGACATATTGGGAGAGTGACTAAAATGAGGGAAAGATATCTGGAATAACAAAAGTTAGCCAAATAAGCAGCCACTAATAAAAAAGTGATAAATGCACGCTAACTTTTTATTTAAAAAAATGACAATAGCCTCAATAAAATCACGGACGGGTACTTAATTTTTATTAAAATTCAATATTTGTATTTATGACGTAATCAACTCCCTATTGCAGCCACTGTCAAGATCCCGACGCTAATACCATTGAAAGTTAATTTAAAGTTAAAATTTAAGACCTCACTTGTGGAAAGTTGACATTTAAATTTCAACTTTAAATTAACATCCAATTCGTTTCTGGACGCTAAAATCGAGCACTTGCATAGTGGTTAAAACTTTGTGAAATTAAGAATTATATATTTAAGTATAAAATATATTTAGATTTTTCAATAAATCTACACATATAAATAAAGTCGGAGTGTCTGTTTGTAATATTAACGTAACCGTTTTTAGTGATTACATTGTTATATATAACCGATATAAATGAAAAAAGCAAGATTTTTATAAATTTTTGTCTGTTCGTTCTGGATACTCTTTGGAATACTACCTAAAAACATTACTGGTTTTTTGATATATCACGCGGACGAAGGCATCATCTAGTAGTCTTTAGACCGTACGCGGACGAAGGCATCATTTTTAGTCTTTAGACCGTATCCCATATCACTGGTCCGATGCGGGTTGGTGGATAGACCATCTTTTTACATGGCTCATCTTGCTATTCAGACAATTAAGTGATAGGCCCAATTTTTTCTAAATAATCAGGAACAACGATAACACAAAGTTGTTTCCCCGCTTTATTAGAACCTACGACCGGTTTCGATCCGGTTTATAAAGTAAGGGCCAACACCGCAAGTCTACGGAAGCGAGCCATAAGTAAATTAATATTAAAAGACCTACTTTTTCATACATTAACACACTTAGATATCTTGACTTTAATAACAGTTGAGATATATCGAGAAATGGATTTCAACTTGGAGCATTGTCTCAAAAAATTGTGAACCTGTGCGAGGTTATTACGAAAGTTTTACCTCTGGGAACAGATGGATTGACATACTTCTTGACGTTTATGATTTATTTGCATAACATTCTTTTTATAAATGTATTAAAAGTTTATTTCGTTTCATAAAAATACAACTTTTTTGAATTTTAATATCTTACTTTAGTTATGTTTACGAATTAAAATGGCGTTGTGTGTGTGTAATGTTCTCTTATTTTTTTAACTTAACATGCTACAACAGGAAAACAGTCTAAAATAAAGTTGAATGATTTTTTTTTCAATTCAGTAACTGTCATATTTGTTATAACAGAGTAAGATTATAGTATTTTATAAAGTTATCGATTGGTTGATTTTAAGAATGTTGTTGGCGTTGTTAAACTTTCATATAACATTTAAAATCTGACATTTAATAGAGATGGCTATTTGTATTGTTTACATACAATTATATAACTATAATATATTATTCATATTAAAGTTTTTAAAATTTAATTAATTTTAATAGTACCGTTTCCTAAATATGTCCATAGTTTTAGTACAAACATTTTAATTTATATAAATAAATTGTTTCAGTTAATTCGAATGTAGTAATAATTGATCAAGAATATCAATTTTGTATCATTCATGATAATCGGGTAACTGGCCAAAATATAGTTCTAAATTGTTTTATGTTGTAAGAGTTGGTCCGTTACAAAATAGGACAGTTTTTGTTTAGTTAGAACAAAGTGACTATGTGACTTCATTCATATCTGTACATGGGCTAAATTGCACTGCTAGCATATAACATCCAGTTTGCTATTCAAAATTGTCACAATCAGAGCTCTGTTATACGGTAAGAGTTTCGAATCTGTTTGTTCCATTGTGAAATACGCTACAAATTGTTTATCTGACTCAAAGACGAACATCTATACACAGCTTTATGGTAAGACTATATGGAAATTGTATTTTGGACTTGGGAAACAATAATGATGAAATCATCATGAACTATAAATGCAATGATTCAGAAATTCTTAATAGTGACTAAAAATAGGCACCAGTTGTAATTGGGTTAAGTTGGAAGTATTGAAAATTAAAAGGTATCTAAATGTTTTTTCTTTATTTTTAAATTATTACAACTCATGTTGTATAATGTTACTTACATTTTTAGCAGAAATTGAATAAATGCAACAATAAAAAGTTTCACAAAAAACATTTAGAGACAATTTTATCAAAAAATGTACTAAAAATCAAACCTTTTTATTAAATCTCTTTTTACTAGTTTCAACTTATAGTAAAAAGCTGTTTATACGCAGTAACGTGATGTCAAAAAACTAATTTTTAAAGTAAATCAGGAAACGGTAAAATAAATATTATCAACTTATTAATTTAATGCAATTGCGTCGTTTTTTTAATGCCAACGGTGGTACTCAGGCCATATGATGGTAAGTGGTCACTGACGTCCATGGACATCGGCAATACCAAGGGTATCACCAACGCACCGCCTACGTGAAACATAGGATGTTACCATTTACCCAGTACATAAACTGCCCTTCAAACCGAAATCATCATCATCATCATCATCAGCCTGTGATAGTCCACTGCTGGACATAGGCCTCCCCTAATACACCCCTATCCATTAGGGGGTTTTGGACCATAGTGGATACACTGGTCCAATGCGGGTTGGTGGGTGGACCGACTTTTACATGCCCATCCGACGCATGGATCATCTTACTTTTCAGACAATTGGGTGATCAGCAATTGCCCAACCTATTAGGAAACAACAATGAAAATTTGTTGAGTCCCCGCAGGATTTGAACCACGAACTCCGGTTTCTAAAGCACACGCCCATACCACTAGGCTACGGACGCAGCTAAACCGGAATACAGTCAGTTATTAACAACTGCTGATTTGCGGCAGAAATTATATAAATGTTTTAATATTTGTGCACTAACCAACATAGTCACGGGCAGACTAGTAATTTGATTCATTTGTTCGCGAATTCAGTTTTGTATCGCAATAACTTTAGGTGTAGCTTGCATGGTGTGGTAAACATTAAATAGTGACGAATTGATAATCGATAAAACGAATCATAAACAGTGTAACAAATTAACCCATTAACCAAATATCGTTAAGTAGCTTTGGAAAATGATCATACCAATCAATAGTATCTCTCAGTCGGTTTAATTAATAATGTGACCAAGTTCACGAGGTGTTATTACTAAAGCCTCAAAGCAATATGTCAGGATTAAATGGACTGGCACAAATTACAAACGGTTCAGGCAAACCGCGCTACCGCTTTCAAGTGGCGCTTTCATAACTACAGCTGTCTATGAATGGTGTGACAATTTGTGACGTTTGACTTGGGCAAAACAATCTATGCATTCCCTAAGCAGATGAGCGTACGTACCTTACTATAGTAACATTTGTTCTAAATATGTGATACTCAATAAAGCTGTTTACCAAATGAAATTAAGTTTTTACTTGATTCTTTTTTTTAATTTTGTAAAACTAATGCTCGGGTCAATAATGAAAAGACTATTACTTTCCATAATCAATTGGTAAACGGGTAAAGCTTAAAGTCTAAATAGAAAAAAAATTCGTTAAAGCAAATAATTAAACAAAGAACTAAGGAATTGGGGAATTTATTTTAGTATACATTTTTTTCTTCCAATAATTAACTAGGTCAAATAGAATTTCAATCCCATGAAAATCATAATCATCTAAAAATCATATAATAGCGTTAAACGTTTTCTGAGAAATTACTATATAGCCTTGTCAGGTTTCATAACCATTAAAAACATCGAATTCTTGAAAGCATTATAACATAACCTAAAGATATCTTATCCCAACTTATACAAACTTCGTTTTAGTAAATGATAGTTTGAAGAACTGAGCTTCGTGAGATTCATTTTAATGAGAAGCATTAGTTTTTTCATATTTTTAATTGGTTCTTTTTATTTAGTCTTGTCTGCCTGGTGATTTTTATAATACTCTAGAGTTTTCTAAGGCATAAATAGATAAAACAACATCAGAAACAAATAAATACAATTTTGTAATTCTACGAGCGTCTAACAGTTTATTTAGTCAACTTCTAAAGTTCAAAATCATGAATGAGTTTTGTATCTAGGTTTGTAGGTAAGGTAAATCTTATTTTTATAGAGTAGCACCGGGTTATTTGGCATTTCTACCTACTAAATCCCCTCAGCATTCCTTCTCCGCGCGTTTTTGGCGGCAAAGCGAGATCGACAACTTCATGGGATTGCTAAGCCACCCATTCTGTCTCTGTCTCTGGGACCCCATCTTCAAGGACATAGTCCACATCTAGCCATTTCTCTCATGAGAAACCGTGCGGTATGCCCGAATTGACATCGCCGCCATAACCCGCTGTATACTGGATAGCCCCGTACAGTGCCATAGAGCACAGTACGCCAGTGTAAAGTCTTCGGTATGCTGTCTTCGGTCTTCTAAGGTTTGATAAGAACCTTCCAAAAGCAAATGCTATCCCATTTCACTTGGTAGCGAGACTGCGGAAATGCTCTCGGAAATTCCACCGGCTGTCGAACGTCAGCCCCAGATATTTCATCCGGGACTTTAACTCGACCCGAGTGCCACAGATGTTAAGGCTGGCACTTGTTGGAGATTTTGTTCTCGGGCCGTGCAACAGAAGGGCCTCGGTCTTGTGAAGAGCCTCTTAACCCGAGCATCTCGCTGCGAAGATGATTAACGATATGGGCACCAGTGCAGTTGTTCAGGTTAGCTTAGAGAAAGTTTATGCACGCACTGTCTGACGCTGGACGCGTGTCTGCTTTGCTCTCCGCACACAACACTTTCAGGAAGCTCAAACATGCAGGCCTCTGTGGCGGCTGTCCGGTAGAAAAGACCATGGGAATTCCTAAATCCTCCAGCCGTATATTATTTTTCACCGAATCTAGCACCACCTCATATGTGAGACCCTTCTCAATAGCCTCATCTGGGAGGGTGATCACCACAGCGGCTGTGCGAGGACGTTGAACTCCCTCTATCTCCTACGCACCCTCTTGCGCTTCGAGGGTGCTTTACTTGGCTAGCATGTCTTTCTTTTCCTTCTAACATCAGCCCACGACCCAGCTGCGTTTTCTTCGCCCCTTTCGCCTCTTTCATACCAGCACACGCAACTTTTAGCGACCGTATAAATCCACTCTTCAGGTTTTTAGATTAGCGCACGACATGCAAAATTGAGTCAAGCGCGCTATCCATCTCCTCATCGAGGTAGGTTGCGGATCACAGGATTTGTGATCTAAGCTGACCTTACATATATCAAAGAGTCCTCCACAGAGTCCAACTGGAGTGCCTCTCGCTTTTAGCAATTGAGCTCCTAACGAGCTTTGGCCATCCTTTTATACTGCCCGGTCGTAGGTGGTCGTCTTCTACCCCTTTTGGTGGGAGGCTACCTTGTACGGCACCTATTTTGTCTCTCCAGACGAGTTCCCATCGGATGACTTTTGGCGCTTTCCCCCTTTGTCGACGTCACTACCTTTTCCGGAGCAGGTATAAATCAGACCATAGCAGTATCTAAATCAGACACCATCAGACCCACATCCTTTAATTTTTCTACACTTCTGTCTCGGCTTTGCAAACTGCGTGGAACTGTTCTATCGCTTGAGTGATTTCTCCTTGACTCCTATACATCAACTTTGAGGCCCAATGCTTGACCTGTAAGGCGACAACAATTTATTTACCCTTGCCTTAAACCCATACGCGTCGCTGCAAAAACGTCACCAAAATCAGCCAGAGTAGACTTTTAATGAGGTTTTCTCCTCGCTGCCAAAGCACTCGATGCTCTCAGTGGTTACGAGTTGGAAGACCCACCTGCTCAGGCAGAGACCAGCAATCCCGCTACCACGACAAGAACCCTCAATGGACCCCGCCAACGCCTCGCATAACTCTGCAAGACGACCTTCCTCCGTCAGTTTTTCTCCGCACCAGCAGCCGGTGCCCCCCATATCTGGAGGGCGTTCCACTATCAACAACCCGGAGACGCGCTGGATGACAATTTGACAACTCCCACCGGAATTTAGGTAAATCTGGATTAATCGGTAGCCAACCCCATGATAACTTTTCCAAATATAAGAAAATCTTTTATATGAGGATATTTATTTATATATGCCATATTTATATGGCAATAGTGTTTTTATCTATATGATATGAATGCATAAGTATAAATCTGAATAATCGAACTTTATTAGCTTAGGTTTATTTCGTAAAAAAAATCTATTAGTGCCTCTTACTGGGCATTAAGTTGTTAGCTGTTAGATTGTATAATTTCTATATAGGTATCATTTGGTTTATACATAGATGGAGTGATAAACATTTAACCTGATCGATAAATGATGAAGATTCATAAACTCGTGGCTAATAAATTTGCTGATATAGCTTGTATAACAGATCTATATAAGATAAAAATTAATCTAACATTGAACACACTTATTTGTTAATCGTTTTAATAGGAAACTTTTGACAAACGACATTAGAGAACGTTGAAAAGCACCTGAATTATCCAACACCGAAAAATTTTATTTTTCACAGAATTTGAATAATATTGAATCCAAATTACCATAACGTTGCTTTATTGCTTAAATTACTTACATGCAAACTTAAATATACGTTGGTAAATCTCATTACTCCATAGATATTTCACTAAGCAATAATTTTAATACCAAGCAAACGATAGGAGGCTGAAATTTCATCAATGAAACAATAGTGTCTCAAATCAGGCTCAATAACAAGAATTTGAATATTAAAGAAAGCTTTTATATTTTATTTTCAAATAATTACGGAAATGTGTAATTTATTACATACTTCAATGGGTTTTATGTTTTTAATTACTTTAAAATTATATTCGACGTTTTAAACCCTTCCCAAGGATAAGAGACAGGCTAAGATCCTATGATGAGAAGACCATGGACTCTTGGATTCTTAACATATATAGTATTCAAGTAAGCAACAGACAGCTTTTTCCTGATACCGATAATAGACTTTTTTCTTATTGTTTTATGTATTAATCATTGAGACTATATTTACCTTTACATTCTAATTGTAGAGTATGAAAACATTAGGTCTCTAATCCTAAAAATTGAGTGTAAAATTTAAGGGGTAGTCTGCAAAAATAGCAAGGAAATCGCAGTTTTCTATTTGGTTATGGTTTTCCTAAGAGCCATTGAATCTTACTCTTACATATTGGAGTTCTATTAGAATAATAACATTACTCGAAAAGTTAATTAATACATATGATAATCGTATACATTGTTACAAACTTCGTAACACTAAGCTAACGACAACTGTAGTTCTGCTTACACTCAACAAGTAAACATAATAAACATTGCATGAACATACATATTTCGACTTACCATATTTCGATTTAGCATAATTTCATCGCTGTACTTGGTAGCGTTCCAAACGATTTCTCTCTTTCTTTATTATTTAACACTATGCCCAGAGAAATTGAGTAACGTTATTTCACACTCAACCTATTTGACTAATTAGAATAATACAAAATTCATTCGCATTACGATGTAATACATGGATACCTCGAACTTAAATGAAATATCTTAAAAAAATATATAGACATAGTGTAACTTGGGACTTGCAAAATATTATACAATAGTAATATAACCTTTAATAATAAATTAATAAATTTATATGTATATTAAAAACTATGTACGTAAAACTTTGATTGAATATTGTGTTAGAAAAATATGCCTTCATATAGAAATTAAATTTACATTAAAATTTTATACGAAATAAAAACAAATAGTCGATTTTATTTATAAACCCCCTATATATTGTTAGGCAATATAAATTATGACAAATTTGATAATGTACAAAAATATTTGATCAGATCAGTTTGTTAGCTACAATTAATTTTAGTATTTAAGTTTATTTGTTATTTATTGTTGATATTTATTAGATAATTTATAGTATTTTTATAATTTTGTAAGTAGTTGCCATCTCTGTCTATATTTAGGTTCCACTGAAAACCAGCATTCATGAATGGTAAAATACTTATGATTCAACGCCGAGTGGCCATTTTGGTGCATTATGTTTGAATTTGTTCTTGTTTTTTTTATAATATTTTTTTGTTTTAATTTAATGTACCAATTTATTTTTTAAAATTTTTTACTGCAATCTGTCTCCTGCATAATTAGGACATTCATCAGTAGGTGTGGAGTTGCTGTTGTCTTGCCCGGTATGTGACCACATCCTCTTTTTTTAAATAGTTGTTCTACTATGTCTGGACTAAATCTTGGAGTATTTTCCGCTTTAATCTACGAATCTCATGTTTGTCTTCCATAAGTGCTCGGGAAAGCATATTAGGATGTTGTGCTATGCGATTTTATACGACTTTGTATGGCGCTGTATATCTTGTAATTGTTGGTATGTTTAGGTCATGTATATGCTCGTTTGGACATACCAAGGGAGTTCTGTAATTATTCTTAGTATTTTTTTTGAAACCTTGCAGAATTTCATATTTGACTGAACTGCAGGTTCCTAAACTTGTATCCCTAAGTCCAAATGGGTTGCAGGTACTAGCTTTGAGGCAAGAGTTTTTATATGTAAAGTGTAGTTCAGGTCCACCAAGTGAGCTAATATAGGTTCCTTTGCATTTCAACTTGCTTCTAGTAAATTGTTTCTTAGTACAATATGGCATACCTAGGTTTTTTACGGTCGCCATAAGGCAATCTGTGTTTTAGTACTGCACATTTCCTTAAGTAAACTAATGTGTCAAATTTCCTTCATATGGACTTGTCTATGCATGTTATTTAAGTAACTTAGGGATTACAATCCTTTCTTAATAGTAAACGTAACTTTGACAATTTTCCTTCGATTGGCTTTATGCCATTTATCAAGCAATTGAGATATAAATTTAGTCCTATTTAAGTATTTTGCTGTTACACGGATAATCTTTGGTAGCTAGATCTGATATCAGTAGCAAAGTGCTGCAGTAAACAAATCGATGATAAAAATATTTTAGTCTCAATAGTAAGAAGGCAGAGTGAATTTTCTTTGCTAGAGCAACTTCGTGCGCATGTCCATTCGAAAAGCTGAATATATCCAAAAGTCCTGTTCGATTTGCTCTTAGCATTCGTGATCTTTTGTCAGTTATGTACCCTGATCTATGGTTGCGCCATCAAACTCCAAATTGATTTGCAGAGGATACGTTGTCACCGGCTTATATTGTGCAAAATGGTTATGCTCATTGGAGTCGCTTATATTTTTATGTTATTTTACTTGTTTAAAATATTTAAATTATGTCACAAAAGTCTCAGTCAACGTTCACTTCATTCCTAATAAAATGTGTCACGAAGCAATAATGTTTAAACAGCGCTTTGAAGTCCGTTCCACTTACCATAGAAAATAACTCTAAAATAAACAAACTGGTGGAATTATCTGACTGAAAAAAATAAACCCAAATAGAAATAATTATTACACTTTTATTTAAAGCATAAGTTTAAAAAATTTTTCATCATCTGATCTAACTGTAATATAATAAACATTCTCAAATAGAAAGTTATAAATCTTTTGTCGATGCAACTTGGTTAGAGTATTTTTTATTTTTGTTACAAAAAAGTTTTGCATCGTTTGTTACAAAACGACAAAAAGGCGAAATTCCTGTAGAAAGCGGAGAAAATGACCCGGCAAATAAATTTCGGGGTCCTAATATAAAATTTTAATAACGCCCCAGATATTATCACTGGCCGGTTGCAGAGCAGGGTTTGTTAAAGGTGAGTTGAGTATTACGTGTATCATGTCGTACTGAGATCGCTCGATATCAAGTAAAACTTGAACCATAATTAAATAATAAAGCACATACTTTGATTAATTTATGCGAATATTTTATATAAAATAATAATTTTATACGCAATAATAAGTAGATTTTTTCTGGCTAAAGCAATGATGAGCATGACCTTTGCCTCCTTGCCCATAAAATAATCATCATAAAGTGCCACATTACCATTTATAACTTTGTTACTAAAGATGCTACATCTGTTTACCCTGAAATTACGCTAGCTATGGTCCATTTGAAATCAGAAGACACTAGAGTATATACAGTAATGATTTGCAGAAATAGGCATTATGGTAATATCTTCCTAGCCATTGCAAGGTATTTTGCATTGACCTATTGTTATTCTAATATTACATAAATTTAAAATAGGTTGAAATAATTAAACTAAAAAATGAAATCTGACTTTACATACATTCTTTTTTCCGGCTTATACAAATACGTATACATAGAAAGTTTTATCAAAAATAATGCGATCCACTACCTCTTTCGAAGCCAAGTTCCATTATCAATTTCCCTCAAGATTTATATTACAATAGAAGAATACTATGAATTATTCTTTTCAATTCTATTGAATAATGTGTTTACATAGTGACAAAATATTATTCATTGAACACAGAACGTTTATTATAAAATCTGCATCATCCAATCATACTTTACTGAAAGATTTACAAGTTAACCAGTTGCTGTTAGACTTTAAAAGGAAAAATACTGAAAATCACATGAGCAACATCTAGGAAATGATCTTTTTGCATAAATGTATTCAATTAAAATATATTAGGTAAGATAATACTAGTAATTCGAAATGATAATTTCCCTGTATACTAAAATATACAGGGTATATGCAAAAAATAGCGGATTTAAAAACGAGTGAACAGTACCGGCGTACGTTAATGGAAAAAAGATGTTTCTATGCTATTAAAATTTTAAATGTTTCACACAATAGAGAAACTGTATTTTGTGGTTTTGATCATAATGAGCCTAAAATTTTAATATCTGTATAAATGGTTATTTTCAATAACATTGTTTTGATATAGCGTAAATATATTATTACAAATATATATATATATATATTCAATATATATATATATAGCTATATAATATATATTATAAAAGTCATGACATTCAGACTTAGAACAAGAGTAGAAAGTATGAAATGCGTCAAAATATATTTACGCAATTTATACTTAAACTGAATTCATTTTTAATTTTTCGGTCAGGATTTTCGACTTTCGCTTATTACCCAGTTTCTTCGTATATTTCCGTACTTGAATTGTTAATCCATTTATTGCTCAAGGCTACAAACATTCCCTCGATAGGGCTGCGGTAGACCCGGAACCGCATGTAATTTAATACACTCAATTTAATACCTATGAATTATTTTGAGGATGTTGTCATAATGGTAACGTATGGATAATTATAACGTTTGATGATAAATTATGCTATGATTTTTAAGCATTACTATCATTATAGGGACATATATTTTACTAATGCCGAGAAAATATATTTTTTTAAATTTATCTCTTTACTAGAATTGTACACTTTGAAAATTAACGAAAGCGAGAAACTCGGATAACAACAGAACCATATTTTAAATGCCTATCCGAGGTAAAGGAAGAGGATTACTCAATTCGAGCGGATGGTTTTTTTTTATATATGCATCTCATTGCATCAACACTAGATGCTCCAGTTTTTATTTAGCAGTTTATAAGATATTAAATAAATTAGAAAACTTGCGAGCATTAAAAAATCACAACCTCGATGCGATTGAAATGCAAATGCTGCTTCGACAACCTTATAGATAGACTAAATGACTACTATATAATGTACTTCTTTAAATGTTCTATAATAAAGTCACTGAAAGCATATATCTATGTTTTAAGAATAACCCATTAAATGTATTTTAAGGTAAACATTAAAAAAAAATTGAGATCATTGGGTGATCGACCCAGAAAACAATGAAAGGAGGACTAGAAAAAAAATGGCGGAGCTTTTTCTTATCGCTTACATTTCTTTACATTTGACTTATTGACATATAATAAACTAATTTATATTTTGTCCGTAATACAATACGTAACGTAGTACATAACGTATTGTCGATTATTCGTTTGACAAAAAACCTTTTTTCATGTAAATCTGGTAAATTAACGATTTATGGTTATAACTTGACTAATGATATCAATAGCTAGTAATAATTAATAAAACACAACAATAAATTTATTGAAAGAAATTGTCAATATTATTTTAAAATATCTTTTTTCTAAATAATTGTAAATTGTAATGTAAAAGAAAGCATCATAAACATTTTAAACTGATAAAATAAACGTTAATATTGTAAAGACACATTTTTATGTCACTTACTTATGTAACGAAAATAAAACAATAAGAAAATAAGAATTTGAGAATGATTTATTTTCCGAGACATTTTTTTAGTGTAGTTTAAATTTCTTTAAAAACAAACGCCAAGTCTCTATCTTCTGATAGAAAATCAAATCGTTATAGTCTAGACAAAACAATACTACCGCTGCTTTCCTATTCCCAACAACACTTTTGCTTGTAGCATAGCCATTTATTAGCCAATTTCTGGTGACAAATGATAAATATATAACAATGCATGCAGTCTGCACACAATTTATGTTAAATATTTAAATGTCGTAGCTCAAAACTACGAGTATAAATGAATAGAAAATATCTTTCTACTAATGGGTTATGGCCAAAAAACTTTATCAAATCAAGCGAAAGTTTAAATAAAAAACAAAACGTACCATTTCTTATAACTGTAACTTTTATATATTTTCAACTGTGCCATGTAAAATACTGTCACCAATATAAATTTTACAAGCCTCGGTCACTGAGCCTGCTTTTTTATTGGAATCGTTATACCAACAAACGCTATGTTTGTTCATGCTATGTGCTATTCTTTATGGTTAGAATTTTTGATATATTTTTCTATGACGCACTAGTATAAAAAATATAGTTTACCATTATATGAGTGTGGAGCTAAAACAATTTCAGCATTGTTTTTATATTAAAGAAATTTTTTACCCCATTGATCATTATTATAAGACAGTGATAGTTCACTGCTGGACATAAGCCTCCCTAATACACCCGTAACCATTAGGCGGTTTCGGACCGTACCCCACCACACCGGTCCAATGCGGGTTGGTGGGTGGACCGACTTTTTACATGCCCATCTGACGCATTGATCATTTTTCTTTTCATAAAATTAGATGATCGGCCAAAATTGCCTTGACCAACTAGGAAACACCAAAATTTGTTGAGTCCCCGCAGGTTTGAGCCCAATACCTCCGCTTTTGTAAAGCACACGCCCCTACCACTAGGCAACGGAGACAGTGGATTTTTATATATGCATTTTGATTATAGCTTATATTCCCCTAAATACGTTTGCTTTTTCAATTATTGTCAAAAATACTATAGGTAATATATGTATATTATAAACGGGCTTAAAAGATAAAAACATAAATAGCTACCATTCACAAATATTCTTAATTTTGTTATGAATACGTAAAGGCAGTCTTTCAGATTTTTGTCGATACAAAAAATCTAAATTAGCTAGCTTAGCATTATAAAATTAACTAGACGTAGAGACTGGATGAAATCTAGCATCGCAAGCAAGTTTTTGTTTTAGGAATAAATAGAGTATCCCATTTGGTACTTGCATAATCATTATACAGTTTTTGGGGTCCTACATTACTACCTACATTTAAAACCAAACTTTGCATTCAATATTGAAGCGATTACTTGTACGCATTAAAATAAAGGCCTATTAACATTCAGCACTGCTTGCGAACGCACGTGAAATGATTGCATGTTTAACTACGAACTGAAAATGAAAGAAAATGAGCGTAATTTTAATGCAAAGCACGCGGTTCAGCGTGAAAGATACTATTTGAGCCGACGTATACATATTTTTTTAGATGCATCGATGGTGGTCTTTTTTGTTATTTATACTTTAACTGCGTGTTGGTCATTTGTTATTAATATTTTAAGACTACTTGTTTTTGTTCAAGTTGGAAGCGAGTAGCAAGCCATTGGCCCTTTTGTTTATTGAAAACGGACTACGTCTAGCAGTTGATTATTATACACTGATCGACTTTTGTGTGTATTTTAAAAAAGGTTTCTATTCAAATTACCGGAATGAGACAATTTATTCTGCAATAAAGTGTATTAAACGCCGATGATTAAAATTTACTACTGAAAGTAGCCAGCAATCGCGGAAAACTTTATAAAGACATTGTGCTACTCAAACATTTCACGTATAGTGCGTAAGGTTTCAGATCTTAATTTTAAAGACGAGTTAAATCCAACAAGTTTTAATTGAAAAGTATAAGGTTTGGCAACGCTCATAATTTTTTTATTTTATTGTTAAACAAATACATATTTTGAAATTTATTTATTTGTTGTATCTTGGTGTTTTATTTTAAGTTTTTCTGCTTATCTCGTTTATTTATATTGTGAATTAGCTTTTTATAAATTTAGTTCATCATCAGCCTGTGTTAGTCCACCTGGACATAGGCTCCCTAATGCACGCCACCGCTTCCGATCTTCGGCTATTCTCATCCAGCCCACACCGGCCACTTTGCGAATGTCGTCACTCTCATCTTGCCGCAGGGCGTCCTACACTACGTTTGCCGAGCCTCGGTCTCACTCCAGAACTTTTCGACTCAGCGGTCGTCAGTTCTGCAGGCTTATAGACCGGCCTACTGCCACTTCAGCTTACTAATCCGGTGGGCTATGTTGGTGATTTTGGTTCTCTGACGGATCACGTCATTCCTGATGCGGTCCTTCAGAGATACTCCGAAGCATAGCCCTCTCCATAGCTCGCTGAGCGACTTTAAATTTTGGACCAGTCGAACCGTAAGTGTCCAAGTCTCGGCACCGTAGGTCAAAACGGTAGGACGCACTGATCGAAGACTTTCGATTTGAGGGCTTTGTGGGATGGGTGACGAGAAAACTCGACGAAGCTTATGAAAAGCTCTCCAGCCCAGCCGAATCCTTCTGTTAGCCTCCCCTCAAAGTTGTTTTTACCTAGTTGGAGCGTTTGCCCTGGGTAAACGTACTCCGAAAACAACTTCGAGGGAGGTGCCAAATCAGTGTGATCGGTCCCGGATTAAATTTAGTTAATATTATAAAAAAATTACTGCCTCCGTAGCCTAGTGGTACAGGCGTATGCTTTAGAAACCGGAGGTCGTGGGTTCGAATTCTGCGGGGACTCAACAAATTTTAATTGTTGTTTCCTAGGTGGTTAGAGCAATTTGGGCCAATCACCAATTGTATGAAAATAAGATGATCCGATCCATGCGTCGGATGTGCATGTAAAAAGTCGGTCCACCTGCTAACCCGCATTGGACCAGCGTGGTGGGATACGGTCCGAAACCCCCCAATGGATAAGTGTTTTATAGGGGAGGCCTATGTCCAGCAGTGGACTATCAAAAGCTAATGATGATAAAAAATTAAAGTTTGATTTATAGCCTAAAGTGTTATTATTATTCGTGTTAAAATTGTTTTTAGTAAGGGAGGCAAAATAAAGTGCGCCTTTATAGTTATTGTTATATTTGATTACACAAAAAGTACAATACATACTCGAATAAGTATCATTGAATATCAAGTTTTTAAAGTTGGCTTAGATACGGTAATAAGTGTTGGACAGTTTCCAATATCAGATCACTTTATATAGTTTGAAAGTTCAAGCCGATTTTTATGGCACGATTTTAATAGTTCCGGAAGTGAGTATCCTAAATTGTAAATTTTTTGATGTAGAAAAGATGACAGCTGAAAATTTGCAAACATTTTTTATGTACGTTTAAATACAAATTAATTTTTTATGATTTTATTTGTTTATTATTTTTGTGCTACTATTATGAGACATTGAACACATTTTATGAATTTTAACACAGGTTTAAAATATTATAGTACACAATCAAAGATGTGTCATAAAGAGAATGCCTAAAAATTGTATTCAGCGTATTAATGTCATAGCAGCTAGCATGAAGTTATCATAAAATGTACAAATAAGGTTGATTCAAATGTTAATTTTTAAATCAATAAAGTCCATCTTTTCTTAATGTATTGCTAAACAGAGTCTAAGTGAATATAGTCATAAATATTTCAATTAGTAATGTTTTATAGTCTACCAGCACAGAGCTGTATATTTAAACAAAATAGCAAATTTTCATATGTAATTGTTAATGTCTCGTGATGATTTCTTAAAATGGATAAAATAAGACTATCATTAGTAAAAATATTTTTGTTCATATACTGTAACTTTATACTTTGAGTGAAAAAATCTAATAAAATTATTAAAAATATACAGCATATAATGGTTTTATTCCATGTTTAGTTTTGAGATAGCATTCTTATAGGTTGGGGAAAAAGTCTTTACATTTTTTTTAGGAAATACTAAGAGTTAGAACTAAAGTATGTAGGTACCACTTTCTTTGATAACTTTTTGCCATTTTGTAGGCAGGGACATCCTATTGTTATAGAAATTTTTGGACTTCTGATTAAAATACCGCGACAAGTATTTTTGCCAGTCCTCTCGTTATGTTGCATGAAACTATCTAAAGGATTCTGAAGAGACGGAAACAGGCGGAAATCTGAAGGTACAAGGTCAAGGCTATACGGCGGAGCACCTCCCGTGTTAATGCATCCGTGAGGAAGGAGCCAAACTCTCTTTATTTTTGCTAAGTGAACATTTATGAACACTTCTTGCTATTCAAATATTTTTTGTCGTCATAGCTTCTTTCGATAGAAGCATAATAAATTATTAGACATTTTTTCTTATATGAGCCAGAATGATAAAATTATTATAACTAAGTAATGTATATCAAATCATCTAATTCTGAATGGAATGTCCTCGCAAGTTACTTACTCCGTTTACATAAATAATGTCACTAAAAGCACACGGAGTCAACCTAATTATTATGTACTCATAACCTTAACGACAACATCCTAACTTAATACGTTGGAATTAAATGGAATGTAATAGATTACAAGCGGTTTTGGGTTAACCGCAGCGTTTTCGAGAGGAAAATAGATGTGGCATTGAGCATTCAATGGTGTGACAATTTATGACGTAGAATTTAATATAAGGGGACAGTTTTAAATTTCGACTCGGACATAGAACTTTTAATGTAATCGTTCATAATTTAATTTTATCAATATTAAGATGTTTACGATTTTGAAAAGTGATTAAAATTACACTAAAAATACTATTTTTGATTTAATATGTATATGAAAACCCCCTAATGGATTGGGTGGCTGTGTATCCTTGGGAAAATGGCGAGGTGAAAGAAAGAATATCCGTACATGATCAATATTTAATAGGGCCGATGTTCTTTAATGTTGTTTTCAATTACTCTTTAGTATATTTTAATTGACTTTATAAAAATTTGAACGTTCATAAATCATCACCATGATTGCAACTGAGCGAAATTTAGCGGTGGAGCTCTGTACCTAAGACCTGTTTGAGCTGTGGAAAAATTAAAAAGCATCTAGTTTTAGCTTGAGTTGGCTATATCCGTCCACTGCTGGACATAGGCCTTTTTTGACGGTCGATCCTTTGCTACTCACTGTCAACGTATACCAGCTACTAGACGGAGGTTGGAATCCCACCTGGTCGGGGGTCTTCCCGAACGCAGCCTGCACTCCAGAACCTTTTTGGCCCATCGACCATCGGTTTTTCTGACCACTTGACCGGCTCACTGCATTATTCTATTTATGTAAGAATCATTACGGGCGTTACAAAGTTTTTATTTCATTTTAAGTTTATATATTTATTTATTAAACCGTTATACCATCAAAATAATTCATTTTGTGATCACACATAAAATGTATATCTAAATCTTCCTTTTAAAATAGAATGGTCTCAAAGTCAATGTTATAGATACTTTTAATACTATCGTATTATGTGTATATATGTTTCAGACTAAATTTTTAAAAAATTAAGTAAAACATTCTAGCTGAGTTTATCCGATTGATATTTTTAAGTTCATATGTAAAAGAAATGTTTGGTAAAACTTTAAAAATACTAGATACTCCAATTCAAAGGAACGAAACGTAAAACGTTATTTTCCCTTAAACTACTCTTGTTTAAGTCTCGAAGCCTTTAACTTTTTTATTTCTTAAAAAGCAGAATGCCAGTATTTTACTCGTATATAGCAATTCGAATAACCTTAAACAATTTGTAGTAATCATTTGATGGTATTTTGTAAGTAAACGGTCTTAAGCTACTGAAAAAAACGAAAACTCTTTGAAATTGAATGTAGTGTAATAAATACAATTATGTTACAATTTGTATTACGTTTATAGTAAATTTATATAAAATATTGTTGTGTCCATTATTATAAATTCATCAGAGTCGTACTTTAGTACTTTTTTTAAATCACTGTGTTATTTCAGTTAAATTTAAGTATAATAAAGTACAAGATTGATTATTTCCTTTTAAACACTTTTTTAGCCCCTTAGGGCTATCAACTTGTACTGGTTTAAAACTGAAGATGATGTTTATGCTCGGTCATTTGAATTTTGTAAAAATTTTTGCATTTATTGTTTTATATTGTCGTGCCCAGGATACGACTTATTTAAGTAATAAATT
This sequence comes from Lamproptera curius, assembly GCA_029286875.1. Classification (NCBI taxonomy): domain Eukaryota; kingdom Metazoa; phylum Arthropoda; class Insecta; order Lepidoptera; family Papilionidae; genus Lamproptera; species Lamproptera curius. Next base: position 3,834,017 of record JAGSMT010000054.1, read on the forward strand.
ACTTCAATTAATCATTAATTTTCAAAACTAATTATAACTTTTTTGTTTTTTGTTATTCTTATTGAAGTGATAATACTTTAAATCTAGAAAAAAATGTGTTTTTGTTAAATTAACTGTTGCATATTTTTTCAAATGGTCTGGTCTCTGAAAACTTCGTCTTACCTAATGTGTTGGACCATCTGGACCGTAATTTTTGGTTTCTAAATAAAAAAAACAGCCCATCACCTTGTTCAACTGCCTCCGTAGCCTAGTGGTAAGGAGGTGTGCTTTGGAAACCGGAGGTCCTGGGTTCGAATCCTGGGACTCAGCAAATTTAATTGTTTCTTTCTAGTTGGTTAGGGAAATTCGGGCCGATCATCCAATTGTCTGAAAAGTAAGATGATCCATGCATCGGATGGGCATGTAAAAAGTCAGTCCACCCACATTGGACCAGCATGGTGAGAAACAGTCCAAAAACCCCCCTTAAGTAGCACAGGGTGATGATGAGTCCAACACCTCCAAACTCACCTAGATGGCATTCATCCTCTAGCCAACTGCCCAAAGTTTTAAGAGTTACATGGGTAGTAGGAGGTTGGACGTTTACAACAGTCTTCTGCACCTCGTTCTTTACTAGAGGAGGATGTTAATGTCTTTATCACCTTAAATCTTGTTTTTTTGTGTAGTCATATTATAAATCAACAAAACAAGGTAAGCGTTAACATTCTGACTACGAATATTAAACATACGTACGTGAAGTATAAGTAAGAGCTCATGTACCTGGTTTATTGATAAATTATATTTGCGAACTAATTAACATAGATGATGGCTAAAACCGTCGAAGTTCGAATTTCAAATGAATATAACGCGTTCATTTCAACAGCAGTCGGTCCTAACTGTGAATATTAATAATTAACTGCAGTTTCGCTGTAACGATGCGCTATTTCGCTAATTGACTTCAATTGTTGAGCTATTTGAAAATAATATAAACCTGCCGTAAAAAAATTATGTTCAAATTTGTTTTGTATTTTAAAAGACTTTATTAATTTTCTATTTCATAAGTAATTAAGTAATTCAGTAATTAACACGTTATCTTATTATAGTATGTGATTGTCATACTAATAAAATCATGGATAATTTTGGATAATTTGATTAAATGAACATGGGAGGGGAAAAATTTAACGTTTTTTTATACAATTTAAAAAAATATGAATATTCCGACGGTTAAATACACTAAATTAGTCCTCCTTGGGAATCAGTCGGTTCCCTGTAAAAGAAGACCTATCACTTTTAGAACGTGGATGATATCTCATTTAGTTAGTTTTACTCGATAAATGCCCTTCAAACTTGAACTTACACAAAATTTAGAAAACTATAGTAGTTTAATAAATACCATGCAAAAATATTTTAATAACATCATTGAAATCTATATTCAACTTGTGTATGAATTTGATTTTGAAAAGTAGAAAAAGAAATATGCAATAAGTTATTATTTATTATATTTTACCTCATGAATGGTTGTTCTATGTTAAAGTAGTTGAAAAAAAATCAAATTTTATATTTAATTACTTGAAAAAGCCATCAACAGAAATATTTATATAACTCTAAATGAAAAAACATTTTTCCAATGTATTATTATAACAAGTTCAATTCATACAAATTTGATTCTCTAGGGAAAATAAGATAAAGACGCAATTTAAGAGAATCCTAAAATTAAACAACATAAATTAAATTTTATAACATTGTGCTATAAGTTCCTTTATATTTTTCTAATTAATAGTTATTTGTTATTAACAATAATTAATAATATACCAATATGATTTTAATATTTAATAATAAAACCATTTTGATCTTTTAAATTTTTCATCTTAAGGTAAGCCACGATCCTCAGATAGTATGTGACAATAATGGGTTTCTCAAGGCTAACGTTTACCACACGTTTGATATCGGAATATATTGTATATTTTAAATATGTCTGGATTCCAGCTATCCTTAATTGAATAAATAGTTGTCAATTTCTATCTCGTTCTTTTAATCTAATGGCAATCAATTTGTTTGCTGTCAGAAGCATAAAATATTTTTTTATACACGCTTCATTTCTTAACCGTAGTTCCATTAGGTACGTAAAGTTATCTATGTAAATATTATAGAAAAAAAGATATTTAAATGTTTTAATAGACGAAAAGGCTATTTTATTTGAATAATTCTTTTACCCCATAAAAATTTATACCAATGGGGAACACTTGAAAAAGCACAGGAAGTGTCTCAGATGGTTTGTAATAAAAAGGAATGAATATTATAACGCTGGACGTTTCTTCGATAAAAGCAGTTTTAGAATATGAAATAATGGTATCTTCATATGTGGATAAATCAATGTCCGAAGTGGCGGACATTATTATCTCATTATAGCATTATATCACATACATTAATATTGACGATGTGCCTACTGTCACTTTGCGCATTGGAAGTAGTTCATGTCGTTACGGCCTTGACTGCGTACCAATCGTCTCATTTATCGTGAGCGTACTTGTGAAAAAAAGCAATTTTTTATAACCTATTATTTTATTAAGAAAATTCTTTCAAAGATTATATTAGATTATTATTTTTCATCATCAAAAGCAAAACAATTATTTAATGGCATAGACAATGACGATACAAGTGGTACATACACGTCTTTTCATCATCATTATCAGCCCGTGTTAGTCCAAAGCTGGACTTAGGCCTCCCCTAATGCACGCTTTCTCCATTATGGAGTTTATTGACCATATCTCACCATGCTGGTCTAATGAGGTTGTAGGTCGTTTTTAAAAATTCTTTAAGATAATAAATTAAATTATCCTTTTTTTCAATACATTCATTAAAAAAATAAAATTATAGGGACGCTTTCGTCCAAAAACGCACTATAGGCTCTAAGGATAATGATCAATCTGTCCGTCAATCGTTTCTGCGGGCCCCTTTGCCAGATAGTTTCTAGGTGGTTTTCCCAAAAATATTTTTTTTAGTATGTTAAAGTAAGTATAACATTATCTGTATTACAATGTCAAAACTATGACCTTTTGTTTGTAAGCTACAAGGCAAAAATAAATGAAGAATCAAAAATGAAAGGTAAAGTCTATTAGACGTACCTGACATAGTTATAGTAAAATAAAGGTGTGTTTATTATGTACGGTAATATATGAAATTTTAAGTAAGCTGCTTTTGATGTCTTAAAACATAATATCTCTCATAGTAAAAGGAGAAACAAAATTATTTCTACTTGCACTCTGTATGTACAGTAGCGTTACTTAACAATAAATTTACACTATTCAGAGTTTATACAACTAAAGTTAAAACTAAAAAACTTTTTACCGTATACATTTTATTAATTAAAAAGAAGCGTAAAAGTTTAAACTTATTGGGCTCTCCCTTAGTTTTGAATCATTACTTAAGCGCTAAAAGAATTAGCAAAGTAGATATATTAAAAGTTACTTTATGCAATAGAATAGCCAAAAGGTAAAAAAAAATGCTAGAAATCTGGATGGGCCACCTGATAGTTTTGTTATTATGTTACACTGGTGGGCATACTACTTACTGGTTTGAAGCAGGTGCAGGGAAACTTAGAAAAACCTTAACACTCTAAGAATTAAGGTCGAACTCAGAGGTTCCTGAGTGTGGCCTGGAATAGCCCATTTTAGTCACTCCCTGGAATATTTATGGGATGAGGTAGATGAATGTCTCTTTCATCTACTGGCTAAAAAAGCTTGGAAAAACCCAAATTTAACCATCACAATTTTGTTCCTCAAGGGTCAAAACTTCTATGGTTTGTTAACATTAAGGGTGTTTTGCACATATAAGAGCTGTCAAGAGCCGATAGCGACGCGCCCTTTATAGAACAGATATCATCATCATCATCATCATTATCTTTCAGCCTGTTTAGTCCACTGCTGGACATGGCTCCCCATTCTCCCCATCCATTGGGGTTTTGGTTTCCCCCACGCTGGTCAAGCGGGTTTGGGGGGACACTTTTATCCCATAACGACCATGGATCATCTTACTTTTCGACAATTGCGGTGGTCCCCCAACCAACAAAACAAAGAAAATTTGTTGAGTCCCAGGGTTAACCCGACCTCCGGGGTTTGCACAGCCCATACCACTGGCTGGAACGAATATATGTTCTTAAATACATAGTTAGCTTGGTTACGCCGGGCGTAATTTTTAATGGATAAATAGTTTAAAATTAATTTGTTAATTTAGGTAAAGAGGGGAGGTGCCTTTTTTATATTTCTTTCAAGTTTTCCATTTAAAGAAATGTTTGAATTAATAATCATTAATAAAAAGTTTTAATTTGCAAAAATATAAGGGCAATATGCAGAATAAAATAAAATAAGGAACCCTTGTAAAGGGAGGCTTATCAAATAAATTTTTTCTTTTCATTGGATGACAATCCAGTTTCAATTAAGTAATGAAAATATTTTTTATTACGACAAAAAATAGAAAAAGTTTAGAACATTTGATTTTTCAACAGATACCATTTTCATAACCATGCTCATTCATGAGGTTCATTCCAAAGTTACCTTATATTGTAATCAATCCAACATTTTGTAATTATGGATGTTTGTAAGCTTTTCAAAAAACATCTATTAGTATATATTTTAGTATATACTTAACAAATAATTAAGATTTTAATGAATCTTCGAGTCCGGAGTTACGTTTTCTATGTAATGAATAGTTCATTACAATAATAAAAACTCTAGGCATCCTAACGTACTTGTTATAATAGAATACAACTAAGGATGGCAATAGGAACAGAGACGCGCGGTCGTGGAAAACCTCACCAAGCACCACACTTGAAGCGACGATGAGATCTCCGACTCTGTGTCATAATGTTAGTATTGTCGTATTGTATTCCGAAAACGTTAGCAAGAAGTGTGTCAACTAAAGCAAAGTATAAGTAATAAAAATATATATATATATATATATATATATATATATATATATAAAATATATATATATATAATAATAAATAATTAAACCAAAAAATTAATAAATTAAAAATAAATACATTAAAAAAAAAAACAATAAAAATTATTAAAAAAAAAAAAATTATTAAAAAATATATATATATATAAATACATTAATAAATATAAATATACTATGTATCTCTATAATACCTGTATGAAATAATTTATAATTACCTAATAATTGTAAGAAAAACAACAATATTCAATCAATAATACAATAACATTCATAACTTATAAGAATAATTAAATGAACTCACTGCGGCACTAACAACACCCATGCAGCGATGTAGTACGTAATAAAAATTTTTGTAATGCATAAACAAATAAATAAATGCAAAAGAGTACGGACCAAGTGTCTGTAGTGTTCGTTTTATTTAAAACACAAAAAACCACTTGTATACACTATGTTTCTTGAATAAATTTATGAAGTTTTCCTAGGGCTATGATTTTGCCTGAGATAGTTCATCATTCATTTATCATTTATCATTAGCCTGTTTTAGTCCACTGTTGTACATTGCCTAACGCACGACTTCTCCATAGGGTTTTTGGACCGTATCTCACTACGTTGGTCCAATGGGGGTAGATAGGTGGGTGGACTGTTTACATGCCTATCCGACGCTTGGATCATTATACTCTTTTGAGAATTGGAGGATTGGCCCAAATTGTCCTAACCAACCAGAAAACAACGATTGCAAAAAGTTGTTATCCCCGTGGGATTCGAATCCATGACCTCTGTTTTAGAGAGCACGGTCTAATACCGCTAGATAACGGAGATGGCCTGAAATAATACCTACTGCGTCGGTCCCGCCAAGTCTAAAACATATTCCTTTCCTTCGTTTTAGCAATCCTTTGTGACTCTCCCAAAGCGCTGGTCATCCAGGAAGCCGCGTCTATTATATTTATTGATGTAACGTTTCCCTACTTTTGTCTTTGGTAAGTTGATTCTAACTAGACAGCCCGTCTCGGACATACAGCTCACTTTAAGCTTTTTTAACGAAGTTGCATTTATTGCAGTTTATGAAATTTAAAAATTTGCAGACTCGTTTAAAACTAGTTACGTGTCTATGTGTATTAAGTTTTGCCCGGTAAACTGTTTTATTATTATAATAATATCCAAAAAACATATATCAATTTAATATATAAAAAAATTGTTGTTATATTTATTTTGAATAGATATCATGTTACAATTAACACCCCACTTTTGCGATTAACGGAAGGGTTTTTAAAACCTTGTTTTTGAAGTAAATCTTAAGTGACTTAACCTCCATTTAAAAACCGATTTTATATATCAAAATTTAATTTTCAACCTATTTTACAATCGAACATACATTAAGTTCTTCTGAAGTACCTGAAATGTGTGATAAAACCATAAATTTTATTATGTAGTTCAATTCAAAAAGTACAATTATATTGAATGTGTATAAGTATGGCCTTTTAAGATTAAGGCAACGTTGTTAATACATCGTTGTTGTTTTTATAGTTAAGATATATAATAAGATATTCTTCAAAAATAACTAAAAAAATATAAGGGACAAATATAAAAAGTTAAGTATATAAAAATTGAGTATCTTTTTTTTTGGAAAGTATAAAAGAGTTCTTTAATAACACTGTATCTACTTTTAAAAAATCTTGTGTTCCACATAACTTATAAATAAATTAATTTCAATTGGGGCTTCGACGCAATTTATGGAACCTCGCTATTTCTCATATCTTGTTGGAGTTGCAAACAAATGTGACAGTTCCAAGTTAGCACTGTTAGTTATTCCAGATCTCGAAATTACTTTGTGAGATGTGATTTCGTATGAAGGTATTCAATACGTAAGTCAATTTGAAGATTATTTAAATAAAATTAAATACATCTAAATTTACGCGTAGCTTTTAAATTTATTAGAATTATGAATATGCAAATAAAGAAAATGAACTCAAATAATAAAATCAAAATAACCCTTTCTAAAATCATTTAAAAACAACCATTTTTAAATGATTTTAGAAAGGGTGCTTGCTTTACCTGGCTAGTCTCTTAAATGGCTAGTCCGAATTTGAACGAAGGTTTCACTGAAAGATGATACTGGAAGTAGCTTGGATCATCGTTTTAGAAAAAGACGAACAATTTTTTTCACTATATTACGACGCGGACTAAATGACGCGCAACAGCTATTATTTAATAAATTAAAATTTGCTGTAATCAATAACTGAAAAATTACTATTATTAAAATTGAAAATATTGGGTTATGCTTCAAGTAATATTGCTTTTACTCTCTGGGGTAATTTTTCATATTAAATTGGAGCCTTTGAATGATGCCATCTATAAAACTTTAACTAAATTTTAAAGTTACCTATGTAAAATATCTTTTAACTTTAAAGTATCGCAAATTATACATTCAATAGACATTGATTGTCTATATTATGATTAATAGTTCCCCTTTAGGCAAATAATATTACTAAATTCTACTAAAATCATTTGATAGTGGCAAGGATAAAATTTTGCACCCTTTTATTCAGGTAAAATTGTAATTTTCTTGAAAGTGTTTTCTATGGTAAAATTTTTTCCGTTTTAGATTTTTTTATTGCATCCTTAGCTTGTAAAACACAATGATTTCTACACGTCCTTAATGAAAAGCTGACTTTACCTTCTTTGAGGTTTAAATACTATAAACGCCATCTGACATCGACTTATAAAATCGATAATGTAAACTGAATTTAGAAAATTGACTATTTTGATAGACTTGTATTGTATTTATAAAATAAATCGTTAAACAGAATTATTCTGTGTCGTGTAAACGTAACAAAATTTATCGTCTTAGTTTAATTTTAGAAATAAACGCCATCTATTGTAAGTAACCGCAATGTAAGCATATACATTCAAGTAGTTTTATCTGTCTTAAATTTCCAAAGCAAACTTGTGGAATGCATTATAAAGCTCCAAATTAATAAAATATTAACTATAATTTTTCACTGTTTGACAGCTAATGGATTAATAATAAAAAAATAGTAAATTTTACCCCTTTTTTTACATATGCATGATATACGCATACTATTAAATATCAAGGCATATCTTTCCAACACAACATTTATTAAAAGTTTTACGTACATACTTTTTAATATATTTATCAAAGTTAATTAATTTATTATTAGATGTTATGTCATTACAGTATAGCTATATTTGCAAGTCGCAAGTTATACTATTACTTACATTTTTTGCAAGATACTTCATTTAAAATCGAAGTATCCATTTATGACATCGTAATGCCAGTGAATTTTGTATTATTCTGATTAGTCAAAAAGGTTGAGCGTGAAATAAATGATGTTACCCAATAATAATTAGACCAACATCCAAAGTCAGGACTAAAAATATTATAAATATCAATTTGAAAACTTTTGGTAACTAGTGATAGTCTATGATGAGTATAACATTGTTACGACTCAAATTTTTGTATGACTCATACTAATATGAAACTGCTAATTCGCTAAATGAAAACTTATTCTTGGAAAACATGCCTTTCAAAAATTGCCATTATTTAATAGAAACAACACTCATTCATGAGTTTTGAACGTTAAAATAGACTACATAAATGATTTAACGCTCATGTTTTAGTTATAAGTTACACATCGGTGTAACTTATCCAAATTACCAATCGTGGTAACACTGAAAAGTGATTGATGAGGTAACGTTGTTAATTTATTATTAATGTTTTAATTTGAGTGTATTTAATCGTTGCTGATGTTGCTTTATCTTTTTATTATTATTCTTCTAAAGAAGCATTTACAAGTTTAAAAAAATAAAGCTTCTCAAAAAAAATTATCTCACGAAGCTCAGTTCTAACTGTCATTGACTAAAAATTAAGTTTGTATAAGTTTGGATAAGTTATCTGTAGGTTATGTCAGAATCCTTTCAGAAATTCAGTGTTTAATGGTTTCGAAAGCTGATAAGGTTAAATAGTAATTTCTCAGAAAATGTTTTATGCTATTCTATATTCGATGATTTTGATTCTTAAGGGATTATCATTCTATTTGGCCTTGTTAATTATTGTATTTAAAAAATGTATACTAAAATATATTCTCCAAATCTTTACTTCTTTGTTTAATTTATCGCTTATCGATTTTATTTTCTATTTTATTTTCCAGATTGTTTTGTACACTCTTAAAAACAATATTTAGTAATTTTTAAAAAGTGTATACCATGTTAGCTACACTTAATGTTTTGTGATAACAAAAATAAATTCACGCACGAGTGAATCAAATTATTTTACTGCCCGAGACCCATGCTAGGTAGTCCTTTATGACATTTATTTTCTAAAGATTTATTTGATTTCTAAAATATATTGAAATAAAAAAAATAGCTTAGAGAAACTTTTGATGTATGCATTTATGCTTATAAAAGTAACCACACACAGTAAAAATTGTATAATTTTAAAATAAAGAAACAGTATTTAAAAATGTACTAACTTCTAACGATTCCAATTTTTTATTAAAGCCAAGTTACAACTGGTGCCTATTTTTAGTCACTTTACAAAATTTCTAAATCATTGCATATATAGTTTACTACGATAGAAAATGCTTTGTCGTCCAAGTCCAAAATACAATTTCCAGGTAGTTTCACCATAAAGCTATATATAGATGCTCGTCTTTGAGTCGGATAAACAATTTGTAGTGTATTTCACAATGGAAAACACAGTTCTGAAACATTTTCCGTATGACAGAGCTTCGATTGTGACAATTTTGAATAGCAAACTGGATGCACCATGCCGGTAGTGCAATTTAGCGCACGTAGATGTATGAATGAAGTCACCGAGTCACTTTGTGCTAGTTGAAGAAAAACTGTTTTATTTTTGAACGGACGAACTTTTACAACTTATACAAGTTTAGGACTTTACTTAGGCCAGTGACCTGATTGTTACAATGATTTATTATTTATTTGAAAAAAATATTGTTTATTTTAATATTTTGTCATACATAAAAAAAATTACCAATTTAAATAAATCATTACTAGCAACTTAATATACTGAATCTTTATTTATTTTTTTAGTTAATGGATAATAAATAAAAACAATCAAATTTCAGTATTTTATAAATTTTGATACTTGACTCTCGTAAGACTCGTAAGTTTTGGTTTCGGTTTCGGCCGGAAAACCAGTTTCGGTCAGATTCTAGTATATATATATTAAGAAACCTCTTTTAAAATAAATTTGTTAAGTAAAGTTCAAATAATATAACTCATAGCAGTAATAATTACTCATAATGGGAACACTGAACCATGGTATCTCTGAAATATGTGAATATATTGTGTTTAGAATATATGTTATAGTATTATCTGTGGATTCAGCTTACAAACTTTTACTGGTATTTATTTTTCAACGTTGCAGATATAACAATATCTCAAGGTGCTTCTTACTCTTATCTATAATATTTCTATAAATATTATAGTAATATTACATTGTTAGTATTTGAAGGACATGTCAATTACATTTTATTTAAAAAAAAATAATATCAAAATCAAATGGAAACGTTGTTAACAGATGAATGTTATGAGAAGTAAAGTTTCTTTTTCTATGAATCGATTTTTGTTTTTTTCATTGCAAATTAATATTAAGGCTGAAATCATGTTTCTAATGAACGTTGCATTGTTATTATGTTACTTAGGTGTTTGAAACGTGTCCCAAATACGAGGCGGTAATTATATTCCTTGTAATGTGGTAGGTCCCCTGTTTACAAAGACCGTCTGGGTGGGTACACGCGGTGCTTATTTCTGCGCATGAAGCAGTGTGTGAAAACACTACTGTGTTTCCAGTTTGAAGGGCGCCGTAGCCAGCGTATTTACTGGGTAAACGAGACTTAACACCTATTATGTCTCACGGTAGGCAGGCGTTGGCGATACCACTAGTATTACCAATGTCTATGGGTGTCGGTGATCACTTCCCATCATATGGCCCGACTGTCAGTCTGACCTGCGTATGCCATAAAAAAAATGTCAAAATGTAGTACAATGCAATTACATCATGCCCATTGGTAAAGTTGAAATTTACTTTTATTTTCATTAAAAACACTAACCGGATCTATTTTATATAGAATAAAAATAATTAATAATAAATTTCTGTAAAATATGCAACAATCCAATGATTGGGGCTGAATAAATGTAAAAATAAATAAAAAAACAGATTTCAGAGAGTAAAAAATGCTTAGTTCAAAAGTTAAACAGAAATTTGTTGTATTTTAAAAATACCAGCCATTTTCATGATTTATGAGCAGTTGCGCGGTCCGAGTTTATAATATCTGGAGATATTCACTTAAATCTTTTTAAACCTTCTATATAGAAGAAGAAATAAATAACTCGTATTAATAAAGCAGACGTAATAAAACTTCAATTTACACTTCCTATTTTGTTACCGCAAAAAACTAAAACAAACAGTTAACGAAACTTCGGCCTTAAAAAACTCTGCTTACATAAGCCCCCGACTTTATTACGAAGTCTATATCCAGATTCACTTTAATCAAAAATAATTTCTATTTAAGTGGATTATGTGGGATCCAAAAACCCTTTTTTTGATCGAAATATTTAAAATGATCAGAATCTCTACACGCTAAATATTCAGGACAAACTGCCTAGCTACTATTGTGATTACTCAATTGTTAAAAATTCTGAGTTTCCGTTTATGTATTTTATGTCCTGTCTATTTACAATTTCTATTAGATTTATTATTACTACTGATTTCACTTACTCATTTGTAGACTTGATAGGAAAAAAATAACCAATTAGCGCAGAGAATAGGAAGCATACGGAGATGTAGACAAACATTGAAAATATGGAGTAAATAAGGTGTTTTATAGACCTCTTTCTAAACAATCCGTGGATTTTGGTAGCGGAGAACAGTAGTAGTGGTTTGGTTTACCTAGTATAGCAATTGTAACCCTTCTAGAAAGTGTTAAATATTACAAACATGATCCAAAATAACAAACACAATTGTATAAATTATTTTTTTTACGATTGTACAATGTTTTGTAGTGTATACAAACCAACCAAGTTTTGCAAACCACAATGTAAGAGTATAGAATTTTAGCGTAAGTATTAGTTTAAAACTACATAAACTCAAACGAAAAGTTTAGTTTACTGACTACTTCTGTCTAAACATAATATGACAAATTACAACAGATTGTTATAAGTTCCTTGTAAACTATTAATGTTTGCATCTTGCGCAAACAATGACAAAGTATACTTTAAGCTATTTATTATTTTAAGCTAATGGTCCTACGAAGTACAAATCTCATTAAAAATAACTTTTATATCGCTAAACTAATTTGCATGCAATTTATGAGTTAAAAATTAAGTTTTTAAGAATCTAAACCGAAATTTAACATAACTTCCTCTTTCATTCAAGATATAATATTATCATATTATAATGTATAATGGAGACACGCATTATATATTTTCAATTTCCGCAGTCCTTGTGCACATCTTCCCATTATGTCTTATTCGTAATGCATACATGAGATGCTTATTTGTAATCTTTGAAATGTGAACTTACAGAACATTCTTAACAAAAATTTAACAAAATTCCGAAGATATTTTGTGGACAAAAAAGTGAAAACAAGTGAGTAAAAATTTTTGGTATTAGATATCAAATTTCAATAATTTTTGTGGATGACTAGTCTTTTAAATTTTGAATCATTCTTTTGTTACAACCCAAAAAACCAAAAGTTCATCAAAAAATTGAGCAAAAACTAGGTTCTAAAAATTATTTTAAGGTATTTTTATAATTTTTAAAACAGATGAACGTTGGAACAATTAAAACTTCTAAATTAATATTAAAGATCCAAACAATATATTTAAATAACCCCTAACCATTATAAGGAAATTGACTAATTAAGTTTCATAGCACGATTAATAATTTTTTTAGGCATACTCTAGGGCATACAACTTATTGGGCTTATTTGTACTTTGAAACATGGGACATTGCTTAATGCAGTGTTATCGCCAAGGCTTTTTACCGGAACATGGATGGTTGAAATCTCGTTAAAGTATAATAAGTAGTACGATCTTCCTTGTACGTTTTTTAAAGAAATAATTAAACTTATTACAAATAATGTATTAGATATGCACTAAATTTATTCAGAAAAATATCTAAGAAAGAGCAATATATAGATTTCGTTAATTTTTAAATAATTTAATAAGATTTTTTTTAAGAATTTTCTCTTCTGAGGAAATTTAATACAATTAATAAAATGTCTTATACGAATTAACAATTAACATAAATTCAATTCATGGACGGCCATTTGGCAGGAGACCAAACAGCCGAGGTTGAGTCGAAGGGAGGAACCGGCAGAAATGCGAGCATGCGGTGTTAGATACACGCTTTATGAAGAGTAAGAAGTCCGTCACGAGTCATCGGTCTCAGGAGTTGAAGCTAACTCGTTTGCAAATGTACTATTAGATAGTTTCAGTATCGGACAAATGACGCCAATATGTAGTCACCTCGTTAAGATTTAATAATGTTTAGTTATCTTTCTTCTGTTTCGGCTTTCACGAGGTTCTCTCATGAGTGCGTGAGTTCCAGACAAATTATAACCCTTTGAGCAGCATCAAGCACGATATCAAAAGCATATAACACACGTATATTCTACGATTGTCAACGTGAGATGGTAAACCAGTTGCAAACCCAGCGAGTTAGATTTTCGAGCACGGCCGGCGAGTCGATTAATGCAAACTTAGTTCCACGAAAAGTATTCACCGGCTCTTGCATTTGACTATCAAATACTGGATCTACTAGGTTTGCCTGTACTAAGTCTTGTTGCAGAAAGCACATGTATACACTGAAGTAACTATAGCCGTAGTTTTCGCCAGGATGGCGACGGCTCGAGTACAAACGTCTGTGGTGCCATCCTTAGATGTATTTCCTGTAGTTGTCTGGTCTAACTAACTCTGAATTATGGTGTCACAAGCTCACCCAGTGATCTCCGAAGATTTACATAAAACGTAGTCAGTTCTTACAGATGTGGTAGCGTCTACATAGGCTCATAAGGCTTTGTAGAACCGCTCCTGTGACATCTTTCCCATTATCCATCGAAGTCTCGACGATCGGTGATGCTCATCCACTGCTGGATTTGCCCTGCACCTGGCTGAGTATGAAAAGGTACGAGTCAGTTTCACTCTCAAGACGACCAGCTGCGTAGAATGATCTCCGGTGCACAATGTAGCACGGAGTGCACACTTACGTTGATGAGTAGCTTAATAAGCCGCATTATGATACAGCCGCCAACACTACATGCTTCCGTGGTAAAGTTACAAAAACCTATTACTGACGATAGCTCTATAGGTCATCTGTTGACGTCAAAAATGTAGCTCTTTTTTCCAGGACATTTGGCATCGGTTGATGTCCAGCCTGAGAACTTGCTAATGTATAAATGAGGTCATGGTATAACTGCCGTTATAATGCGCTTTGTAATGCATTATCCTGACAAAAAAGCCAGCACTTATTAGTCAATCGTTTAAAACAATACTTCGCGAACTGATTGTTTTACACCGGCTCGTGTCGATACTTACGTTTCGTTGACTTCCAGTACCGGTAATGTTTGCAGCGTTCAGAAGATGTCAGCTTCTTTGTTAACGTTTGACAAGTTATTATGGACCCCGTCGAGTGTGGTTTTCAATACTTCAAACATGGACAGATCGCACTTTTTACCGTTCCGACTCATCTTCGTTACATCATGAACTAAAAGTCACAATGTAATCTTTCACAAAAATTCCATTAATGATTGTTTTAATAGCGATACTACGGGACAAGAATAACGAGTATCATCATGAAGTCAAATAAAGTAGGTAACCACGCCTTTGTTACCCTCATTCGCACGCATGAACCATTACCGTCACCAGCTGCCTTCCAGCAAGTGTCACGTTCTTTAACTTGTATTTTTGATGTATGCGTCCTACCGTGAGCATATGAGGATCAGGTCCTGTTACAATGTCTTTGTACTCTTCTTTGCTACAGTGTTCTTTTGTAGTTATTTTGTGTTTCATATAATGATAGTATTTTATTTTTGACTTTCATTAGAACATTTAAGTTTTCTTAACATTTATTCATCTTATTTTAGGTTCATAGGTATATATCAGTTTGTTATTTTTGATCGTATTTTTCATTTAATTTCTATACATTTATTGATCTTATATTAATTCACATAGTATATATAAATCTAATTATTATTTCTTAGAGTATTTCAAGTTTCAAACGCTGGTTATCTGACATAGTAGAGGCCTTGTACAATCGATACATTAGTTTCCGTATTTTAAACTTACATTTTTATCTTAAGCCTATACTTCAGATATTGTCTACTGATTGGCTCTCTACATTCAACCTATTGCTATTTAATACTACTTATTGCTATTGATATATTATTCTATACCACATTATATACTGTATCTTATTCAATTAATGCTAGTTTCTATTGTTTGCGTATCTTATCTGTATACATATCACCTTGCAAATACTTTCTGTGTCTCGCCGATTTTAGTTAAGGTGGCCAAATGTCTCTTTATATAATTGTCTGTTACCTGTCTCGATCTATTGAGCATTTCACGTCTCCTTCGAATATGGGCACTCTGTCCAGCAAATGAAGGCGCTCCATGAGCTCCCCATCGATTCCGCATACCAGGTTGTCCGGCACTTGAAAGCAGTGGAAGTACTCCGCAAAACCCTCGTTGACCCTGTTAAACCTGCACCAGAGTTGGACTGAGCTCCAGTCTCACTTACCGCACGGCTACGTCGACCAGCTTGGGAAGAAGAAGCTTGGTGGTCAGAGGCTGTCTGGCTCTGATATATAGCGCCGGTTCCACTCGTCAATGGACTCCTGTCGGAGAAGTCCTTTTGACTAATGAGCCGGACACTCTTCTAGTCAGCCGTCTCTTTATGCGCAGGGCAGCCTCCTTCCAGAGAAGGTCGCCTTTCGTTACCCTCCAGCAGTGCTCCTAGAGGTTCAAGGAGGCAAAACCATATTGGACTCAAACATTCACCTGGAAGATTCCTACTGTATCCTTATTCTGTCTTCACGAGCCATCATCCGCTCACCCTAGATAACAAAGTGTCAGTAACACATTTTACCCTACATTGCCAGAGAAGTCTCTGCTCTATCAATCTTGTATGTTCAGTATCCTCGACTAGCCATGTATTGAGGGCACCGGTCGAACTCTTTTGTAATCTTTCGGCGGCGGAGAAGAGTCCAACAGTTGCTTTGACTAGTGCATATGATTGCGTCAATGATGAGTGGTTCCTGGTTCACGACCACCTTACCTCGACATCCATTCTAAGAGCGGGACATTATCCGTTATTGTTTAAACTGTCAGATCAATTTTCGATTGCTCAGGAATGGATGTTTGGAAGTATCTTACGATGGTTGTTAAACACGTGATGGGGCGGATACTTGATTTGGTCAATGGTTATTTTATCTTTAGGAACCAAGTGAGTGATCCCTGTAGGAAAAGAGGCTACTGCCGGGAGTGACTTCTGGTCTATGGCATCCTGGAACTGTCAGCGCAATGTAAAGTGTGAGCCGCCGAGTCAAATCTCTTAAAGCCAGAAGTGATGTAGCCCGTCTAGTCCCGCACTTTTCCAGTTCGGCTTCAAGAGGATTACCTTAGCTACGTCGTCTGGTGTTTGGAACATGTCGGGATCCATGTGGTACAATGGTTTCTTCACCTGCCACGACTTCTGTCCAAGTGCCTCGATGTGAGAAACGGAGGAACGGACCAAAGGCTGCGCCCAAAACGCGACCGTTCAGTCTTGTTACAGCTTTGGCCTGCTTCTTGTGATTGTCAGTCGCTCAAGTGGGATTTGCAGAGCCTCTGATCACTCTCAAAGAGACGATTCTCGGTTGAGCCGCACTTTGACCTGCTCGGTATATCGCCGAATTGCTTTACCCAAGCTGTCGATCCTTACCGGTCATCGATGCGCTCCACACACGCCAGTCTTCTGGGCCATGTTCGCTGGATCAGACTTAAATCATTCCTCGACCAAGCGCGCCAAGCTGACGGTTCGCATGATTACTTGGTCTTCTGTATTCCAGGATTGAAGCTGAGGAACTCTGCCGATAATGTTGCCACTTTGCTTGCGATACGGTCCTCGTATCCTTTTTCCACACTGGGGTATCATTTAATGTCCTAGTGGCACCCTATTAGTGGGAATTATGGCGCCAACTAATACCGACAAGCTGTCAGTGCATGTCGCCATAGATCGTGGAGGTTGTATCCAAAGATCTCTGCTAGAGCTCAAATAAGTTTGCCAACGCATACCTTAAGGGCCCTAACGACAGCGCGATTTCGGCTTGCTTAGGGATATGGGAAGACTGGGCGATCTTTGAGGAGGCTGGCGTTTCGCAGTATCGTCTCTGCAGTCTTCATCATATGCTCTAATTCATGGAGTCCACTCCAGATCATCTGATTCCACCGCTACTGGAGCGAGCAAATTGGCATCCGTATTTCCATTCACGATGGAATCCACAGAAACCACGAAGCTCTCTGTGGCAGTGTCATCAGACGGTCCTGGATTGACCTCACGTCGTAGCCGTTTGAGTTGGCTATCATCAAATAATTTCGAACGGATGATGTACAGAACTCGATCTGCCAGGTTTTGCTCTGTGACAGATAGTGATGACTCTAGCTCGGCAACAAAAGCGATGCACCCTTACCCGATACGCAGAACCTCCAGTTTCTCCTCCTTTCGCCCTAAAATACGCAATGCCTTCTCATTAATTTTGCATTCCAACACATGCGACGCGCTCCACCAGTAGCGGGTGCCGTTTGAGGGGCCCCTAAAGGCCCTGTCAGCACCAAGTCAGCTAGTAGGGATGATGGCTGTTGAGTTGTTCGTTGATTAGCGGGTCGTATGCTGCCACGTCCAAAGCCAGTTTCAGACGTGCCACGGCGACCCCCAGGCAGCGGCTCTATCCTATCTCTACGTTTACGAATATTAATGTGCTATACATCCACAATTTCTTACACCCAATAAATTTTTCATATAAAATTAAAAATGTTACAAAGAAAAAAATACATCATAGATTAGTATAAAAACTTATAAACTTTAAATTTAAATTAACTACAATTTGGTGTCTGGCTTATAAAATAATCTTAAAATATATTTAAACAAATTCTATAAAGCAATTGCCGTTTTGTCTTAACATAATACATGGGTATATTAACATCATAAATGTAATATGGTCTCATTATTCGTTTTCCAAATTTTTTGTATTGTTCGATAATTTTCTTGTCGTGTTTTGCTCTAAATAATATTTCTTCACGACGGTAGAGGGCGCTTGTACTATATTCCTATATTTTTAGATTTTCTAGTCAAACGTTCTGAAACTTCTACTGTCCTTTAGCTGGCGCTTATTTTAAATGTAATACGTCCAACTTGTTTCTTTAGTTTAATTTCGTATTGTATTTCAGTTAAGTGCAAAAGTGTTCTCTGTACCTGGTAAAAGTTTTTACAGACAAATGAATCGGTCCAATTTACTATTATATATTTCTGTTTGTCTTGAAAGATGAGATTGTTTCAGGTAGCTTTTACTTTCATTGAGATAAGCTATTTATCACAAACTGTATTTTGCTTTCCTGCCTGATAATTTGAACTTTCTTTAGAATTACTATTTTTGTTAAAATTCAGCCTCTATATATTTTTTCAGGTTTTTTTTTCCGTGCCAGCAATGTAAACAGTGCGCTGTAGGGTCGCCATTTTTTTTTTTTAATTTATAACAATATTTTTCAAAACTGACTATATCTCACTTTCAGAGTTAATTTTTAATAGTTTACTATCGTGTTTTTAATGATTACGGTAATAATTAAAAATATTTATCAGGTTTGCTATACCGAAGCGTAGGGTTTTAGGTCAGAGCATATGTTGTTCGAAGTTTTTATACTTTTACTTAACTTTAACTGAACGTTCTTTTAACTCCGGAAGACTTTTATATCCTAGGTTTATTACCGTATAAGCTTGAATAAAGTTTTCAAAGTGTCTGTGAGCGATATCGCTTTTCTATCACTTCAGTAATTTAATTTTCTTGTCATATACTAAAGTCTTTCTGGTCTATCTAATATTATCGAGAGGAAAGATTTGTGTTGTTGCATTGCGGAATGGATTTCAAAATTATTTACAATTAAAACTCTGACAATTTTTTCGCTGAGACATTTTGCAAAATTGCCTCGGCGAAAGTCTGTCTTGTCAAATTTTTTTCAGCTTTCATTGTTTTATTAAACTTTTTGCATACTATATTTTAAGGTGAAACTCTTGTTAGCTTGTGTAAGTTTCGTAATAAACAATCGTTGTATATATGTTACGTCTTTGCTCCACTATTCAAAATCCGATTTTGATCACTTTATTTTTAAATGGTCAGTAGTAGCTAAAGATGAGATTAAACATCAAACGATGACTTAGCCTTATCAGATAATTTAAAAAAAAAAACAAATGCTTTCGGTTATGAAACTCCGAAAGAAACAACTATACTAGTATGGTATTTCTTTATTTTACGTTATTCATATGCAAATCAACCTTATTTTACGGATTTTGCGTTACTAAATATATTTATTCGACTTTCAGGATTCTTTTCAGCATCCAGGATACGGCAGACTAAGTTAATTATATGAAACGAACGACAGAAGAGCAAACGCTCGAGGAATAAATATTTGTTTAAGATAACCGGCGAAAAGACTCGACGCAAATAATGGTTTTGAGAGCACATACTGATTGTTAACAGACCCATTAAAAGAAAATAGATTTTTTTATTTAGAAAAGATTTTTAATAGCCACATAGTTAGTCTTTGTCTGGCCAGCGCGCCAAATGCGAACTACTAACAATAAGAATATTATTAATAATAATGACTTTCGGCAACGGCCGTGGTCACGGAGGTAGCGTGACTCACGGCTCTCTGAAAGATCATTTCAAACTCGTATTGAAAAATAGTGTTTGAAACGTAGGGAATTTAAAAATTTTAAATAAATGTGATAAAATCCATAAAGTCATTTTATTAAATAATGTATAATATTCGTGTAAACAATAAAAATAATAAAGGATATGTATCGAGAAAACATTTATGTACTCATAAATGTTCACACAAAATACTTTAAAAATATTGATAAGGAAAAAAGTTTTTAAAGTAGATAAAACATGAACACTTTTTTAAAACTATGAATTGGATTCGATCTTCAAATAAGTAAACATATTATCCAACTTACTCGCTTCTTCGGAGCAGTTACAAGTTCTCGCAAGGAGAAGCGTGATTTTTTTATAATAATTTTACAAATTGTCATATAACATACTTTTTAAATACCTTCCTGTCACTTATAAGTCCGGGTCATAAAGCTTTAACAGTCGAGGCGACCCTTGTCGATTCTTCGGCACTCTACTATTGAATGTTATATTTGGGCAACAGATTCTTCTGAATCCACTACCCAGAAACCAAATGATTTCTATGCCCTAATAAAAACAATACTTCTATACCAGAGCGCATCAGTAAGGTGGCCCTTACCGATTCGCGTGGGATAAGAAGTGATCTACGTTTACAGTATTTATGACATTTTATAGTATTTAAGTAAATGTTTGGTAATTTTATATCAAAATTTGATTTATCGATATAATTATTTAAATATAAACATTTATACAACTCTCCGATTTAACATTTGAGAAATACTTGGAATGTATGACATTACAATTACAAGCGGTTCTGGCGTAAACACTGTATTTCGAGAGGAAAACATGTGGCCATAAGATTCGAATGGTTAGAAAACTTATGACACATATTTTAATACAGGGGAACTGTCAAAATTTAAGTCCTAATGTAATTTTTTAGCTTGAAAATTAAACTATTATTTAATTTCATTAGAGCCAGTTTTTATAAGTTTTCTTAATTACATAGTAGTGTTCATGTATAAATCTAGTAGATTAAAACCTTTTTGCGTTGAAGTAGTTTTCTTAAAATATGCCCTATTCCAAAAATTTCCCTTTGGTATACTGTATTTGAAATAATGAGAAATCATTTTTTTACCTTTAAGTCTTTTTAATTTTTTAAAGAAAAGAAGTAATTGAATCATGTCATTTTCTTTACGATAAGTGATATTTTTTTTTTGATTGAATGGCACGATTGACGGTTAAATAATATTTTTTGAAGGTATTATAGATTTAGATTAAATTGCAACTCTTGTTTGATTTAGAACAAACCATTTTGTAATATAATTAGGTATTATTTAAAATCTTCCATCAAAAACGGCTACAAAATTGATGTAATATAAGTATATATCTATTTTCTTGTTTAATATTGTTGTTGTTTGCTCCTCAATTTAATAATACTTTCATAATTTTTGTTTTGTGTGAACAGATTCAAAGATCAGAAGTACTTTATAAAAATTATAATTAAGCAAGGTTTCTTCTTTTATGAGACAGGTACTGTGATGTAGACATAAACTAAAAAGAAAAAATAAAAAAGTTAGCAAATAAACTGCAACTGTTCAGTTACTTCATATCGATATGCAGTTCTGTAATAATAGTGTAGTTCTGTAACAGTATGTGTCATAATTAATAATATTATGAATAGTTTTTTGCTTCCTACCTCATATAAAAAGGACAGAAGAGACATCGATATTTACAATATGTGCATACACCCTGATATGGTTAGGATCTATTGAAAGAAGTCAGCACTTTGTAGGCTGAAATGTACATCAATAATTCATGGAGATAGTTTTAATAATTCCTAGCATTTTGGAACTTGGCATGTGCCTATACGAAGATAACTAGTACCACCACCACGGTGCTATTTCTTCCAAAAACAGTAGTATTAAAACACTGCTTTATTCTGGTTTGAAAGAAGAGCCAGCGTATTTCGGGTAAACAACACCCTATGACTTACGATCGACAGCGCGTTGGTGGCAATACTGGTGGTATTAGTTTGATGACTATTGGCGTCGGTGACCCTTCCCATCAGTTGGCCCGAGTGCTCGTCGGCTTTTAATGTGTTTAGTGAGTTGAAAGATATATTTGATGTTTTTCTTGGTTTTTAGCAGTCGTTTGTTTAGGTCGAACGATCGTTGGACAAATGAAACGATTTATACTTGAATGAATTCCTAACAATAAACCAATATCATTGTTAAAAAGCAACTTCTTCAAAATGAAAAATACAAACGTAGAAACAAGGAAATACCACTTAAAACATAAAAAAGTCATGGATTCATTCAGGCATTTTAATTCAAAATCAACCGCATTTTAGGAAGACTTTCAAACATAAGATTTTACAATAAAAAGTAAGTAAGGTGTTACTATAAATAATTATGGTTTAAATTTTTTTTAAGTCAACCTTTAACCATCTTGGGGGTGTTTAACTGCCTTCGCACCCTAGTAAATAGGTTTGTTCTAAGAAACGGAGGTCCAATAATAACCTGCGGGGACTCGACAAATTTTTAATGTTGTTTTTAGTTGGTTAGGGCAATGAGCTGATTCTGATTTCCGTGAAGGAAGAAGATCTATGGTCGAATGGGGTGAAAAATTTACCCCCCTTGTTCTCTTTGGTTGACTTATCTGTCTCATCGTTGAAGATAACGGTAAAGGATACACCTGTGTTTGAAGAAACTTTGCAAATAAAAATTCCTTCCAGTTGGCTATTTCCAAATAATAATGATTTAGAATAGATCGGCCCGATAAATCGACTGGAATATTATTATACAGTGTCGTCCGGTTTGAAGATCCCGTTAAGGGTAAACGGACTTAATATTTCGTTTTGGGCATCTTTTCTTTCTATTATTGGAGTGGGCGTAATTACCATCCTACTTTTTATACTGTCCTCCATACCACGTGGATCCTCTTTCTCGTCGGTAAAATCTATTAAAAAAATGTTTTAAAACGTCTCTTGACTGGGTTCGTGCAAAAAATAACAAGGATGTATTAAAACGACCCAACAATAAAAGAAAGCAACCGAATGAACATTGGTTTTTGGCATCCATAAATTATTTTTTTTGTTAATCAATATCGGCCTTATACTGGATTATGCCCAAAATTAATTAACGATGTTTTCGCATCACCTAGCATATTCGTCTTATCTGTATCTTCGTTTTCATTTTCCTTCAAAAATATTTATTGTATCAAATATTACATCTAAATTACACAACAAAATAATATTTTGGACGAATCACATCACCCTAGTCTTAAATCAAGCAAAAGTTGTACTATGGAAACTAGGTAACCCAAAATACATATACATTTTTCTAAACGAATACATATATACATAATAATATAAAAAGTTTGGAAAGAGCTTTAGCGGTTATCTAATATAATTAATATGTGTATTTATGGAAGCCATTTATGTAATTTTTCCTGTTATGGTTTGGCTCTTGCCTTACAACCGGAGATCGCAGATTGAATCATTTAGTGAAAATTAAATAAAAATGTTTCTTCCGGTTGGTTAGCACATTCTGGCACCCATGGAACTTGGATTGGCATTAAAATTCCCGTTATCAAGACCCATCCAGACAAACGGATTTTGCCGCATTTATTTTAATTTTTCCCGACGCTTGAACCTTTCCAGGCGTGGTCACACTTTTATCACCCAAACCAACATATTAATTTGATCTACCAAACCCCTAAAAAAACCATTTCTAGAGGATAATCCGTGAGCCTTTGAGATTGAAAACATCCAATTTGGGTAGGAAGATTTTTATTTTTATTTCATTGTCTGTTTTTGTTCTTCTTCTCTAGACCTGTAATACAAATGCCTCGTGACGGTAACGGTCATCTCAAAAGGTAAAAGTTCCCGAAAGAAAGAAGAAAAGATTTTTTAATTGCACTGAATGAATATTCATATCCAACCTCGAATGAAGAAATATTTATATGCTAAATGACCCTTATAAATTAAGTATTCATAAATCTTTCCCTCAATTTACACTAATACAATCAACACCGCATTACCATTACCAAAAATGCGGTTTAAAGAGTTTTTATGTACGTTCATAAATGTTTAATATTTCTATTTCTTTGCATCGTATCAAGGTTACTTGTCAATATTATCTAAGCGTTATTAATAAGACGAAGTCGTAAAATTTTAATCGTCGGTCAACAAATATTATTCTTGAACCTTCAATGTAACTAATACTTTGTTGGATTTTTGCGAATACTACGCATTATTTAATAAAAGACTTAACGGATCTCATCGCGTTCGTTTTACAATATTCCGCGACCATGAATCCAAAGTATCTGAAACGACAGTTATATTGTAAAGCTAGTTAAACACGATAATATCCGTAAAGTCTTTTAGTAAATCTTTGATGTACCCAGTAAAGATATTGAAATATGTATGTAGCTTGCTAAATTTAATGAATCTAGTGCATTTTAAGTGAGAGAGTAAACTACTTTTTTATCGACTTACAATCTGATTATAATTACTGTCTGAAATTGAAAGTTGTGGCTCAACAGCACTCTATAATAATTATGAAAAGATAATAGTATATAATCTATATTATACACATAATATATAGGGCGTCACATGAAACAAATGCATAGTATGTATATATATTAAAAGATATATACGAATATAATTATTGACCGAAGTAACACAACACGTGTATGTAGGATGGTTTTCTAATACTAGACTAATTTTTATACAGTTGGAATCTACTTTTTATAACTACTATACTTCTTATGGACTGCCTTCGAATCCTAGTGGTAAGGGCGTATGCTATAGAAACTGAAGGTCGTGGTTCCAATCCTTCAACAAATTTTCTTATTCAACAAACTTTCATTGTTGTTTCCTGTTTGGTTAGGGCAATGCGGCTGATCACCGATTGTGATTAAGTAATATAATTCATGCGTCGGATGGTCATGTAAGGGGTCCCTGCACTGATCTTTGTCTGTATCGGTTATCCGTCCATCGGACTATGAGACCAATGGAAGAGTAATCTCCTGCGCAGCTGAACTCTAATAACGATCGGCCGCCGTAGGCGGAATCGACTAGCAGGATTTTATATTATTTTTATCGATCGAGTTATATAATTATAGATCCACTGACTTTTTGACCAACTTATCAAAAGAAGGAGGAACACAATTCGTTTGTTATTTTTTTTTTTTAAATATTTGCTTTCTCGTTGCTTAGCTTCAATTTTGTTCTTTCTTTTTTTAAATGATAGATATTAGCGTTCCATAAACCGTAAAGGTAAGACATAAAGCATTTTTTACATAATTGTACTGTTTTAAAAATAACGCACAAAAAGCAATTTTTAAAATTTCAATCAGGCACATTCCGAGCTTATTTATATAATACAGTTTTTAATTATTAAGATAATATAGTTTTAGGCTGCATTAAAGTTATTACATAAAAAAAACCTTCATTTTTTGTACATAATATGTGTGACATTTCACGAAATCATACCTTAAGTGTTATTAAAGATTTAAAATGCGGTGGCAGAAAACGCAACGCAATTTCGTACGGAGAGCACGTTGTTACCTGCTAGCGTTGCGGTTATACACTGTTAGCAATGGGTCATATATTTTTATTAAAATTTTACTTGTTTTGTTTCGAATGATCAACTGATGAACAGTCAGCTATTACAAAACTACATAATCCGGAGTTTTATATTGAAGTGTAACGTCAAACTCTAATTAAAGAAAGGACAAGGATAAATAGTAATTTTAATAGCTTAGTTAAACATATATTTCTAGGCGAGGATTTGTGGAATTTTAAATGACCGGTCTAGGATATGATTTCACACTGCAGTGTTCTTTAAACAGCGGTGCTTTTCGTCGGCTAATTGTTCTAAGTGTGTTGCATCTAGTTTAATTTTGTTTGTACATTTATTGTTTATTTATTAAAGCTTTGTGATAACACTAAAACAACAGCGGACTCGATGCCAAAAGGCATTATTTGCTACTGACGTTTTATCAGTTTATTCTTATATGCTATGGTACAGTTATATTGAAATCCAGTAAGTCATTTTTAATTGATAGTTGGAACATAAAAAATAAAATTAAATCGACTCTTTCATACACTGTTATGAATTTTCACGTTTATAATAATGATAGGATGTCACATTGTTCTCAGTGTTATTACTAAGTGTCACAATTATTTTAACAAAACCTTATTACATGTCCTGTGACATACCGTCTAAACAGATTTGGTTTGCGTAATTATGCTCAGGACACAATGAACCTTGAACCTTGAACAGTTCGACAATTTATGATATTAAGGAACCGAAATGGATTCTTACCTAAATGTAAAAGTTTTAACGTGGTAGTTGAAAAATCCCTTTATATCTTGCAGGTTTTTTTTTTTTATTTTCAACAAATAATAAGTTTGTCAAAGATTTTTGACAACTTTCATTGTTAGCTTTATATAATTATTGTTCTGGTATCAATCTGGCTGTCGTTGATAATCTGGCAACAGTGCTGTGACGTTCGCTTTAATGCAAGCAAACCATATATTTGTCAAAATATTTTTAACATACTGGCTAAGGTAGAACAGTCCGTATACCAACCTTGTTCCTCTCATCGCTGTTGCCAGAGTCGAGTGAACGTGATGGCTATCTTCGGCGCTAATAAATCTTTTAATGCCATCATCTCCGGATTTGTTAATAGGTAATTGACAAACAATAATTAACCAAAATAAGATATAAGTATTATTGCTAAAAGTCTTTATTTAATTTAGTAATAATACTAATTAAGCAAACGGGGCAAAATCAAGTAATTGGAGTCCAGCCTGCGTGTTTAATCAATATTTAATACATTTAGCAAGCAAGGCTAACAACTGTCTACCCATTTGTCTGTAAATAATGTGAAACATCAAATTATTGTATGATTGGGTGGTATTTGATAATTTTGTTTTGGGCTGTTTCTATAAAATTATTATATTTATTCAAAGTCAAAGCCTAATATCTTTCTTACTGAATTTCAAATAATCTACCACCAGTTCGGAAATGGAAGCCTCTGACCTGAGAAGAACCGGCACAAAAACTTTTTCAATAATTTTTACATAATACCTTACATTTTACTACTTTGAAATAGCCTGGAGCAAACAGTTTCATAACCGGGATTGTGTTATCCATCAAGTAATCATTACAACAATAATATCCTTTAACAAAACTGAACGTTTTCTGGTATTTTATTGTGAAAGAGTATACATTATCCGTGAAGATTTCATTGTTCTTGAAGCCTAGTTTTGGAAGAACATAATTATGTATTCTAGTATTTATATTATGTGTGTCAGAATGTTTTACAAAATCATTTATATGTTTATGAACATAGACAATATTTTCAAATATGTATTGAAAAAACAGTCATTACATTGATTTCTGTAAACATTTTCTCAACGTTCTTTAGGGCCAGGTTATAGACTGCTCTCGTTTTATTCTAAATATTAAGAAGTATCATCAGCAAATAATACAATCTCGTTATTGTTCTCAACCTGGTGTGGTGGTCATTAATATAGACCAGGAAGGAAAAGGTCCCAAAAATAGATCCTGTGGGACCCCATACCTACCTGTAACAGGGAGATCTCTTGCCGTTCACGTCAACTCTCTGAGTTCGATGGCTCAAGTTACGAAGTCAGAAGGTCGAGTGCGGCATTTTTGATCCTATAGTGGCTTAATTTCCTGACTAACTGGTTAATTCACAGAAGACACCTAAAGCATCGTGTGACCCTCCTCATGCCTAAGATATAGTCTTAACAAGATGGGCACCTGCATCAGTTGTAAGAACGACCCGTGTAAAATCATACTGTATGTTATTAAGCATATTATGAGAATTCAAATGTATTTGTAATTGGTAAGAATTATTTTTCTCGAAAATTTTTCTAAGCGTAGGAAGTATAGAAATAGGTCTAAAGTTATTGGGGTCTGTCGTACTGCCTGATTTAAATACCGAAATAACTTTACTGTGCTTTATATTAAATTAAGATAACATACATTATTTAAAAGTCATCCAGGACCATTTTCGCGTTATTATTAATCAAATATGTTTACAGACCATCTAAATGCAGAAATTTCTTTTGCTTACGTAATACATTGAGTAGAATATGTGAAAATGAAAAGTAGTCGAACCAGCTTTTATTAGTCTCTATTGGCTACAAAGCTATATCTATTTTTTCTAAAAGTTAAGGTTAAATATAAAATGTTTGATTTTACCAGATTGATTGAGATGAGATAAATAGTTTCCTTTAAATTAATAAATTAATTGCGTACAATGAACTGCGTCCGTAGCCTAGTGGTAGGGGCATGTGCTTTAAAACCATAGATCGTGGGTTCAAATCCTGCGGGGACTCAACAAATTTTCATTGTTGTTGCCTAGTTGGTTAGGCCAATTTGGGCCTATTGCCTACTAAAATAATTATCTTGAATCATATTCAACATTTAAAACACAGTCATGGCAGTAATATATGATTATCTTCGATTGTTGAATTCTTAAATGTTATTTGGACATCTACTTTTTAAGAAGGTAATAAAAACTACGACTTTACAAGGTGTATAATAGGAAATGCCAATTAAAAACCATTAACAGTGTTTATTGGATTAATGGTATGAATTTTATTAAAATAATAAGTTATTTAGTCAATCCAGCACAGAAGACAGAAAAAAGCCGATCATATCAATTTTGGCCAGTGTTTTATCACGTCTTATGTTTTATTTAAGTATTTGTATTAATGTAAGCTATTCATCTGAATGCAGATATGTTTAAACTCTCATGTATCGCAGCAGCAGATATGACACAACTAAATTGGCGCTATAAAGTTAGGTATACTTGGAGAAATAAATTCGGTAGTTCTAGAACTTTGTTATCGTATACTATACTGCCGTTTCTTCAGTGACAATATGCTTATTGTATATTTCTCTCGTATTGTAGTGCTGTGAATTCCTAAAATATTACTGTAGTTAATTAGTTACGGAAGTGAAAAGCTATATTTACAACTACTATTTATTAAATGGACTAAAGTATAAATGTTACCAAAAATTAAAAGTCCAATTCATAATCATCATTATCATTATCAGCCTGTGTTAGTCCACTGCTGGACTTAGGCCTCTCCTAAAGCACGACATTAGGCGGTTCTTAGACCGTATCTCATCACGCTGGTCCAGTGCGGGTTCGTGAGTGGACCGACTTTTTACCGAGTGGGAATCCACTAAAGCATTGATCATCTTACTTTTCAGACCATTGGATAATCGGTCCAAATTGCTTTAATTAGCCAGAAAACAACCATAACAGGGGATTATAACCACGACCTCTGGTTTAAAGCAAGGGCCAATACCGCTAGGCAATGGAGACGGCTGAAACTTAAAGTATTTGTAGTTATAAATAATGGAAAATAGAAACTTTTTTAGCTCAGAATATTTTGATTTTTATCCTTTATCAAATTGAAAACCATCATTTTTGTATTATTTACTTTTTTACTCAAGTATGTTATAGCTAACGGCCATTAAAAACTACAAAAAAGATAAATCCAATTTAAGTAAAAATTTTTTAAATAAAAATGTGAAGAATATTTATTGCTGTACTTGTATCATTTGAAGTTACATGTAAATGAAACTCCTCAACAAGCTTTACCTACAAAATATAAAATTTTGCATTGTCTTGATTGAATATTGTAATATGATCTAAATGGTTAGAAAACTTATGACACATATTTTAATACAGGGGAACTTTCAAAATTCAAGTCCTAATGTCATTTTTTAGCTTGAAAATTAAACTATTATTTAATTTCATTAAAGCCAGTTTTTATAAGTTTTCTTAATTACATAGTAGTGTTCATGTAGTAAATCGTTGAAGTAGTTTTCTTAAAATATGCCCTATTCCAAAAATTTCCCTTTGGTATACTGTATTTGAAATAATGAGAAATCATTTTATTTTACCTTTAAGTCTTTTTAATTTTTAAAGAAAAGAAGTAATTGAATCATGTCATTTTCTTTACGATAAGTGATATTTTTTTTTTGATTGAATGGCACGATTGACGGTTAAATAATATTTTTTGAAGGTATTATAGATTTAGATTAAATTGCAACTGCTGTTTGATTTAAAAGAAACACATTTTTGTAATATAATTAGGTATTATTTAAAATCTTCAATCAAAAAAGGGCTACAAAATTGATGTAATATAAGTATAGATGTATATTTTTTGTTTAATATTGTTGTTGTTTGTTCTTAAATTTAATAATCCTTTCATAATTTACTGTTTTGAGTATGAATAGATTTAAAGATACAGAAGTACTTTATAAAAAAATATAATTAAGCGAGGTTTCTTCTTTTTTATGAGACAGGCACTGTAATGTAGACATAAAACTAAAAGGAAAAAAATATAAAAGTTGAGCAAATAAACTGCAGATGTTGCAATTACTTCATATCGATATGCAGTTCGGTACGTGAATTAATTATAAAATATTATGAATAGTTTTTTATTGCTTCCTACCTCATATAAAAGGTCAGAAGAGTTATCGATAATTACTGATATGTGCATACACACCTGATTTGGTTTGGATCTATTTAAAGAAGTCAGGACTTCGTATGGCTGAAACGATGACTTCAATAACTCATGGAGATAGTTTTTATTAATTAGCTAGGAATTTGTGCATGTGCCCATACGAAGATAATTAGTAGTAGTTCCCTTTTTACAGGGGACCGTCTGGATAGGTACCACCACGGTGCCTATTTCTTCCGCAAAACAGTAGTATGAAAACACTGCTTTGTTCTGGTTTGAAAGAAACCGTAGCCAGCGTATTTACTGGGTTAACGAGACCTAACTCCCTATGACTTACGATCGACAGCGTTTTGGTGGCAATACTAGTGGTATTAGTATTGCCAATGACTTTTGGCGTCGGTGACCACTTCCCATCAGTTGGCCCGAGTGCTCGTCTACTTTTAGGTGTGTTTACGTGAGTTTAAAAGATATATTTGATGTTTTTTTCTTGGTTTTAGCAGTCGTTTGTTTAGGTCGAACGATTAGTTGTACAAATGAAACGATTTTGACTTGAATGAATTCGCTAACAATAAACCAAAGCTAATATCATTGTTACAAAAGCAACTTCTTCAAAATGAAAATACAAGTACGTAGAAACATAGGAAATACACACTTAAAACATAAAATGTATGGATTCATTCATGGCATTACATTTAGTATCAAAATCAACCGTCCATTGTTCAGGAAGACTTTGCTAAACATAAAATTTTACAATACAAAAGAGTAAGTAAGATGTATAGTACAAGATTATTATGGTTTAATTTTTTTTTATGAGGTCAACCTTTAACAATCTATGGGGGTGTATAACTGCCTTCGCAGCCTAGTAATATAGGCTTGTTCTTAAGAAACCGGAGGTCGCCGATGAGAATCCTGCGGGGACTCGACAAATTTTTAATGTGGTTTCTTAGTTTGGTTAGGGCAATGCGAGCTGATCACTCGATTTCCTGTAAAGGATCTATGCGTCGAATGGGCGTGTAAAAATTTGATGCTGCGCCTTGTCTCTCTTTGGTCGTGACGGTTATCTGTCTCATCGGGGTTGAGAGCATAAGGGTATAGGGAGTACACCTGTGTTTGCGCGTATACTTGTGCAATATAAAATCTCCTGCGCAGTTGGCTGACTTCCAATATAATAATGATATTAATATAGATCAGCCGCCGTAGTCGGAATCGACTAGGAGGATATTATTATACGAGTGTCTTCCGGTTCGAAGACCATCGTTTAGTGGTAAACGAGACTTAATATATCATGTTTTGGAGCAGTGCATTTCCTGATTCTATTATTGTGGGTAGGGCGTATTACTTACCATCCTACTGTTCTATACTGTCATACCATACCACGGTGGATCCTGCTTGTCTCGTCGGTACAATCTATAAAAAAAATGTTTTTAAAACGTCTCTATTCTGACTGGAGTTCGCACAGTAAACAACAATAATAACAGGATGTATTAGCAAACGACTAACTAATAAAAAGCAAAGCAATCCGAATTATACATATGGCTTTAATTGCGGCATCCGATAAAAATATTTTTGTTTCGTTAGATACTAATATCGAGCCTTTTACTCCAGTATTATGTACCATAATTAATATTAACGATGTTTCTCGCGTCACCTAGCATATTCGTCTTCTCTGTATCTTCGTTTCTGCATTTTTCTCTTAAAAAATATTTACTTGTATCAAATATTACATTTATTTTCACACAACAAAATAATATTTCTGGACGAATCACATCACCTATGTCTTAAATCAAGCAAAAGTTGTACTATGGAAACTAGGTAACTGATAAATACATATACATACTTTTCTAAACGAATACATATATAATAGATAACAAACATACATAACAAAAATGCACAAAAAAGTTGTGGAAAGAGCTTTGGTCAGGTTATCTTATATAATTAACATGCTGTATGTAAGGTGTTTCCGTGGTTAGTGAAATTGGCTCTTGCCTTACGAACCGGAGATCGCAGATTCGAATCATTTAGTGAAAATTAAATAAATAATCGTTTTCTTCCGGTTAGTTAGCACATTTTGGGCACCCATGGAACATGGATTGGCATGTAAAATCTCCCATTTATCAAGACCATCTACATAACGGATTTATCAAGACCATCTACATAACGGATTTTGTCGCATTTGTTTTACATTTTAATTCCCGACGCTTCGAACACTTTCCAGTGACCGTGGTCACACTTTTAATCACCCAAACCAACATATTAGATTTGATCGACCACTAATCCTCGCTAAAGAAAACCGATTTCTAGCAAGGATAATCCGTGAGCCTATTGAGATTAGAAAACATCCGAATTTCTGGAAACTGGAAAGTGTTCGAAACGTCGGTAATTGAAAATGTAAAATAAACGCGATAAGGTCTGTAAAAATTCATGTTAATAATTATTGTGTTGTATTATTAACTACCTCAGTATCCTAGTGGTATGAGTGCTTTAGAAACCGTAGGTCGTAGATTCGAATCCTGCGGAGAGGTCTTCCAAGCATCTAGTTTTAAAAGAAATTGAAGGTGAGCCATGCTGACACCATTTATTATTATTAAAATAAATCAACTTTTTAACAAATACAACAGAGTAACAGATGATAAAACTAACTGTACATACATATAATAGCTAAGCGAGTGCAGTCACATGTTAGAAGCTCGGTGAAAAGTGGATAGCATTAGCTGCCTCTGTCTTCTTTCTGACATCACATGTCTTAAGTGATTACTACAATGCTGTTCTGTGAGTCCAGTTTTTATATTTTATTTCATTTGTTCATTAATCTTCTCTAGACCTGTAATACAAATGCCTCTGAATGAATATTCATATCCAACCTCGAATGAAGAAATATTTATGTGCTAAATGACCCTTATAAATTATGTATTCATAAATCTTTCCCTCAATTTACACTAATACAATCAACACCGCATTACCATTACCAAAAATGATAAGTTGGATGGTTTTCTAATACCAGACTAATTTTTATACAGTTAGAATCTACTTTTATAACTACTATACTTCTTATCGACTGCCTTCAAATCCCTAGTGGTAGGGCATATGCTATAGAAACTGGAGGTCTGGGTTCCAATCCTTCAACAAAATTTTCTTATTCAACAAATTTTCATTATTGTTTCCTATTTAGTTAGGGCAATGCGGGCTGATCACCCGATTGTCTGTTAAGTAAGATAATTCATGCGTCGGATGGTCATGTAAGGTGGTCCTGCACCTGATCTTTGCCCGGTAGTCGGTTATATGTCCCATTGGACTATGAGACCAATGGAAGAGTAATCCCGGCTGAACCTAATAAGATCGGCCGCCGTAGGTGGAATGGCAACAGGATTTTATATCATTTTTATCGACGATTTATAAATTATAGATCCACTGACTTTGGACCAACTTTTATCAAAAGAAGGAGGAACCAAATTCCTTTTTGTTATTTTTTTTTTTAAAATTTGTTTTCCTCGTTGTTTAGCTTCTATTTTTCTTTCTTTTTTAATGATAGATAATAGGTTCCATAAACCGTAAAGGTAAAGACATTAAAGCATGTTTTAAATTTACTTTTTTAAAAATAACGAATTAAAAAGCAATTTTTAAAAATTTTAATCAGGATATTGGAAGCTTATTTATTTTCATTTTTAATTATTAAGATAATATGTTTGAGGCCTGCATTAAAGTTATTACATAAAAAAAATTTCATTCTTTTGTACATAAAAATGATAATTTTAAGAAAAATAATACCTTATTTATTAGAGATTTAAAATGGGTGGCAGAAAACGCGACCCAATTTCGTTTAAGTATGTTGTTACCTGCTAGTTGGGGTTATACACCCTTTAGCAATGGGTCAATATATTTTTATTAAAATTTTACTTTTTTTTGTTTCGAATGATCCAATTGATAAACGGTCCATTCAAAACCTGTTCCGGAATTTTTTTTAAAAGTAACGTCAAACCTAATTAAAGAAAGGACAAAGGTTAATGGTAATTTTTTAACGGTTAAACATATTTTCTTTTTGGGTTTTTTACCAGTCTAGGGATATTGATTTTACACTGCAGTGTTTTTAAAAGGGTGTTTTCGTTCCATTAATTTTCTAAGTGTTTTTCCGGTTTAATTTTGTTTGTACATTTATTGTTTTATTTATTAAAAGCTTTGTGATAACACTTAAACAACAGCGGACTTGATGTAAAAGGCATTTTTGGACTGACGTTTTTATCAGTTTATTCCTTATATGCTTGGTACAGTTATATTAAATCCCAGTTAGTCATTTTAATTGAAATATTGGAACATAAAAAAATTAAATCGACTTCTTTCCTTCAATTATGAATTTTCACGTTTAAAATAATGATAGGAGTCCAATTTTGCTCGGTTAATTACTAAGTTCCAATTATTTTAACATAACCTTTAATTACATGTCTGTGAGGCATGCCATCCACCAGAGTTTGGTTTCCGGGTAATTGTGCTCGGAACACAATTCCGAACCTTTGAAAGGTTCGACAATTTTATGATAAAAAGGGGAAAAGGAAACCAAAGTAAAAGTTTTAACGTGGTAGTTGAAAAATTCCCTTTTTACTTTTGGAGGTTTTTTTTTTTTTCAACAAATAAAAGTTTGTCAAAGATTTTTGGGCAACTTTCATTCTTAAGCAATATAATTTTGTTCTGGTATCCCAATCTGGCTGTCGTTGATAACCGTGACAAAAGTGCTGGGCGTTTGGCTTTATAAAAACCACCATACATTTGTCAAAATGTTTTAATAAAATTAAAAGGTAGAACAGTCCGTATACCAAAGCTTCTTTCCTCTCATCCCACCAGAGTCGGAAGTGGGTTTATGGCTATCTTCGGCGTTAATTAAGTCTTTTAATTACATCTCTCCGGATTTGTTAATAATCCGGGACAAAACAATTAACCAAAAATAAAGTATTAATGCTAAAAGGCCCTTTAATTAAATTTGAATAATAACATCATTAAACAAACGGGGCAAATAAAATTGGAAGTTTTCAGCCTATTTAACCAATATTTAATATATTTAACCAATAAAATAAAACAGTCTACCCATTTGTCTTAAATAATGGGAATCTAAAATTTTTGTATAATTAGGTGGTATTTGAAAGGGTTTGTTTTTTGCTGTTTCTATAAAATTATTAATTTTATTCAAAGTCCAAAGTCAAATATCTTTCTTATTGATTATCAAATAATCTACCAACCGGTTCAAAATGGGAAGCCCAAACCTGGGAAAACCAACGAAACTTTTTTTCAATAATTTTTACATAATACCTTACATTTTTACCCTTTGAAATGGCCTTGGAAACCAGGTTCTTCCGGGGATCCATCAATAATCATTTAAAATAATATCCTTTAACACAAAAAGAAACCCGCTATTTTATTGTAGAAGATAATTTTCCCGTGAAAGTTTCATTGTTCTTCAAGGTTTAGTTTTGGAAAAACATAATTATCTTTTATTCTAGAATATTTGGGTGTCAGAATGTTTTTAAAAATCATTTATTTTATAAATAACAATATTTTTCAAATATGTATTGAAAAAAACAGTCATTACATTGATTTCTGTAAAACATTTTCCAACGACTTTGGGGGCCGGGTTATGACTGCTCTCGTTTTATTCTAAATAATTAAAAGAAGGGTTATTCAGCCAAATAATACAATCCTCCTTTATTTTCTCAACCCGGGTGGTAATTAAATTATAGACCAGGAAGGGGAAAAGGTCCCAAAAAATAGATCCCTGGGGACCCCATACCCACCTGTAACCCGGGAGATCTCTTGCCGTTCACCAACTTTTAAGGTTTGATGGCTCAAGACGAAGTCAGAAGGTCGAGTGCGGCATTTTTGGATACCATAGTGGCTTAATTTCCTGACTAACTGGTTAATCAGGGGTACCCCAAAGCATCCACCCCTCCTCATGCCTAAGATATGGCCTTTAACAAGATGGGCACCTGCATCGGTTGTAGAACGACCCGTGTAAAATCATATTATGTTATTAACAATTATGAGAATTCAAATGTATTTGTAATTGGTTGAATTATTTTTCCTTTGAAAATTTTTCTAAGCGCAGGACTATGAAATAGGTCTAAAGTTATTGGGTTCTCGTACTGGGAATTTAAATCCGGAATAACGTTACGTTTTTATTTTATATTTGATAAAACATTATTTAAAAGTCATCCGGACCATTTTCGCCGTTATTATTAATCAAAATATGTTTTACAGACCACCCTAAATGCAGAAATTTTTTTTTTGGTAATAATAGAGTAGAATATGTCAAAATGAAAGGTAGTCGAACCAGATTTTTAGTTTATCGACCTACAAAGTTTAATATTCTTATTTTTTTTAAAGGGGTTTAAGGTTAAATAAAATGTTTGATTTTACCAGATTGGGAATGAGATGAGATAAAAGTTTGTTTAAATTAATAAATTAATTATGACAATGAACTGTTTTGTGCCCAGTGGTGGGGGCATGTGCTTTAAAACCGTTAGACCGTTATGTTCCAAACCTGCGGGGACTCAACAAATTTTCATTGTTGTTTTAGTTGGTTAAAGGCAACAATTTTGGTTGTTTCTAAAAATGATTATTTAATCATATTCAACATTTAAAAACACAATCATGACAGTAATATATGATTATTTCTTGTTGTTGAATTCTTAAATGTTTTTGGACATCTACTTTTAAAAGGTAATAAAAACTACGACTTTACAAAGGTGTTATAATAGGAATTGCCAATAAAAACCATTAACGGTGTTCTATTAAACAATATTTTATTTAATTAATGGTGAAAGAATTTAATTAAAATAATAAGTCATTTATCAATCCAGCACAGAAGAAGAAAAAAAGCCGATCCCTTCAAATTTTGGACCCAGGTTTTTATCACGTCTTATGTTTTATTTAAATATTTTGTATTAATATAGAGATATATTTAAACTCCATGTATCCGCGCAGCAGATTGACAACTAAATTGGCCAATAAAGTTAATTATAATTTGGAGAAATAAATTTGGTGCCAGAACTTTTTGTCATACATATCCGTTTTTCTTCAGTGACAAATTTTTGTATTTTCTCTGATTCAAAAACCAGGAATTTCTAAAATATTACCGGGCAGTTAATTAGTTAGGAAGGTTTTTATTTCATCTACTATTTAAAATGGACTAAAGTAATGTTACCAAAGGGTTAAAGTCCATTTCATCATCATCATCATTATCAGCCTGGGTGTTAGTTCCACCGCTCGACTTAGGCCTCCCGGGAGCCGACTTCTCCATTAGGGCCGGTGTTTGGACCGTATCTCATCCGCTGGGGTCCAGTGGGTTCATGGGTCCGACCGACTTTTTTACCAGTGGTCCACTAACCATGATATCTTCCCCAGACCATTGGATAATCCGTCCAAATTCTTTAATTAGCCAGAAAACAACAATAACAGGGAATATAACCCAGACCCTCTGGTTTAAAAGCAAGGGCCATACCGCTAGGCAACGGAGACGAAAACTTTAAAGTATTTGTTTTAAAAATAATGGAATAAAACTTTATAGCTCAGAATATTTTGATTTTTATCCTTTATCAAATTGGCGCCATCATTTTTTATTATTTACTTTTTTGGCTCAAGTATGTTTTGCTAACGGCCAAAAAAACTACAAAAAAAATCCAATTAACAAATTCCAATTAAAAAATACAATTAAATTTATCAAAATTTTTAAAAAATGAAAAATATTTATTTCGTACTTGTATCATTTTGAAGTTACATGTTAAATGGAAACCCTCCAACCAACCACCTAAAAAATATAAAATTTTTGCATTGTCTTGATTGAATATTTAAATATTTTACAAACCCACCTTGCCTTGATTTTCTTTTAAAATAAATGAACAAAAAGTTTTTAAAAGGAGTTAAACTTTGGGATTAAACAATAGCTATAAAACTTAGGGTAAATTTTAAACAATTTATTGAATGAACTTAAAGTGAGGCAATTTTATGTAGATCAAAGGAACTTTGCAATATCATAGCATAGTTATCGCTTAACGTTTAAACTGGTTTATTTCGGATTCCATGACTTATGGATTTTGATCAAAGGTTACTTGGTCCAGTTTGAAAACATTATTTCTTCTAGAAAACATAATTACATGGTGCTTTTAATTAATTTGGTGCTTTAACACAACCTTCACTACATGAATATGAAAATAAGGAGTTATTAAATTTGCCTTAGATTACAAAACCAAATAAATTGTCCTAAACCACAACGTAGTAAAATTAACTGTTTCGCAAACGTAATAGGTTAATGCAAGTTTTGATTACGACAAACGGGTAAAAAGCTTGGCCGTAAACAGCTCCTTACAGACTCACATAAGCCTCTCTCCTGTTAGCCTGATATATCAACACTATTGTTGTGAATAGGTTTAAATATATATATTAGAGTCCAACCGAAACTGTTTTTCCTGAGCCGAAACCGAAACACACGTGATCAAGTATAAATTCTTAAGATACTAAAATATGGAGCTTTTATGCCTATTATTTTGCTTTATTTTAGTCATGGAATGGAGACAGTATATTAAACGTGGGTAATCGTTTATTTCAGTTAGCTAATAATATTTTTATTAAAAAATATTAAAGTATATTAATATCTTTTCAAATTAATTTCTCATAGCAATATGAGTTATTGTGACTTTGCATTAAAGACTAAGTATTGGTATTTTGAAATCTTACTAATCAATACTTTGGTTTGTATTTGTAGTTCGAGGGGATCAAAAGTAAAAATGAGATAGAATATAATGACATGATAGTATAATTATTTATTTTTCTACATAATCTCCGAGTCCACCTACACAAGTCCACGTTCCAAGTTTCCATGCTTCAATTCCTTTAAAAAAGGATTGTCTTGGTCCTGCATAAAGGTCACCACGGCATCGTTTATGTTATATATAGTTTTAACACATGTTTCTCTAGTATTGTATCAGTTTGAGAGAAGATGAAAAATTCTAGGCGCCAGATCTGGTGAAGAGGGATGCTCAACCAATTGTACGCTAGTATGCTGAACGTGGCATCCCTAATGCCAACCTATGCCTGAGTACGTTGTCAAGATGAAACAGCTCGCCGTTCAAAGTTGCCTTCTTTTTATCATGTGACGGCATTTCTCAACCTCGTATTAAAGCTGAATAATCTGTAATGATGGTTCCATGCTCAGGTAATCAATCAACAATATCACTTCTGAGTCCCAAAATATTGAGGCCACCCCGGCCAGGCCATATACTACGGCCACGGCATGAAGATCCTTCGGCATAAACCCGTGTTTCATCCACTACCACAAAACTAGATTTAA
The DNA here is from genome assembly GCA_029286875.1 of Lamproptera curius. Taxonomy (NCBI): domain Eukaryota; kingdom Metazoa; phylum Arthropoda; class Insecta; order Lepidoptera; family Papilionidae; genus Lamproptera; species Lamproptera curius. The sequence continues at coordinate 3,873,729 of JAGSMT010000054.1, forward strand.
AGTTTTTAGAATCTTCTTAAAACTTGTCCAACCATATCTTCGAAGTCGATTTTGTTTCTGATTCTCGGCAACCATCTTGCGGAGACTTTTCTCTTATTTAAAATTTGTGTCAATATGCGTAGAGTACCTCTATATGAAATGCTCGTTTCGTGGATTAGGTATCAGATGGTAATTCTTTCACTAAAAACAGTTTTTTCGAATATGTCAGCATATTCTTATTGTTTCTTGTTGATTACTGGCTTCCATGGACGTCTGCAACCATGTTCGTCTTCCATGTAAGTTCTCCTACTCGAATTTAAGAAACCACTGCAGACAATTGATTATGACAGAGCAGTCTCTTCTCATGTTGCCCTTTGAGCCGCAATAAATCTCTTGCGTTGTTAACTTTTTATAACAGGGGTTTTGAATGACACGGTCGCACTTGGGTTTTCTTTTTTGAGAACATTTCGCCACACATAGGCAAACAAATGACTACATTCAGAAAAAAGTAAAGAGACTAGAAGATTTTTATTAACACAACAAATATCTGAGCTACGCTTTCCAGTATTGTTGTATTTATTTTTGGTTACTAAGGAGTGCACCAAGGAGAACATAATTTAATTATTCCACAACTAGACTGCAAAGAATAAGTATGTTTTATGGGACAATGTATACGTTTTTACAACAAAATCCCTGTAAACGTTCAGAATTTAACTGATAATAAATTTGCAAAGGTAGTCAAGGAACGTTTATGTGTTAAACGTTATTACATATTAATGAATTTTTAAGTGATAACACAGCCTGGGAATGGAATGCTCTGCTCCAGGTCTTGTTTCAAAATTGCATAATATGTAATGCCGAATTATCAAATTGTTGTTATTTTTAAAAGATGACATAAAAAATAGCCTGCGTTGTTTCCGGTTCTTCTCAGGTCTGAGGCGTCCTTTTCCGAACCGGTAGTAGTATGTTTGACAATCAATAAGCAATCAGTGTAAACTTCAATATTGAATAAAGATATTTGAATTTGAATATACATTTTGATGTCACTACTATTTGTTCCCTCCTCAATTTCTTTTGTCAAACTTGGAATGTTTGTCTGAACTAAAATCGACTGATCTGAGCTCGATTGTAGCAATGATACTTTTTAACTTTCGCTACTATTTTGTAATTGAAAACACTTCTGAAACCAGTTTCGGTTTCGGCAAAATTTCAGCCAAATTGGCCGAAACCGAAACTGACGAGTAAGAGATGTACGGTCTACTTCATTGATTTTCTTTCTAGAGTGTCAACATTTCATCTTATTTAATTAATATTCGCAAATCGGTAAGACAAATCTCGACGTAAACTCCTAATGATTCTTCAGGTTTAATTTACTGGAGCTGTTTATCAAAGCTTCGTGAATTGTTTGTCTTCAGACGGTGAAATTCGCTTTTGTAGTCTGAGAAATACGTTTTAATCAAGTTATTTCACAACATCAAATAACGTTTGGAAGGTTAGCACGATTGTGTTGTCCATTTTATTTTATTGTCATAACATCAGTAATACGTTCTAATTCGAATCGTACTGCGGCGGAAATCATTTCAGTAAAGCTTGTGACTTTGCAACTTAGTACTTATGTATGTATAATTTACCAGCAAAAAATATATCAAATATTACTTTTCATAAACTCATAAGTCTCTCTCTGTCTCATCTAAGTATATTCAATTAAATTAAAATTCTTAATTATCATTAAACTTATAGGCATATTTATCAATACCAGTAAAAAGCAATACAAAGGGAGTGAAGTGAATTTTAACGTTTTTTCGTTACCGTTATCAATAAACAGCCGCAGTATTATATTACTTTAATCTTTATTGATTAATTATTTAAACTTGAGTAGGTTACGGAAATAACGATAAATTGTGTATCTACTTCTATTAATTTCTTATAAAGTTCATATAATAGCTAGTAGCTTTAGCTAGAATAGCTTTTTTAAAAAAATATTGTTATTTTAGAAATACACTAAAGCTAATTATTTTGCATGACTATACGAAATAAATATATCGCCATATTACTGCCATATTATAAATATTACCGACTTCAAACAGTACCTATACAACCACGTCGTACACTTTAAGCGGATGGGAACGTGCCCTCTGCTAGAAATTACTTTGCGATTTTGTCACTAAATTTTAAATCTCTAATACGATTTAAAGTATTCGTTTAATCAAAATGTCACTTAGGACACGTTTTATACACATGAAATGAAAAAAATTAAACGCAATAATTTTTTAAATAAACTTGCACTATATTACCTTAAAGAAGCTTTTCCTCATTGCAAATTTCATCACTGTTTTACAATAAAATTGCTATTGTGGGTTATTCATAAAATATTTTGTAGTTGGTAGGTTCCCTTTTGACGGGAGACCATCAGAGGCAGTACCACCACGGTGCCTATTTCAGCTGCAGTAGCGTAATAACACTACTGTGTTCCGATTTGAAGGGCACCGTAGCCAGCATTATGTAGCCTAACATACTTTGTCTCGCGGTAGACTGCCAGAGTCTATAGGCGTTAAAAAAAAAGATAGATATATGTGCTTGCGGACTATTTTAAGAAGTACACTTACGTGTAGCATAGTTTAAATCTATTTGTTACGGTTCCGAGAGCATTTGCAATTTATTCGCACGAGTTACGATTTTAGTGGCGTAATTTTATTTTTTTCAAATGTCTAAAAAACTAATCAACATAAAATTATTCGAAAGAACGCAAACATACGACAACATTTAAGAACATATGGCCCTATCGTTTAATAAAAGAATGAACAAAATCGAGCTCTAGGAACAAAGCAACGATTTAATATATATTTATAAATTATGTACTTTATAAGCGTATACGATAGCGTACGATTATATATATATATAATAATCGTGCTACTATAAACTTGTGGACTTCCTGCTTATGCTCATACAAAATATTGCTTATATCAAATAATGTATTACTTTATGAGATTTCATGTGTTTTATGCTTTTTGATATATATATATATATATATATATATATATATATATATAAAACACCACAAATCAAGTTACTATTAAAAACAAGATGTTTGTTTTTATAAACATAGTTTACATTAGTCGTTTAAAATAATTAAGAATGTCTGTTAAATAATTAGATATTTGCTAGAAAAGCAATAAAATTTAAACTACATAATGTTGGAACACATTTTGAACACCGAGAGCGCCCAAAACAATAATAAATGTATAATGTCTCAAAGTTAATTATTATTTAAGAGGAGATTTCGTTTATTTAAAATACTACCAATGTGTTGCAAGCAGCGATTCTTTCTCGTGACTACGGTAAGGATAACATGTCGTAAGTAATTTATTTACATTTCAACTACATCTCAGCTATCATTAAAAATAATGCAGATAGAAAAGTACATTAAGGTAGTGTTCACTCGGAGATTCCGAGAGCACTAAAATATTATCTTCATAAAAATTCCTCTGCGCGGAGATAATTCTCCTAGCAAAGTTTGAATACTTACTTTTTTAATAACTCCATTAGTATCCATTTGTCTTGTACCTGTTTTTAAGATGATATAGCAGAAATGTTGAATTTCTAACAAATAATTCAATAACTCATTTTACTCAGTTGGAAGTGGAATGCTATGAAATATTTTAAAATGATTCGTAGTGTTTAAAAATCTGTTTGATATTTTTGCAATTTTTTGAGTTTTACTACCATTTTCCTAATTTCTTAAATCGCTACCTTTGATATTTCTACTGAAAATAGGCTCATTCTTTGCATTTAGTTTTTGGAAGACAAGATGTCGTCTCCTCTTTATTCAAAAACTGACACTATTGCGGCCAAAGGCTCGGATCACTGGTCCCTTCTAGTTCCTTGACATATAATATATCGTTATGGTTTAAAGCTTTATAATTAAATATCGCAGGAAGCCCTAGACGCAATACGCGCCGCGATCATTGCCACCGGTGGCAATTCTAACTCTAGCTCCCAAAAAGGAGAAAAAAACTAAAAAATCCCGCGCCAACGTAGGGTCCGCACCGGAGCAGTCGGAAGAATCCGACAATGACTCGAACACCACCACCACCACCAAGTCTGACTCCGAAATGGAGGTAGAGCAGGCAGCACACGAAGCCGAGGAGGACTCCGACGCAGGAGGTTTTCTCCCTATAGTGTCGCGCAAAAAGAAGCGCAAGTCAAGGCCCTCACCGGCATCATCGCCGACCCCAGACCCCCCAATCAAAACGAATGAACTTTCGGCCGCAAGGCCATCACTAACCACCGGGCCATCTGCCCCAGCCACCCCAGGGCCTTCTGCCCAACCAATACTAGGCTATCAGCCAACTGTCCTCACGTCCAATAGAGTCAAATTTACCGCAACTGAAATCAAATGAGGCGTACTTCGGGCAGTAGTCAAGGACTGCCGAAGAGATCCCCATTCGGAGATCCATAATTTTATCAAATCCAACATTCCTATTTATTCAGCGATACGTCTTACGTACCCGCAAACGAAAAAACCGTTCAACGTGGTCCTTCTGACCCCTAAACGTTCCACAAAATAAGGTATATGACCTAAAACATATTTGCGACATAGGTCGCTTCACCTTCTAAGCACCTCACTTGAACGGAATCCCAGGACAGTGTCACAACTGTCAAGTTTCTGGGCACTCGGCTCGCAATTGCCACGCGCGTCCTCGATTCGCGAAGTGCCTCGGCGACCATGGCACGCCTGACTGCCCCCGTCCTCGCGACAAAGACGTCCTGCTCACATTCGAGCCGCCGGCATGCGTCAACTGCCAAAGCACCGGTCACACGGCTAACTATTTGGGGTGCCCAAAAGCCCCCAAGCGTAAGCCGCCACCACCCTCATCCGCTCTCAGGCACCCACCAGTGCCTTCCCCCACATCCTCCGCCTTCTCACCACTTCAGACTGCTCCGGCATGGCAAACGCCTAGCGTTCCGCGTAGCGCACCAATACCAGCATGGCAACAACAGCCACCACGTCAGACCGCACCGAGCGCTCCGCATAGCGCCGCACCTCGCGCACCACCAACAAGCGCTCCGCGTAGCGCCCCAGTACGCTAGCCATAGCAATGGCAGCGCTGGGAGCAACCTTGAACAAGTAGCCGGACAGATCGACTTCGCAAAGCTCGATCGATTAACCGAAGAATTCGACATCGTCGTCGGAAAGTATAGGCACCTAGTAAAATTAATATCGGGACAACATGGATAATACACCCATAACGAATTGTAACAACGGCCCGGTCCGTCTAGAGCCACGCGCAATTAACATCGTCTTTTTCAACGCGAACGGTCTAGCTGATAAAAAGACCGAAATCTCAAACTTCCTACGAGAAAACGACGTAGGCATTCTACTAGTGCACGAGACCTTCCTTAAACCTGGCAGAAACGATCCTAAAATCGCGAATTACAACATCATCAGAAATGACAGGGCCGGCGCTAAAAACGGCGGCACTCTCATCTACTACAAAAGGTCACTGCACTGCGTAGCAATCGACACTCCGTCGACTCTTGTGCATTTAGAAGCCTCGGTCTGTCGTCTAAGTATGACAGGACACGCGCCAATAACAATAGCTTCGGTCTATATGTCGTGTAATAACAACATTTACGCTTTAGAATCAGACTTCAATGCGCTATTCTCACTAGGAGACGCCGTCATTTTGGCAGGCAATTTCAATAGCAAGCACATCCAATGGCATTCGGACTAACAGACGCAGTAGAGAACTTGACGCTCTCACCGACTTACTTAACTTCAGTGTCGTGGCACCTTTGAACCACACTCATTTTCCACCCCAAGTGCATCAAAACTCGGATGAGCTTGATATTGCATTTTTCAGAAACATCAACCTCACTTTCAGAGGCATAGAAGTCCTCCAGGACCTCACCTCAGATCACCGCCCCGCAGTACTCAAGCTAGGACCCGCGGACTCACCCAATACCATCACAAAGACCATTGTCGACTGGCGTAAGCTCAAGTCTCAGTTAAACTGTACTAGCTCACCCCACCTTGATACCATCCCTCAAGTCTTGCACAGCGATAAAGGAACGAATCCCACCGCTCATGCGCTCATAATGCACGTCCAAAGTGTCGTCGAGGCCTCCCCTCGACGACACTTTGGACGTGCATTCACACTCGAGGCAGGTCCCAGTGGAGGAAAACCCCCGCTGGGCCTTGCCAAGCGACTTTAAGGACCTCTTACGACGCAAGACGGCAGCGATTTGAGCCTATGATTGGTATCCAACCGAGCGGAACCGAAGGCACTTACGTGCTCTTGAACATCAGTCCAAGACAGGCATATCTGAATTCAGGAACGATCGGTAGGATAATGATCTCAGCAATATGCATCCTTCCCATCTCGCCTTCTGGCGAATTCCAAAGCATTAAAGGCGGCACCGTAATCCCCGCGATGCCACCACTCACCCAAACCAACACTGACACACCAGCGTTTTTGGATGAAGAAAAGGCCGAATGCATAGCCGACAGCCTCGAGTCTCAATGCACACCCAGCACTCAACCGGTGGACGCCGCTCGTCTCCGCAAGGTAGAGAGCGAGGTCGACCGATTGATTGAAATACCACTGCGCGATATAAGTTCATCGGTTACGGAAACCGAAATCGAGTCGATAATCAAAGACCTTAAACCACGAAAAGCCCCGGGCACCGATGGAATTTCTAGCCACGTCATTAAAACCTTGCCAACACACCTGATTAGCCTCCTTGTCCTTATCTATAACGAAGCCCTTTTCAAGAGTATTTTTCCAAACACTTGGAAAGAAGCTGTAGTTATAGGATTCCTCAAACCAGGTAAGCCACCATCCCTACCAACCTCATATCGTCCCATTAGCCTCCTCAAGGGTTTTGGGAAAATCTATGAACGCCTCATCCTAACCCGTTTACTCGAGTTCATGAAATCGAGAGGGTTGCCAGTTCCAGTGCAATTCAGCTTTCGAGCCAAACACTCATGCGCCAATCAAGTACATCGTATCACGGAACACATCAAATCCAAAATGATATATAGCTTACATGGGAGAGCTTTTCCTCGACGTGGCGAAGGCGTTCGACAAAGTGGCACGAAGAGCTTATATACAGCTATAAGCTCGGCGTGCCTGACCGTCTCGTACTCACCATAAGAGACTTTCTCCGGAAATGAACGTTCCGATACCGCGTTGAGGGTACATAATCTCAACCACACCCGGCCTTAGCCGGCGTACCACAAGGCTCCATATTGAGCCCTATATTATTTACGCTTTATACCGACACCCCACTCCACCAACATGTAAGCACCGCCTTGTTCGCAGACAATACTTGCATCTACGTATCCGGAATGTGTCCCACCCTCATAGCTCAAAGACTCCTAGCCGTGGCCACGACCCTAGGGGAATGGTTTCGGTCCTGTATTTGCTCACGCTCACAAAAAACATTATACACAAATTACAAGTCATACAAAAAAGATTTATGCGCAGAGCTACAGGCGCCCCATACTATCTGCGCAATGAAAACCTGCACATGGATCTGGAATTACCAACCATTAAACAATATCTAAAACAAGCGTCAATCCGAAACTTCGACTCAGCTACAGCATCCGAATGAATTGGTACGTAGCGCCGCCGACTACGTACCAAGTATAGCTCTCGAAATCACAAACGGTTTCAGGTGAGGCGCCATGCCATATTAGAACAAGATGACGAAATCACACTCTATGCAAGCTCGTGCGAAAACACAGCTCCGACACTCCCACCCTCGCTGACGAGGGCAACTATTCATTTCGTACACGTGCCGGGACGGTTTTCCACCAAACAGATAGGTCGGTAAAACTCACCATAAGTAAGTCCCTAAAGGCAACTGATCGAGCCAGGTCGCTCACCGGGCGCTCTGATACATGTGGCTAACGGGTTAAGAAAGGACCAGATCAGTGGCTGATCGAGCTGAGGGTCGTCCCTCGTGGGCACCCTCGATCAAGCACGCTTACGGGTAAAACAAATGGCAGCCCGAGCCGAGGTCCCCCTTCAGAGGTCCCTTGGAGCTAAGCCAAAAATAAGAGGTTAAGTCTGTGCACACTTAAAGTTGCACAGCCCCTCGACTCCGTTGGGTTGTAGCGGTTCACTCCACCAACGTGATTCAATCATAAAAAGTAAAACGTAACGCATTATAATTAATATATTTTTCTTAGAAAAAGAACAATTGGCCAAAAGCCCTTACTTATTATATGTATTAAATAACCCTTACGAGCGAACGGTAAGCGGCCCTTAGTGTTGTAGATGATAACATGCCTTAGTTGTAAAGTACTTGCGAAAGTCTCACGTTCCTTGTAGGTTAACATAAAAAAAAGGTTTGAAAATGAATAACGTATGTTGTCACCATAATTGCATAGAATTTAAATATAATTATTTATATACAAGCTGTATAAGAAGGTAAGATGTCCAATTCGAAGGATCATTTATAAAATATATTTTTTAAATCAAACTAAAAATTCAAAGGTCATAAAATATCAGCTAAATTTATGTTACTTATAAAAGTCTACATTTAAAAGCCATCAGGTATGAGTAGGAGGAGGTAGGAGGCGATAAAAATCACAACCTCGTGCGATTACATTGAATACACTGTCGAAACCGTAAAATATAGGCTTAAATATATCTATGTCTTAAGAATAACCCTAAAGCTATTTTAATATAAAACGTTGTTATAAAATTGCAATAAGGCATATTCAAAGCTCATTTAAGGTTAAATTTTCAATATTTTTTTATTTTATGTACAATAAACATGTCGTGTCGTGTCGTGTCTTTTTTTTTAAATTTCATATCAATTTTTTATAGACTGCTTGCAGTACACTTATGGGACAAACTGATATGAAATATAATACCTCAATGTAAATATTAATTTTGCCAACTTAGTGTATCCATCGAATGTAGATAATCCCTTTAGCTTATATGTATCAAACGGCAGTCGCTTTGTGTAAACAGTGTTGTTCAGGTGATTTTGGTTAGATAGCCTATCTCATGTTATCCAGGAATGGGCTACGATAAAGTACTAATGTAAGTTTTTAAGTATACTCTAGCCAGTTGACAATATTGTAATCCATTACTTTCTATAAACTATAATGGCTAGTTCAAGTATTTTAAACATAATCGTTCGTCATAACGTTAAAAATTTATATCCTTGTTTAAATTTTTCTATAGTATATATTATTTCAGTGTATATTAAATTTTTTAACATGGGAATATATCAAAGCAAAACAGTAAAAAGTCGATTGGAAAAGTTTTAGCAAAAAATTAACAGTATGAACATTTTTATCCGCAAAGACAATGAAGCTTGAAAAAACACAAAAAATTAACAAAGATAACTAAAACTTTGACACATATCATGACTTGCTTTAAAGCAAGCAGTGTGTTACTGTTTTTATTTAAATAAAAAAAAAGACCAAAAATGGCCCACTGAGTTTTTTTCGCTAGTTCTTCTAAGATTTGAGGCATGTGCAATCATCAAGAAGGCAAGTGATCAAGGAGCATGTGTAAACTTCTATGTTGAATAATTGAATTTGAAAATTAGTCCTTAGCGTCTAAAGCTCCGACCAAGATTTGTGGTAGGTCCCCTGTTTACAGGAGGCCGTCTGGGTGGGTACCACCGCGGTGCCTATTTCTGCCGCGAAGCAGTACTGTAAAAACACTGCTGTGTTCCGGTTTGAAAGGCACCGTAGCCAGCGTATTTGCTGCGTATACGAGACTTAACATCCTATGTCTCACGGTAGGCAGCGCGTTGGCGATACCACTGGTATTGCTAATGTTGTTTATCACGCAGATAAATTCCGAGCATAGCCCGCTCCATAGCTCGCCGAGTGACTGGGAGCTTCTTCATACGGCCAGCAGTGAAGGACCACGTCTCAATTTCGTAGGTCATCACTGGCAACACGCACTGGTTGAAGACCTTAGTTTTTAGACATTGAAGGATATCGGACAAGAGGATACTTCTAAGCTTCCCGAAAGCTCATGTTCATCCTAAGGCCCACGTGTTGGAAAACACTGTTGAAGTCATTGAGCATAGCGTTGAGGTCCTCCAGCGTCTCCGCTATTATGACTATGTCGTCGGCACATCTAAGGGTAATGCACTCGCCATCGATGTTTATACCTCGTCCTTTTCAATCCAGAAGTTTGAATGCGTCTTCCAATGCAGCGGTACAGAGTGTCAAGGATATAACATCACCCTGTCTTACACCCTTCTGCAATTGAATAGGCTTTGTACTACTGGATTGTAGTCGGACCGACATCGTTGCTTTACTTTACAAACACCTCAGTACCTCGATATACTGACTATCAATTTGGCAACGCTGATGGCCAGCCCAAATTTCGACATAATCAAAGACTTTATCATAGTCCACAAACGCCAAGCATAAAGGCAAATTATACTCCTCAGTCTTCTGTATAATCTGCCGCAGCGTAAATATGTGGTCTATGGTACTAAAGCCTTTTCGGAATCCAGCTTGTTCGGGTGGCTGGAAGTCATCTAGTCTGGAAGCGAGATGATTCAAGATGACTCTCGAGAACAGAACATAAACGCGGCTCAGAAGGGAAATCGGTCTATAGTTTTTAGTTTTAGTGTTATCAAAAGAATACTGTAAGAATAAGACGGAAGATGCGGGCCATCTTCCGTCTTGTATCCAGAAGGTTAAGAGTGGCATCGGAGAGTTTTTGGTTGTTTTGCGGTGTGTTTTATAATACCTAGAACCCACACCATGAACAGTCTCCACGAGCTCACTGTGTTGCACTTGTCTAGGGTTGGCTAGCGATTGCTAAGTTCGAGCTGCAAGACGAGGGCATTTTGAATATGGGCACGAGACCGACAAAGCTTGGACTTTATCAGACTAGATCTTTCCAGTCTAACGTTAAGATTCAATGTGCCCTTTACCAGTCGGTGATCGCTGCCGGTTTTAAACCTTGCAATCACAGAGACATCATTGAATATTTGGCGTTTGGTCGTCATGATAAAGTCAATCTCGATTTTTACGGAATCATCGGGGCTTACCCACGTCCACTTTGTGTGGGGCTGCTTTTTGAAGAGGGATTTCATCATATATAGTTCTTCCCTCTCCATAAATTCAGCCTACTCCAAAATTGCCCACTCTCAGCTCACCTGTTTAATTTGTTGTCTCCTGTTTAATATAATCATCTATGAACAGCAACCACTACGTCAGTTTAGTTAAATTCTCGTAAAATTCATTGAAATACGATAATTTTATAAAAGTTACGCGAAATACCCTACAAATTTTGGTTCCTTCCGGGACTACTGTATCAAGAGAGAAATACGATTACTACTAATAATATCCAAGTTATTATGTTTTCCGTTTCAATATCTACAGCATTAAATAGGGTCTTTTAGGTGTAAGGAAACTGTTTTTTTTTTTTCATTTGCTAGAGATTGTATTCGTTTTGATCAAGACTGATTATTGATAAGACAGATGTATGAACTATTTAAATACAACAAAATACATTAAAAATAATCGGTTCTTAAATGAGAGTACCTCGAAATTCAAAAACAAATCTACAATAAAAAAGTATTATCATTCTTATTTATGTTGAAAGCTCTTTTAAGTTTTCATTGTCTGCGCGCAATGCAATTAAGCCATGAAAGTAGAAATTTACTAAACATTCTATGTTGACATAGTTGAGACCTTCCCTGTACACCTATGCGTGACACTAGTCCATTGGGAAGAAAATTATGTTTATATACAAAAAGTCGGGAACAAACGATAACAATATTTCTTGAATTTTTATGTACCTATGGTTATATAAATAAATATACCATATATCTTTAAAATATTAGCGTTGTGCCAGGAATATTGAGTCGTATTTTTGTTTAATTGTTACATAAACAGTCCGTTCTAGAGTCCGAGTAACCTGCACTCTGTGGAACTCACATTTTGCTGAAATAGGACTAAGAACAGATGTGAACAAAATAAGTCAAAGAAACGAAGTGGCGTCATACATCTACCGTTCTTATTGATTAATTTTCAATGTGTTGTATATAATTGAGATATCGTCGACGTATATAGATAAGAAGCGTCGTAGACATGCGTACGACGACGTTTCATGTCTATAGGTTGTTATGTTTACAGCTTGGCTAAACTAACCTAACCTTTCTACTAGGATAAAATTTGAATGCCTAGAGTCATATTCGCAGGTAGAAGACAAAACAGTAAAGTGTAGATAAGCTAATCTTCTTGCAAAGAACAGTTAGAAGTACTTAATTATCGAACTCGGTAAATATGGCAGACTTCTTCGTCAATTTTTTTTCAATTGAAACCTAACATTGTTTCCTCATATTTTGGCATACCCGTGTCCTATTAAATATAATTTTCTACAAAAATTTTTTCATCGTCTGTGGCGGTGACATTTTACGCTACGGTATTAATAAGAATAACTAACACAGGTAATTAATTATTTCAGTGTACACTAAAACGCCGATTCCAACAAAATTAAGCTATTAAATCTAATAAACTGCGTGACTAAATGTGGTCATTTTTGAAGACAAAATTGGTAAAATGACAAAATGTATATGTAGGAACATAGTTAATACCGTGGTCCGTACAAATTTTTGAGGTATTATTATGATACCGTATTGTGCTATTATTATAACAAATGTTTTAGCTGGATAAAACATGTATATGCACTGGTTAATTTTTTTTATATATTTTATGGGCAAATAATGTGCCAATAATGTTATTGGCTAACTTATTTTTAAAAATGTATTACATGGCTGCTACGCTCCTGTTTTGATAGGCAATGCTATTTACTTAGTCTTATTTAAAAAAAAGACTTGTTAGTACTTTATATAAATATATGCAATAAACATAAACTTGGTTAAATATGTGTGTGAGAATTTATCTACACGTATAGGTTTTGAAGAGCGCTCAGTATTTAAATGTAAAGGTAATTCAAAAATACAATAAGGCATTATCCAAGCTAGTATTAGTTTTTATGTATGTCAAGGCGTTTAAAAATGTCCATTTTTGTGGATACGAATATTATTAAGGACATTTAGATTTAAATCGCGGTAAGTGTAAGAAATTAGGGGACTGTTGATTATAGCTTGGTACCGCTTATTTTACGAATGGTTCCGTACAGCATTGAATTTACCGTATTATACCTCTTTGTGATTATTTCTTATATGAAGTATTTTTCTTTCAGCCTATGCCATAGGCACACTAAAAGTCATAGTCTGCTCGTGAACTGATTTAACATACCACATTGTATTTCATTATATACGTTTACAATAAAACTATAACTGTACGTACAATAAAATTATTCTTAAAATACAGATGATTAACGCTTCGGAAATAAATAATGTATACAAGAATAATTTTCAACTAAATTATTATGATTAAGTCTGTATATTTGAGTTCAGCCAGCGTTTGATCTTAAGATTCTATATTTTTGTTTTGGATCCTATCGTTGTTTTTTCTTAAATATCGCTGACTACAGAATACCTGAATAGAACAGACCATAAGGTATATACTACAGTTTAAAAAAACTGCGTAAGACAAAATAATATAAACAGAATATTATCCGAATCCAGTACTTCATTATCGTACCTTTAAGTCATCGGTTAAAAGCGATGAGGAGTTGCCTTATGAATATCTACACAAGTATATTTTTTATATATTTTCTTGAAAGTAAATATTATGTTATCATTAATAAAAAGTCTCATCTCATCATCAGCCTGTACCAGTCCACTGCTGGAAATAGGCTTCTTCTAATTTACCGCCTTGTCCATAGTGGGTTTTAGGACCGTTAAACATTACCCTGGTCCAATGCGGGTTGGTGGGCTGGACCGACTTATTTAATACCCATCAGATTCATGGATTATGTCACTTTTCTGACGATTGAGTAATCGGTCTAAATCGTCTTAAACAACCAGAAAAAAAAAAACGATATCAAAAAGGAGTTTCCTCGCGGGATTTGAACCCCCCAACGCTGGTTTATAAATTGAGACGAAAACCTCTAAAACAGGGAGGCCGTTCGGTCTTATATAATAAGCAAAGAAAATAATCCGAGTTAGCGAGTAAATAAGTTGAAAAATCATTTCTCACAAAGATCGTTTTTTTTATTGTTTAAAACGACGAGACAAGCAGAATGTTCCCTTTAAACAGTTTATACCGTTGTCTTTACCTCATTGATAATTAAAATGAATTCGCTCAAAGCTTACACTTCAGAAACAGATATTTACCAAACAAAAGTTTGTTTCTTAGCCTTGGGCATTATAATGAATTGTGATTAAAAGTTTGAAAATATTTGAATATCTGCTATCAGTTTGATCTGTGTAAAGCTGAACCTTCAAATATGAGACAAAGTATATAATAACGGATTTCTTATACATTATCATTAATTACAAATGATTCTCTATATAACCAAGCTTATCTGGAATGCCGTTTACATAACAGTTTTAAGCCGAGCGACAGGCATCTGACCTTCACAATATTAATGGCATACTGCACTCGATGGGCGGATTAGTTGTCAGTAAATTTAAAGGCGTCTTAAAACGACCAAAACTGATTTTTTTAGATGAGCATAGGACGCATGATTTGTCGTCCCTTTCGGTAATCGGGCGATCGCCCAATATTGTCCAAGATAATCAGAAAGTAACGATACAAAAGTTGTTTTGTTTGTTGAATTTGAACTCACGTCCTCAGTTTGTAAAGCAACAGCCAAAATCACTGCGCCACAGCCACATTAATTTAACTTTACATATACATATTTATAATATTTATTAATATTTATGTATACAACTGCCCTTTAGCCTAGTGGTACCGGCTTACACTTTAAAAATCAGGGGTCACGTCATGGGTCTGAATCCTGTGGATTCAACAAAGTTTCTTGTTGTTTCCTATTTGATAAGGGCAATGCGGGCTGATCACCCGATTGTCTGTTAAGTAAAATGAGGCGTCGGATGGGTAAAAGGGTAGGTGTAAAAGTCGGCCTTGCAACGGACCAGTCGAGGCAGTTATCCATCCCATCGGACGGACACCTAGTGTCTGCGCGTACACTTACGTTGCAATATAAACGTATAAAACCATATCCCTTATTCACGAAACAGACCCCCTCCCTTTTCTGCCGTGACCTTTGACCTATTTCAATTTATTAATTTTTTGCCCATTCTTAATTCGTAGATATAATGCATAGTTTAATAGGGACTAACACTGTTATTATTCAACATAGCTTAACGTATGTACTTTACGCCTGGTAATTTACAATATTACTTTTTTATTATAATGTTGATACTATATTCTCAATCTATTAATATAAGTCTTCTATATTAATTCATTTGGAATCACTGTAACTATATTAGTTTATGCTACATACTGAATTTTGTAAAGTATTTTGTTATCTATCTTTCATGGTTATATAAATAGAAGATGACATGAAATGAAAGTAGACTTTGGTGACAGTTAGAACCTATTAATCATTTAGATTTCAAACAAATCGACCAACTGACGCCTGTCGCCTTAACTCAATAATAATCTTTAACGTTATTTAGACTTTTGCTCAGAGTAATTACGGTTTTTGTATAGAATTATTACCAAATTCACTGAAGAAATTCAGTGAATTCACTTAAATTTAGGTCTAAATAACAGCAAAGTAATTACTTAAGGCTAGTGACTTCAGAAACAGACAGGCGTAAGTAAGCTATCCACTTTTCACCGAGTTTCTAACAGTGTCTGCACTCGCCTTGTCATTATATGTCAGTTTAAAATGTTCCTATGTTATATAAGCATTCATTACTTTACATCTTTTTTACAAGTCGTTTAAAACGTTAAAAGCATATCACTAAAACTATCTAGTGACCTGTTATGTTCTTGATAAAATTATATTCTCCTATCTTTATCGCGAACTGTCAGTCGTTACTGGTCAATGATCATCAACTTTTGCACTGAAGATTATTGATTCGATTAATATTTTTTTTTTCCTTTTTGGTTTTTTTTTCAGAGGTTATTTGTCAGGGGCTACCACCTCCGGCAGACGTTTATTATTGTTTATCACATTGTTTATAGTTATTTTACATTTTTATTTACACATTAAAGATACATTAGTTGGAATTTGCTATTTGATACGATATCCACTGTTATAAATATGATAACTGTTATAAAAGTAATTACAAGTAACAAAAAAAACAGATAATAGGTATTATGTATATAGAACGCTATCAAAAACAATGTGTACATGTATATTATAGAAACAATTTTTTTTTGTTTCTGTATGCGCATCCTATGGACTTGTTAAACAATTTAGGGTCATTTATTATACAATTGACAAAGAGTCTAGAGGTTATTACTTGACTTAATACGTTATCTTACTTGACTTAATCGGATAGAGACCTCTGTCTCAGTATCGAATTGAGAGTTTAATTTATGCTTCTAAATTTCAGAACTTGATAATTTTCTATTAAATTTGAGGAGTATTTCAATCCTTAACATTTGATAACGATATTAAATTGCAAATTTAAATCAAACTGCATAAAATTAAAGTTTACTTTCTTTAGAAATTAATTTTCTTTGATAATTTGTTTATTTGAGAAACAATATTACTAAACTGGAGTAAATTTAATAATTAACCCTTGATAAACCTGTTTGAAAAGCAAAGCGCCATTACACCTAATTATTTTTTACACTGCTTAAAAATTTCTCATATAAAACTTTATAATAAATTTAAACTTTTTAAACCTGTTTAGGTAAAAAAAATAACTGGTAACAAAACAATATTCGAAATTGGAAACATCATGTCATACGATTTAAAAGTCAAAATAACTTGCTTGTCATTTTTACAAATTATATCCGTTATATTGTTTTAATACCTATCAGTACCTACTTTGTTGATAGTCATAAACTTATTAGGCCCAAAACCTAGTAAATCAAGTTTGCACTTGATACACAAAATAAACACCTTACTTTTTTTTCGAAATGAATATTTGACACGTAGTTACTATAGTTGTATTACGATCTAACTTATTTTCAAAGGAGCTACCTCAAATTGCATGACTTAATGAATAATATTTTTAAGAACAACACAAAGATTAAAAATTTTATGGTCATATGTTTATTATTTCTGTAAGTAATCTCGCTTCGGTAATGATACCAAGACGCCATTACTCCTACCATATATGGTTACAGGAATTGACAAGAATACAACAGCCTTTTGACCCATAGCATAGAAATTAAAACTCAATTACTTTATTTAATAATCTAAAGTAATTTAGTATTTTGACGAGGATCTGCCTTCATGAGGGTAAGACAGATCCGTAGTATAAAGTCCAGTTAGTCAATTGCCAACCCGCCTGCTCAGGCGTGGCAATTATGAGCATTTTCTTTCAATGAACGCCAAAAAGGAAGAAAACGGCCACTGAGTTCCGGTAAGTTCCACTATTCCTGGCCTGTGGTAGCGGCCAAGGTAACGGTGAGGACAAGGGTGCGAAGAATCCCAGGGTTACGGATCGCATACCAGGAAAAACTTGAACTATCTACGTATAATGGACATGAACGTTGAGACTTGGCGATCACCTGAGCACTGGTGGTAGAACTGGGCAAGATCCGGTGACACGTTTGGGGTTGTGAAGTCCGAAAACCAGAGAGAGGACACCATAACCTTGCCATCGGGTCCCTTTCTCTCTCCGAGAGAGCGACCATCCGTCACAAGGCGGCGTGGAATTCTCGTCAATAAATCCCTGTATAACAACATTGTCGTGGTTTCGAGCGTGTAGAGTAGGGTGCGTACATTACATAGTTCTTAAAATCACCAAGAGGTATTCCTCAAAGTGATACAGGTGCACAGCGCCACTTCGACACGCCCTGACGACGAAGTGGAGGCACTTACAAGGATGTCTCCGGCCTTGACAACACCTATAGCCCACTATAACGTTGTCATGGGGATTTAATGCCAAAGTGGAGGCAAGACAGGCCATTGAATCGTGTTTAGGACCCCACGGTGTCGGTAGTCGAAATCACAGGGGACAAATGCTGGTAAACTTCCTCAAGAAAGAAGGGCTCTTCTTAATGAGTTCATATTTTAAGAAGGAGCCTCAAGGAAGTGGACATGGCAAAGTCCTGATACTGTGACAAGGAACGAGATAGACTTCATCATGACGGACGGAAACACATATTCAGGATGTCTCAGTGATCAATCGGTTCAAAACCGAAAGTGATCATCGACTGGTGAGGCACCTGAACTTAGATTTTCAGCGAGAGCGGGTCACGCTGGTAAGGTCTACTCTCCTAACTAACTTCAGCAAACGTCATGGGCTCGGAAAATTCAACTGGAATAAAACCGATTCGATGCCCTAACATTATCGGAACCACATCGGAGTTGACGAAGCCCTCGATACCGTGGTGGACTGCATCATGGGATGTGGGTCAAGGTTTTGTAGGAGTAAGCGTACTGGCGAAGTCCAAACTCTCCGATGAGACGCTTCAATCTTATGGAGGAACGTCGACAGCGATGGAGACCACTTCGACAGATGTGGAAATTCTGTCAAAGCAGGATAACCGCATCTTATACGCGAGACCTTTGCTGCTCAAATAAGCAACGAATAACTAGAGCGTTACAGAATAGAGAGTCAGAAGGTTTTTGCGGAAAGCTCGGAAGAAACCATCTGTCGAAGCTCAGAATACTCTGAGCTCGACGTTTCTCTAAGCTCTGAGATCTTGTCGGAGATAGAGGACTTGTATCGCAATTGTACCGCGTCAGCCTCAACCTAATTACCTGGTTTAACGATCCCGTGCTGTCTATCGCATCATTCTCGTGAGCTTCCTAACGTCAGCTTTGATGAGGTTAGTCGGCCTTAGGCAGCTTAAGGGAGGAAGGCTCTGGGAGGATGGAATCACGACCGAACTGCTTCGGGCAGGGAGAACCTGTTCTAAGCGTGTTTCAAAAGCTATTCGATTCCAGTACTAGAGGCATTTCCCCAAGGTATGGCTTGAAAGCGAGGTTGTGTTGTTTTCAAGGAAGGAAGGAGACAATACTCTCCTCAAAAATTACTGACCAATCTCGCTTTTAAGTCACATATTAAGCTGTTCTTGAGAGTCGTGACGAATCGCCTCACCAATAAGCTTGATGGATTCCAACCACCGGAGCAGGCTGGGTTTCTGCAGAGGATTTAGCACCATAGACCAAATCTTCACCATAAAGCAAGTTGTACAAAAGACCTATGAGAGTACAATCAGCTACTTTGCGTTGCCTTTGTGCACCATGAGAAAGCTTTTGTTTCTATAGAAACCTGGGCTGTTCTGGAAGCTCTTCACAGGTTTCAGGTCGATTATCGATACATCGAGGTGTTGAGAGGTCTCTATAGTGCGCGTCTATGTCTGTCCTGATTCCGGGGTCGTACAGACCAATCCAAATGCATCTAGGAGTGCGACAGAGGGATGTTCTTTCCCGAAACTGTTCACTAATGTTTTGAAAGATGTCTTCAAGACCCTAGACTGGACTGGATGTGGCATAAGAATCAACGGCCAGTACCTTTCACACTCCGTTTTGCCAACGATATCGTTATATTGGCCGAGACCTTGAAGGACTTGCAGGAGATGTTGCACAGTTTAAATGAATCCTCCTGACGCATTGGCCTCTAGGATGAACTTGGACAAGACGAAAGTCATGTTTAACGAACACGTTTACCCGAGGCTAGCTACTGTGCTACTCTCGAAGTTGTCCATGAATATGTCTACCTTGGGTACATATTGCAGTTGGGAAGACACAACTCGAGAGGGAAGCTCGATGGGAGGATTCAGTTGGGCTGGGCAGCATTTAGAAGCTGAACCATATTCTCACGTCGCCGATACCGCAGAATTTAAAGACCAATGCGTACTAAAATCTTTGACAATGCGTACTCCCCTGTGATGACCTCAGGGGCCGAAACGTGGCCTCTGACTGTTGGACTGGTCCACAATTGCCGTAGCTCAACGGGTTTGGAGTTTCTTTGTCGTAATTAAATTGTAACGAATTTATCCGTCAAAGAACTAAGGTCACTGACATAGTGCATAGGATTAGCTCGATGAAGTGGCAGTGGGCCGGCCATAGTAGAAGAACCGATGGCCGATGGGCTAATAAGGTTCTGGAGTGGAGGCCGTACATTTGGGAAGACGGAGCGGTCGGACGGGTCGACCCTCGACCAGGTGGGATGCCGATCTCGCGCAGTAGCCGTTCCAAGTTGGCAGCAGGGATCGACTATCTTGGCGTTTATTGAAAAGGCCTATGTCCAGCAGTGGACGGATAAAAGCTGATAATGATAATGATGAATTTAGTATTCCATTTATGTCGTTTTGTGTATAAAGGTATTGCTTCACCACATGGACCATGATTTCGTTTCCAAGCTCCGGCACATCATCAGCAGCCTCAAGCCCTGCCACCCTTATTGCAACAGCCGATGCTACGTTCGTACACCACATCTACAACAATATGAACGTGTCGACGCTGTCAAGAAACCACTGCAGCCGCCGTACGACGGGCCGTATGCTGTACTCAGCAGAAGCGACAAAGTTTACACACTACAACTGCCCTGGCGAGAAACCAGCATATACACTGAACGAACACGAAGACCAAGGCCCTACTTCAAACACCACCCGAAGCACACCAGACTCGGACGAGCCGTCCGATTTTGATTGATTGCCGGTACGCTTCACTTGAAGGGAGCCTATGTAAGTGCGTCGCTCGTCACACAACATACGTTCATCACCCAGAACATCGAAAGTGCCACTGGACCTTGCAATGTCTTTATGTATTCGAAGCTATGCTTCTAGACCTAGTTCGTGTGAAGCTTCATCTATTACTGAGTTCGGTGTTCAGTCGACTGTCTAATCGATTGCTGGGGCGGTTAGAACCGCCCTGGAACGAGTGTATCTCGTGTAAGCGTGTGTTAGTCTCGCTGTGCCTCGAGCGAGGTGGACCTAAAAGTGTGTGTGTGTTATCCCTACTTGTGTGTAGTAGTATTCCTAAGCCCCTCTTCATCTGGGTCTAAGAGTATAATACAGGGGACGACGTTTCCTACTACGCGCTTACCATCAGAGGGTTATTTTGCGTTTCTATTCTTTCATAGAAATTTTGATAATATTTTTAAAATGGTAACGTAATCACAATCGTGAAGATTTATTTTCACCACCTGTAGTTGATTTAAGTGGTGGGAGGATATATGGGCAAAGATTGGCCATTATCGGCCGTATGCAAGCTTTATATAATAAAAGTTTCTAATTAAGAGGCATTTTTATTTGTGTTGGTAATATAGAAGAAACGATGCGAGATATAAGCGGCTTTTCTCTAACCTCTTGACGTGGCTTTTGAAACCTAGTGTTACTGTCGAAAGTAACACCTAAATACTTTTCTTCTCCCAGGGATCGGTTTGCCGTAGAGGTTGAAGTTGCCGAGTATTTGCCTACATTGGAGCATTGTGTGCTGTAATTATTTCTATTGCTTGCGCGAATATTATACATTATTAAATAAAATGACTTTACGGATTTTATCGCGTTTATTTCCATTTTAAATTCGACTTGATAGCATCTTTCCAGCGGCCGTGGTCTACCCTGACCACGGCCGCTGAAAGTGTAATAACGCGATAAAATCCATAAAGGCATTTTATTTTAATAATTGTGTGCTGTTTTGGAACTAACTATGTGGTAGGACAAGTGAGGTCAGCTCTGATAAGACCGATTAAAGTATATTGCTACACTTTCTTCGGGATTCACATCAACTCCTCCATTTTCAGAAACCAATCGCCTCAGGGCTACTGATTGCACATTGGAGTTTAGTGGTGATAAGGGATGGTGAGGAAGAGGAGAAATAGAAGGCGGTGTCCTCTACTAAAAGCGCAAGGTTAACATAAGAGCTTTTGGAATATCGTAGTGTATAGCGTGAATAACAGAGGAAAAACAACGGAACTGTGGCACGCCCTGCTAGCAGGAAGCGGTTGGTTCCTCCTCTCTCTTTTTTTCCTCTGTTATTTACGCTATACACTAGCCTAGAAGTCTGCTGTCTGAGCAATCCCCTCTTCATTTCGTGGATTCCAACTTTAAACCAGGCAACATAAGCGACCTTTCCTAAGTTAAACGTGAATTTAAAGTCTTGCAAATAAATCCACCAATGTGTCTCATGCAGCAACGTATCCCTTTTACGCTAAGTGGCTTATAACGAATAGTAATCTTTAAAAAGAGGCTCAAGTTCATAGCCATTTCAACAAAACTCGGCATCTGTGTGGATTTAACAAAGTAGCCTCGATTTCAAGCTTACTTCCGTTAACCTTCATGCTGCTACAGTAAAATTGCACCACTAAACTGTTGAGCCAGCGTCGTATGAACTTCAGGGGTGACTAATTAGAACAATATGTTTTTGGACTCAGCCTAACTTGACCAAAAGCGACTATTCTGCCTGAGTGCTCAAGTTCAGTACGCAAAGAAAAGTAAATCGAATATCCCTCAAGGTCTGATGTTTATACTACCAAAGTAATGTTTCCAGACCTCACTGATAGAACCGGAGATGACAAACACATAATTTATAAACATAAGCACCCTACCGGTATCCATCAGATTTCTCAGAGCTTTGGAAATTATTTATAAAAGCGCCAGGCACCCTTCAGGCGCTGGAAACGCTGATTAATTGATGGAGTCATCAGCACTAATCGGTACCAAAAAACCAGTAGTCATATCTTAACTATTAACATACCGTAACTGCTTATCTTATCAATGTGGTCGTCTATTAAAGGCAATGGAAAACTTTCGATAATAGTGACTGCGTTTAGGGCACGGCAATCAAAGAACGTCCTATCAGCCTAGTTCTCCTTCTTAACAAGGATGATCGATATTTTCGAATAAAACATTTACTCAAAAGAATGTGGCACTTTTACCGTTTTTATTAGGGACTACAAAGTTGTAACGTTATTTACATAAGGGATACTAATGAAACGTGAGTGAATCATTTTGTTCGAATATGCAACCCCACTGATTTAAAAACATCAGTGGCTATTAAAATTGGGGCTAAAATACACTCGTAAACAAACAATGTACAAATTTACCTCCAAGGTTAGCTTTAGGTTAGCAGGAAATTCTACTATGGTACTAACAAAGAGAGTGAAACTTTATGTCCTGATCTCCAATACCTGGCATACAACTATAGGTCAAATGATCATCGATGGGTGATCAGCCAAATTGCCCTAACCAACGAGGAAACAACAAAGAAAATTTGTTGAGTCCCTGCAGGATTCGAACCCGACTCCGGTTTCTAAACAAAATGCCTTAATCTAAAGATTTAAACATACTGTAACTATATTAGTTTATTAAACCGAATTTTGTAAAGATTTTGTTATTATCTTCTGGTTATATAAATAGAAGATGACATGAAATGGAAAATGAACTTTGGTGACAGTTAGAACCTATTAATCTTTAGATTTCAAACAAATCGACCAACTGACGCCTGTCGCCTTAACTCAATAATAATCTTTAACGTTATTTAGACTTTTTGCTCAGTAATTACGGTTTTTTATAGAATTATTACCAAATTCACTGAAGAAATTCAGTAATTCACCTTAATTAGGTCCTAAAAACCAACAAAGTAATTACTTAAGGCTAGTGACTTCAGAAAACAGACAGGCGAATAATATCCACTTTTCCCGAGTTTCTAACATGTCTGCACTCCCTTGTCGTTATATGTCAGTTTAAATGTTCCTATGTTATAAGCATTCATTACTTCACACCTTTTACAAGTCGTTTAGACGTTACAAGCATATCAACTAAAACTATCTAGTGACCGTTATGTTCTTGATAAAATTAATCTTTATTAATCTTTATCCGAACTGTCAGTCGTTACTGGTCAATGATCATCAACTCTTGAAGATTATTGGATTTGATTAATATTTTTTTCTTTTTGGTTTTTCCGTCAGGGCTCACCTCTGGCAGACGTTTTTTGTTCTTTATCACATTGTTTATAGTCATTTTACTTTTTACAATTAAAGATACATTAGTTGAATTTGCTATTTGATACGATATCCACTGTTATAAATATGATAACTGTTATAAAAGTAGTTACAAGTAACAAAAAAACAGATAATAGGTATTATGTATATAGAACGCTATCAAAAACAATGTTACATGTATATTATGAAACAATTTTTTTTTGTTTCTGTTGCATCCTATGGACTTTGTTAAACAATTTAGGTCATTTATTATACCAATTGAAAGAGTCTAGGGTTATTACTTGGACTTAATACGTTATCTTACTTGACTTAATCGGATAGAGACCCTGTTCAGTATCGAATTGAGGTTTAATTTATGCTTCTAAATTTCGAACTTGATAATTTTCTATTAAATTTGAGGGTATTTCAATCTAACTTTGATAACGATATTAAATGATTTAAATCGAACCATAAAATTAAAGTTTACTTTCCTTATAAATTTATTTTCTTTGATGATTTGTTTATTTGAGAAACATTATAATTTAACTGGAGAATTTAAATTAACCTTGATAAACCTGTGTCAAAAGCAGCGCCATTAACCTGATTATTTTTACACTGCTTCAAAATTTCTCATATAAAACTTTATAATAAATTAGGTAAAAAAAAATAACTGGTAACAAATTCGGAATTGGAAACATCATGTCATACGATTTAAAAGTCAAAATAACTTGCTTCCTCATTTTACAAATTATATCCGTTACATTGTTTTAATCCTATCAGTACCTACTTTGTGATGTCATAAACTTGTTAGGCCCAAAACCAGTAAATCAAGTTTGCATTTGATCACGATATAAAACACCTACTTTTTATAAATGAGTATTTGACACGTAGTTCTATGGTTGTATTACGATCAACTTATTTTCAAAGGAGCACTCAAATTGCATGACTTAATGAATAATATTTTTAAGAACAACACAAAGATTAAAAATTTTAGGTCATATGTTTATTATTTCTGTAAGTAATCTCGCTTGTAATGATACCAAGACGCCTTACTCCCTACCATATATGGTTACAAGGAATTGCAAGAATACAACAGCCTTTTTGACCCATAGCATAGAAATTAAAACTCAATTACTTTATTTAATAATCAAATAATTTAGTATTTGACGGGATCTGCCTTACTGAGGGTAAGACAGATCCGTAGTATAAAGTCCAGTTAGTCAATTGCCAACCCGCCTGCTCGGCGTGGCATTATGAGCATTTTCTTTCAATGAACGCCAAAAGGAAAACGGCCACTGGTTCCCGGTATTCCACTATTCCTGGTGGTAGCGGCCAAGGTAACAGGACAAGGTGCGAAGAACCCGGTTACGGATCACCAGGAAAAACTTGAACTATACGTATAATGGAGAACGTTGAGACGCGATCCTGGCCGTGTGGTAGAACTGGGCAAGATCCGGTGACACTTTGGGGTTGGTGAAGTCCGAAAACCAGAGAGGGACACCATAACCTTGCCATCGGGTCCACCTTTTCTACTTCCGAGAGGGCGAACTCACAAGGCGGCGTGGAATTCTCGTCAATAAATCCCTGTTAACAACATTGTCGTGGTTTGAGGTGTAGGTAGGGTGGCTACATTCATAGTTCTTAAAATCACCAGAGGTATTCCTCAAAGTGAACAGGTGCACGCCCACTTGCACGCCCTGACGACGAAGTGGAGGCCACTTACAAGGATGTCTCCCGGCCTTGCACAACACCTATAAGCCACTATAACGTTGTCATGGGGATTTTAATGCCAAGTGGAAAGACAGGCCATTGAATCGTGTTTAGGACCCACGGTGTCGGTAGTCAAATCACAGGGGACAAATGCTGGTAAACTTCCTCAAGAAAGAAGGGCTCTTCTTAATGAGTTCATATTTTAAGAAGGAGGCCTCCAGGAAGTGGACATGGCAAAGTCCTGATATTGACAAGGAACGAGATAGACTTCATCATGACGGACGGAAACACATATTCAAGGGATGTCTCAGGATCAATCGGTTCAAAACCGAAAGTGATCATCGACTGGTGAGGCACCTGAACTTAGATTTTCAGCGAGAGCGGGTCCGCTGGAGGTCTACTCTCTAACTAACTTCGGCAAACCGGGTCGGGAAAAATTCAACTGGAATTAAAAACCGATTGATGCCCAAATATCGGAAACCACATGGGTTGACGAAGCCTCGATACCGTGGTGGACTGCATATGATGTGGGTCAAAGGTTTTGTAGGAGTAAGCGTACTGGCGAAGTCCAAACTCTCCGATGAGACGCTCAATCTTATGGAGGAACGTCGACAGCATTGGAGACCACTTCGACAGATGTGGAAATTCTGTCAAAGCGGTAAACCGCATACTATACGCTGAGACCTTTCTGCTCAAATAACAACGAATAACAGACGTTACAGAATAGAAGTCGAAGGTTTTGCGGAAAGTGGAAGAAACATCTGTCGAAGCTCAGAATAGCTCTGGCTCACGTTTCTACTAAGCCTGAGATCTTGTCGGGATAGAGGACTTTGTATCGCAATTGTACGCGTCAAGCTCCTCAACCAATTACGTTTAACGTCCCGTCTTAGTCTAACTTCGCATCATCTCGTGAGCTTCCTAACGTCAGCTTTGATGAGGTTAGTCGGTTAGGCAGCAAGGGAGGAAGGTCCTTGGGAGGGATGGAATCACGACCGAACTGCTTCGGGGAGAACCTGTTCTAAGCGTGTTTCAAAAGCTATTCGATTCCGTACTGAGGCATTTCCCCAAGGTATGGCTTGAAAGGAGGTTGTGTTTTTTCAAGGAAGGAAGGAGACAATACTCTCCTCAAAAATTACTGACCAATCTCGCTTTTAAGTCACATTTAATTTTGAGGTCGTGACGAATCGCCTCACCAATAAGCTTGATGGATTCAACCACGAGCAGGCTGGGTTTCGCAGAGGGATTAGCACCAAGACCAAATCTTCACCATAAAGCAAGTTGTACAAAAGACCTATAGTACAATCAGCTACTTTGCGTTGCCTTTTGCACCATAGAAAGCTTTTGTTTCTATAGAAACCTGGGCTGTTCTAAGCTCTTCACAGGTTTCAGGTCGATTATCGATACATCGAGGTGTTGAGAGGTCTCTATAGTGGCGTCTATGTCTGTCCTGATTCCGGGGTGTACGACAATCCAATGCATCTAGGAGTGCGACAGAGGGATGTTCTTTCGAAACTGTTCACTAATGTTTTGAAAGATGTCTTCAAGACCCTAGACTGGACTGGATGTGGCATAAGAATCAACGGCCAGTACCTTTACACCTCCGTTTTGCCAACGATATCGTTATATTGGCCGAGACGTTGAAGGGCTTACAGGAGATGTGTCACAGTTTGAATGAATCATCCCGATGCATGGGCCTGTGGATGAACTTGGACAAGACGAAAGTCATGTTACGAAACTTCTCCCGAGGCCAGTCAATGTCGACGGTGTTACTCTCGAAGTTGTCGATGAATATGTCTACCTTGGGCACATATTGCAGTTGGGAAGACACAACTGAGAGGAGCCGATGGAGGATTCAGTTGGGCTGGGCAGCATTTAGAAGCTAACCATATTCTCACGTCGCCGATACCGCAGAATTTAAAGACCAATGCGTACTAAAATCTTTGACCAATGCGTACTCCCGTGATGACCTCGGGGCCGAAACGTGGCTCTGACTGTTGGACTGGTCCACATTGCCCTAGCTCACGGGTTGAGTTTTTGTCGATTAAAATTGTAACAATTTATCCGTCAAAGAACTAAGGTCACGACATAGTGCATAGGATTAGCTCGATGAATGGCGGTGGGCCGGCCATATAGAAGAACCGATGGCCGATGGGCATAAGGTTCTGGAGTGGAGGCCGCATTTGGAAAGGGCGGTCGGACGGGTCGACCCCGACCAGGTGGGATGCCGATCTCCGCGTAGCCGTTCCAAGTTGGCAGCAGGATCGACCGTCTTGGCGTTCATTGAAAAGGCCTATGTCCAGCGGTGGACGGATAAAGGCTCTAATGATAATGATGAATTTAGTATTCCATTTATGTCGTTTTTGTGTATAAAGGATTGCTTCACCACATGGACCATGATTTCGTTTCCAAGCTCCGGCACATCATCAGCAGCCTCAAGCCCCTGCCCCCTTATTGCAACAGCCGTGCTATTCGTACACCACATCTCAACAATATGAACGTGTCGACGCTGTCAGAAACCACTGCAGCCGCCGACGACGGGCGTATCCTACTCAGCAGAAGCGACAAGTTTACCACTACAACTACCCGGGCGAAGTGCATCTCCATAGACCGCTTGAATCCAGCATATACACTAAACGACCACGAAGACCAAGGCCCTACTCAAACACCATCCGAAGCACCCAGACTCGGACGAGCCGTCCGATTTTGATTATTGCCGGTAGCTTCACTGAAGGGAGCCTATGAGCTGCGTGCTCGTCACCAACATACGTTCATCACCCAACATCGAAAGTGCCACTGGACCTTGCAATGTCTTTATGTATTCGAAGCTATGCTTCAGACCAGTTCTGTGTGAAGCTTCATCTATTACTGAGTTCGGTGTTCAGTCGACTGTCTAATCGATTGCTGGGGCGGTTGAACCGCCTGGAACGGTGTATCTCCGTGTAAGGTGTTTGTCTCGCTGTGCTTCGAGCGAGGTGGACCTAAAAGTGTGTGTGTGTTATCCCTACTTGTGTGTAGTGTATTCCTAAGCCCCTCTTCATCTGGGTCTAAGAGTATAATACGGGGACGACGTTTCTACTACGCGCTTACCATCAGAGGGTTATTTGCGTTTCTATTCTTTCATAGAAATTTTGATAATATTTTTAAAATGGAAGTAATCAAATCGGAAGATTTATTTTAACCACCTGTAGTTGATTTAAGTGGTGGGAGGATATTGGGCAAAGATTGGCCATTATCGGCCTATGCAACTTTATATAATAAAAGTTTCTAATTAAGAGGCATTTTGTTTGTGTTGGTAATATAGAAGAAACGATGCGAGATAAGCGGCTTTTCTTCTAACCTCTTGACGTGGCTTTTGAAACCTATGTTACTGTCGAAAGTAACACCTAAATATTTTTTCTCCCAGGGGATCGGTTTGCCGTAGAGGTTGAATGTCGAGTATTTGCCTACATTGGAGCATTGTGTGCTGTAATTATTTCTATTGCTTGCGCGAATATTATACATTATTAAATAAAATGACTTTACGGATTTTATGCGTTTATTTCCATTTTAAATTCGCTTGAACATCTTTCAGGGCCGTGGTCTACCCTGACCACGGCCGCTGAAAAGTGTAATAAAATACCAAAGGCATTTTTTTATAATTGTGTGCTGTTTTGGAACTAACATGTGGTAGGACAAGTGAGGTCGGCTTGATAAGACCGATTAAAAGTATATTGCCACTTTCTTCGGGATTCAATCAATTCCTCCATTTTCGAAACCAATCGCCTAGGCTCTGATTGCACATGGATTTAGTTGGGATAAGGGATGGTGAGGGAGGAGAAATAGAAGGCAGTGTCCTCTACTAAAAAGCGCAAGGTTAACATAAGGCTTTTTGGAATATCGTTAGTGTATAGGTGAATAACAGAGGAAAAAACAACGACATTTGGGCACGCCCGCTAGAAAGCGGTTGGTTCTCCCTCTCTTTTTTTCCTCTGTTATTTACGCTATACACAGCCTAGAAAGTCTGCTGTCTGAGCAATCCCCTCTTCATTTCGTGGATTCCAACTTTAAACCGGCAACATAAGCGACCTTTCCTAAGTTAAACCGTGAATTTAAAGTCCTGCAAATAAATCCACCAACGTGTCTCTGCAGCAACATATCCCTTTTTACGCTAATTCGCTTGTAAGAATAGAATCTTTAAAAAGAAGGCTCAAGTTCATAGCCATTTCAATAAAACTCGCATCTGTGTGGATTTAACAAAATGGCCCTCGATGTCAAGCTTACTCCGTTAACCTTCATGCTGCAAAAAGTTGCACCATAAACTGTTGAGCCAGCGTCTAGAACTTCAGGGGTGACTAATTAGAACAATAGTTTTTGGACTCGCCTAACTTGACCAAAAGCGACTATTCTGCCTGAGTGTCAAGTTCAGTACGCAAAGAAAAGTAAATCGAATATCCCTCAAGGGTCTGATGTTATACTACCAAAGTAATGTTTCCAGACCTCACTGATAGAAACCGGAGATGACAAACACATAATTTATAAACTGCACCCTAGGTATCCATCAGATTTCTCAGAGCTTTGGAAATTATTTATAAAAGCGCCAGGCACCCTTCAGGCGCTGGAAACGCTGATTAATTGATGGAGTCATCAGCACTAATCGGTACCAAAAAACCAGTAGTCATATCTTAACTATTAACATCCGAACTGCTTATCTTATCAATGTGTTCGTCTATTAAAGGAATGGAAAACTTTCGAAATAGTGACTGCGTTTAGGGCACGGCAATCAAAGAACGTCCTATCAGCCAGTTCTCCTTCTTAAAGGATGATCGATATTTTCGAATAAAACATTTACTCAAAAGAATGTGGCACTTTTACGTTTTATTGGGACTACAAAGTTGTAACGTTATTTACATAAGGGATACTAATGAAACGAGGAATCATTTTGTTCGAATATAACCCCACTGATTTAAAACATCAGTGGATAAAATTGGGGCTAAAATACACTCGTAAACAAACAATGTAAATTTACCTAAGGTTACTTTGGTTGCAGGAAATTCTACTATGGTACTAACAAAGAAGTGAAACTTTTGTCCTGATCTCCAATACCTGGATACAACTATAGGTCAAATGATCCGATGGTGATCAGCCAAATTGCCCTAACCAACGAGGAAACAACAAAGAAAATTTGTTGAGTCCCTCAGGATTCGAACCCGACTCCGGTTTCTAAAGCAAACGCCTTTACCACTAGGCTACGGAAGCATTCATACATTTATTTATTTAATTAAAATAATTATTGTATACATTTACAAGTACAAAGGTGCTATCATTGCCAATATCTTCCAGTCAACCTTAAAATGCCATAGAGAATATTCGTTTTGAACTATAATATGGAATAAAGTAAAGGTGATTTTTAGTATTTTTAAAGGGTTAACAAAAAGTTTTTTAAAAAAGAAACCGCTGAAACTTAAAATTAAATGATTATCACCTTATTTCATTACTATAATAATTGTATTGTAGTTATTGTACTACTAATACTAATTCGAGAAACGAGATAGAATATGTAAGAAAAAATTTACTGGATTTAGTACAAATAAGAATACATAAAAGAATCGAATTTTAATAGTTTTTAATATCCGTTATCCATATCCGTGCTGACTGCAAGTCAAATGTTTAAATGAGACAAAAATTGCCAAGCACTGAAAGAATAAACATTTTATTGTTAAAGTATAAAATAATTCTTACGTTTTGACCTAAACCTATTGTTTTCATAAACTATCCATTTTTAATGTTTGTAAGGATATATTGGTGTTTGTCTCTATATCAACTAAAACTATGAATTGTCTTAGTGATAAATAATAAAACAGTCGTTATTAATGCTCTAATCGTAATTTGTACTACTTCAATCTATAACAGTTGTTGTGCTAATATAATACCATATTATTGCAAGACAACTAGAGATTATTGCGTTTACTCATTAAATAAATAACATACTGTTTCCTTACTATAGATACAAATAATGTACTATGTACTGTGACTAATTAATAAAATAAATCATTACAGTGCAACATTAACTGTTTCTAATCTTATTGTGGCGCTACAAATATAAATAAATAAATAAAGTAAAATATTTCAAAAGCGCTTTTATTAGTCTTAATTATTTCCGTGAGAGAATTAGAAATGTCAAACTCTTTGTTGCGGTCAAATAACAAATTTTAGGTTGTTGAATGTTAATAAGTAGCCTTCAATATTAATTTTACCACAACGGGCTTATGGTCAAAGTTTATAATCAGAATTATATTTTGGTTTTAAATCCTAAAGATATTGGAAAAGTTTCCTTTATTGAACTATTTATTTTATATTTTTTGTAACTTCGATTATATCATCATGATTTCATCCATAAACAGCCTTTAAGTCCACTACTGGAATAGAACTTTTATTGAACGCCAAGATTATAAAGGCGTCCATTATAAGAAACTATTTGCTTATAACTGCCATGCTAAACAGACGGATTTGCGGATCTGTCTTCATCCTATATCTCACAAGGCAGGCGTTGATGACACCCCTATTACCAATGTCATAGCATGGTAATCACATTTCATCAGGTCACGTAAGCAAATAAAGAAATAAAAAAATTATCGTCAATTTTGTTATGTAAGAAGGATAATACATTAAATAACCAAACTTAATGTGTGTATTTCCTTCTCTTACATAACAATAAATTGACGATAATTTTTTATTTCTAACTATATAGTTAATATACGCTTCTCTGAAATACCTTTAAAATATAACTAATTTATATACGTTTGACAGGCCATCTATTAACACCTAAATATTCTGTTTCCTTACATTGGCTAATTCTGATGAGTTAATGTCCCGAAAATCTGTTTATTGAAGGAATTTTGTAGAGGCAACATTGACCCAAGTAAATTTGAGAATGGTGACAGTAGTGACTCTGAAAGTACCAGCAAGAATTTATATAAACAGTATAGTTATTTACAAACACTACGTCTTTCCAAATTAAATACATATGCATTTTATATATTTGTTGAAATTAAAGAGATATTACAGAATTTGTGTTTTCCGTTTATTATAGAAAGAATAAAGAAAGATACAAAATTAGCATTGAAGTTGCAAGAACTTTAAATCACACTACAAGAATATTTCTTGAAATCAATAAAGTTATTCAAGGACCAAGTTTGAAATAGAATTTATTTTAAGAGTGTATTTTCGATTTGTAGGTTGATTGTATTGTTATGTATAGAACTTTTCCAAAAAGATTAACTTTATTTTAACTTATTTAAATTTATTTTATTAAATTTAACTATTTGCATTCAAAAAAGGAATTGTTATTTCATTTTAAATTCAACCTAATTTGTTAAAAATATATAAACCTTATGGACACAGGCCATTATAACTGGACAAATGATTCCGTTGAACTGATTCCTAAATAACCTAAATAAAAGTCTTATGCCTCTGTTTTTATTTTAATCGGTTCTTTAATTAATTTCAACGGCATAGCCAATTTATAGATTTTAATTTAGGACTCAGAATTTTACTTTTTAGTATTAGATACCTCTATGAAAAATGTTCAGTAACTGGTTTGATTTAAAACTTCTTAGGACTAAATTAGAAAACAGAGATAAAGTCTATTCATATTGGCGTTGAATAAAATTTTAACAAGACACCGTTGGCTCGTAAAACAGAAAGAAAAACTCCAAAGCGGTTAACTGCTTTTTTATTGAAGACTTGACAAAAGTCATGGACGTTTAAATTATAAACAAGTGGAATCGCCTGTTCTATTTTGATTACAGGAAATGTTCATTATTACACGCTACTGTCGAGTATCTTTTACATAGTCAGTCTAGGTTGTACTAACGCAGTAGTTTGTAAACACAATCTTCTGCTATGAATACACGACAGTCCAGCAGGCTAAGCTGTTAAACGGACGTTTACTATGTTTCAGGGGTAAGCAGATTTGAGCGACTTACGCTGCTTTTCTTATGGAGAATCAGAGACACCTCAGTCCTGGACCCATTTTTCTTAAGTATAAGAAAGATATGTGAAACTTTAAAGCTTTAAAGTTTTAAAATTTAAATAAAAGGAATTCATCTTTATTAATTTTATCGTAACTTTGTAAATTTAAAGTTTGACTATTGTAAAGGAAACAATGCTGGAGAGACAAAAGAATTGTTGTACAAAAATACAGAATTTATTTGAGCAGAGTCGTTCAAAGAAATAACTGTTCTGTACGATCCATTTTAAGGTTTCTCTCGAGAACACAATGCTAGATGATAATTTGACACGTCGTCGTGGCTGTTTAATATAGAGGTAATGATATTTACAGCTACTATATTATACACCCCTACTATATAATATACTGGGACCTCCTCCGCACGGGTGCTAGAGACTTATTGAGAAAAGAACAATTAAAAATTGTTGAGTCCCACAGAACTGGAACTATGACCCCTGTTCAAACGGAACCACAAAACTACTGGACTACGGAGGCAGAAATATTATCAATATTATGTTTTACAGTACATTACAATTATTAATTACTAGTTAGAGACACTGATGAAGTTTTATGATAGGATAGATATGTTTTAGAAAATTATTATCACAATAGATATTCTAAATAAGTTTTAAATAAATTATATGACAGGCATAAATGAAATTGTTAATTTTCAATAGTCGCTTGCGTATTCGGATTGAAAATTGGATTCGTAATGTAGCAGGATGAATTAATAATATCACTAGACATAATCGAAATGATAAATCCTATCTCACTTTTGGTTGTTTTGCCAGTTATTGTGCTAATGGAACATTATCATAAGTTGTGAAAAAAAGGTTTTTCTAATATCTTGATAGAATTGACAATTTTAAAATGATTTCTTTGTTTTAAAAATACTTCATCGTATATTTAATTTATATCTGTACATGGTTAATTATGTTAACTATCCATAGGTTTTTTAACTATCCATATGAGCGTAAGGATATGTTTTCAATGTAAAAAATATCTATGCAGCCCATTCCATTTCAGGATGAGTTCATATTATTACTAATTACTTTGGATTTCGCGTTTATTTATTTTATCCGACAGTTGAACTTTCCAGCGGCCGTGGTCACGGGGTAGACTGGCCGCTGGAAAGTGTTCGAACGTCGAATTAAAAATGTAAAATAAACGCGATAAAATCCGTAAAGTAATTTATTTAATAATGTATATATTCATGCAAGCAATAGAAATAATTATGTAGTTCATAATTTTAATATCAAAATTATGACCTAAATTTTTTTATTTCTTTATTTAAACAACTAATCACTTCTAATCTTACAAATACTAATACATAATTAGTATTTGTAAGAACGATTTCCATGTCGACTTATTTTCGACAAAAGTTTTTATTTTTGACTTACAGTTACACCAAAACCAAGGCTTAGAAGTTTTGTATTTATTCATCTCGAAAATGGTTTAACTTTTGAGCGATGCCAGATACAATAAAGTTGATATGATTCACCGTGGACAAAATCTTCTCAATCAACATTATTTTGAATGGACAGTCTGAGACGCTAGATAAACCTCAGTCATAGAGTAGTTTTTGAGACTTTTTGCATACTTAAAGTTTTTCAATCTTCAAATAATACATTGACAGTATTCACTCCAGCCAAATATAAGATGGCATTTACGTAAAAATATGCGTAACTAATGATTTACGATTTATTTATTTAAACATCATCAAATACATTATTAACAAAATTTAAAGAACGTGTTCTTGAACTTTCACA
Source organism: Lamproptera curius (assembly GCA_029286875.1). Taxonomy (NCBI): domain Eukaryota; kingdom Metazoa; phylum Arthropoda; class Insecta; order Lepidoptera; family Papilionidae; genus Lamproptera; species Lamproptera curius. The sequence continues at coordinate 3,909,111 of JAGSMT010000054.1, forward strand.
GTTAATAATACTTGATTGACACAAAGTTGCAGGCATTTTTTTTAATTTTTTTAAAATAGGTTAATGTGAGTAAAGTAATCTTTAAGTGATAGACATATACCATTGGTCACTCTTAATGACCCTTTTTAGGTCAACAATACTACAGCACATTCATTTGTATCGTGTCGTCAAAATATATATATCAGAAATAATTTTAAACGGCATTTTTTAATTATTTTGACGTAAATTTATTGACAAATTCTAATGAAGGAATACGCTTAGGCTCCAAATATATTAGTTTTTATCATCATCATCATCAGCCTGTCATCAGTCCACTGCTGAACATAAGCCTCCCCTAATACACCCCTATCCATTAGGGGGTTTTGAACCGCATCCCACCACGCTGGTCCAATGCGGGTTGTTGGCTGGACTGTCTTTATACATGCCCATCCGACACATGAATCATCTTACTTTCAGACAATTAGGTGATTGGCCCAAATTGCCCAAACCAACTAGGAAACAATAACAAAAATTTGTTGAGTCCCCGCAGGATTCGAGCCCATGACCTTCGGTTTCTAAAGCACACGCCCATACCACTAGGCTACGGAGGCATTCATATTAGTTTTACGGACACTTATTCCCAATAATTTTGACTATTTTATTGTATATTGCAATACTTAATTACAGCAGCCGTGCTATTTAGTCAATAAATTATACGCTTTAATAAAAATTGTATTTAATAGTTGCTCACCCTGTTTATGTTAAAGATTTTATTTATTAAAGCTTAATGCACTAATCAGTACAATGGCGTACTTATTGCATAAAGGTATTATCTACCAATCAACCTTTGGGTGGTACAGAGAAAATTAGGTAGGTGCATGAATGAAATAAGACGAGGAGACAGTTTTTTATAACTTTATGGAACGTAAGCTGTTAAAATAAATATAACTACGTACATAATTATGGATTACAAAAATAGTATTCACATATTACATATACTTACTCACTACACATATATCTTCATACATACATACACACATATATGAATACATATTATATATTTTATTGTGTAATTGTATCTAAACAACGCAGCTTAAAACGGGTTAAAGTTTTAACGGTAAAAGAGTTTGAGAACTATCAGGTGTTTGATAAAACTAAATTGTCTTTAGTGGATCAAGAAAACTTTATTTACCATCAGCACAAATTATGTATAATTTAGGAACTATCACATTCAGTAAGTAATACGCGGATGCCGATCTCCATGCTGTAGACGGTTCGGGTTGGAAGTAAGTGATCAGCCGTCCAAGTGATCATTAAAAAAGATCTAATGATCAGTGAACAGGTAAGGACTTATTATGATGTTGACGAAAATGATTAAGTATTGAATAAAGCAACTTTCCTTTTTCAGGCTGGACATCGACATTTTACATTTAATTTGTATTATTAGGTTCCGTGAAATTGGCTGTTGTAAAGTAAAAGAATTATGCGAGACTTTACATAGTTAACCATTCAGCAACGTTTTGAGATGTTGTTCCTTAGAATTTTTCATACTAACCATTTTTGATTTGCTATCACTTTGTATTTTCATCATATTTTAAGAATATGAAGCTAATGTCATATCGTATGGAGTGAGTTCGTTTAAATAGTTATTTACTTCCTAGTAACATAAATTTGTTTGCAAGTTTCAAGTTGTAGAAATACGCAATAATGTCTGCTTCTTTTCACATCACGTGCCTTGATGTTTTGTTACTCTGTAATGAACATAATTTTTGAAGTGAAACTTCTTTATAGGGGTTGGAAAAAAAAATTGTGTATTATTTTTTCGTTACGGTTTCTGTTACGCGCCATCTTAGTTTTTGTACAAAATTAAGATTTAACGCCACCTGTGTAAATTTTGTAGAACCGTTTTAAATACTTAAGTGTACGTTTCATATTGTTGTTACATTATGTAACTAGACGGCAGCGTTTTAAAATTAGCAATACGGAAATTATAGTAGCGATATACTTAATTTTCATAATTAATGCATTACTTTATGCTTATCAAATTACAGTAACGTAAAAATTATTTCTACGAAATATAAGCATTGTTAAAAATACGAATAATTGAAGTGAAACTTCTTTATCGAGGGTTAAAGTTTAGTCTAACATTTTTTCGTTACGCGTCACATTTTTCGTTACGCGCATGTTTTTCTTATCGGTAGGGATAAAGAAAAAGACCGTTATTCAAAGTATACTATCCATGATGTATTTATTATTATAACGACATCAATGATAGTAATAATTCTATTACAATTAATGAAATTCAGTAATATTTTTGGAGTAATAAGCTAAAATGAAATAAATGTAGAAATTGGATTTATGTCCATGATAATAAAAGCCTTTTATTAAACTTCATCTAATTTAACTTTTTTACCAATTTCTGTAAGTTGATATAGTAAATTATTTTTGAAAATAACGTTCAAAGAAGTTTCACTTCTTACGAGTGTACCCTAGTACACGCACACATTTTCATTCTTGTGTATCTTAAAGCATGCTAGAAAGATTTAGTTTATTTAGTTTTTATCCGAAAGGCAAATTAAGAAAAGTTTCATTGTAACGTTTAAAATACGCCTTAGAATATTTTAATATTGGACATCGTTACCAAACCCTTAGATCTTAACGAAGTTTATCAAAATATGAAAAAGTAAAACAAAATCTTAATTATAATTTTTATTGTTTAAAATATTATTACGAAATTTACTAAGTTACGTATTTGCCTTAGATTTGCATGGACCTAAATTTTATTAATTATTACCGTTTACACTTGAAAACAATTTTGTTAAAAAAATATTTATCATGTCCTTTTGAAATAAGTAGTACTAATAAAATTTTTTTCTCAATAATAATTTTAGTAAATCTTATTTTTCCTTTGAGTTTTTGTTTTAAAGCTTAAAATATCATGGGTGTGAAAAAGTTTGCTCTTAAATTATATATGTTTGTAAATTATAGTGTCGTTGTTTCTTATAAACTCCCATTTTAAAAATTGAAAATAAGACTACACATTAGGTAATTACTAATTATGAAATTTTCTCATTGCACTTAGTTTAAAATATTCTCAGCATTCAAGGTCACAAGATGATAAAATGTAGTTAATTTTCCTTCCAAATGCCTTTTTCCTTGTTTCTAACTCACAGAACCCGAGTGAAGTAAGCTACAGTTAAGCCGTACTTACTGCAATATGCTGTAAGTAGGGCTTAACTGTAGCCTAAGATTAGGATAATTAATTATTACATATTGTAAGTTTATAAAACGTTTAGGTATAACTTTAAATGATGAGACAAATATCAGAGACAGAGCTATTAAAATTTATAGGATAACAGATGGAACAGCCTCCGTAGCCTCAGTGGTATAGGCGTGTGCTTAGAAACCGGAGGTCGTGGTTCGAATCCTGCGGGACTCAAACAAATTTTCATTGTTGTTTCCTAGTTGGTTAGGGCAATTTGGGCCGATCACCCAATTGTCTGAAAAGTAAGATGATCCATGCGTCGGATGGGCATGTAAAAGTCGTCCACCCACCAACCCGCATTGGACCAGCGTGGTGGTACGGTCCAAAACCCCTAATGGATAGAAGTGTCTTAGGGAGGCCTATGTCCAGCAGTGGACTATCACAGGCTGATGATGATGATGATGATGAGATAGAACTGCCTCGATTTATGAGATTTTATTGTTATTTAAAAAGAAACATATAAAGCTACTTTGCAAAGCTATTACTTTCAAAACATGGTAAGTAATTTAATTCATAGATATGAAAGTAAATTCAAACTATTACATTTATGTGATGTATAAATAGTACTCAACGGAGAAATAGTTACAATTTTTTTCTTACATAAAATATATTTCTTCTTCTGCTATGTAAAAATAATGTTTATTTCAAGTAAATCCTGATTTATCCGAAATATCGGCAAATTTGTCCGGTGGGACAACGGTGTTATAAAGAATGATAATTATTTAAAATAATTGTAATAATAGCTTATCGCGGCGTACAACCATTGACGACGATTGTGTGTTTGGTGTCTCTAATGAGAGACACCCAAGAATGGTTATAGCATTGTTTTTTATTAAACCGCATTAATTATTTATTATATTTACCCTTGTACACAAATTAATGGACTCAATGCCATTGATATTACGACTGTTTTTGAATGTTGTTTTTTGAAGACTGTTTTTGATTGTTGTTTTTTGAAGTCTGCGTTCCAGTCAACCCATAACGTAAGTTGTTAACTTCATGATTATTATCATCATCATCATCATATCATTCTAATAAACTCCACAGTTGGATACAGGCCTCCTCCAGGAGCCGCCAAAAGGTACGATCCTGCGCAACGCAATCTACATTTACCGACTTTCTGCACATTTGCACAGGTCGGCTTCGTGACTCCAACTCGTGAGTCTACCTAACAAGTGTAGTTAACAACTTAATAAATGCGACACGTAACGGAAAAATGTGACGCGTAACGAAAATGTTACACTTGATTTTTTTTGCAGGCCTGATAAAGAAGTTTCACTTCAATTATTCGTATTTTTAACAATGCTAACATTTTGAAGAAATCATTTTTACCTTTACTGTATTTTGATATCGCATGAAGTTAATGCATTAATTATGAAAAATTAAGTATGCCGCTATTATAATTTCCGTATTTATAATTTTAGAAACACTGCCATCTAGTTACAAAATGTAACAACAATATGAACCGTACACTTAAGTATTTAAAACGGTTACTACAAAATTTACATAGATGGCGTTAAATCTTAATTTTATGCAAAAATAAATATGGGGCGTAACGGAAAACGTAACAAAAAATGTTACACAAAATTTTTTTCCAACCCCGATAAAGAAGTTTCACTTCAAAAATATTCATATTTTCATCTATAACTACTTTCATATAATTTTTTATTAATATTAAACACAAGATATGTGCTTATTCGGCCTTTCATAAAAGTTTTTGAAAAAAGTAAATTATTAAATTTAGGCGATACCAGTGGTATCGCCTACGCGCTCCTACCGTCAGACATAGGGTGTTAAGTCTAGTTTATCCAGTTAATACGCTGGCTATGGTGCCCTTCAAACGGAACACAGCAGTGTTTTCACACTAGTGCTTCGCGGCAGAAATAGGCACCGCGGTGGTACTCCACCAGACGGTCTCATGTAAACAAGGGACCTACCACCGGTAAAACGCTGTTTACAAATAGCTTACAAAGAATCTTAAAACTAGTTCAAAAGAGCCAGGTCCATAGTAAAGAGATTTGATATAGATTCAGCTAAGAAACCGTGCCACAAGTAACTAGGATCCTCCACTCCCCGAGTCGACTTTGATCTCTTCTTGGTTTTTAATAATTAAACCTTGTGTCTATTTTGGTGCTATCACTAATAATTAGTTAGTGATTATATTTGTGTAGTGACTGTGCGTGTAATATCAAGTGTGTGACAAGTGTACGAGCAAACAGGTGCACTCAGGTTCTTATAAGCCCGATGGGACATATAACAGACACTGAGTTCGGGCAATCGGGTGATCAGTCCGCATTGTCTTAACCAACTTAAAAACAATAATAAAAAGTATTTAAGTTTTCGAAGAATTTGAACTCACGACCTCCGGTTCCTAATGTGCAGCATTAACAAATAGTATTAAAAAGCTACTACTAAAGAGTCATAATGTATTAACAAAAAATAAAAACACAAGTTACCGTAATATATTTTACATTAAGCCGTCTTTAAATCAATACTTATATGAAATGTTCTGTTAATGCCCTTTAGTAATGAAACTGTATCATATTAAGCGTATTTAGTGATAGAATAACCTAACGTTGGTTATTTATTGTTTAATATAAACCAAAATAGCGATTTGAGCAAACATAAGTATCATAAATGTAATAAATTGCGTGACTAAATGTGGTCATGTGCGAATAGTAGTCAATTTATTATTACACTTTGCTGAAATTTAAAATACAAGTTTTAAATTTATTTTTAAAAAAATAAATAGAACAATGTTTTATGTTCTCTCTGAATATCTTTTATGATTTTATTATATCGTTGAAGTTGTTTCGAAGACACCTGTGACTTACTCTTTACACTATAATATCTCATGTGTAAATGGCTGGGATACGGCTGCCATATCAGGAATTGAAACATATACCACTTGGCTTTTTTAGAAACCAGAGTTCATGGATCTGAATCCTACGGAGATGAAAAACTATCTATTATTGTTTTCTAGTTGGTTAAGACAATCATTCAACTTTCTGCGAAATAAGATAATGCATCGGCTGGAAGGGAAAGATTTGATCCTGCGCTTTATCTCTTTCTTCCCTCTCCGCCCGAATGTAAGTCGCGTCGGCTTACATTCATCGGACTATTTTGTCAAGCAAGAGATACAGATATCATAACACGTGCAACAGACCTCATTCAATTCATTTATTCAGGAGGGCAAAAACCACCTTTGCAGGCACAAGAATTTGAGACCCTACCAGTAATCTTAATATTTGGCTACGTAGCGTCGTTCCTTTGTGGAATAGAGATCAAGGAACGACCCGTAACTCGTTCTGACATCATAACGACTGGGTCGCAGGTACCAAGCTTCTCCACTATGAGATGGTAGAAACGTATTAATATATTGTTTATATCTAATATTGACCTGAACTTGAGACCTGAGATTAAAAGGTCACTGCAATTTATTTACATATTTTTTTTTCAATGCAAAACAATTTCGATGATAAATTCAAAAGCTTAATTTTAAAAGCATAAATTACATCAAAATAAAAAAATAAGTAGAATTACAATCTATAATTTATTTAAATAGAAATAATATTGATGTTTCTAGAATATAGTTAAAATCAGTAGTTAAAAGTTTGTAGGGCTAAGCAAGGAAAGACTGCTTGCTTTAAAGTTACTGAGAACTAACTTAAAGGTTATTATTCATGATCATATGATTAAACCATACACGATCTTGTTTAGAATGAATGAATACTAAATTATTCGATTTAAAAAACGTTATTGAGTTTTGATTTTCTATGTTACATGGGTCAGATGACTTTTTAGTATTCCAATCAATGGTTGTAACTTGGTAAGGACTCAGGCGTTCTTGTTATTATTGCTGAAGCAAGTTTACTCACAGAAACAATAAACATTGAAAAACCTTATAATTTTAAATATTTTCGTTATTAAAAAATTAATTAAAGTCATGCAATTTGAGAAGAATATTTTTTGATAAGTAGCTTTTGAAAAATAAAATTGGTCGTAATACATCTATAGTAACGTCGTGTCAAAATGTATTCCAAAATAAAAGAAAGGTTATTATTTCGTGTAAGTGCATACCTCTATTTACTAATAAAATAATATTGTTTTTTAATTAAACAAATTGAAAACGAAAATCAATTTATAAAAAGTAAATTAATTATATGCAGTTCGATTTAAAAAGGCAATTAAATATCGTTATCAAATGTTAAGGATTGAAATACTTCTTAAATTTTATAGACAAATATCTAGTTTGACATTTAGAAGATAATTAAAGTCTCAATTGGATATGGAGAACCAGGTCTCTCTATCCAATTATGGACAGTTAAAAATTTTGAAACTTTCATTTGAAAACATAGATTGAATTCTGCATGCTTTTCAACGAATAGTGGGGACATATATACGCAAACCGTAAATTCATTTGGATATAAAATTAAATGTAAGTAAACATAAAGTAATGAAAAATATATACACTACTTAGTACTGAAACTTATTTATTTGTATGGATAACAAAACAGATGAGCTGATAAAAAAACACAGTTTAATAAATTCAGGCACATAATATTTATCCGAATAAAGAATCGAATCAACAACCTTCAGTGCAAGAGTTGATAATCATTGACCAGTAACCACTGACAGTTCGCGATAAAGATTGGATAATATATTTTATCTAGAACATACACTGGATAGTTTTAGTGATATGCTTTTAACGTCTTCATTGACTTATAAAAATATCCTAAAAGTTATAAATCCTTTTATAACATAGGAACATTTTAAACTAGACAGACAAAATGACAAGGCGAGTGCTGACACATGTTAGAAGCTTGGTGAAAAATGGATAGTATTACTAACGCCAGTCTCTTTTCTAAAGTCACAAACCTTAAGTGATTACTGTACTGTTATTTAGACATAAACTCAAAGTAAATACTAGCTTATTGATAAAAAAGAACTTTAGTGAATTTGGTCAATCATTTCTATTTAAAAACCGTATTTGATCTGAGCAAAATGTCTAAATAACTTTAAAGATTATTATCGTTTTTAAGAAATATTGCGAGTTATTAACTTTTTTACATTAATAGTATATTTGCGGGACATAGGTGTGTAAATTAAGACAACAGGCGTCAGTTAGTGGATTTGTTCGAAATCTAGATGATTAACGGGTTTTATCTGTCACCAAGGTCTAGTTTTCATTTCATGTTATTTTTTATTATATTATACCGGTGTTAATTTTTCAACGCAGTAGTTTAATTTTCTTATCTTTATATTATTTATGATATTATATTACCAACTTATTATTAAAAAAGGAGAGAGTTATTTTTGTTTTTATTTGTAATATTTCAATTGGTCATCACAACGTTATGCCTCGGCCTTGATAAAAAAAATATTTAAAAATTTTAACGTACATTACGTAATTATTGTTGATTATTTGTATACTTTATATTTTCTTTAAATTACTTCTGCGAAAATGTAACCATGAAAGATAGAGAAAAATTTTAACAAAAAAATAACGATTTCAGACCAATGAAATATTTTAAAACTAATTAAAATGCACTAAAAAGTAAAACAATTCAATATTTCAAATATTTGGATAGCGGAGCTTTTTGACATATTTGCTTCCCCATCCAAAATCATCATCCTTTCCCCCCTTTCGATCCTCACGTAATTCATCGATGGCCTTTTGCCGATGAAAGATTCCTTCGAGTATCTTTAATTTGCTCCTAAGATTTGAAGATTTCCGTCGCTTTTTCATGGATCCTATTATCAGAACCTAACCAAACTCTTAAGAAATTGCCATCGAATTACATTCTTTCCAATAAATAAATAAATAAATAAACGAATCATCGAAGTCGATTGGCTTGATATTAAGCTATTAATTGTCAATTTGTTGAAGATATACTTAATGTAAATTTTAAACTTTTTCAGTTTTTTCATTGATTCCACTGTCAGAACTAGACCAAATTGCTATGGGACCAGTCGGGAAGCACCAGCTTTCAAACAAAGAAAAAACATTTAAATCGGTTCACCTAGGCATATGTTCTGAGGTAACAAACATAAAAAATACAGACGAATTGAGAACCTCCTTTTTGAAGTCGGTTAAAAAATACTTTACGAATTTCATTATGTAGCACAATTCCATATGTTTACAGTCATTCTAAATATATTCATATAGTAGACTCATATTAATACATTAAAATTAATTGCATCAACATTATCATAAAAGAACAATATTATTGTAAATTAACAGGCGTAAAGCATATACAGAACTATGCATTATATCTATGAAATAAAATAGCACAAAACATATAAAAATCTTGAAGTAGGTCAAACGTCGCGGCAGAAGGTGGGGGTCTGTTTTGAATAAGGATATCGTTTTATACGCTTATATTGCAACACAAGTGTACGCGCAGACATATATTTTTTTTATCCTGACGTTATAGCTCCAGACTCGTGTCTAACGGGATGGATAACTGCCTCAATTGGTCGGTTGCAGGTCCGACTTTTTCATGTCCCATCCGACGCATCATTTTACTTTACAGACAATCGGATGATCAGCCCACATTGCCCTTACCAACCTAGGAAACAACAATGAAAATTTGTTTAACCCCGCACGATTCAAACCCATGACGTGACCCTGGTTTTTAAAGTGCAGTCAGTACCACTAGGCTACTGGGGCATCATAAATAAATAAATAAATATTATAAGTGTTAGATGTTAAAGTAATTTAATGTTCGCAGCTAGACGAGCTATGGATACGCACATTTTCTTTAGATAAACCTCGAAACAGTAATAATAATGCAATCCTTTATTTTATTCTTGGTCGCTTCTTGTTAAAAGTTTCTCATGAATATTCTACTTAGCGCCGTGGCGTAGTGGTTTTGGCTATTGCTTTTACAAACCTGAAGACGTGGATTATAATTCTACGGTGAACAACTTTTAATAGTTAGCTTTCTAGTTAGTTAGGATAAAATGGGCGATGACCTCAGAGGACACGGTCCCTAATATTCCGCGCGACGCAGGTTCTCTCGGTCACGGCTGTTTTGGGAGGTACCTGTGCCAGCGTGCCGGTAGGAGCCCACTGAGAGTGCCACCACTGTGGCGATGTGCTGAAGAGACGGCGCAACACGCGCTGGAAGAGTGCCCAGCCTGGGTCGAGCAACGCCGAGAGCTGGCGTAGTGTCGTGACTTCGCTTCCCGCGTAGTGCAGGATGTTAGAGAGCGAAAGGTCGTGGGGCGCCGTCCTTGCGTTCTGCGAGGACGTGATGGCCCGGAAGGAAGCCGCGGAAAGAGACAGGGAGGCCAACAGCACCCTGGCTATTCGCAGAAGAAGGCCAGGGTGCCGAAGAGTGGCGTACGCGCGCAACCTTCCCCCTGACACTGAGCCCCTGGGCGGCCGGCAAGAGGGTGCCCGCCACCCAGAGAAAGGGCTCAAGAGGAAGTGCCGTGCTGTTTGCTCCGGCACGGCACCTAAAGCGACGGTCCGGGTGTCCCAACACACCGGAGAGAAGAGGCCCGCGAGGGCCACGTCGCACCGGGGTCGCCGAAGACTGTGATCAGCGCCCGCGAGCCCTGCTACAGCGACATGAGAAAGAAGCAACCGTTGGTTTTTTAGTGGGTATACCGGCCGCTCCATCTTGGTCCGGGGAGCCGCACTAATCCTCTGCCCCCTCACAGGGAAGACATTTCATGCTTCCTGTGCGCATTTTTAAAAAATCGATTCCGGTCGTTTTAGGACGCCTTTAAATAAACTGAGAACTAATCCGCCCATCGAATGCAGTTTGCCATTAATATTGTGGAGGTCAGATGCCTGTCGCTCCGAGTTATACTGTTTTGCATAATACCTAGGTGAAATAGACTACATACTTTACGGTTTTATCATTTAACTTTTCCAGATATACTTGGTTACACAGAGAATCATTTGTAATTAATGATAATGTATGAGAAATCTGTCATTATAAACTTTGTCTCACCTTTAAAGGTTCAGTTTTCCTTTTAAATATTTTCAAACTTTCAATCATAATTCATTATAATGCACAAGGTAAAAACAAACTTTTGTTAGGTAAATGTCGCGTCTCTGAAGTTTAAGGTTTGGAGTGAAGTCACTTTAATTATTATTCTGGTGAAGACAACGGTAAGGAATATTTAAAGGGGATGAGATAATAAAATTTTCATTGAATATTCCTTCAACGTTACCAGAAGAGCCAGAAGGTCCACTCATAGTAATGGCCGTTTATATATTAATTACTTATATACTTATGAGTAATTTGATATATCTGTCTATTTAATAATAAGTTAACATGATAAAAATGATACCATCAACATGGCAGATACTGGGAAAACAGAAGACCAAACATCTCTTATCTTAAGGTCCAAATTCTTAGGACGGCGAGTGTATTACGCTAACGTTTGGTACATTTAAATAGACAGTGCGTGGCACTTACCCAAAATTATATATTGTGCTCGTCTCGAAGTTTTAAGCAATTAAAAAGATTTTGTGAATAATGATTTTTAGCTTATTTATTTTTAGGATTTTTTTTGCTTACAGCTTAAGAAGAAACCGCCTCCGTGGTCTAGCGTTATTTGCCTTACTTTATTAATTGCCAGTCGTGGGTCCGGATTCCGCGAGGAAACAAATCTTTGTTATTGTTGTTTTCTTGTTGGTTAAGACAATTTTGACCGATTACAATTTTGTCGAATTGTCTGAAAATTGAGATGATCCAAGCGTGGGATGGGCATCAAAAAGTCAGCTCACTTCACAAGCCCGTAATAGACCAACGTGGTGGTTTACGGTTCAAAAACCCCCTGAAGGTATATCCAGCAGTGAACTAACACAGGCTGATGATGATGATATTATAAGACAACACGGATAGGCTACATATCGTTTGTACCAACTTAGTGGTCTTAGTCGGTACAAACGATTATGTTTTTCTGACTGGCGGCTAAGAGGTTGCAATAATGTTTTGGCAATCCTTTGAGACCCCACCGGCGATGTTCGCTGACGCAGCCCAGTCTAGTGCTTACACATCACTCATTACGCGTTCCAAATAGAGCCTTTATTCTTAGCTCCTACATCTAGGCATCAGATTCTTTTAAATCTGTTTCCCAGTAGTAATGGGAGTAGGTAGATCCCGTCCCTTCTATAAAAGACTCGCAGCTTAAAAAAATCAACCTAAAACCAGCCTGCATCTATTAACAATTATTTTTACATGAAAACTAACAATGGACGGCTCAAAATAATACTGATGAACAGTTACTTTAATGACTTAATGATATATCACATAATTAAAATAACTAATGTTATTCATCACCAAGTTTAATTAAAATACGAACATCTAAGGTATTCAATCATATAGCCAGACTCAAACAGTAAAGCTAAAATCGTATTAACTGTCGATGGGTTTTAATCACTGGGCAGAATCCTCTTACGTTTTGTAGCTCAGTGGAGATCGGGGCTACAATTTCCTATTAACACAATCCTCATACCTCTCTAAATTATTTGTATATTCACATTGAAACCAGCATTTCGATATTCTCGTAATGCTGACTTTGCACTAAAACGGTTAATATGGATAAAACGATAACATTGGCTTGAAAAGCCAACAACTTTAGATTATTTGTATTATCACTTGTTACAGTTGATTACATAAAATTTACTTTTAAGTTAATACAGAAATAAGAGTATTATTTATGTATTAACTTAAAAGTAAATTTTACTACTTCTTGTTTGGATATCCGGTCAATTGCCTGATCACTTTTAACCGTCGACCCTAAGGTACCGAAGGTAACGAAGTACTCGCCTTAGCCAGTTTTTTTATTGTATTTTAGTATTTCATTCATAGTCTCTTTTATTCAAGTATTCGGCGATATTAAAAAAAAATAACAATAAGATCGAAAACAAAAAAATAAAATCTAAAAAATCAAACGCTGGCTTAACGCCAATAGGCTTAATCATAATAATTTTTATTATAATAATTGTATTTTTAATTACCTTAATTTAAATATTGAGCGCTATTCCAAACCTATACGTGCAGATAAATTCTGACACGTTTTGAACCAAGATTATTTTCGTCGCATATATTTATAGAAAGTAAGAAGAACCGATGGCCGATGGGCCAATAAGGTTCTGGAGTGGAGGCCGCGTTTGGGAAGACGGAGCGTTGGTCGACCCCCGACCAGGCGGGATGCCGATCTCCGCGCAGTAGCCGGTTCAAATTGGCAGCGAGTAGCAGTGGATCGGCCGTCTTGCCGTTCATTGAAAAAGGCCTATGTCCAGCAGTGGACGGAGAAGGGCTGCTAATGATGAAAAATGATGATGATGATATTTATAGAAAGTACCAATGCATTTTTTTTAATAAGACTAAGTAAATAGCATTGCGTATCAAAACCAGGAGTGGAGTAGGGAGGTAATACATTTATAAATAAGTCAGCCGAAAACAACGTAATTTATAAAATTTTTTTACAAATGCAATTTGAATAACAAAATTCACTTTATTTGCCCAAAAAAAATGAGTCCATAAATATATTTTATCATAATAATACAATACGGTATCATAATAGTACCTATTAAATTTGTACGGACTATGGTATTAACTATGTTCTAACATTATATATTTTGGCCATTTTACACATTTCGTTTCAAAATTTATTTGATTTATAAATGTTATATTTGTCGAAATCGGCTATTTCACTGTTAATTGAAACAATGAATTACCGATGTTAGGTTTTTTTATTAATTACGTAGCTTAAAATGTCACCGTCACCGACTATGAATAAAATTTTACAGAAAATTATGGATCATCTTACTTATCAGACAATTGGGTGATCGGCCCAAATTGCCCTAACCAACTAGGAAACAACAATGAAAATTTGTTGAGTCCCTGTAGGATTTGAGTCCCTGTAGGATTCCAACCCATGACCTCCGGATTCTAAAAAACACACGCCTATACCACTAGGCTACGGAGGCAGTGAACAGTGAACTTAATAATCAATGTAATAAATGTGACACACAGTATTCCCGACACAACGCTAATAGTTTTAAAGATATTTGGTTTATTTATTTACTTTATCTATGGTACAAAAAAATGCACGAAATAATGTTATCGTTTGTTCCCGACCTTGTTTTTGTGTATATAAACATAAATTTCTTCCCAATGAACTAGTGACACGCATAGGTATGTAGGGAAGGTCTTAACTATGGCAACATAGAATGTTTCGGAAATTTCTACTTTCACTTTAGCAAACTATGAAAACTTAAAAGAGCTTTCAATATAAATTAGAATGATTATACTTTTTATTGTAGATATTTTTTCGAGCTCCGAGGTACTGTCACTTTAGAATTGATTCTTTTTGATGTATTTTGTTTAATGCTGTAGATATTGAAATAGAAAACAGAACATCTTAGATATTATTAGTAGTAGTCGCATTACTCTTAACACCGCAGTCCAGAGAGGAACCAAGATTTGTCGGGTATTTCGCTTTAAGCAATTCTTTTATTAAATTATCGTATTTCAATAAATTATACGAGAATTTAACTAAATTGGAATAGTGGTCGCCGTTGTTCATAGCTGATTATGTTAAACAGGAGGCGTATATTATAACATCTTAGTTTTAAATAGAAAAAAAAACTAGTAAGCTATCCAATTTGACCATATTGACTTAGCTCATTGGCTTAACATTATTTTTCAGGGTCTGGGCATTATTGTTACGTTTAATCCTAGGAGGAGTACAGTTCAACCATGTTAACTTTTTAATATTAGTGCCCAAAAAACCCTTAGCATAGAAGCGGCTGGTATGTATAGCGTTGTTTATACTTGACTGACGGTCACCTATTTACAACTCCTTGACAATCCATCAATAATAATGGGAGATGTATTTTGCCACTTTGTTTATATGGTGTGTTTTGCTTTTATCTATTATTAGTCGAATTTGTATAACTGTACTACCTCATAGATTGTGGGTATACTGACTCTTAAACGGACTGTTTGGAAGACATAAGTATTGAGTAAATTTACCAATATTTTAAAACGATATATGAGTAAGTTTATTTTTAGAAATCGCAAAGAGAATTCCAAAAAGTAAAATACTTAAAAACATTTAAATGACTCACGTGACCCCGACAACAGCCACCAGATGTCACGTTCGGACGAGTCGATGCGTAACACTACTCAACACAGTAACACTATTACAGATATATACACAACACTTATGGGTGGCGGTTTACAAAGATCTGCCCTGATATATTTCAGACCCGGCTTTTATAAACAATCGAAGGCAAAAAGAATCATACCCATTTTTAGTTCAGCACCTTGTTTGAGTGATGAGAAGACTTTCACTTGGCGGTAAGTGAAAGTCTTATTAAGGCGGTAAGTTAAAATCTGCCCTAAAAAAAGCAGCGTAAGACGCCACAAATCACTTCGCCCTGCGATATGTGATTATATGTCTTGTTCACCCAATAATTACACTAGCAATGGTGCGCTTACTTGCTACTGTGATCCAGTTTAAAGGGCACCGCGAAAGTACTGCTCCAGATGGTCTCTTGTAAAAAGAACCAACCAACAAATTTATGTATAGATTAGTTCCTAATGGACTCGCATCGATTTTTAAGATGGCACCGTAGCAAATTCAGAAAATATCTACTTTCTAATGTTAGTTAAGAGCGTAGTACTCTTACATTGACGTCAACTGCTTCAAACGCACGATTGATATATATATAATAAAAGGTATTCGATGCTTCAGTCAGTTTTGTTTTCGTCCATTTATCGAAGCAGTAAAATTTTAAGCATACAAATTACATATTCATAATAATTATGAGTAATCCATTACATCCGCAAAAAAAATTGATTTAATACTTACATGTAAATCAAAGGCACTTCTATAAAATTTTCAGTACAAATAATATGTATAGCAACCCTAAAGTCAAAAGGACATAAATACATTGAACGTTATTTAATATTTTTTTTAACCTTCAATTAGAATCTGTAGAAAGTTCTAAAAATTCATTTCATTTAGAAAAAATAAAATATCATTAAAGATTCCATTAGCACATACAAAAATGTAAAATATTTGAAAACATTGCATTTCCGACTTGAAATATAGCCATATTCATTGGATGCTGAAGTCTATATTCTTTTTACCGCTTATGCACTGAGTGCTATTCAAGTGATTCTGTCAAAGCGGCTTTGGAAAGAATATCCCTGTGAAACTAGCTT
The DNA here is from genome assembly GCA_029286875.1 of Lamproptera curius. Taxonomy (NCBI): domain Eukaryota; kingdom Metazoa; phylum Arthropoda; class Insecta; order Lepidoptera; family Papilionidae; genus Lamproptera; species Lamproptera curius. Next base: position 3,925,560 of record JAGSMT010000054.1, read on the forward strand.
TAATGAAATGTACATAAAGGCACTTTAAGAAGTAGAATTAAGAGGTGTCTTTAAGAGATTTAGATAGTTTAAAAAAACTAATGAATGGAAATATTACTAAAAAGATATAAAGACGATAAATTGATGGAGCGATGGTCGTTTCGTTCTGATACAATTGTTGTAAGCTATTAACTCTCAAGTATTTACAAAGTCATTGGTTTTGGATGTTCTTATATCTTAATCGTCCATAAACTCATACCATGAGAGAATTAACAAATAGAAAACAAGCTTTTAAATGAAGATATAAGGGTTGGTGGGTGACTGACTTTTAAATGCCTATCCGACGCAGGATCATTTTATTTTGAGACAATTGGATGATCGGCCCAAATTGAACTAACCAACTAGGAAACAATAATGAAACTTGTTGATTCCCGCAGGATTTGAACCTACGACCTCCGGTTTTAAAGCACACGCGTATACCACTAGGCTACGGAGGCAGGTGGAAGCTACCTTTATAAAAGTTTCCATGAACATTAAGAAAATGACATTTTGAAAATTTTACGTAGCTGCTCCCCTGTAACTGATTAAAGCTTTATATAAATATGAAATATGTTTTCTCTCTCAGCGTAATGAAGAGATTTATAAAATATTTTGTCACAATTTTTTATAAATATAGCGGAAAGAATGGACGAATATACAGAATTTAACATAATTAAACTTGAGATACTACAATAATATATATATAATTTAAAACTATTTTATTACAGGTAATATAGTAATACTTAAACTAAAAAAATATATGTGGCTTAGAGTTGCTTACGAAGCTCACTAAGTACAATATAGATTCTTATGAAATTAAATCCACCAAATACTATCCATATTAATTTTATGTAGAACAAAAAAATAATTTTTAATGCATAATTATAAAATTTATCTTACAAGTTGCAATTAAATTACCATATGGCAGTAAAATAGCTTTATATATATTTATATATATATACTAATTTATGCGGAAAAAAATGTTTTGTCTTTTTTTAAATTAAAACAGTTACACACTGCTTGTTTTTGTACACACACACACACACTTTTGTAAATTTTTATGTTTGTTCGAGCTTCATTGCCTTTGCGGATTAAAATGTTCATACTGTTTATCTTTTGCCAAAACTTTTCCAATCAACCTTTTCAATGTTTTCCCGTGTTAATTTTTTCCATAAACTATAGAAAAATTTAAACGATGATATAATTATTAACGTGATCATCTTTAAAGTACTTGAACTAGTTGTTATAGGTTATAGAAAGTAAAGGATTACAATATTGTCAACTGGTCAGAATATACTAACTTGTAAAAGTACTTTATCGCAGGCTATTTCTGGATAACATGAGATAAGCTATGTCACCATAATCACCAGAACCACTCTGTTTACACAAAGCGGCTGCCATTTGATACACACAAGTTAAAGAGGTTATCTACATTCGATGGATAGACTAAGTTGCTTAAAATAATATTGACATGGAGATATGTTTCACATCAGTTTGTCGCGAACTGTTAACGTTAAGGAGGAGTCTATTAACGTCTAAAATAAAAAATAATAAAAAGTGAAATTTTATCAAAAGATGACCTCCTTCAAACAGTATATACCCATTTTGCCAATTTAAAACGATGACAACGTGCCGTCTGAAGAAGATCTCTCGATTTCGGTCACTGTATTTTAAATCTCTAGTATCTTTTAGGGTATTCATTATATCAAAATGTTAGGTTACATATTTAATGCAATAAAATTAAATTAAATGCTTTAACGTTCATGTATATTACAACCATATTACCTGAAATGAGCTTTGAATATGCCTTATTGCAATTTGTAACAACGTTTTACATTTAAATAGCTTTTGGGCGGTGAGGTCTAACACACACCCTTTGCTATATGACACTTTGTTAACACCATATTAGATATTAGATAGGAGCGTTGCTGGAGTTTCTTGTGCCACTTCTTCTCCCAGTGCCGACGCTTTGAAAAGTGGTAGTAAAGTTTAGACAGAGCTCTTATAGCTATTAAATTATCATTGCAAAGCATCTGAATCGAGCCGAGGCGTCGGCCGACCTGAGCAGCCCTCGATTCAGCATGCTAACGGGTACCATGAAAAGTGACGGCCAAAGCCGAGGCTCCCATCTGGGGGCCCTTGGTGCAGTTAAGTCACTTATGGGAGACGACGCCTGTGGCAACGCCCCAGATATAATATATATATATATAATTGCCCAGAGCTCGAGATCCATCGAAAAAAAAAAAGGGTGGTGATTTACAAAGATCTGCCCTGATACATTTCAGACCCGACTTTTAAAAATAATCGAAGGCAAAACGTCAATATCGAGACTCCTTTTCTCGAATTACCCGCATTAGAAATAGTATTCTGACAACACATTATATTCAGGGCAAAAAAAATAATCATATCCATTTTTAGTCCCGTACCTTGTTTGAGTGATGAGAAGACGTTCACTTGGTGGTAACTGAAACCTGCCCTAAAAAAAGCAGCGTAAGACGCCACAAATCACTTCACCCTGCGATATGTGATATTATGTCTTGTTTACCCAATAATTACACTAGCAATGGTGTGCTTACTTGCTACTGTGATCCAGTTTAAAGAGCACTCGCAAGTCTGCTCCATTAGGTCCCTTCTAAAAGGGACTAACCAACAAATTTATGTATAGATTAGTTCCTAATGGACTCGCATCGATTTTTAAGATGGCACCGTAGCAAGTTCAGAAAATATCTACTTTCTAATGTTAGTTAAGAGCGTAGTACTCTTACGTTGACGTCAACTGCTTCAAACGCACCGATTTGATATAAATATAATAAAAGGTATTCGATGCTTCAGTCAGTTTTTTGTTTTCGTCCATTTATAGAAGCAGAAGAATTTTAAGCATACAAATACATATTCATAATAAGTATGAAGTAATCCATTACATCCGCAAAAAAAATGTTTTCTTTTGAATATCCTTATCGTTATTAATCGATTTTACAGTCTTTGGAAAATCAAAGGCAGTTTCTATGAAATTTTCAATACAAATAATATGATAATGCAACCCTAAAGTCAAAAGGACATAAATTATTTGGAACGTTCTCTAATATTTTTTTAAACCTTCAATTGGAATCTGTATGAAAATTCTAAAAAAAAAACATTTCATTTAGAAAAAAAAATACAATTTTTTTAAATACCAAATTGTTAAAAAATAAAATATCATTAAAGATTCCATTAGCACATACAAAAATGTAAAATATTTCTGACTTGAAATATAGCCATATTCATTAGATGCTGAAGTCTATATTCTTGTCTTTACCGCTTATGCACTGAGTGCTATTCAAGTGATTCTGTCAAAGCGGCTTTGGAAAGAATATCCCTTTAAAACTAGCTTTAATGAAATGCGCAGAAAGGCACTCTTAAGTAGTAGAATTAACCTTGTGTCTTTTCAGAGATTTAGATAGTTTAAGAAAACTAAATGGATGGAAATATAACTAATAAAAGATATAAAGACGATAAAATGATGGACGCCGATGGTCGTTTCGTTCTGATACGATTTGTTTTAAGCTATTAATCTCACAAGTATTTACAAAGTCATTGGTTTTTGGATGTCTTTTTTATATCTTAACCGTCCATAAAACTCATACCATGAGAATTAACAAAATAGGAAACAAGCTTTTAAATGAAGATATAAGCGGGTTGGTGGATGGACTGATCATTTTACTTTGAGACAATTGGGTGATCGGCCAAAATTGCCCTAACCAACTAGGAAACAATAATGAAAATTTGTTGACTCCCCGCAGGATTTGAACCTACGACCTCCGGTTTTTAAAGCACACGCGTATACCACTAGGCTACGGAGGCAGGTGGAAGCTTACCTTTTTATAAAAGTTTCCATAGAACATTAAGAAAATGACATTTTGAAAAATTTTACGTAGCTGCTCCCCTTGTACTGATTAAAGCTTTATATAAATATGAAATATGTTTTCTCTCTCAGCGTAATGAAGAGATTTACAAATTATTTTGTCACAAAATTTTATAAAAATAGCGAAAAGAATGCACGAATATACAGCATTTAACATAATTAATCTTGAGATACTACAATAATATATATAATTTAAAACTATTTTATTACAGGTATATATATAGTAATACTCAAACTAAAAAAATATATGTGGCTTAGAGTTGCTTACGAAGCTCACTAAGTACAATATAGATTGTTATGAAATTAAATCCACCAAATACTATCTATATTAATTTTATGTAGAACAAAAAAATAATTTTTTAATGCATAATTATAAAATTTATCTTAAGTTGCAATTAAATTACCATATGGCAGTAAAAATAGCTTTATATATATATATACTAATTTATGGAAAAAAATGTTTTTCTTTTTAAATTAAAACAGTTACACTGCTTGTTTTGTACACACACACACTTTTGTAAATTTTTATGTTTGTTCTAGCTTCATTGCCTTTTGCGGATTAAAATGTTCATACTGTTTATCTTTTGCCAAAACTTTTCCAATCAACCTTTTTGATGTTTTCCCGTGTTAAATTTTTAACATAAACCATAGAAAAATTTAAACGATGATATAAATTACTAACATGACCATCTTTAAAGTACTTGAACTAGTTGTTATAGGTTATAGAAAGTAAAGGATTACAATATTGTCAACTGGTCAGAATATACTAACTTGTAAAAGTACTTTATCGCAGGCTATTTCTGGATAACATGAGATAAGCTATGTCACCATAATCACCAGAACCACTCTGTTTACACAAAGCGGCTGCCATTTGATGCACACAAGTTAAAGAGGTTATCTGCATTCGATGGATAGACTAAGTTGCTTAAAAGTAATATTGACATGGAGATAAGTTTCACATCAGTTTGTCGCGTAACTGTTATAGTTGCAAGGAGTCTATTAACGTCTAAAATTAAAAAAATAAAAAGTGAAATTTTTTCAAAAAAGATGACCTCCTTCAAACAGTATATACCCATTTTGCGCAATTTAAAACGATGACAACGTGCCGTCTGCAAGAAACTACCTCTCGATTTCGGTCACTGTATTTTAAATCTCTAGTATCTTTTAGGGTATTCATTATATAAAAATGTTAGGTATGACATGTTTTATGCACATAAAATGAACAATTATTTAAATTCTTTAACGTTCATATATACTTACACCATATTACCTTAAATGAGCTTTGAATATGCCTTATTGCAATTTTGTAACAACGTTTAACATTTAAATAGCTATATGGTTATTCCTAAAACTTACCCGCTCCTGGACTTTATTATAGACCATTTAAAGTGACCAAGTTATATAGAACATAGTTTTAGCCTATATTTTACGGTTTCGGCAGCTTTATCAATGTCATCGCTGAAGGTTGTGATTTTTATCGCCAATATAAGAACAAACCATTTCCGATAGAAGCTTACCCTACACATACCCTATCAGTAGATACTGACTTATAACAGAATTATTATGGACGCTTAACCTGGTACAACTTTGTAATTTCGCACAAGTCTTTTGAATGAAAATTGAATCGAATGATAAGAGAAAACAAGAGAACTTAGCTAGATATTACGAAAAAATATTATTAGTTGTAATCATATTTCTCCTTTAATACCTTAGCCCCGGGAGAAACCAAAATATGTTGCGTTTTTCGCGTAAATCACAATTTTCTTCTAATAACCGTTATTTTCACGCAGCGGCGGAAATATATTAAAGCTGGATAAAATGTTACCATTTCGGCTTTAAGAGGTAATAAATGTAGACATCACCGTTTAACTTACGTAAGTTGAGTTAATATATATTTTGCGAGCTCGGTCTATTTAATCTCAAGTAGACTTTTTAAAAATAATCTTTCGAATTGTATGTATCAGCTTTAAACATAAATGATTATTATCAGCCTGTGTTAATTCACTGATGGACATATGCCTCCCTTAATGGACGCCTTCTCCATTAGGGAGGTTTTATCCCACCACGCTGGTTCAATGCGGGTTGTTGGGTGGACCAACTTTTGCTCTGTTAAAATCTATTAAATGTAGACATTTGTTAACTTACCTTTGTTAAGTTGATATTTATTATATGAGCTCGGTCAGTTTGAGTTCAAAAAGATTTTTTATAAGTAAACCTTCAAATTGGACGTCTCATTTTCTTTAGCTTGTATATAATCATTTAATCTTAAATATTATAGAATTGTGGTAATAACATACAATATTCGTCTTATTTTTTAAAATTTTGTTTATGTTTGCTTAATGAATATATTAAATGCAAGGAACAGGAACTTACGTAAATATTATAAGCTTTCGGAAGTATTTTACTACTAAGTCGTGTTATCATTCACAACACTAAAAAGCCGCTTACCGAACTGTCGTAAGAGTAATTTTAATACATTTAATACAACTGGCCAGTTGTTCTTTTCTGAGAAAAATATAAAAATTATAACATTTCAACCAAAACGATATGTTTTATATTAAAGAGCCAGAAAGGACCAGTGTTTGGCCGCAGCAATGTCCGTTTTTTAGTACAGAAGAGATAACATCTTGGTTTACAAATTCTAAACATAGAAATATTATAGGTAGCAAATAATTTAATTACGAAAATGGTACAAAATCTTAAAAAAATGCATAAATAATAAATATGATTTTAAACACTACGGATCAAAGTAAAATATTTCAAAGCATTCCACTTCTAACTTTAATATGTAATCCTCTTTCGTTAGATAGTATTCTCTTTTTCTTTTACGCCGCTTAGTACAGCGTGCTATTTAAGTGATTCTGTGAAAGCGGCTTTGACAACAATAATTTAGCTTTTATGAAATGCACACTTAAATTTTTGTGTTACTTAAAAGAAATTCCAAAATTGTAACAGCCGTTGCAGAGATATGTAAAACTTTGGGGCACAAAAGTAAAGGAAAATTTATACACTTCCGAAATTTAAATTTATATAACTAACTCGAAAAATCCGTCAAATAGTGGATTTGATTAAAATAATTTCCCAGTATGAACGAAGAATTAGTTTAAATTGTTCGTTCATACTGGGACACTAACAAACATGTAATATGAGGCAATTTTTCATATTTTAAATCAATAACTAAAAACTCAATTATAACAACCAATAATATATTAAATATGTTAAATAAGTTTACTAACTTAAATTAAAAAACCTTTAGCTATGCTTTGAATTCAAGCCTCATGTACAGGACCTGAAAAAGAATTTTTGCAGAACTATAGCTGCGAACTATGCAAGTATTACTGCTTAATTTTAGAAAATATTGATAGCCGGCCGGTTTTTCCGGCAGTGTTTTTTTTTGCCGCATTAAAATGTTTATACTGTTGATGTTTGCTACAACTATTAATTCAATTTACCTCTATAATATTCTGCTTCAAAATATTCTGATCTTATAAAAGTGCAGCAGATACTTTATTCCAATTACATTTTTTCGGTGAGCATTTTTGTCTCGAATATCTTTTTGAGACATATGTACATTGTGATAATTTTGTATGTTTCACAAATAAAAAGGAATATATAAAAAAGAATTTTAACTAAAAACAACCGACTCAAAACAAAATACTATTTCAAAACTAATTTAAAATGCACTAAAAAGTAAAAAATAGGCATTTACAGGTAATGGAGATGTGGAGCGCCGTATGCTGTCTCTAATTTTAAGCTGGACCGTTACAGTCCATAAACTACAGGGGACTACCCTTGAAAAAGCAGTAAATGACCTAAGTAAAAAAAACTTTGCAAATGGTCAAATACATGAAGAACTAAGTCGTGTTAAAAGTTTGAAGGGCATAGTTTTATAAGATTTGGATGCCAACAAATGATTAAATAGACCACACGACGATAGATCGTTGACGGAAATAACGAGACTACGAAATCTGTCTTCCGACAATGAAGGGCACATAACAAACCCTTAGTAATGCAATCAGAACGCTTCATTTATTCATTCATTTAGCAACCTTACTGTAACCCATCAAGGAGTTTCGTCGACATCGTATTCGACTGCGATAATTACTTGAGCATGATGTTATGGTAGGACTCAAAATTTCAAGTATTTGGATAGTGGAGGTTTATGAGTAATTTGCTCCCCCATCCAAAATCCCTCTTCATCCTCTCCTCCCCCCCCACTTTCAATCCTTCCTGATTTACGGACGGTCCTTAGCCAATAAAAGATTCCTTCGAGTACCGTTAAATTGCTCCTAATCTTTGAAGAGTTCCGTCGCTTTTTCAAGGATCCCATTATCAGAATCTAACCAAATTGTTATCAAACTGCCATTGAATGACATTCTTTCCAATAAAAAAATAAAAAAGAATCATCAAAATCAATTGGCGTGATATTGGGCTATCAATTGTACATTTGTTGAGCACATATTTAAAGTAAATTTCAGACTTATTCAGTTTTTTCCTGGATGCCACTGTCTGAACTGGACCAAATTGCTATGGGACCAAACGGGAAGCACCAGCTTTCAAATAAAAGAAAACATCCAAATTGGTTCACCAAGACGAAAGTTCTGAGGTAACAAACAAAAAAAAATACAGACGAATTGATAATCTCTCTCCTCCTTTTTTTAAAGTCGGTTAAAAATAGCAGGAAATTATGATTATGTTATAATCATCGTCGCCGTCACCTGTATGAGCGTAGGGTTCCCCATAAGTCATTAAGAGGCCACTCCTGCTCATATGTACAGATCACCACTCCATCTTTAGGGGGGTCGTCAGACAATACAATGGCCAGGACGAGGCTGGGCAGAAACTTTCTTTCCCAACGGTTAACGACTCTACGAGCTATATGGTCGGCTGTTGCCACTTCAGCTTGCTAATTCTGCAAGCTATGTCAGTTATCGTCGTTCTTTTGTGGATGTCTGCTTTACGCTCTTTATCACTGCTAACGCGCATTGGTCAAAGACCTTAGTCTTTACGCACTGATGCATATTGAACGAGACGATATGTCGTAGCTTTCGAACGACGAACGGAACGCTCATACGGGTTGGTTTCATCAATAGACTTCTGCGACAAATTTGGACTTTCCTAACCGGGCTACTTTTCCTAGGTAAATGTATTTTCCAACAACTTTGACAACAGCGCTCCTAACACGGTGTGAGGCATGACTTGCCTTTCGTCTTGCCTATGTTCTTCCTAAGGCCCACAGGCTGGAAGAGACACTAATTTAAATATTGCAATAACGAAGAAACTAATGGATGGGCACTAAAAGTTGGTTCACCAACAACCGCATTGACCAGCGTGGTGGTATACGATACAAAACACCTTAATGGATAGAAAAGTAGTAGGGAGGCCTATGTCCAGCAGTGGACAATACAAAGGCTGATGATAATAACCTCATCTTAAAGAATACTTAACTTTGAGACATTATATTTTTATGCATAAATTTGAGTGCTATTCGAAATGTGTTCAAAACATTATGAAGTTTTTGACTTTTCATAGTAACTTGATTTGTGATGTCTTATGCTAGAGTATAAAGATGAAATCACACAAACTATTGCGACATTTTATCTTCATCAGCCTTTGTATGTCCACTGCTGGGCATAAGCCTCCCCTGATACACTTCTATCCATTAGGGGGTTGGAGCGTATCCCACCACGCGCTGGTCTAATGCAGGTTGGTGGGTGGACCGACTTTTTACATGCCCATCCGAGGCATGGATCATCTTACTTTTCAGACAGTTGGGTAATCGCCCCAAATTGCTCTAACCAACTAGGACACAACAATGAAAATTTGTTGCGTGTCCGCAAGTTTCGAACCCACGACCTCCGATTTCTAAGGCACACGCCCATACCACTAGGCTACGGAGGCAGTCCAACATTTTATATGAGCAATATTTTTTGTATGAGCAGTTAGACGAGTGAAAAAAGATGTACATTAGATTTATATAATTTTTTTACCGACATCGCAAAAGAAGGAGGTTCGCAATTCGGTAGTAGTGTATGTTTTTATACATAATAAATATGTTACCTCTTTGGTCTGTTCCTAGAGCTCCGATTTTGTACATTCTTTTAGGTATTAGCCATATTTTGTTTGATCTTATCATACGATCACATATTTTTAATAATAACATGTTGATTTGTTTAATAGACATTTGAGAAAAATATATTCACGTCACTAATAAACACAACCTTGTGCAATTTAATTGCTAACGCTGCCAAAGTCGTAAAATATAAATTTAAAGTACTTGAAATTCTGCTTCTTAAATGGTCTGTAATAATGTCGGCGAGCGCATATATCTATGTTTTTTACGCCCATGGACGTTTGCAATACCAGTGGTAACACCAACCCGCTAACTACCGTGAGGCAATGGAGGTTAGCCTCGTTTACGTAGTAAATACGCTGTCTGGGGTGCCCTCCACCGGAACACAGTAGTGATTTCACACTACTGCTTTGCGGCTAAAATAGGCACCGCAGTGGTACCGCCCCAGATGGTCTCCTGTTAAATGGGAACCTACCACCTACAAAATGTATTTTCAATAACTCACAATAGCCATTTTATTGTAAAACATTGTTGAAAGTTGCAATAAGGCATATTCAAATCTCATTTAAGGTAATATAGTGAAAATTTAGTAAAAAGTTTCAATTTTTTCATTTTATTTCATGTGTATGGTGGTAGGTCCCCTTTTTACAGGAGACCATCTGGGTGGGTACCACCACGGTGCCTATTTCCGCGAAGCAGTTGTGGCACTGCTGTGTTCCGTTTGAAGGGCACCGTAGACGGCGTATTTACTGGGTAAAAGAGACTTAACATCCTATGTCTCACGGTAGGCAGCGCGTTGGCGATACAACTGGTATTGCCAATGTCTATGGGCGTCGGTGACCACTTCCCATTAGGTGGCCCGACTGCTCGCCCGCCTGCGTATGCCATAAAAAAAAATGTCATACGTGCCATTTTGATTAAATGATAATAATGACCTTAAAAGATATTAGTGATTAAAAATTTCTAGCAAAAATTGCGGAGTAGTTTCTTGCAGAGAACACGTTGTCACCCGCTTATAAAGAACGAAATGTACTATTTAAAGTTAGTCATATTTTTTGGTAAAAATTTCACTTCTGAACATAAAAAATAACTAAAACTTTAACAAAACGTTTTATTTATTTTTTATGTTCAGATTCATAATATTTGCGGATTAAAAATAGCCATCCTGTTGATGTTTTGCCAAAACTTTTCCAATCGACCTCTCCAATATTTTGCTTCGCAATATTCTCGTGTCAGAATGTATAACCTATACTTTATACGGATTACAATTTTTCCCCCGGTATTTCGATTTTTTATTTCGAAGAAGTGTTTTTTAATGTTTTTTAATAAAATGATCCTTAGACATATTTGGCGATAAACTTATTTCGTATAGTCGCTCAAAAAAATTTATTCTTATGTATTTAAGAAACATTTTTTTTCAAAACAGCTTTTCTAGTTTCGTATTATATGAACTCTATTAAAAATTAAACACGGGTATAAATTGTTAACGTCATCATCTTTAAAGAACTTAACGAACTCATTAAGGTTATAGAAAGTCAAAGATTGCAGTTTTGTCAACAGATGATAGTATGCAACTAGATTATATAAGTTCTTTGTCGCAGCCTATTCTAAGATAATATAAGATAGGCAAATTGAGCGATAAGAAAGCCAAATCGGGAAGGGGTGGAAAAGGGGGAGGCCCAGTTCCAATGGACTAACACAATAATATTGAGATGAAAATGGCCATCTGACCAAATCACCCGGAAACAAACGAAAAAGGACCGGCATTTGAACCATAATAGAAGTGCTATCTTAATTCAATAAATAATTGTTGCCCGAATTGACATTAATTAAAGGCATTTTACCACTTTTGTCCCGAAATAACATCGCCCATGAACAACAGCAATAAAAAGTAAAGCTTGTGATAACTTATTTCTTTTAATTTTAAATTATTTTTTTATAAAAAATTCTTGGTCGAAAATTAAAGCAAAAATAGATTTTGATATAAAAGAAAAGCAACATGTGATTGGCCGGTGCCATTGACGCGTTAATTTTATATCTACATAATTTTTTGTAAATGCATTTATTTAAATTTCTTCTGTGTACCATAAACTTGATTTAAAATAATAAAAGCGCAAATTGTTATTAAATTTTATTATAATTTTTAATGTTTTATATACTAGTACGGTATTTTTATCAATATCCAAGGAATTTACTTGTTGCTTTCAAAGTTGCCTCTGACTTCCCAGGTAATACCGTATTATATTCCTGGAAAATTAGGATTTTTCCCTTCTTTTGTTGCCTTAACCCAAGAATATCCTTCCAATAACGATCCTTGGAGGTATTTTTGTTTTCTTATCCATTTCTTGGTGGTCAAGTTTTTCCCAAAAATCATAAAAAGATAACCGTCTTTTGTTAAAGTCGTCGATAGTATAAAAAATATAAATTTAAACCATTTTTATGTTTTAATGTTTAGGGTTAAACATTTCATAAAAATTGTTATGGAAATTTTTTAGTGAAAGTAAAAATTTAACTTTAATTGACCACTTGTCGTCATATCGATAGCAAATTAAATGTAAGTATCTTTTACCACGACTTAAAGGTTTCCTTTTTTTCTCAACTCTACTCGTCGGTCTATTTCCAATATCTGAATAACACTAGTGTGAAAGGCTTTTAATTTAAACTAAATTTGCATGACAAATCGTCACTCAGGCATCTGAAAATCTTAAAATTTTAAATATGCAAAATAAATATCTATCCATACATATTTAAAATTTTATTCGAGTAGTCAGTATCTATTAAATAAATTTTCTTTTACTTAACAAGATGAACAATTAAAATTAATCGGTACATCCGTAACCTTCTTAATTTTAGATAATTTATTATTATCGTTAAAATTCAATGATACTACGGCTGTTTAATAATAACGGAAAATTTTAAATTTAAAATTTATTTCCTTCCAAGAGTTGTTGTTTTTTTGGGTTATTGATATATATTAATAAGTTTGGTTTATAATTAATAATTTCATTTAATTAATTTACGTAGATGAGAGAGAGAGATTTATGAGTTCATGAAAAGTAATAGTTGACATATTTTTTTTTTGGTTTAGTATATACATGTTTGTTGCCAAGGAACACAAACTTTACTGAAATGGATTTCCGAAAAGGACCCAATTAGAAATATATTATTTAAAAGGGACAATAAAAAAATGGACAAAAATCGTTCTTATTTTCCAATCGTTATTTGATGGCCGGAAATAACTTGATTAAAGATTACCCAGGATCAAAGGGGAACCTTTACCGCCCGGAAGAAAACAGTTCAAGGCCAATAAACAGCCCAATAAATTAAACCTGGGAAATTTTTTTAGAAGCAGATTTTTGTCTTCCTGGACAAACTACTGATTAAAGAAGATGAAAATGTTAACGTACCAGAAAGAAAAAATCAATTAAAACCTGACATCTCAAATTTATGAATTGGAAGATAAAAGTTATTTATTAGTCTAGATTTTCATTTTTCTAATGAAATTGCCCATTCATCAAGTCCATGGGCGGGTTTAGAACGCCTGAGGAAAGTTGATTAATGAAAATCAAATTTGATAGTCCACCCGGATCATCTTTACTTGAAAGACAATGAAGCCATCGTCGCAATTACCTTTGACACTCTAAACAATTTAAAGTTGTTGCGTCCCTACCATCGTGGTAGATGCTTAAATTTTTAAGACTTTTGAATACATAATTAGACTTGCGGAAGTTAAACCTTATTCAAACTTTATCTTGATTATCCCTTTTAAGTTAAATTTTAAAAATGCCTTGGATAATTCATCCTGAACGCTTTCTTGATGTTCTGTACCGTTATAATTCATTATTTAACAATAGAACGGGGTAAAAGTAACAATAATAACAAAAATAAAATTTAATACCCAATTAAATTTAATTTTAAATTTTATAAGCCTATAAAAACCTCCTTCCTTCAGGAAAAAGCAAAGGCTATATTTTTAGTTATTAAATCCTAAGTGTAATTAAATCTATTGAAATTTATTTTTATGTTTATACCCTTTTTTCCCACATGGAAGCACTTTAATTTGTAAAGTATTCACAACATTTGTTTGAACTATTGTAATTACGCATATCAAAAAACTGCTTTCAATAACAAGTTGAAAACGAAAACAAATATATACATGTATATTTGTTTTCGTTATTTTAAAAAATTAAGAATATTTTTCTATTTTTTTAAAAGGTCGATTATTGGTCATGTGGTCCTAAGATGTGGTCGCAGCGTTATGAGCGGAGCAACGATGTATCATAGTTAATTACAAAAATAAAAAACACAAGCTCCGAATCGAGTAGCTTGTTTTTTTGGAAAGTCGGTCAAAAGACCTTACGCTTCAATTAAATGCCGCCTTGGAGAAGTCATCAAACAGGACACATTAATATCAAAAAAAGGAAGCGGGATACGATTTGTTATTGAATGTTTTTTTTTAAAAATGAAACCTATTCATCTAGTTAACAGTGGATACTGGTAAATTTTGTGTATTTGATAAGAATTAAAAGTCAGTCTTAAAGTAGTTTTTAATTTTTTTTTTTTTTTTTATCTATATACATATATAAAAGAGATTCCCCCATAATATTGATTCATCACGAATCTCTGGAAACCATAAGGGTTAAAGGCGACTTTGATATTTAGTAGAAATTTCTTTTGGCGGAGGTCAGCCAAAACGGATTCTACGAAATTCCACCCACGGGGAGATGCAGGTTGTAGTAACAAAGGGGTATTAGTTCAATTTATTTCAATATAACTTTGTGTGAATAAGTCTAGTGTAATAAGTGTAAATAACCTTATTACACTTAAGTACGGTTCTATACACATCGTATCACAATAATGTCTTAAAATTTTAATTTGCGCCGGTATACGACTTTCCCCCTTTGTTAACAGCTAACCTGTACAACTTATAAAAACTGATTATTGAAGATTCTTACGCGAATACTAAGTACAATAATTATAACAGTTATAATGAATTATAATTGGTGTTATTTCTAATTCCAAAATTAACATATACTGATATTCTTAAAGCGATTCGGTGAACTACAAATTGTCATTCTCTTTAACTTCAGAATAAAAAAATCTTATTCCTATAAATCATTACGTGAGTTAGGCTCATTTTATTTACGAACGTAATGTAAAATTAATAATCCCAATTAGGATTAAACGCCAATGTTTAGCTGTAAATAATGATGCAGGAAATGATGCTATGTGTGAGCATCGAAAGAAAACCTCTTAAAAGTTCCAACTACAAAAATTCAACAATAACGAAGTTGAAAAATTTGTGAACATAAAGGATAAAAGTCAAAGGTGGAAATTTTATGAGGAGGGGATAAAAACTAAATGCCACGTTATGAAAAGTGCCTGGTTGTAGAAAAAGTTTAAGGATTGCTTTAAAATTTTTAAATTTCCATTTTTGTAAATATTTTTTATTCTTTGAGGTTTTTAATGAAATTCCCTTTTTAAAAATCCTTTGCAACCGTATTTTAAATTTCCAAAAGTGGAACTTTTTAAAAAACATGCCCTAAGGAAACCACCAGTTGATTTTACTTAAATTTCAATTAAATTCTTGGGCTTTAAAACAAATTTAACAATTTTAAACCATTTTGTTGTTCTACATAAATCTGTTTTATCCCAAACTTAACTAAATCCTTTAATAACCCTTATACAGGGGTTTGGGAACCCAACCTTTCATCCTGGGTGGTTTGGGTTAAGCTTTTCTTTGCCCATCCATTTCAACATTCTTTTTTTAGGCCAAATTGGGTGAATGGCCCCCAAATTCCCCCCTAACCAGGGGAAAATTGAAACCCCAATTCCCCCATGCCTTGGTTTCAAAGCCCGGGTTGGGGGTTTGTTTGATCTTTTTTAAAATTGAAATAACGCATTTGGGAATTTTTATTTTAGGGTCCCTGGGTTTGATTTGTACCGTTCAACCAAAGGGAAACAAAAATTGAAAATTTGTTGGTTGCGGTTATAAATCTTGGAACCCCCACCGTTTTTCTTAAAAAACAGGCCCCATTTAACCACTTTCTTTGGAGGGCATTTTTCTTGGTTGTAAAATTTAAGGCTTTTAAAAGTTAAATTGTTTTGAATTTTGAAAGTTAAGAAGGCCCCAATTTATTTTTAAAACCAAAACAAGAATATTTTCCGTGGATAATTGGAAAAGGAAGGTTCCCATAAAATTTAAAGCTTTCTTACCTGGGTTCCGAAATTAACCTTTAAAAAAGGAAACTTAGTTTTACGCCTCTTTTCCTACGAACTTTTTATTGGTTCCCTTTGGAACCTAAAACAGCCCAACTAATTTTTGGTTTTCTCATAAAAGTTTACAAATTAATAAAATTTTGTTCCACAAAAACTAAATACAAAGACAAATTTATTTCTGAAAAAATTTTCCCATTTGGGGAGAAATTTATCTTCAAAACCCGTCGGAATTATTAAACTCCAGCAAGGAAGCGCAAATTTGTTGGTTATTGGTCTCGCCCGGAAAAACCCAACTTTATTAGCAAGAAGTTTTTCCTTTCAATTAAATTGTTGAGTAATAAACTATTTTAATTAGGTACTAACAAAGTTAGGAAAGGAAAGATGGAACCTGAAATGTAAAACGGACTGACTAATAACTTTAATACTGTTGCCTTATGTTTCCAAAAATTTCAACTTGACAGTCGCCTTCCACTGGGTTGGTTCAAAGATCCCGAAGTGGTCAATGTACAGGTTTTTGTCAAGGAAAATTTTATTTTTGCAAGTTTTGAGTAAAAAACAGCAAAATTTTAAATCGCCAAAGTTATTTCGTTTTATATCGGGGATTTTTTTGCATGGGAATTATCACTTTAGTTTTAAGGATAAAAGACCTCCATCTTCAATGTTAACTTAAAATAATTTACATTGGCCTTCTGGAGAAGGCAAAAGGATAGGGCAAAATGAATAAAATAAGGTACAAGATAAACTCGTAGATTTACTTTGGTACTATTGCCCAAAGAATATCATGCCTAGGTATGAACCCAAAACGGATTTAGACAAATTTTTTTACTGGAAAGAATTAGGAAACGAATAGGAAAAAAAAGGGAAACCAAAAAAAAAAGACTATCTAGCGAATTTGAAGGAAAATATGTTTCTATTGCTCTAATTTATTTTTTATAAACCGGGCCAGAGGCTGGGTCCAGGGGAGATTTTAGTTTGGTTAAATTGCCAAGGTCCTTTTTGGGTTTCATGCCCGGTCTGTTTTACCTTCACGGGAAAAATGACCGAGAACCGGAAGCGAAGGCTTTTGGAAAAAATCCAATATCTTTTGTATCTGTGGTTTGATTTAATGTTCTTTAACAAGAAGTTAAATTAATTTGCCAATTATATAATAACAAAAATAGAAATAAAGATATTATTTTTTGTTTTACACGATTTTCCCTTAAGTGGTTTAATATTACCTTCTCTTCCCCTACGACTAAGTTTCGTTAATCGCATATTGAAAGTAATACTATATACGTTAAAGACAAACATGCTGGAAACAAATATATAATATTAGCTTAGAGAAGTTAAACTGCCAATATCTGCCAAAGCGTTATTTAACATGCCTTTTAACCGGAATTATGTAACGTACTACGGCAGTCTATGCAGGCAGTTTACGCACTTTAACAAAGCAACTCCAAACTTTGTTCATAAACAGCTCAGTGAATATTAACCTCGGGCATTATTAGGAGTTTACATAGAGATTTTTCTTTATGGTCCCCTAAAGCTTTGTTTTGAAAATACGTTACTTTTCATGAAGGTAAGATCACGGAACAACAAATGAAAATACCAGTTTAACAACAGGTAATTTGAGAGCAATACTTAGGTTAGAAACGAGAGATAAAGTTACGTTGGGCATAGCAACATTAGTTTATCTTTTTTGGCGGATACGCAGGCAGGGAGCAAATGGGCCACCCTATTGGGAAGTGGTCACCGACACCCAAGACATTAGCAATACCAGTGGGTATCGCCAACGCGCCCTACCGTGAGACATAAGGGTGTTAAGTCCTTTTACCCAGTAAATTTGGGCTTCAGTGCCCTTCAAAACCGGAACACAGCAGTGTTTTAACACTACTACCGGCGGCAGGGAAATAGGGCAATGGGTGGTACCCAAAGAACAGCCCATAGACCTCTTTGTTTTATACGTAATTAAGTTAATGAATAAGTTCACATTAAGTCCGAAATGTGCTTAAGTTTTGGTGGCATAGGATAAATTGTAAGGAAGAATGGGGAGGAAAAGTCAATGGCGAATTGGTTTAACAAACACGATTCACCAAAAACCCTTTTAATAACTTTCTTTAGAGTTTTTGTGAATACGGAAATTAATAGATTAAAGAGAGAAAAATTTAATTCAATTCAATATTATCGATATAATTTGTTGTATCAAACAATGCGTACTAGGTGTTTAATTTATTATTTAAATAATTTTAATTTTATCCAATTAATTTTAGAATTTTAAATCTATTGGAAAGATTGGTAACATTTTTACTTTATTCCATTCGATAAAAAGTAGTTGTAAAGAAATCTATTTACTCTGAACCTTAGCTTTTTCATAAGAAAATTTTGGGGAACCCAACACTAGAATACGAGGACAAGTATATTTCCAACTTATTATCACCGAAGAAAGGAAATATAGTATACGACAACAAAGTTCAAGCGTTACCAAATTATTTCCCCGGAGAACTAACTTTTATTCCGCCAATTTGTTGTGTCAACAACAACATGGTTAAAGAGTTAAGATGTATTTCAAACCATGTGAATAAACACGAAAGTATTAATATAATATAAAAACGGAAAACACTAACCAAATGGATAAATTCAAAGTTTAAACCTTTGTATCTGCTGTTTTCTGTCTTGTGCTTTAGGTTGATAAAATGAGTTATTATTATTCATTTCTCACCATTAACCCAATTAAATAAGGTTTGATAGAACAATGGTTTTTTTCGCTGTTTTATTAATTACGTGGGAGTCGTAATTTTATCACCTTTCCTAAAATTTAGGATGTCCAAAGGAAAAATTTCCATCCTTACTTTGGGGCGATGTTTCAATGTTCCGGATTTTAGGCGAAATCAAAGTTACCGTTCGACCATTTTTAAATGTTCAATATGTTTTTAAACAAATTATTTTGTGACTGAAATATTGTTTCCTTTAAGCCCAAAAAATTTTAATATGTTGTACAGAAGATTAATGATTTAATTGAAGGTTTGAGACACAATTTCGGTCACTCGTTAAAATCTATTCGAAGTTATCTTTATCAAGTTGCAATTAAAAAATAACTTATAATTTTATTAGAATAAAAAAAATGATGGTAAATAACATTCCGGCAAATACTATTTTTTCGTTTTTTCCCTTGCTATTCGGCAGTCCAAGTATTCCAGTTGTATTTTCTCTTTTTTATCATAATGCCATACACGCATTAAAATAATAGTTTTAGAAAAAAACGTATTTCAAAGATTAAAAATGGACCAATGAACATCAATATCCAAAAAACTTTGAAATAGCTCACGTAACTCCGACAACAGTCACCAGATGTCCCACACGGGACCAGTCTATGCATTAACACCGCCTTAAACCACTTAATACAGTAACACCATCACAGATGCACAACCCTTATCACACACGAGGAGAGTTCCGCCTCGCTATATTCAAGTCCGTATTTTATACACGATCTCGGACAGACAAAACGTCATAATTGAGAATTTTTTCTCTAAGTTGAATTAGAAATAGTATACTGACTACATTGTAACCGGAGTCCTAGAGGATATATATGGGAAAAGCCGTTAAACAGTTATTCCTTTGTCCGCCATTTACAGCATGATGGAGTTGTAAGAGATGCAATGTATGCATTACAGATAAGATGAAATCGGAGGATATGTATAAGGATTGCGGAAATTGAAAATCTTTAATCCTTGCTGTCGTATTTGTGGCGCGAAGAGTAACCTACAACGTTATATATGATAAACTTCCATAAATCTTACTTAATTATTGACGGAGTGGATAATAAGTTTACATATATATTTCGAATTAAAAAAATAGTTTTGTAATATATTACTTATAACACTCATTAAGCCAGTTAAAATAGTTGATAAGTATTTTTAAGGAACAAAAACCTACTGAACATAAAAATCCTACTTCATTTGAAATACCTATTCCCTTAGTTAGTTATTTTAAAAAAAACACAAATACTATCACCCATCTAATTAAATAATTACTGGAGATTGACCGGAGCCATTTTTCTACAATTGTTTGTTTCGAACAAAACGACCGTTGTTTTCACTTTTACCACCAAATTTCTAGTCGTTTCCAAGGAAACTTTTAAAACCTGGTAAATTAAACATAGTATAATGAAGCTAGAGCCTTTTTAATGATTGAACTTTGTACTCTACAGAAGAGTAATAAATGCTGGTTCAACTACCTTTAATTTTAACTCTTTATATTTTACAAAAAAAAGAAGAAGAAAGTTTTACATTTAGGGGATAATATATTTCGATTTCCTTAATGGCAAAAGTGGAAACCATTCAAGGCTGAAGGACACAATTACGCCTAAACCGACTGTGATTTATGACGGTTCATTAAATTCCAACATAGTCACAGACATGTTGCAATAGTGGTTATGTTAAAATGATTGTGACAAAAATGAAACCTGGTAAGGCATCCAAATTTACACCCTTGGTTATTATTGATTTCAATGAAATTACTTAATGGTTCCTTCAACAATTCAACCTTTTTTGGAAATCAAAAAGAAACCAAACAAATTCCCGGCATAACCATTATAACATTTTTGCCCAAAATCAAAGGAAAAGTAAAGGAAACAATTAAATTACAAAATTTGGCCCAAGCGTTAAAAGGAATTCAAACCAAAACTTTTATTTTGGTTCTAGGATCCAACCGAATTAAAACAAAAAATTATGGAAATTAGTAAAAAAGCAAATAATACCAATTAAAAAAAACCAAAAACCAAAAAGAAAAAACATAAATAAAAAAAAAAAAAAAAAACCAAGAAACAGTCTTAAAAAATGACTTGTTGAGTTTTAAAAAAAAAAACTTGACCTCACAGGTAATCACTTAAGTCATGGGACGGTCAGGAAAAAGCAGATAGCCACGTTATCTACTTTACCGAGCTTCAACATGGTCTGCACCCCGCCTTTTTTTTGTATGTACAGGTTAGAGTTATAATTAACCGGTTGCCTCTTGGATCTGTCGGAAACCCAATCCTATTACTTTAAATAAATTTCCCAATATAGCCCACTTTATTATTTAAAACCCTGTAGTCCGTCCATAGAGACCGGGTCTCGTGTTGAAGAACCCCACAAAATATTTATTTATTTTGTATAATTAATTGCCGTAGTCGTAATCGGTGATTCAGAATCCATCTTGGGGAAAAGAAATACAATAAAAATGCCTAAATTACAAAAAGATTGCTTTAGGTGTTAGAATTTGCCGATGTCAAAAAACTTACTCTTTTTGGGAAATGTAATAAAAACAGAAAAAGCCATCGTTTTATATGCTTGAACCAAACATGTCATTGTGTAAAAAAACACCAACTTCGGGATGCAAATCTCAAGGTTACAAAGGTTCAAGAAACCAACTACGAGAGAAAAAAACCACATATTTCTTTTTGCAAATAAAAGCAAATAATGTTTTTTTATCTATGAAAATACAATAAACGTTTACGAATGTTATAACAATAGGTCAAATGTATTAAAGAAAAAAAATTCTAATTTGCAGAAAATACGTATAACTTAAATAAAATGATACTCTTGCAAAATGTGAACTTTATCAAATATTCACACCATTCGCATTTGAGTTAGTAAGATTAAACTTATAGTCACCAAACAACTAGTCTTGGTTAAAAGAGAAATTTTGTGACAAACTTTCTTTTCGTTGACTTGAGGTTTTTTGGGGTATCCGATTAGCGAGTTTAATATGATGTAATAAATGTTGTTTTTTTAATAAGTTAACGGAAAGGAAAAATAAAAATATAGATACTAAGGTGTTATTATTAAAAAATATTTCTTTTATCCAGCTTCATTTTTTCCAAGTAAGATGGCCAGTTTTTTTTTAATTTGGTTTTTTACGCAGAAACCTATTTAATTAGCTGTATTCTTGGGAAATTGACCCGGCTAAATATGATTGTGACCACGGGGACCGACTTAATTACAAGCCTATCCCACGCCAAAAATTATTCTTTCCTTTTTCAGAAATTTAGGAGATCATCCTCTTTTATCCTTACCCAAAGATTTGAAGTTCGATCTACGGGCCTGGTTTATAATAACACGAGCTAATACTGCCAGGGCTTACGGAGGTTGCCGAGAAAAAATATTTTTTATATGATTTCTTTATAGAGGATATGTAAAAGAAATTATTCGTATATTTTTTTTTTGAGGTTAAACCAATTTTTACCCCTCACCCTTGTGTTGCCAAAGGGTGACGGGAAAGGTGGGTTCGAGCCCATATCGGGAAAAAATTTGTGATGAAAATACATCTTTCTCTTGTCTGTATGTTTGTTCTATATAATATGGATTTTAAGGGGAACAGCTTTTGACTTTTATTATCAATTGTTTACTTTACATTTCGTTATTACTGTTATTTTCCGTCCCTTCAAGTCCAGTTTCAGAGTAGGCCATTTTTAAAACATTATATTTGATAGCATAACGCCTGTAGCCTAATGGTAGGGCGTTTTGGAAACCGAGGGTCGTGGGCCTGAATCCCGGGGTGACGCAAAACAAATTTTCATTGTTGTTTCCTTTAAGTTATTAGGGAATTTGGGGCTGATCACCCAATGTCCGAAAAGAAGATGATCCATGCGTCGATGGGTTTTAAAAAGTCGGTCCACCTTAAATTAAACCCACATTGACCAGTTTTGGAGATAGGGTCCAAACTCCTAATGGATAAGGGGTATTAGGGAGGCCTTTACATCCAGAAGGGACTAAAAACAGGCTAGATGGTGTATGTACATTTAATAGATTAAACCGACGAAAGAGCAGAACATCCACGTTGGGCCGGTATGGCAGTAGAGAATTAGCAGGGGTGTTAATGCACCCCGTCCACAATAATCGAACCGTGAGACGCCTAAACCACCGCTCTGAAACATGAGATGTTGTCTCGATAACTAAATTTAACGTGATGCTCTCCGCACGACACCCGTATGGATAAAATCCTTCTAGTCGGGATTCTAGCCGAACCGATCTATTAGAGATAACCCTAACACGCAGGGGAGATACTAGAGTGCACATATGGACCGCGCAAAGTGCTGTGGATATCCACTGCTGGACATAAGTTTCCCCCAATACATCCCTATCCATAAGGGAATTCTTGGACCGGTATCCCCAACCACACTAGTTTAATATTTGGTGGGTGGACTGACCTTTTAATTGCCCATCCCACGCAGTTTTCGGATCGAGATCAAATTGACTATTAATCAGAACAATAACGGAAATTAATTTCCTTAATTGTAATTTTTATGGGTCTTTTTCAACCTAATAATCGGTTTCCTCCAGTCCGGAATAATCCTGTTAAATGTTATATTTATTGGGAATATGAAAATAAAGGTTTAATTTTTATTTTAATTTATAAGGAAATAAAATTGCCTATTACATTCTATATAATTTATTAAATTTTTTTATTAAAGTTTATTTAATTAATTAGTTGAATAATAAAGAAAATGAAATTTTATCATATTTGAATAAAATATAAAATTTTTAATTGAATAGATTTAAATTGTTATCATAAAGAATGAAATTAAAATGCTTGTAACTTTCTTAGACTCATTATGTTTAGGCATGCAAACCGTTATTAAAACCTTGTTAAGAAAGGAGAAATAAAATGATTTTTTTCCTTATTTATTTATTTATTTAAAAACTTTGCCCATTTGCGAGGTATTTGGAAGTTTTATTATATTTATTTCTTAAAGAGCTTATTTACCATAAAGGATTCTTATCTTTCCAAAGTGTTCCAACTTGATTTATTGGCCAAACCTGATGTTAAGGGAAAAAGTCCAT
This sequence comes from Lamproptera curius, assembly GCA_029286875.1. Taxonomy (NCBI): domain Eukaryota; kingdom Metazoa; phylum Arthropoda; class Insecta; order Lepidoptera; family Papilionidae; genus Lamproptera; species Lamproptera curius. The sequence goes on from JAGSMT010000054.1 coordinate 3,949,570, forward strand.
GGAAAATTTGATTTGATAAATATTAATTTTAGAAGTAAAAAATGAAAAAAACAAACTTAAAATTTTATTTCCAATTTGCAGTTTAAAAATTATTAACTTTGAAATAAAACTTCTTTATATCAACGAAAGATGGAAATTGAAATACGTCTGGGGTGATAAGGATGGGTAAAATTGGAAAATTTATATCTGACTGGTTTTGGAAGATTTTAAGATGACTTATATTATGAAAATGTGGATTTTGGTATTTTAAATATTACATAAGAGCCCAAAAGAGATCTGTTGTTTAGTTATGGAAAAAAGGAAAGAAATAGTAAAATCAATTAACTTTTATAAATATTTTATTCTTTTACGCTTTTAAATATTGGTAAACAAAGACCGTATATAATCAAAATGAAAAATTTACCTTTGTGTTTCTTTTTAAAATTTTTGTAATTTCCACCCCTTAATTAAAATTTCAAGGTTTTGAAAAGATCGTCCCAAAACGCTTTAATCTATATTCAAAATCTTTTAATTTTTTAAGGAGTCTCAAATGTTTTTCAGAATGACGATATTAACCAACTATAGTTCACCCATTTAGACTCAAAACTGTCATACATCCGGCCTTGGTTTATTAATTAATAGTCCGGGGACATGATAATAAATGGAGGTCAGTCGTTAATATTAACATTATACGGGATGCCCATTGTTCTAAGGGATATATTTTTTATTTTTAATTATGGTTTTGGGGTCCACCAACCAAAAGATCAATATCATCCTCCTAAATCATCCCTCCCCGGCCTTAATTGATCAACATTCTTATTTAATTATATATCACTTTATATACCGTTAGTATTTCTGGTAATTTAAATTCCGCGGATGGGTTCCGGTTGTTCATCATCACCATCATTAAATCAGCCTGTGTTAGTTCACCGCTGGACCACCGCCCCTTTTGGCACGCCCCTTTCCATTTTGGGGTTCCACCGGATCCCACCCCGCTGGTCCAATTGCGTTGGTGGGTGGATCGATTTTTTACGCCCATCCGACGCATGGGTCATCTTACTTTTCAGATAATTGGGGATCGGCCCGTTGTCCCAACAAACCAAAAACGAAACAACAATTGAAATTGTTTTGTGTCCTGGGAACCAAACCCACGGACCAGCGGAATGGAAGTAAGGACCGATATCCAGGACCAAGAAGGCGACGCGGTTGTCCAGAAATTATTCGATTGGTTTTAGAAAATGAATTAAAACTATTTCTAAAAAAATAAAAGGTTAATAATCTCGAATTTAATATGAAACAAACATTGTAAAACAAAAGGGGTAAAATAAATTTCAACTAATTAGTTATATAAAATTCAAGTATTTGATTCTATTAAGTAGAAATGCATTTTTAAAAAATGCTGTAATTGTAACCAGCATCATTAAATAAATTTTTGAATCTCAACAAACAAAACCAAGCCTTGTTCAGGCTTGTTACTTTTGCAGATTTAATATTTTTGTTTCCGGAAGTTTGTTTCCAAAACGACGGTTGAATTTAAAAAAATATGAGAATTAGTTTACAAAGTAACATTTTAATGTTTCAAGGGTTTTTTTTTTTACGACTTATATTATCATTTGGAAGTTGTTTTTGGTAACAATGATATTAGCTTTGGCTTATTGTTACTGAATTCATTATTCATTCATTCAATTGACTGTTCACGTAAACACGTTTAAAAGTTATTCATTTATAATTTAGGAATTAAATTATTAAAACTCTTCATGAAAATATTAAAAGTCGTCATTTTAGGCTTAAACGAAGTCTTTATTTTCAAATAGTTCTATCAACAAACCTTATGAAGCTGGAAAAAACGGGGTATTTATCAGGGAAAATTTTAATCGCTTCTGAACTTTTATACAAGGTAGGAAGAAATGAAATACTATTCTTAATATTTTATAATTAATACCCGTAAGAACTGATATGGATATGAAGTAATTTGAAAGTTTGAGTTTATTCGTTTTACATCTACATTTTTACTTTTTAGTTTTATGTCTACATTAGAGTGAAAAGTAGAAACCATGCTTAATTATAATTTCAACGTAAAGTTCCCTTTGGAAAGTCTAAACCCGTTTAAACTTGAAAGGATGATTAAAATTGTGCAAACAACTCAAAATTAAAACAAGAAAATGGTATACTTATATCACGAAAATTTAGCCTTTTTCGAAATCACATTTTGACATTTTGAAAAACCTTTTTTAAAAATTTCATTTAGTTTAAATTAAATAATACCAAATTGTATTATAAAAATGTGTTTTTAAAATGATTTTTCATTATTGCAAATACAATATACCGCAAGAAAACTTTTAGAACAGAGCATATTTTATTAAAGGTTTTAATAGTATTACTTTGAAAACTACTTTAACGCAAAAAGGTTTTAACCTATAGATTTATTTAATTAAGCCTTGTAAATTTCAAAGATCTTTAAGGAATTTGGTTTGACCAATTAATTTTATTCTATATATGTATTAATTTTATTATTTTTTTAAAATATTTTAATAGTTTTTAAATTTTAATTTAGGTAAAAGAAATTTAAATTTTAATTATTTATACATGGAATACCATTATGTAAATTAGGAAATAAATTTTACCACAAAAAATTTCAATCAAGAAGTAAAATGGAAGTTAAAATGATAATTTAATTTTTAAACTAAAAAAACATTTGATATTTGGTTTGGGCCCTCGGGTTAAAAATGGCTAAACAACCACCCAAGTCTTATTAATATTTAATATTTTCCCTCAAACCCAGTGCAAAGCCAGAACCGCTTGTAATTTATTAACCTGAAGTATTTGTCAAATGTTAAATCGGAGAGTTGTATTAAGATTATTTTTTAATAATTATAAATTAAATTTAACCTAGATATAAAAATTACCAAAACATTTTTTTAAACTATAATATGTCACAAAATAATTAAAATTGAGATCGAGGATCACTTTTCCATGCAACAGGAAGGGCCCCATACTGATGCACGTTGGGCCAGAAGTAGTGTTTCATTAGGGGCATAGGAAATCTTTTGGCCGGGAGGTGTACAAGATAAATCTAACAGAAGAGTGCCAAAGAACGGACAATGGGTCGCCCCGACTTTAAAGCTTTTGCCCGGACTTAAAGGCAGGGGATTTAAAAAAGTGTTTATTACAATTTGTAAAATTAAATTTAAAAAACCACGCTTCCTCCCGAAGAACTTTGTAACTGCCCGAAGAAGGAGTGTTGGATGATATTTTTTGTTGGATGATAGTTTTACTTTATTTTGAAGTTCGAATTCCAATTCTGTTTTAAAAAAGTGTTCATGTTTTTATCTACTTTTAAAAACTTTTAATGTTTTTGAAATATCCTTTTATTGTTTTAGTTTTTCATTTTGCCGCCAGACAAAGGGCCAAACCGGTGGATTATTAAGGAAATCTTTTCAAATGAATTTTATTAGGGTCTTGTTAACAACTAGTATGTTGTTTCTTCCAGAATTTCCAACCGAAAAGGTTTGGTTTTAACATTATTTTGTTAAGGCTTAACCGCCTCCATAGCCTAGTAGTAGGGGCGTCTGCCTTTAAAAACCGGAGGTCGGGCTTTGAACTTTGTGGGACTCCAAATAAATTTTTATTGTTTTAGGGTTAGGCAATTAGGCTGATCACCCAATTGTCTAAAAAAGTAAGATGATCCATGTTGGAAAAAGTCCCACCAACCAACCCCGATTCGATCAGCGTGGTGTGATATGGTCCAAAAAGCCCCCAACGGTTAGGGTCTATTAGGAGGTCCATGTCCGTAGTGGACCATTACAGGCTGATGATGAATAACAAATGATGATGTTTAAGGTTAAGCCAACGAATTAAAAAAAAATGATCAAAATCGGATTTTAAAGAGGGGAGGAAAGAGGTAAATATGTACAACGTTCGTTTTAAGAAATTATAAGCTTCAAGAGTTAATTTCAATAGTATGGAAAAGTCTAATAAAATAATGAAAGTTGAAAAAATTTTAAAGACAGATTTGCCAAGACAATTTTGCAAAATGTGTCAGCGAAAAAATTGACAGAGTTTTAATTGAAAGAAATTTTTAAAATAATTTACGGTAATTTAACAACACAAACCTTTCCTCTTGCTAATATTAGCTTAGGATCAGAAAGATTTTCTGTATATGACAAGAAAATTAAAATGAATTTGAAGTGGGGTAAAGGATACGCTTCCACAGACACTTTGAAAATTTATTCGCTTTAGGT